>JAMJFZ010001089.1:11175000-12375000 GCA_026225945.1 Cricetomys ansorgei
GCTGAGGAGGAAAGTCTACCCTTGGAGAAGAGAAGTGTTAGGACCAGCTACTGCTCTCAAAGAGCCTGTGGCCAGCTGCAGGAGTGGGCAATAGAAAGGAAAAAAAATAAAGCTACATGGTAGAAAAGGGCTCTTGGAGACAGTTAGAAAAGATGCAAGATGTAGCTCAAGGGCCATGGAGGGCTTGTTAGAGGAGGTGGTGTCTCGGTTGAATCCCAAGAATGAGGAACGTTTAGTAAGCATTTTGGATTTAACAAAGTCTAAAGGATGCACTATGGAAGCCATCATTGAATACAAGAGGGCAGGAGAAGAGATAGATCCCGCACGCAGGAGCTTGGTGCTATTCTCAGGCATCTAGACTTCATATAGTCAGAATACAGAATAAGGACCCGACTTACTGTCAGTCAGGACCGACTGAAGTATCTTTTCCCAGACAATGATAGCAAGTCCTGCTGCAGTGTAGTTAATGGTGGCGGAGCTCTGGACGTTGTAGGCAAAGAGGCCAGGTGGGAAAGTATTGAACTAGCTCATGTAAGAAAAAAAATGGCAGTGGCGACGAAAAGGACCTAAGAGTTTCAGAGGAGTGTAGTATAGACTATTGAGTTATTTCACAGTGCAGAGTCATATGTTCAAGTCCTAATATTAGATGCATTTCCAATGGGCCCTTGGAGATAGTTAGATTTTGACCAGAGCAAATGCTCTCACAATAGCAGAAAGGAGACATCAGAAGACTTGCCCTCGATGACAGTTCTTATTGTCAGCTCGACACAGGCTAGAATCACCTGAGAGAAGTCTCAATGAAGGATTGTCTAGACTAGGCAGGCCTACTGACTTGTCTGTGGGGAATTACTTCTACTGACATGGGGAGACCTGAGGCCGGGTGGCACCGTCCCCGGGGAAGACATCTTGGATGGTATACGTATGCAGAAAATGAGATGAGCACAAGTATGAATTCATTAAGTTACTGTTCTCTATGCATGACTGTGTCTGTGATGTGCCCAGTTGCTTCAAGTTCCCGGAACCTTGACTTTCCCCTGTAACACGACACCATGAGTCAAATAAATTCTCTCTCAGTTTAGCTTTTGTACAAGAAACAAAATTGAACCATCTCTTCCTTTTCTCGTCATGCAAGGATATGCCCATGAGTCATCCAGCTATGGTCCGGGAAGAGAGCCCACATCAGAAACCCAACCACTCTGGGTCCTTGAACTTGTGCTCCTAGCACCAGAACCATGGGGAAATAAATTACTTTTAAACTAGCTAACTGCGGTGCTTTGTTATGGGAGCACACACTAAGAAACAGTGAAATTGGGGTGGGGACGTGTTATCGATTAGGCAGGGAATAAACTAGAGGAGGAGTCAAGGTTTGGATGAGTACCTAGGTGGGTTAGTCAGGGATGCAGTTCAATCATATCCTGATTTCCTTTCCGTGTGCTGTGACATAATACTCTGAAAGAAGCCACTTACGGAAGAAAGGAGTTTATTTCAACTCACAGTTCCAAGTTACAGTCCATCGTGGCAGGAAGGTCACGGGGACACGAGCTTGAAGCATCTAATCACACCCATGGTCAAGAGCAGAGAGAATGAATGAATCCACGGCTAACACTCATTTCCCTATTCTTAAAACAGTCTCTGACTTAATTCTTGGAACTGCTGCCATTTGAAATGGGCTTGCAATCAAGATAATCGGCCACAAACATGCCCACAAGCCAACGGATCTAGATAATTCTTCATTATGACACTTTCCACAGGTGAGTCTAGATTGTGTTGGATCGACAACTGAAACTAACCTCATCACAAACCCCATCTCTAGCCAAATGAAAGACATCGATCGGGACAAAAGATAACTGACATACGTCAGAAGTACTTGGCCAAGATTTCAAGGCATGATACAAATGTTTTAGTGGGGGGGTCACTGGTGTGGGCCAGTAGGTAGACGCGCTGGCCATGCAAACCCGACAGTCCGAGTTTGATCCGTAGGCATTCGTAGACGAAAGGTCACATCACCAAGCCTGATGACCTGAGATGATCCCTGGGGGACTCACATTTTGGAAGGAGAGCATTGACGCCCACAAATTGTCCTCTGACCTCTACGAGTACACCACGGCCCATAGGTGCACAACCTCAACCACCTTGACCATGTATGCTTGAGTAAATCTGTGCCTCCATCTTTTTATCTGTGAAATGACAAATAGGATATTCAGAAGGCTCTAGTGTTCCTCTAGGTGCTACCTTACCCTCTTCTCCTTATCCCCTCTCTTCTATCCGGCATCTTTCTTTCTCCCCCATTGACTCAAGTCACTGAAACCCAACATCTTCCTTTCCATTAAGATCAATGGACGCTAGCATTCAGAGGCACGCTTATTATTAAAGGCGTTGAAGAGACACGGTTACAGTCTCGTTATATGTGCATCTTCAAACTGAACATAAGCCTTTTCTGCTTTTAAAAATGTCTCATGCATCCCACCTGGATATCCACCCATTCTTCCATGTTAAAGCTCTATCTTCTCTTCTTGGGACAGTTAGAGATGCGTATAAATCCATGCTTCATTACTGGGATAAAGGAAAAGAAGCAGGCTGGCCTTAGTTTTTAAATAAGTTTATTTAGCCTATTGCTTTACAGGTGGAAAGTCCAACATCAGCCTCTGGTGAAGGTCTAACAGTTGATGACATCACAGGAGAACCCTCGAGAGACGGAGAGGTCAGTGTATCAAACAGGAAGCCAAGAACCATTCTGAATGACAGCTTGATGTCACGAGAGATACTAGAATCACATCCACCAATAGAGCCCTGAGCCCTAGTCACCTCCCTTGCACTTGACTCTCTTCATTCTTGTGCTTTAACTAGCATGCAGAGTAGTATATTTCAATGTGTGATCTTCATACGTACTCTGTTTCTTTTTATCCCTCCTTGCTCCTCTCCCTCATCTCTCAGTCCCCTCTTCCTGGTCCCCTTCTTTCCCTCGCTAGCCCCTTTTCTGCTCTCATGTCACATGTGCTGTTACTCATTTTGCTTTCTTTCCCCCCCTCCCTAGGCTCCCCTAAAACTTCTATTTTCCTCCCACAGTCGCCTTTCTAGTTAGTCACGTGATCTGTATCACATACACATCTGAAGATTAGAGAACACTGATAGCTGGCGAACAAGCTTGGTTCCTTTTAAATATATATATTAAAGATTTTTTAAAATCATATTTGTGTGTGTGCATGCAGGCACACGTGCACACACTCATACACACGCACAGGCACATGCTCCCCTACTCCTGGCATTAGATCTTTGGAGCTGGAGTTGCAAGTGGCTTTTGGAAATCCAGCTTGGGTCTTTTAAAAGAGCAGCAAGTACTCTGAACCACTGAGCCATCTCTACATCCCAAGCTTAATGTCTTTAAATTTTCTCTTATGTACGTTTAAAAATTAAAATCTAGGGTCCATGAGTGAAAGAAAACATGTGGTTCATTTCTCTTAACATAAACATTTCAAGTTGCATCCATTCCCTTCCAAATGCCACAGACTCTTTGTTTTGTTTTGTGTTTTAAGGCCAAATAAATTTGGATTATGTGTGTGTATCACGTTTTCCCTATCCGTGCCTCTGCAGGTGGACATCTAGGCTGATTCTACTGCGAGTGGAGCAGCCATGAGCACGGATGTGCAGGAGTCTCTGTGGTAGCATCTGCAGCCCTTTGGGGCTGTGCTCAGGAGTGGTATAGCTGAGCTGTACAGGCGGTGATTCTGTTTTCCCTTAAAGGTCCCTCTTTGTCTCTCAGCACGGCCTCATTTTCAAGCTCCCAACACACAACCTTTGAAGGGTAGAGTCAAACCATCTCAGGGGTTACTTTCTTTTCCAGAGAGTCTGAAGCTGGCATCCGGGCCAGCCTCCCTAGGCCTGGCTAACATCTGTCTTTCATGTCCCATTCCCTCTACCAGCTTCTACAGAGAACTTTGATGAGCCAGCTAAATCCTGATCTACCTGCTGCACAGCACTCTAACCAAGTTTTCTGAGGCACTTACTCTGCGTGCCATAATTTATATTTATTCGTGTATCTGCTGTACACTGTCTACACAATAGCACGCCCTTAGAAATGCCGGCCTCATGACGCTAGAAGTAGTAAGTGTTCATTAGGAATTTATTAAATGGAGCTTGCTCCTCTGCCTTCCTCCTTGGTTTGCCTTGAGCCTCTCAGTGGGGTGAGTCACTGTGTTGATACACTGCAAGTAGTAATAACAATGAATATGAATATCAGGAGCATTTCTCTGCAATGCTTGCACGTAGGAAGCCATCGGCACGTGACTGGGTTGGATGGGGGAGGGCAGCTGAACTACTGGGTCTTTTACAGCATTTTCTCACAACAAAGATCCGCACAGTAGCTACTTTCATCCCCCACATCAAATTGTACAGCTGTTCTGGAGAAAACTGTGTGAGCAAACTTTAACCTCGTGACTTCTATTATTTGGGAATAAAAGGCTTAAAGCATAATGTGGGCTTTTTTTAGATACGAAGTTCCGTGCAAGTAGTGCGTTGTTAATTTTATATTAATGCAGGGTGCTGGCAGAAGTCAGTATGAATCTAAAGGGAAGCAGCCTGCAGCTCTAGTATCTGGTGGCCAACTGTGAGCTACTCTCTCTTCTCCCCCAAGGAAAGAACATCCCTTCTCCTAAGAATGCACTCAGTATAGATCTTTGCCATACTATCTAAGCCACCAATGAGCTGATTGTTTGTTACACCAGGAGTCTACGGCCTAGGAATATGAACTCTGCTGAGCATTGATATTTGAACTCCATTTCCAGATTCTTCCTGCAAATGAGCCCTCTCAATGTGGACGTGTTTCACACACACACACCCACATACACACTGGGTTACAACTTCCTGCCTCAGCTGATTCATAGTCCTGGGAGGTAGGCCTCATGGGGTATTATTGCTGTATAACTCTAAAGAGTTGACAACATTATGCTTTTTGCACCAATGAGCTTCCATCTCAGGAAGGCCATGAATCAAAGCTGAATACTAACATACTTCAGGTGTGTGTGTTCTCCTGCTGTTTTGGAAGGCTTTCATGCAACTTATGCTGAAGATATTAAATTAGAATAATTTTTTTTTCTTATCAGGGATTTTGTTGGAATAAAAGCATGCTATGAGGGTTGACAAGGTGCCCCTCTCTGGGACCTGTTCTTATATAATTAGTACAATCTCTGATGATAGTTGTGGCTGATCCATGTTTGTCTTGTAGTGAGAATTTCCTTCAGGTACCACTTGATCAAATACTATTCTTTTCTTTTCTTTTTTCTTTTTTCTTTTTTTTTTTGGTATTGGACTGGCCGTGTATACAAGCAGGTATGTGCACACATGTGGAGGCCAAAGATGGCTGCCTCTGTTGCTCATCACCTTGCCTTCTGGGGAAGGGTCTCTTCCTCAACCTGGGACTTAGCAACTGGCTGGGCAGGCCAGTTTCTGGCCAGTGAGCTGGAGGATCCTCCTGTCTCCAGGTTCATCTTATGCATGCTACGGATCCAGATTCAGGTCTTCTCACTTACATGGTACTCGCTTTACCCACTGAGTCATCTTTCCAGCCCTGAATAAAGCTCTTTAAATAGGAGATGTGAAGGAGAGGGTTGGAGGAGGATGGCGAGGACGTAGAGTAACTGGGCATGGAGACGACTGACACAGATTGTTAATAACCTCCCAGCCCTGTTGTCTTTCATCAATGTTTTGGAAAATTCCAAGGCAGGGAGAAAAGCAGAAGAGTGTGTGGTAGCAATTCTGAGGCTGAGGCTGCCTTTCCATTGGGAAAAGAGTGGGTGCATGATGTAACTAGAAGGACCCTGAATCTTCTCTCTCCTCTGCCCCTCTCTCCTTCTTTGCATCCGATATTCTCCTGGATAATTGTGCAATAGTGAAACCACCTCCTCTAAATAGAAATGTGCAGTAGTCTTCACTGGGGAGAGGGGCAAGAGGAGGTGTCTCCACCATGAAAACTGAAACTGAAGGAGTCGTGGTTTTATAGATATGGAGGGCCTCATCGGAAGGCTCACGTGGTCAAGGCATGGTCCGAAGTGCACTGTGCAGAGGCTGGGCTTCTGGTGAGCGATTGGCTCACGGGGACTCTGACCTAACCAGCGAATTAATCCTTGATAGCACATAGTTTCATGGCATGATTGAGAGGCAGTGGAAACTAGGAAATGAAACCGAGGCAGAGGGTACAGGTCACTGGGAGAGTGTCACTGGACAGATCTTGTATCCACCGCCCTCTCTGTGTCTCTATGATGCCTGGCCACCACAAAGGGAGCGGCTCTGCTCTATTCCTCTCCCGATATGTTGTGCTTCACCACAAGTCCACCATGATGGATTCTGCTCATCATGGACCAAAACTTCCAAAACCAAAATAAATCGTTCTTCCTTTCTATTTCTTTTCTCTCTCCCTCCCCACCCCCTCTGTCTCTCTCTCTCTCTCTCTCTTTCTTTTTTTCGAGACAAGGTTTCTCTGTTGTAACTCTGGCTGTCCTGGAACTCACTCTGTAAAGCAGGCTGGCTTTGAGCTCACAGAGATCCACTCACCTCTGCCTCCCAAGTGCTAGGATTAAAGGCGTGTACCACCGCTACCACCCAACTAACAACTTATTTATTTTTAAATTTTATGTGCATTGGTGCTTTGCCTGCATGTATGTTTCTGTGAGGGTTTCTAGAGTTATAGACAGTCGTGAGCTGTCTGTACATGTGGGTGCTGGGAATTGAATCTGGGTCTTCTGGGAGAGCAGCCAGTGCTCTTAACTTTGGAGTCATCTCTCCAGCCCCACCTTTAAGTTATTTCTTCAGGTATTTGTCATAGCAACACGAAGATGACTGACAGGGAAGGCTGTTTGGGTGAAAAAAACATGGATGCCTTTGCTTAGCCACTGTCTCTTTGCTATCCCAACTAGTCATGCGTCCTACAGAACCCTGTCTGTCATGACGCCTAGTTTGGTACACTGGCAGACACGTACCCTCCTAGCTGTCATTCATGGCTGGTTCATTTTTCTTTATTAAGCTAGCTGGTTTCTTAATTACTGTTTTTACTCCTATAATCCAAAAGGCAATTCCCATCCTGGGCTCGATCCTCCTCTCCTTGGTTACTCCCTTAGAGGCATCTGGGTCTTTTTGTTGGTGGTCTTAGGTCTTAGCACAAGAGCCTTCACTCGTTGTTGTTGTGTTGTGTATGCATGCATTAGTGTGTGTGTGTGTGTGTGTGTGTGTGTGTGTGTGTATGTGAACATGAGTGTGCATGCTTATTTACTTGCCTATGTATGTGCACGTGGAGGTCAGGGATTGCCTTTGGATACCTTCTTCTATTTCTCTCCACCTTATGAGTCAGAGTTTCTCACCCAACCCAGAGCCATTTCAGCTAGATTGGCTCTCCAGTTAACTCTCTGTATCTCCTTGTCTCTATCCTACCCAGGTCTAGGGTTGTGCATGTGCTCCACCCCACGTGCCTTGTTCACGGGTGCTGAGGGTCTGAACTCTGTTACTCACGCCTGCTCGGCAAGCCCTTTATCCATGGAGTCTTCCTCTCAGTCCCTCATTCAGCTTTCTAAACTGAGGCCTGTTGCCAGGGGAGACACGTGCGGGTGATCCCGCTGATATAAATTGTTGGCTCCAGCGTCGCCTGCATTGTGACATCTGCTACCCAGAAAGCTGCAGGGCGCTGAGTTGAAAGAAGAGGAATCTTGGTTTGCCAAAGATGATGCGAAGATCTGGATGGGCCCAACATCCAGCCAAGAGCTGTTGTGTGTGGAACTTGTGGGGCCATCCGACCTCCTCCCTCCCAGTTCTTCTCATTTTCCTCAAGCAATTTGTCTGAGAAAGTGAGAGAAGTTTGGTGGCCAACCACACTGGGCTGATGTTCCATGGACAAGGTCCTACAGTTTTGCCATGGACAGCGAGGTTGGTTCCTATGTGTGCATTTTCGCCAACACTAACCCACTGAGGTGCTTGCTACCCACACCAACCGTGACTTGAAGTGAAACACGGTATCAAATTTCAGGGTAACTGTTCCATATTCAACATTCCTCCGCTGGGTCTCTCCCTCTATCGAGAAGCTATCTATGGGCCTCAGATTGATTGTATTCCATGAAGTAGGAGCTGAAGATGGCCAGAACGTGGGGTTGGAAATGAGTGGCGGGCTACATGGGAGTCCTTGTCAACAGAAAGGAAGCTGGGGTGAAAATTTATGAAGGAAATGTCCTGAAAGTCTCAAAGATCCAAATAAAGGACAAGAAGTTCTCTGAGCAGTAAGTCCGATGTTTGGTGTCTACTTTTTTTTTTAAATGAATCTTTCAGATAAATCTTCAATGTTCCATTGTAGACTCAAACGTGAGTTAAAATAAACTTGCCCCTTTCCTTCATATTTGATAATAAGCCAAACAGCTACTACTGTTACCATTATTATTGCAGGGCCGGGGATTGAACTGGTGTCTTGGACGTGCTAAGGCATATACTCTACCGCCGAGCTACCCCTCATTCCAGGCCAGACAGAGTCAGCAGGCAGGGATGATCATACAGCAAGCATCCAAAGGGGCAACCTGACAGGCCATCTTTCCTCCTCCTCCAGCTTGTACAAACAAATCCTTCACCCTGGGAAGAATCTTATCAGATGGAGGATGCTGAGAATTGTTACCTATTCTAAATTCAGAGCAGCTGCTCCAGGGAAGAGTCACTTAAAAGCTGATTTACAAGTTCAGATAATTTCCCTAGATTCAAAGCCGGCTTCCTTTTAAGGTGGGCAGTCTGGAAGGGAGGGAGAAAAGGGTGATGTAAGCTCACCATGACCTACAGTGTCAAGGTCATGGAAGGTCATGGGTTTAAAAAGCTAGATGCAGAGAGACACATGAGCTGGCCAGAGGCCAGGCTTCACTAAGTCTGTCTGTGGGAGCCAGGGACAGGCTTGGCCAAGGGTGGCTGAGCTGGAATTTGGCTCTGTGTCCTCCCCATTTTGCCCTGGAAAGAGCATTCTAAGACTGCCGCTGGGAGCTCAGTCCGCAACCTCTCCTTCACATTCATTACTGCTTCAAAGGTTTCCACAGGGAGACAGGGCAAAGTCCTGCTCTAATTGGTTGTCTTTCTCTGACTTAACAGCCAGTCCCAGCAAATCAAAAGCCTGGACTCCAAGAGCATAAAGAGGAATTGAAACAGGCACAGCCCTCGAGGGTTAGGGGTTAGGGGGTGGGGGGGAGAAAGAAAGAAAAGCAATGTAAACACTACCTAGGCAAAACCACGCCCACAGCTTCTGCAGGACTTCCCCCCCTCCCCCCACCACCAAGGACCTGCTGTCTTCTGCCAGAAGCCCCACAGGCAGGCACCACCATAGCACCCTCAACTCTTTGGCATTTGGCCAAGTTCAAACCATTTGTGAAGTAGGTCATTAGAAGTCACATCAATTGGAGAAGGGGAGGGGGCGGTCTCAATAAGGATCTACACAGCTGGAGGAGGCCCAGCCCCTGAAGTGGAGGGAATGGGGTACAGATGTGAGGGGCTAGTGACACGAGGGGCTCCCTAAGTGACAGGTTGTAGCAGATCCAGTCTGGAGGCATTCACAGCTGGTCAGGAGATCAACTGCTCCACAGGAGCCTCCAGCAGTGCTCAGATGATAACCTTGAATGAAAGTGCACTCTAAGGAAGCTGACGTCATCTTTATTCAGCTTTTTGCTCTGTGTATTCAGAAAGCTCATTTTCCTAATGAGGGTTTTCTAGTGAGGCATGCTGGCTCCTTGCCCTCGACCCGAGGAATGCAATGAAAAAGACCCAGATGCACGCAAAATTGCCCTAAATAATAAAATGAGGATGACGCATATACAAGAAATTGTATGCTTCGTACCTGCTCCCAAACGTAAGACTCACACTCTTGTTATTCATGCAGATGTCAGTCAAAAAAGGGAAACTCCACTTTCTTGATTAAGGAGGTGCAAAGATGCAAGTGAAATTAATACTTACAAAGGACACATCTTGAAATACAACCTACCTACAAGTGTCACACGGAAGAGGCCTTAACTATCTATACCCCCTCCCAACCCACTAGCCTCTTACGGCTTCTTTCTCTTCTGGTACAACCTCATCACCTTCCAAGACACATTTTTCTCTTCAGGAAACCACGTCTGTCTCCCCATTCTCTGTGATTATTTCTCTCCAGCCAGATCCCTGGAGCAGACACACCCAGAGTCATTTGCATATGAGGTGGTTGCCTAGGTGCTGTTGGACCGTCGCTCCTGGAAAGAGGCATCTCATACTCCAACCATCCATCACACACAGTTAGCCCAACACATCGCTTTAAGGACAGTGGGAGAAAACAAGGGGAGGAAGAAGGGAGAAAACAAACCTTCACTGAATGCCTAGTAGGTATGATGTGAGCTGCTGTGCTGAGTTTTCTATTGATTTTTTTTTTCTTTTTTTAATTTAAAACTCATAACAGCTCTGGGATAGAAGATTTGCTCTCCTCTGTCTTAAAGATAAGGAAACAGGTTTAGAACAGTTACATAACTCACCCCACGCCAAACAGACAGCGCCTGTGGTTCTCTGCGCTCCTGTTGTCAGCTTTGCCTGGTGAGGTTTTAAAAAATGTTCAGCGCGAGGCTGGGGAGAAGGCTCAGTGGGTAAATCACTTGCCACAAAAGCATGAAGACCCAAGATCGGATCCCCAGCGCTCGCTTAAATGCCAAATGTGACAGTGTGCCTGTACTCCCAGCGCTGGGAAGGCTGAGTTGACTGGCCAGCCAGTCTAGCTGAATTGGCAAGCTCCAGGTCTAGTTAAATCTTGTCTTAAAAAACAAGGTGGAAATGATAGAAGGACCACACCTGATGTCGACCTCTGAACTCCACACATGCTCACACACATACATGCATACCTACACACACAGGTACATATATGAACACCACACACACACACACACACACAAACACACACACAGACACACACTAGCCAATGCCAATCAGGTGTGGTGGTACATGTCTGGAATCACAGCACTCAAGAGGCAGATGCAGGAGGATCACAAGGAGTTCAAGATAGCCTGGTCTCCATCTCAAGTTCCAGGCCAGTCAGGACTACATACTGAGATCTTGATTCAACTCAGGACAACGCAAAACATTTCTAATACCAGGCTTTACCCTTGAAGACTTTGCTCTAGGTCCCTAAGCTCGGATGGTCAAGAAGTGTTCATTGTATTAAGTGCTCTGTTGTAGATCAGGCCCTGTATTAGTTGCCAGTATTTGTGAAACAAGTAAGTGACTTCAGTCTGTTTAATGCAGTGTTTCTCAGTCCTGGCTACATGTTAGGGTCTACTGGACAGGCAATTAAGCAATCAGTGCCTCTTTCTGGCCCTGGTCACAGAGATTCTGATACAGTTGGTTTGGGGGTGGAGCTTCCTAACAGGCAGCCCAGCTTGCAGAAACTCCCCCAGTCATCCACACGGGCAACTCCTGCCAGAACCATCTGTCCAGAGTGAGGTCAGACAGCATCTGCAGTATTCAAAGCTCCACACAGGTGATACCGCGCAGCAGGGCTGAGAACAACCGCCTACACCATGTCGCCTCTCTGAGCTTTATAAATGGGAAAGCATCACTTTCTAAAAATAATCCCGTCAACAAGAATGGGAATGATCAGCCGTGCACAGCAGTGCAGGCTTTTGTGGGATACATTACAGAGGAAACAATGGGACCGCTGTTACCTCTTGTGATCTTAATCGGTTCAGTGCTAACTTGTTCTTTGATTTGTGTCTGTCAGGGGCCGCTTGAAAAATGATTTATGAAACTAGTCAATGAGAATATTATTTTTTCAGCTCGGAGGAAGAGAACAAGCATCCTGTCTACCAAGCTAACGGGGTGTCTTCTAACCTCCAAGAGCTTCAAAGATAAATGCATGTGAATGTTTGAACACACATGGACACTTCTCATTATGGGGCCAGGAGCGGGGAAAAACACAGGAAAAGCTGAAATTCCCTGAGAGTCTCGAGAGACGGGCAAGACAGGTAGAATGCCCGTACATGCACCTCACATATGTTTAGTCATGCTTCTAATGATCTGGAAAACAAAGACAATTATACACGATGGGCTTCTGTGTTGTTAGCTTTAAACACTTTCAAACCTACATTACCCTGACTGTATCAGAAAGCAGTTTTAATATTAATGAGACAGGTTTCTTATTATTCTGTGTAATAAGCTCAACCAAGAACCCGTGAAAGAAGCATTTCCTTCAGAGTCATGTTGGCATTACATAATTATTATGAGGCCATAAACAGCAGCCACTGTTATGAATCAGAAACGGGATTGCTTTAAAGAGCAAATCATTCAAACTTAGGGGGAAAACCCCTTTTATATGTACCATGACATTTGTGTGCAATTAAAAAAAGATAGGCGCATTTGCTGAGTGTTTAGTTCTGTGCCCGGGAAGCCTTTGGCACTCTTCTTCTGTATTCTCATTTCATTCTCCAAACCATAACAAAGACACGAATTAGGTACCATCTTACATTCTCTCTTTACAGATCAAAGTAGGACCCAGAGGGACCAAGTGACTTGCCTAAGGACACACAGCCAGGAAATAGGAAGTAGTGTGGATTGATATTCAGGCAGGTGGGTTTCATAACTCATCTTTTGAACCAGGACAAACCAGAAACAATGTTTGCTCTGTACTGATGTTATGTTGTTCTAAGCAATTGCATCTTTTTATTTCACATGCCCTGGCAGATGGCAATCAGAGGAAACAGATTTCTGGAGGGAAAGCAACCATCACTTCATCCCAAATTTAACTCTGCATCCCCTCCCTCAGTTTCTGTGAGTAAATCTAACTCCTGAAATGCCTGTCTCGTAGGATCCAGAATATGGGAAACATTGGTTGAGGGTGTGTGCTGCACAGGCTGGAGAAATAGAAAACCCACCTTTGCCTTTAAGACTCTTCGGATGGTCAAGGGAGTCGGTTCGGTTGGTAAAGGGCTGGCTGTGCAAGCGTGAGCATCTAAGTTCAAGTCCCAGAACTCACCTAAGAAAAGCCGATCATGGTGGTATTTGGGAGGAAAGACAGATGCATTGCTGGAGCTCCCTGGCCAGCAAGCCTAACCTACTAGAAGGACTCCAGGTTAATGAGAGATCCTGTCTCAGATTCATGAGGTGGAAGGTGCCTGGAGAATGATGCTTGAGGTTGTCCTCTGGCCTACATACACACACACACACACACACACACACACACACACACACCACACACACTCACACATAGACTCACACATACACACACATACATACACACACTCACATACATACACACACATACACCTACACACACACACACACACACACCACATACACATAGACTCACACATACACACACCTACATACACACATACATACACACACTCACATACACACACACACATACACCTACACACACACACACACACACCACACACACTCACACATAGACTCACACATACACACACCTACATACACACATACATACACACACTCACATACATACACACACACATACGCACATACACACACACATACACACATACACACACACACACACACACACACACACACACTTATCTGAGAACAACACAGGCAGGTGTTGGCATTCCCATGAAATGCCTTGGCCTTCTTTCATCTTATTAGTAGCTACTTAGACATTAGCAGGTTTGAAAGTCACTGGTGACAGACCCCTCCCTCATAGTCAACAGCTTGTAAAACCGGGATAACTGAAGGCTTTCTGGTAAAGAAAAAGGATATGTCATCTTCTCCTGATGCGTTAGTCATCCTAATGAGCCTGCCAGTCACTGGGCAGGGAGAGGGTTCAGAAGTATCCCAAAGCTTACCGGGATGGAGCTGGACACAACGGTCTTTCTGACCACTGTCCACTCTTCTTACCCCTGAGAGTGTTCTGCTTTCCTCTGTAAGTAAACTCCACCTGTCCTCCACTCTGTGCTCTGTGTGTGTCCTGCAAATTCTGTCCACGGCAATTAGAAGTACAGGATGATTTAGAGGAGTTCAGATTGAGTCCCTGGTGACAATCTGTGTTCCAAATCCCCATCCCCGAAGGTGAGGACAGGCATGCTTTGGCCACTCCCCAGCCTGGGGCTTCCCCCTCTCCTCACAGGGATGAGTTTTGGTCTTCCTGAGCTCCTTAAGGTTCCTAAAGGACCCCCAAATTCTTCCGGTCCTTTGCAGACCAAAGCCTTCTCATGCATGCACTGTTCCTACTGTTTCACACATGGACCTCCTTGCCTGCCTTCCCTGCAGTTGGAGAGCCCTCTACATGCATGTCTTCAGCCCAAACATCACTTTCTGGGGAAATCCTTCCCTGGTGGGCAGAGGCTGGGTGCTATGGAATCCCTCATAGCCTCTTTGCTATTCCTGACTGCAATACTTGTGCTATTGTTTGTTCAGGGGCTGCATTTCCCATCTGTTTGCCAAACCCCAGTGGAGGAAGGAGAGTGGATCTTACACTATTCTCTGCACCTACCATGGGCCGTTCCATGACACAGCAGAATCCCAGTATCTGTTCTAAGATACATCCCTCTATTTGCATAGCATCTGTCCTAGGTTCCAGGGTAGGAATGGCTCTTCTGTAATGGGTCCCAGGATTTTGTATATTGTGTGTTCTTCCTCCACGAGTTCTCAAGTTAGCCTAATTTTCATGGGTCACTTGTGTCCCTGATATATATATAAATTAGATGGGTCAAAACAAAAAGAAAAAGAAATGAAAAATGAAAGAAAAGGAATGGTTCAAACAAAGGCATAGAGAGAACTGAATATTCTTAGAGCTCATTTGAATATTTTCATCTAAATTTCTAAACATCACAATGGCTTAACATTTGCCTGAAAACAAAATGCATATTTGAGAAGTCAATTGCTATCAAGTAAGTTACACATTATTCGGTGATTTAAAAGCATAATTTAGTTCTTGTAAAAACAGGCTCCAAATTAAGACCAACTGAAGCAGGAAGCTTAGTGGTACAAGAACATCTCAGTTCCTCCCACAGCCCTGCTCCTGGGGCATCTCTCTCCTCCTGCATCCCTCCTTCCTGTATCAGTTTTCCTGTATCCTTGCTCCTGGGACATCTTCCTCACCCCACATCCCTCCAGCATCACTGCCTGCCCGCCTTTGTATCTCTCTCCTCCTGGGAGAGCAAATAGGGATTGGAGGGTGGCATGACCATTAACCAGGGCCATTCACCAGCCTGAGATGTTGCTGAAGAAGTTAGAAGAATGTGAGCATTGCATGGGCAAGGTCTTCTGGTTTTCCAAAGGATATTGTTCTTTACTTACAGAGAGAAACCCAGTCATTCATCTCCCCAGCAGGTAACTTGTCTGCCATGAGGGGCTGTGGGGAGGTGGCTCTCAGCTTCCTTGTAAACATATTCATAGAAAGAACCCAAGGAGGCCACTTTCCTCTCATTTCTCATACAGATTGAAAAAAAAAAAACAGATAAAACAATGAAACCTATTCTAACTTAAAGCAATAAAAATCATTTGTTGACAATTCAGGAGATTAAGAGTCTAAAATCAAAGCGTTAGCAGGCTTATAGGCTCTAGGGAAGAGCCCTCCTTAGGCGGTCTGAGAATCTGGTTGCTTCTAGAATCATTGACATTGCCTGGCTTGTAGATGCTTCACTCTGGCTTCCGCTGTTGTTATCACTAGGCCTTCTACCCTTTGTGCCTGCCTACCATCGTCAATCCTCTGTCCTTACAAAGATGTGTGTCATTGCATTGGGGGCATTTTCTCATCCACGGGGGCCACATTTTCACGCGATTATTTTTGGATACAGCCTACACAGCAGACACGGTCATTTTGAGATATAATCGGGGTTGTGACTTCCTCACTTTTTCTATGAAATCTGATATATATGTGTGTGCGTGTACAGTGGCAATGGGTATAGGTGCGTGTATAGGGCAGTGGATGACTCTATGGAAACAGTGTTTCTGACACAACATATGAACCCATGGAGGCTGTGACAGCCCACACAAGACCTACACAAGCTTGAGCCAGATGAGGTCCCAGCATCGAGACAGGAAAGTGGACACAGAGTCCTACCCCTTACCAAGAAGGTATTTTCAATTATGTCTGCTGGGAAAGAGAAAATCAGTTCCCTCCAATGGAGTCTCAGTGGGCATATCAACCACAGACCAGGGCAGACACCATGGCAAGGAGTAGCTGACTAATACAAAATGGACCTTGTGCGTATGTGTGTGTGTGTGTGTGTGTGTGTGTTGTGAGGTTTTTATTTTGATTTTTCTTGAAAGAGAGAGAGAGAATATGAAGTTGGATGAGTGGTGAAGGTGGTGGGTATCTGGGAGGAGTTGGGAGAGGAGAGACAATATGATCAGAATGTAATTTTTGAAAAAATGAAATAAATTCTAAAAAGAGGACTATAGATGGCTAGTGTAGCCCCCCCACCCCTCACCCCTGTCTTAGGCAGTCTAACTACAGGTCTACCCATTTTGTTTGACTGTTAACTTATAATACGTTTTTTATGTTACAGTACATCCACTTGTGATTGTGAGTAAGCTACAAGCAGAATGGGTACCTCCCAGGCTGACCATGAGACGAGTGGGATTTTGTTCACTCTCTTTTAGGGATGAGGGTGAGGGTAACTCCATGTTCATAACGCTTGAAATAGCCACAGGCTTCTTTCCCTTGCTTTTTGGTTTTAGAAGTTTTCACGGATGTCTCTTCAGGCCGACTGGTTCTTTCCACAGTTGAGTCCAGCTTGCTAATGAGCCCATCAAAGGCCTTCCTCATTTCGGTCACGGTGTTTTTGGTTTCCACATCTCCCTTTAATTCTTTCTGAATCTGGTTGGTTTCGAGTCTCTGTCACCTCTGAGTCGGCTCTGTGTTGGCTTTGTGTCTTTAGACCACGCATGATGCATTTGTGGTGCCTTAGAGTTACGTTGGTAAAAGCCGGGCACGGGCTGTTGAAAGGCACCTAAGCACTGAGGCCTTTCAGCGTGAGGTGCGTGTTTGTCTGGACTGGAAGAGGTGACAGGAAGAACGTAAGAGCCGGAGGATGGCTGTGAAACGCTGTCTTCTGGATATGACTTGGCTGCCATACGCAGGGACTCACAGCAACTGTGGATAGATGCCTTCACGAGACCTGCACAAGGTCACACCGGTCAGCGTTCCAACAGGTAACGCTAATTGGAATCAATGGCCCATCCCCACCAACCACCAAAAGACACGATCATGAAAGGGGATATGTTGAGGGGTCTCTGTGGAAGTGGGAAGAGGAATCGGGTTCCAGTATGATCAAGTCATATTGTCCACAGTTGTGGAATTATCAAAGAATTAATAAAAGACCTTTTTTAAGTACAATAAAAAATTAAGAAAAGCTGAATGCTGACTTGTAGTTAATACAGGAGTATACATGGGTATCTACAGCACCACCACACGCATTGCCCCCCAAAACACACACAATGACTGCCTTCAGTGTTTTTGAATACTATCCACAACATCTTCTCACTCTCTCACCATTTCAACTCACCCATTCCCCACCCCCAGCTCCCCAGACCGCCCAACTCTAAGCTTTACCTCTACTGTCTTTTTCTTTATTCCTGGAGGCCTGATTTTGATATCAGTTCCTCTCTTCCTCTGGGAAGCCTTCTTCCCTTTTCCTTTGTAGGCAGTTAACTGTTCCATCCTTCGTGTGCTTTTCATGAGGTTCTCATATGATAATTCGCTTCAAATCGGACCGCAGAGCTGCTCCGTTCGAGCCTATATCTCTTTCCAGGTGTGAGCTCTGAGAGCAGAGATCATACTTCCCTCCTCTTCCCAAATCGTCTTTCCCTCCAAACTCAAGCAACCAGTAGGGACTCAGTACTTGCTATTTAAAGGCCTGCCCTTCATTCCAGTCCAGCTGCAGATGCTATATATATTCCTGAAGGTAAGTGCCGAGCCGATTAGAGAGTAGACTGCTTCGTTAGTCTTGTTATTGCCACATCCTTCTGGCAGTTTCGATGATGGAGTTTCACCAGGGCATGGCCATTGAGCTGCTTCTGCTACTCTCAGTTGCCTGAAAACAGCAATGAATTCACTGCAGGCTATAGACAGACGCATTAAACAAGGGAAATGACTAGCTGGAAGGGTCCCAGGAGGAGGATCTCGCAAGTCTTTCATTTTATAGATGAGGAAACTGAGACTGGGGAGGTTTTAACAGTCTCAGCCAAAGAGGATGAAGGGAGGAGCAGAGCTCTCTTCCCAATCGGGGGCTTTCATTAAATCAGAGCTTTGAGACTCGGAAGCTGTGATTAAGACTGCTATTGATTTCAATGAGTCTTTTGCTCAGGTAGTGGAATTAAGGAGCCAGCCCTAGCTGCAGCTGAATTTGTTGCAAGTTGTCTTGAAATAGACTGACCCACCCAAGTTAAGGTGAAACGGATCTGAGGATCCGGTCTCACACCCTGTCATCCGAGGATCGTGGCAACCCACACAGATGAAGCAGGGACCCCTAAACTTGGGATAACCAGCCCGGACACACAGTCCTCACTGTCAACTTGACTGGCTTTACAATCACTATGGAAACACATCTCCGGGTATGTCTATCTATAAGGGTATTTCCAGGAAGTTGAAGAAGAAAGAGCCGAGTACGCACAGCATCCTTCTGTGGACTTGGGTCTGGACAGAATTAAAAGGAGAAAGGCAGTGGAGCACCAGCATTCATCTCTCTCTGCCTCCTGACTACGGGTACAGTGTGACTAGCTGTAACAAGTTGGGTGTCCCCAACTTGTTACACTGTATCCACAAACTCTGGGACAAAATAAATAAATCAGCCCTTTCTTCCTTAGGATGCTTTTGTTAGGCGATCTGTCACAGAACTGAGAAAACTAACTGGTTCCCTACGTGTAACCACTGAGACCACTGTAGGCATGTCACTTTGGAGAAAAGTCTGGAGAAACATTAAAACCATTCAAAGTTGCTTGGACGTGTGACCAGAATGCGCTTTGACTGACCTCATCCATTGCACGGTGCTTTTTAAGCCAGAAAGGAGAGGGGAAGCATTATGTGTTTAAACTGTATCATCCGAAGGAGGGCACGATGGAACTGCACTGTGTGCAGAGCATGCTCAGCAGAGAGGCATAACCCCGTGGGAGAGGAAGAATTCATTTGTTCACTCAGCTTTCCAGTGATCTGGCCAAACTAACAGTAATACAACCACACCATTTTTTGGTCTCATTCTTTGTTCTCCAAACAATCTTTTGCTTTCAGGTTATCTTTTGGGATTTGGAGAAGAAGGTAAGCTGGATGTGGAGAAACTTTAAGGTTGTGGTTCCAAGAGAGAAATAACTTCAACTAGCAGCTGCAGATCTGGCATTAGGATGTGTGCACCAGTCTCTGATGAGATTGGTTAATGCCAACCAAGTATTCTGAATCTGAGTTTAATGGGGAATAGGCAAATGTCTAGACTCGAAAAGTTAAAGACCAGAGGTTGGAGTGTCTTCTCAACTGCAGGATGCCTGGGTGGGACAGCCAGTGGTCAGATCTATGTCTTCTCTTCCATTCAAATTAGCACTCTACATTAAAAGGAATCATTCACAATGAGTATGCAAAGTGATTTGAATTTTAATTCAAAAGTTTCTATACTCTGTTCTCCCTTTTCTCTCACCTGGGACTCCAAGTTGAAATGAATTGTGAATGAGTTATCACCCTTTGGGGAAAATGGATCATTGGCCAGTGTGGGTGGAGTGTGGCGGAGCTGAGCTCTTTGAACTTGTCACCTAAGGGCTGGATCCATACCCCACACTGTCAGGAGCATCATTTGTAATTGGTTGTGAGTCAAAAAAAGGCTGAGAAGTATAGGCCATGAATTTTAACTCACAAAGGAGGGGACATACGACCATGACAGTTAGTTGAGTCCCCAGTGGAGCTCGGGTGGTGGCTCTGTTTTCTGTAGAATTTCTATTTACCTAAAGCCTGAAGCCCCAGGCCCAACCTTCATGCCACCCTCAATTGTACACGTGTTTGTGTTTACTTTTCCAATGCCAGTGAAACTACTCCTCCCAGGGAAGAAAGCATGGAGACCAAGTTGTGTTTTTCCCTCTAAGAAACACATATTCAATGTTTCAAACGTTTCATAATGTGTCCCATGTGGAGGAACATGGGGCAGGTTTGCAGCTGAGAACATGTACGAGGGATCGCCAAGCAAAATAATCTCTATGCACAAGTCTCTAGGGTCAGTTTCAGGTATTCATAATGCTCCTCAAAAACAGACACTGTTGAGGTGACCTCAGCTCTCGGGGAGCAATGTGGGAGGACCCCTTCGGATATGTTGGCCAGCCAGTAAAGCCCAAGTTGGAAAGCTCTAGGTTCACTGAGTGACTTATAGATGATTACGGAGAACAACATCGGCCTCTTCCTTTTACACGTGTGCCACATGTGCACACGAACACACACGCACACAAAAATAAGCACGCGCTGTATGACAATAAAGTGAATGAGTGATTACATCAATCAATGAAAAATCTTCCAGGCATGGAAATGTTATACACATTTCAAGATATTTAATGATATAGAATAAATGTCTAAGGACGGAGCATGAAGGTTTGTGCCAATAGCTTGGCTAGGTTAATTGAGTGGGAAGACAGACCCACTGTGGACAGCACTGTTCCCTGGGCTTTGGTCTTGGACTTCATAAGAAAAAAAAAAAGCCAACTAAACACCAGCATTGGCTGTTCTCTGTCCCTGGACTGTGAATGCACCCTGACCCGCTGTTTTAAGCTCCTCCCGGCAGGACTTCTCCACGATGAACTCCCGGAACCATGAGCTGCAATGAACCCTTTCTCCCTTAAGTTGATTTTGTCCGAGCATTTTATCACAGCGACAGAAAATGCAACAAGTTAGTTCGTATCAGAAATACGATATCTCTGAGAGAAAATTCCAGAAGCTTGGTATTTTACAACGCTTCTAGGCATGTGGATACAGAATTCCAATAGATTCCAGGAGAAAGGGAGGAAAGGCTAAGGAACGAATGAAGTGGTCCGTACAGAGGAAAGATTCCCCAAAGCTAAAAGCCAGGAGACATCTCTTTCAAATCCACTGCCTTTTTAGAGATGTGATTTTGGGTGATCCACTGAAACTCTCCAAGCAACATTTTATCAGGCACAACACAATATTAAGACACGGCTCCCTCTTATCTCACTGAGCTCTGTGACACTCCAGTGCGTGAATACTATTAAGATGCTTTGCATTCCGTAACAAGAAAGCATTTTAAAAATTAAAACAAACCACACAACAGTTTATGAACATCTGCTAAGCGCCCAGGGGTCATTCTAAGTGCTTTGCACATGTCTTCCTCCTCACAGAACTCCGACATACAGTGTAGGCTCCCCACATCTGTGCTTCCACGCTGCAGACCCCTAGTAACGATGGATTAAAAAAACTTGCATCTGTAAGAAACACGAACGGACCTCTTGTCATTGCTCCTGGAGCAATAGTGTGCTATTTTGTACACTAATTTGTTTACACAGCATTTATATTGTATTAGAGATAATCCACAGGAGATTTACTCTGTGTGTGTGTGTGTGTGTGTGTGTGTGTGTGTGTGTGTGTGTTTGAGTGCTTGCACCTGAGAACAAGTCTTTGCTGCGCCCATGGAGGTCAGAAGAGGATGTTTTCTGGTACCCTGCTCCACCGCTCTGCGCTGTATTCCTTTAAGACAGAGTCTTTCACTGAACTCTGAGCTAGGCTGCTGACCACCAAGCCCCAGGAGCCTTCATTCCTCTGCTCCCTACAGCATTAGGTTACAGGCATGTGTGGCCACACCCCACTATTGACATGGGCTCAGGGGATTTGCAACCAGTTCCTCATGCTTGTCCAGTCCAGCAAGGGGTGTTACCTGATGAGCCAGTTCACCGGCCCCATAATTTCCAGATGGTTTAAAGTCTAAGAGAGTTTGTCAAGTTGGTTCTCTGGGTAGAGGAGACTCTCCCCAAGTCTGAACACCAAGTTCCGTTGATCCTCGGGACCCACTCAGTAGAAGGAGAAAATTAACTTCCACAAATTGTCCCTGACATCCCCACGCAGGCCGTGCTCTCCCACCCACCCAAATACACACAACAACTAAAACAAAAAGTAAAGTATATGAGGAATGTGCCTAGAAAATATGCAAATACTACGGATGCCATTTACATAAGAGAGTTGAGCATCTGTGAATTTGGGGATCCGTTGGTGTCCCGGCGCCAATTCCCCACCCCCACTCTATTGCCGTACACTTACAACAGGGCACCTCCCCCTTGCGTCTCCCTAGCTCTCCTTAGCATGCCTGATGCCTGGTAAAGCCACCTCAGCCCTAGGATCGCAGCTTCAGGGCTGCTGAGGTGGTTGTGAAAACATATCAAGCACCTTTGCACCTGACTTTGCTTCTTGCATCTTGGTGGTGCACATAGTGGTTTGGCAGCCACAGGGTAAAGAAGGAAAAAAAAAAAAAAAAAACCTAAGCTAATCTTTAACTTCTCTCTTCTACTCTTCTTGAATGTGCCAGACAACGAAAACAGACTGTGAGCTCTCTGTGAAACAAAGTAAAGCCAGAAAGGATGACAGCACTCCCTGCGACAGTCGCCTGCAGGGTTGCTAGTGTGCCCTGTCCTGTTCCCCTGCCTTGGGTTGTATGTTGCATTCTCAGGGGCTCTTTCTCGTGGTCGAGTCTTGCCTGTGGGAGAGTCTGCTCCTAAGCCAGCCGTGCAATGCTTGGTTTGAGCCCATGTTCTGAAATATTCACACTCCCTAAGCCAACTCAGAAATCTGGAACTGAGTTTGCTCTTCGTATTCTACTGTCCATATCGATTGGATCAAAGGGAGATCCATCTGGAACCCAGTTGAAGTCCTTCCAGATGGTAAGCTTGCTTCCAGATGGTGTGTTTAATAGGAGAGACAGAGAGAAGTCAGTGCGTGCTCACATTCTCGCGCTAAGGAAAGCCCTGTGACCTTATTTCTCCCGGGCTTCTTCCGGATGCAGAATGACTTCAGGTGTTTTAAGATTTTATAAAAATCTTTTTCCTGGTTTTGTTATGAAATTAGGAGGCTCTGGCTTGTCCGGATGTTTAGAGTCAAATACTGATTGTCTTGAATCACATGCCTGCCAGTGGTGGCAAGAACCTTCCTCTTTCTGAGGTTGAGATGAATTAAAATCCTTTCTCGAGCTCCAAGAGGCACTCAAGTGCTGTCTCGGAGGAGTCAACTACCAGATGCTCTGGTTCAGCTGACCTTAACATGTAGGTGGCTTTCAGCAGTCCTGAGCTGTTCTTCCTGCATTGTACAACTGAAAAACAACCATTCCCACCCATGACAGAAAGGCCTGATAAATATCACACGGCTGTGAAGTCTGGGAAGGAATGGAGTGGGCTTGGACACTGGGTATGGGACATGTGGACTCCGAGGCCAGCTTCCCATACAACAAACACATGCTACTTCCTTTCCTTTATCTGTGTATATGCACTCTGCTTTAGACTTCTCAATATGTGCTTTTCTATGCTCTAGAATTTTCTATTTGTTCAACAAGCCAGTAGCCGAGGTCCAGGTCTTTCGTTCCTAGTTGCTGGGTGGACAGCCAATATCTGTGAGCACTGGCACATAGCTAGTATGGTCAATTGAGGTTGCCCCAAGATAACCCCTGTCTTTCCATTCCTGGATACGGTTAATATCCATTCTTCAAGGGCTAAGTACAAATCCTGAGCTTGAAGCTAGGGACACAGAATGATAGCAGTGAGCAAACTGTTGGTAGAGCACAGACCATTCAGCTCCATGCCCCTTCTCCAGGACACTCTTCTGGGTCAGTGGAAGTCACGGAGCAGCACCTGAACCTCTGCCCTGTGCTTATCTGTGCTACCTGCTAGCGCCAGGCAGTCAATACTGGAGTCATTTGGGAGCAACCTCAGTTGACTATATCAGCTACGTGCCAGCTCACAGTACGCTGGCTGTCTACCCAGCAACTAGGAATGAAAGATCTGGACCTCAAGTTCCTGCAGGCCTGGATCCACAGTCAGTGCCATTGGCCCGTTCAGCTTTATTTGCTTTCCTCTTGGTCGGTTTGATTCCAGGGATTCATTAGGAGCTTATCTGTCAGCTGCACCCCAGTTAGGGTGAAGAGGCAGTAAGTGAGAGGTCACAGTACACTGACAAGGCTAGGCTCCTCCACGGACTGGAAGCCCTGGGCCTCAGCATTCCTGGAGAGTGTGTGGTGCTCAAACTTACATCCTGTAGGAACGCAGGATGGAGAAACTGGAGCAGACATTGCCGTGACTTGGATAGGACTGAAGTTTGTATTTGAAGTATCTTAAGATAACGTTTTTTCTACCCAAATGACAGGCAGTGATATTCTTATCTATCTATCTAAATACAGGGAGACCCCCCGACTGCCGAAAACACGCATATTGATGTAGAGAATACAGGCTTTCAAGAACTTGGGAGTCTCTGTCAACACCTACTGCTGCACACGATGAGCAATTACGTCTATTTCTCTTTTCTTTTTCAGATGGTTAGGGCAGAGACTCCGTGTTACCCAGGATGCCTTGGAAGACACTAGATAGATTAGGCTGGTCTAGAACTCACTGACTGTACTCCTGCCTCTGCTTCCTGGGCACTGGGATTACAGGCACGTGCCACCATGCCTAGCTTTATGTCTTTTTCTTCGCACCTGGCTTTGTTTTCTTTCTTCTTTTTTCTCCCTTCCCTCCTATAGTTGGCATGTGTGTTTGTGTGTGGGAATGGTAACAGGGTCTTTTTAGGCTTGCCTTGAACTCCCAATCCCTTTGCTTCAGCCTCCTGAGTGCAGGCTGAATGTGCAGCCACCTGGTCCTGTGTATGTTCTCAAGCAAATATCATATAAAGATTTAAGGCTATTTAAATTCTTTATAGCGAACAGGGCTAGCTTTGGTGTTCTGGTTGCAATAAAACCTGTCTCTTCCCTAATTCACATGGGCTCTGCCGCTAACTCCTGACCTATTATTCTGAAATTGATGTGCCTGTACTGTAGTCACGGAGAATCAGAGCATTGGAAGGTACTTTGAAGTCATTTAGCCTCTGGGCAGAGCTGTTCCTAAAACCATTTTGGACCCATGGTGGCTGATACTGTTATCCCGTACCTCTACCATCAATCCTATTAAGTGATGTCACCCTATATATATCATGCTTTGTTTCTGGCAAGTTCTCTGACCCTTGTTTAAATTACGCCCTCTATGGTCCTCCCAGGGTGACTTCCTGCTATTGAGTGAGGTGTCAGGGGCACTGTGAGGTCTTGACTGGCATGATACCTCGGTGGCTACCTGCTGTAAAGTGGGAACAGCAATTGTCCCATGTAGCTCACGGGAAACAGGGCCCAGAATCTTTTCCTGGTTGTAACTGCTAACTCACAGGGGCTTCAGAGACAGTCTCTGCCTCTCCTCTTGTGCGTAAGAGTTGGGAGCCCATTCTTTAGGTCCTAGAAGATGTCCTAGTTACAAGTTTCTACTGATATGGAAAACTCCAAGCAGGAGGGGTCGAGGGAGGTAGGGAGGCATAGGAGGGAGGAAACAGGAAGCTCTGCTTATCTGATGCTCCTTGTTCCCTCGTAGTGGCAGGTGCTATTCTGAGACATCCCCCTCACTGTCCACTCAGACACAGGCCATTACAACACTGGGCAATCACTTCAGAGGAGCTGTGTGCTGGGACGGAAATAAAAATGCCAATTCTTGTGTGCTCGTTAAAGAGGCAACGCGCTGGGTACCAGTGCTTTTCATCTTCACACGAACTGCGGAGGTCAGTCATATCATCTTTGCAATCTGTTAGAGAAAGAATTGCAATTCAAAAGAGGGAAGTCACTTGCTTCAGTCCCCATGGCCCATGCACCTGTCTGACTCCAGAGCTAGCTCCCAGCCAGTGTTCCGAACTGCCTCCCCCACCATCCTGGGAGCAACGCAGAAAGACATGCGGCTTCTCAGCCCAGTGCAGGGCACGGCCTACTGCTCCTGGTACACTCAAGTCCGTGTTGTACTGGAGGCAGGCACTTCACCACTGCACTGTAGTGGTAGGCCCAGCTGGTTGAGTTCATCGTGGCTATCCTGAAGTCAAGTCTGTGAACTCTTGGCATCTCTGTCTCTGCAGTTTTGAGTCTTTGTTTTATTTAGGATGAACCCTTATTTGCCCAGAGAGCCTGAAGCCTTAGATGGACATATGGTACCATTCCTGGGAACTCTTTTCACAGGTCTGTTGGCAGGACCTAGAATTGTGAATTTCATGATCTGAAAAGAGTATCAAAGCCCAATGTTTAAAGAAATGAAAAACCACTTCCTCTTGAGTTTTTATTTATTTGCTTAGGAACAACTATCACATAGACCACAAACTCTGTGGTAGGCACAGTGCTGAGCAGTGACATAGAGAAGCGCGTGATGGTTTGGTCCGTCTCTCAGGACAGGGGTTGGTAAACTACAGCCTCTGACCATTTTGTAAATAAAAATATATTCGGAAAATAGTCATACTCATACATTTGTGTATTCCCTATGGCAACAGAGTTGAGCAGGTTTGACAGAGCTCATATGGCCCTGTGAGGTCTAAAATAGCTACTATCTGGCCCTTTATTAAAAAAAAAGTTTGTCAATCCCTCTCTTAGTGAGACAGATCACATTTGCGCCTTCCTAGGTCAGAGGTTAAATACTATTAAGTATTCTTGATCACTGGCAAATGTTTTTGAGAATGCCAGTTGAGTTTATCACTCTTTTCCTTTGAGTAAATCTGTTGGAGTAGACCTTTGACAGATCACTCTTCCACCTGGAAACCCTGGGAGAACAGCTACCATCTGAGCAGCTACCCTTTGGGTGCCTGACTGTCACAACCACAGCCCATCTGCTGCTCCACGGACACCTTAGAAGACTCCAGTTGCAAGGAAATTTGCAGCTGAAGCTGTAACTCCTGCTTCAGGAGGCCTCGCCACAATCTCACGACTACTCCAGACAGCCTAGCTCAGCCTTGGAAGGCGGCCTTCGAGGCAAGACAAGCCTTAGTGAACTCCAGATGACCCTACAGCCATTCTCACTCACTCTGCTCCATCCTCGGTAACTCAGCAAAAAGACAGTGATTGGTGTGTTGCAGGACATTTTTCTATTGGTCCCTCTGCAGGGCCTGTGATTGGTGGAATTGCAAGTGTGCTATCACTGATGCAAACACAATCCTCCTTTTGCATATCACACCCATGCCACAAACATCTCTTGCAGTTACATACCAGGCTTTTCAGTTCACTCTTCAAACCAGCCGGAAGATAACTCTCACGTGATGCCCTCCAGTGGTGCGACTTGAAGCCCTGTGCAAAGCTTTTCCAGAATGGGAACTCGTATTACGGGTAGAGTCACCTAAGCTGGTAACATAAAGAGGAAATGGTGGTGGTGTCAGCAGAGGAAGAAGCAGCAGCTGTTGCCTGGATGGTGCAGCAGCATCAGTAGCATGAGAAGGCAGCCAAGGGCAAAGGACCAATAGAGAGCAGAAGAAACCGAGATGATGAAAGGAGGTGAGAAAAGGCAGGAAGCCAAGGCTGTGGGAGTCTCTGAAGAGTTGAAGACAAGAAACTGCAGGTTAAGTCCATCGAAGGGTTTCAGGGAGCTGCCAAGACCTAAGGGCCAATGATCAAGACACCCAAGGCATGGGAACTGTAACGGCTCCACTTTTGTGAACCAAGAGTCTTTGCATGCAAGACACCTTCTGATGCTACACAGAGATATGATTGATAGTTACTGAGCTCAGGGCTACTGACAGTCAAGGTTCAGAACTGAACCATCAGCACATGCCAGAGCACTCAAGAGCACCAAATCTCCTGCCACATAACATCCAGTTCAGGACCCAGAGCCACAAGCCTCTGATTCATTAGTCCAGCCCATATGGGACCTTAGCACTCAAGAGCCCAGAGCCACTGACTCTGATTCAACCAACCTTTGCCTATTTACAGTTCCCATCTTGATAGAGCAATAGATTTCCTAGGCAGATGATTGGTCAAACTGGAGTTGCCTTCTCTCAGCCTGGGGTAGAGATAAGGTTCAGTAGCTAGAGTGCTTGCTTAATAGACCCAGAGCCCTGGGTTTGATCCCTAGCATGGCACAACAGGAGTGTGGTACTGCACTCCTGTAAGGCAGCACCTTGGAAGGGCAGGAAGATCATGAGTTCAAGGCCGTTGTAGATACATCGGGATTTTAATACTACCCAGAGATATATGAGACTCTGTTTAAAAGAAAGAAAGTACATCTGACTATCCCCAAACTGGTCAACCATGATGGTTTGTTAACGTATAAGAGTAAAGAAACCAGTAACATTTACTGGGTGTTTGCTACCTGCTTGGTAGTGGTCCACACTCTGCCATGCATTAACACAGTTCATACCACAGACATGCCTGTGGTTAGCAGTATTGTTTTCTGCATCTTATCTATTTTTATTGATATTTAGGCTGGAAGTTGATTCCAGGACCTCACACATGCTCTACAAGTGAGCTCTGCCCACCCCAACTCTTGATACCCCCATTTTGCAGCTAAAGCCTGGTTGAATGAACAAGCTGTGTCCCACAGTCCTGAAACCTGGTATGTGTTCTTCTCAGCCACTCTGAGCTAGAAAGGCAGCAGGGGTGTGATCTGTGTCCAAGCCTATGGGAGGAGGGAAATCCACCCAGGCAGTGACCAGGCGGTGCAAGCTTAGCGTATACTGGCCTATTTTTAGCACTAAGAAAGTCCTGGAGGTCGGATCTCTGATGACGAGCGGATGGAGCTGCTTCACTTTGCTCTCTAGGTCTCCCTGTAATTACAGTGCTTCTCAGACTCAGATGCAGCTGACGTCTCTGCAGATGCTGAGCAGTGGAAGACGCCGTGGGACTCAGTGAGGATGACGAGAAAAAGCATGGAATCACTTCATCGGAAAGAACTGGCGAGAGGAAGGCCCTCCTTGTGGCTGATTCCCATACCATTTCTTGGAGATTTCCAAGACCCTAAAATCATAGATTTCTTTCTATCTGCACCAACCCCCGCCTTAACTCCTCCTTTCAACCCAACATGTAGCACGCTGTCTCCCCTTTCCTTCTTTCTAGGAAATGGAAAGCTTTTCATGGGATCCTTGGTTGTGTCTGTGCGTAGTTACAAATGTACCTCAGATTCAGCTGTTTCTTGAGCGCTCCCTGTCCACCTTGCTTCCCTTTCTCTCTTTAGACTTGGTCTCTTGCTGGCCTGGAGTTCTCCAAATAGGCTAGGCAGGCTGACCGTGGAACTCAGGGACCCCACCTTGCTCCACAAACTCAACACACCCAGATCTTTTAGATGTGTACAAGGGGAGGCAACTCAAGCCCTCATGCTTGCAATACAAGCTCTTTGTCAACTGAACTATCTCCCAGGCCTTCTCCTGGGACTCTTGGTACGTAATGTTAGGACCAGAAAATGGTACCTGAGCAAGTCTCCTGTGTCAACATGGATGGTAGTTTACTGAATTCTAAAAGCAAGGAGATAACAAGCCTCAGATAGCTTAGCACCTACCAGGGACAGAGGCGTGAGCCCAGGTCACTGACTCTCTTAGGGACCTGCCTGTTATTTACAACTGTCTTGTAAGATCTGCTCACACTGCGGCTAACCATGTAGCACCCTCGGTTCAGTCCGTAGGAACTTGTAGGCCTGTATTTTACCGTAAGACGATACCAGGGTTCTTGTCTGCACCTCCCATGTACCTGGTCAGCTGGAAAATGACACGCAGTGATGCGTGATACAGGAACTCAGAGCCAGGTACACAGGCTGCCCCCACTATGGGCCTGGGCATTGCTGAAGCCTTCTCTGAACATGGCTCTCTGAGTCTACCACTCCTTGTGACCAAAGCCCTGTGCTACAGATATATGAGCATTGCGACTTTTCTACCCTATATTGTTTGTTTTAGAGGTCAGCCTGAGCCCTGCTGTAACCTTAACAAGAACATTTGCCTTTGAAGCAAACGCTCATAATCTCTGTGGCATGGGATTACAACAAACTCAGAGGCACAAGCTGCTCACCCCATACCGCGCCGTACTCACTGCAGCTCCCCCCAACCCTAGAAAACGTTTGGGAGGCCCTGGGTTTTTATACACAAGAACTACCAGCGTGATATTTGTGGAATACCTAAATAGCCTGTCTCTATAGAATTAACTAGACAGCCAGGATTGGAGAATTTTTTGAAGCTAATTATGCCTTCCGTAAAATGAAGCTTCGCTCCAAGGAGGGAGAGTGCCAGGTGTAGTTTTTTTGTTTTTTCCTTCGTGCCTTGTCTGTCTCATGCCAAGACACATTCCAAGCTGCCCCTTTGTTCAAGTTTCTCTTTCATGAAATGACTTTATTCTCTCACAGCTCACTAGTAACTTCCACATTAAAAAAAATAGAGAGAGTTAAGGACTGTAGAGATGGTTCATCACTTAAAGGCACATACTGTATTTGCAGAGTACCAGAATCCTGGTCCCAATACTCACCTTGAGCAGCTCACAACTGCCTGGAACTGCAGCTGAAAGGGATCCAACATTCTCTTCTGGCTTCCAAGTCACCTGCGCGTTCTCTCTCTCTCTCTCTCTCTCTCACACACACACACACACACACACACACACACACACACACACGCATACTCAAAAATAAAGTACATTGAGAAAGAGAAAGAAAGAGAGAGGTTTGCTATCTCCCAAGATTTTAGTTGAGGGCTTGGGTATATCTGTATCTAAGCTACTTGCAAATAAGTTTTCAAAAAACATAGTGATTTTGTCTTCTGATTTTGATCTCCTCTTCCTCTTTTTGGAGAGGTGGTCTCACACGTGTAGTCTAGGCTAGCCTAGAAATACTGGGTAGCCCAAGATAGCCTCTAACTCCAGAGTCTCTTGCCTCAGCTTCCTGAGGGCTGGGTTTAGAGGTGTAAACACTATGCCTGGCTTCCTTTCTTTGTATTTAATGCTCAAAATCATCAAACTAACAGTAACGATTCAAGCTTTCTAGTTTGAATTTATGCCAAGTTGATTCAAAGTTCACATAACGTTGAAAGGGTTATCTAATTAAATCTCACATGTCTCTTCACTATTGTGTAGTGCTATTCCAGATCTCCATTCCTTATTAGTTTTTCATGTTGTTTTATTTTTATTTTTTTACGAAATCAAAGCACCAGGGGACAGAAAGACAGGAGAGAAGAAGAGGAGGGACAAAAGGATTAGAAGATGAGTTAAATGCCATTTCTGTAGCGTCTTTAACATTAGGCATTTCAGGGCTGAAGTGACGGCTCAGTGGGTAAGAACACTTGCTGTGAAAACACAACAATCCAAGTTCGGATCCCAAGCACCCACGGAAAAAGCCAGCCATGACTATGCGAGTCTGGAACCCCAGCACTAGCGTATGGAGAAGGCTGGATCTCAGGAACTTGTTGGCCAGACAACACATCAAGCGGCTTGCTTCCAGTTCAATGAGAGTCCCTGTCTCAATGTAACAGGGTAGAGGGATTCGGAAGAAACTGATATCCTGCTCTGACCTTTATACATGCAAACGCACATGCGCGTGTGTGCATGCACGCACACATACACACACAAACAGGAACAAACAGGAACATCCTGGCCATCCTCTGTCGTATTTCTTGGTGTCATATCTGTCACACTGTGCTACTGCGCAGTTGTTCAGCATAAGTACCCCACAACTCTCATCATAATCTAAGGGTACAGACCCTGACATCACTTTATCCTGACTCTCTCTCTCCATAGAGGCTTCTCTTCTCCCTTCAGGACATTTCTGCATATATATTATAGATATAATCTCTGACCTCTGGGAACTGCCCTGAGCATTCTTTACCAGTCTCTGTAAGGTCTGTAGTTTCTTTTTCATTCTTCCTGGTCTCCACATTGGGTGTGGCTGGTGTGATGTTGCCCCATGTTGGATGCCATTTGGAGCAGTTAGGCTCCTGTGTGGCTCAGCAGGGAGAACATGGAGGCGATTTCATAGGTGCAAACCCTGCCAGACCTCAGCAGAGGGACCCACCTGCACGGTAAGGGCCATCCTGGACAGTGGAACCTTGAGTGTCTCACCTCAGGGGTTTCTATTGATACCTAAGTTCCTCGGGTGCTCTATTGATACCACATGCAGATCATGAGCAATCAAATGCCTTTTACATAAAGCCAACACACCTGCAGGCAATTCAAATGCCAAGGCCTAGGCAGCCCTTTTCCCAACAGCGCATAAAACATCCATTTTTAAACCTAACTAAAAATAAACTTCTGTGTCAATGGTGGGATGGAATTGAGGCAGGAGGGTGTGATTAAACCCTGACCCTAGACTGCGATTGGCAATTATCCATGCTTCTATAACTTGGGCCTGCAGATTCCCATTCATTACTGTTGGACAACACAACATCGATCGATATATTTGGGGATGGTAATAAAGAGAAGAGGACAGACAGGGGATCATTTTCTCAGGGCGGCACGCTACGCAGGTGTTTGTTGTACGTGTATGATGCATGCCACACGTATGTGGGTCCCCCTCTGGAGCAGGGCTCCAGTGAAATGTAAGATTTAAGTAAGATTAGGATTTAAGGGGCAGGGGAGATGGCTCAGCGGATAGCAGTGCTTGCTGTGTAAGCACGGGGACCTGAATCTTGATCTGTGGCATGATGTACAAAACCGGGCGCAGATCTGTGTGTGTGTGTGTATACCTGTAACCTCAGCACTATGGCAGACACAGGTGGATTGCCGGGGTATTCTGGTTGCCACCCTAGATCAGTGAAAGATTTTGTCTCAAGGTAATAAGGCAGAGAGTAATAGAGCAGGACACCTGGTGTCTTCCTCGGGCCTCATGCACATTCGTAGACTCACACATCTCTACATACATGTGTGCATACATCATACATGTATAACACCTTCATGCACACACACACACACACACACACACACACCCACAGGCAGGCCAGTAAAGGTGAAGGCTCATGCCTCTGACCTCTGATTTACAAAATCACACAGAGAAGGCATTCTGCCAAACTTGGCTATGTAACAGATTATATTGCTATTTACTTTGGGGTTCCCTCTGCACAGCCAGTGTCAACCATGTTTTAAGTGACTTGTACTAGATATCCATGTGTCTAAACATAAACCGGTCTCTATGGCCTTCTGTTTCCAGTAACACACACACACACATACACACAGACACACAGGATTTAGAAGTTGAATTTGAAATGAGAGGGGGATCCAGATCTGGCAGCATATACCTGCAATTCCAACACTAGGAGTTTGAGTTAGTAGGCCAGCCTGGGCTACATAGGGAATTCCAGGTGAGCCTATACTATAGACTGAGATCTTGTCCAAAAGAAAAAAAAAAGGGGGGGAAGGGAAGGGAGGAATAGAGGTATTCTCAAGTTTAAGTACAACATAAACAGAACTGGCTCAGAGCGGGAAACAGGGTGAGCCAGATGGTGAAGGAACTTCCAGAAGTGGCAGGCTGAGTTCACCATAACGTTATAAAGGGGCTCCTTTCTTACCATGCGCGTCTTTCTGCTATGGCTTAAATCTGAAAACACCCTTTCCCCATGAGTTCAAGACTTAGTTGCCAGCTGCGGGCTGGTGCCAGGTGATGATTGGCTCCTGAAAACTTTAACCTCTTCAACCCACACGTTGATAAATTTGTTGCTGTATAGATTATCATGATGCGAGGTCCCTCGGGGAGAAGTTGGTTCCTGGGGTGTGACTCTGAAAGGTCTGTGTTCTCTCTAGCCCTGCCCCATCTCACTGTTTCCTGGCTGCTTCAAGTAGCCCCAAGACTTTCTGTCTCAACTTGGGCCCTAAAGCAATGGAGTCGGCTGGTTGTAGATGAAAGGAAGAGTGAGCTGAAACTCCCTCCTTCACCTTGTTTGCCTCTGGTATCTTGTCACACCAACAGAAAAGCTGATAACACACATCCTAACTACTGCTTGTTTTCTGAGGTCACGTGGATTTACAAGAGAGGATAATCCTGAGGTTTGCCGCACACTGAAAAGATGACCCTTGGGGCAGCCATGTCAACTTCAGACAAGGGTACTTGCACTTCAAGTTCTCTGGCCTGTAGAGGGAATGTCAGAAACACACAGCATTCTGCCCTTCTGGGTATTGTCTCAAGCAGAAATCATGCCAGATCCCAGGCCTGAGTGAAGGATTGGCTGTTCACAGATGTTCACAGTTCACTGATGCTAAGTACCAAGCTTCAGCACCCAGGGAGGGGCTGAAAACCTCGAAGTCCCCAAGGCATGAAGATTAGGGGTGAGGGCCAATCCTGACATTGCTCCCCCCAAATTTCAACCCTTTCTGGGAAACAAGAAGCTTCAGTCCACAATGTGGATGGGATTAAGTCAAATCTATGTAAATAGATTTCTTTCTAAAACATACCCAGGGGAGTTATTATTTAAAGGTAAAAATAGACAGTTGTTAAGAGGACTAATTTTGTTTCATCAAATTGTTCAATGGACAAAATCTCTCTCAGGTACCAGTTTTCTTCAGCTTCCTGGGAAAACTCTAGATGCTATGAGTTTCTAGCTGCCCAGTATGTGATTTGTGGGTGCCTGAACCAGTTCCATCCTTCTTTCCAGCTTCTCCCCTCAATATGCCTTTCCTGGTCTCTAAGCCTATGTGTGAGAGAGCATGTGTGCATATGTATGTGTGTATATATGTGTATGTGTGTGTGTGTATATATGTGTATGTGTGCATGTATGTGAGGGTGTGTGAGTATGTATGTGCCTCTGTATGAGTGAATATGTGTGAGAGTGTATGTGTGTGAGTGTGTGTGCGTTTGTGTGTGTATATGTGTTGCATGTACATGCTCATGAGTACATGCGCATGCAAGTGCATGTGTGCACACCACATGTGGAAGCCAGGTACTGATTTCTGGAAGCTCTCAGAAATCACACTCTTCACTTTAATTTCTGAAACAGATTCTCTCCCTGAATCTAGAGCTTACCTGATTGGCTAGCCAAGCTGGTCAGACAGCCTTAGGAATCATTGTCTCTTCCCCGACAAGGACTGGAGTTACTGAGGATGCCTCTATGCCTGGATTTTATGGATCCAAACTATGACTTCATGTGCACTTGGTAAGCCATTTCCCATTTGAGCCTTATCATCCGTCCCCTGGTCTGTACAAATCTTACACAAAAATCCAAAATGAATAACAAGAATTTCCTGTTCTGGATTCTGATGTCACACATGATGTTCTTTGTACAAGCAATAAGAGTGTGTAGAGGATTAAGAATTCATTAAAAACAAACAAAGAAAAACATTAGGTAAAGGCTTGTGGTCAACTAATACCTTCAGCTCCCCAAAAAATGTTTCCAGTGATCCTTCACTAGAGTGTTGGAGACAATTTTAGTTTGAGATGTCTTCTGAGATGTCCGGTACCCCCTTAACACCTTGCTTTCTACTTGCCCTATATAGCTATTGAAGAATTTGAAACCATATACACTTTCTGTCACCGTGACAACCACCCTTAGACAATGAACATGTAAAAAGGAAAGGATTATTTTGGCTCACTATTTTGGAGTTTCTAGACCATAATGACTGGTTGGCTCCAAAATTTTGGACCTGCGAATGAGGCAGAGGGGTCACTCGGTGGCACAAATTAGAGGTGTTGGAAGGGGCTAGGGAGCCACAATTTCCCTCGAGGCTGAGCTCCTAAAGACTGAAAGATCTCCTAATAGGTCCCATCTCCTAAAGCCTTTACCATCTTCCAGCACCACATTCCTGGAGCCAAGCCTTGAGAAAAGACCTTTGGGGGCACTCAAGATCCAAGCTGTGGTCTAAGTTGAGCACACTCTCTGTCTAGATGATTTGCATCTACGCTAAGCCCCACCGTGGAAGAGCTTCAGAGAAGATCAAAGTCGGCATTCTCAGAAGTAGTTTCGGGCAAAACACTAAAACAACAACAATAGCAAAAACCAAGATCCCACAGGCTGTAGAAACGAGAGGACAAACCTACAGTAGTTTGAACCGTGTCTAACACAGCTCCCATCTGATAGAAATAGTTTCAAAACTTTCCGTTGGCCACAGAAGCCACGCCCAGGGCAACAGATAAAACTACTCTTATCAGTGTTTGATTTCACTCAACAGCTCTGAAATATTATTTCAAAAGAAAGTCAACAAGTGTGATTTTAGTGAGAGAGTTTACGTGCATGAACTTTGGTTGTTCTTTTCTTCTGTAATTGCAGTTTTAGTGTGGTGTGGTGTGGTTGGGACAGTACACCGTGGTAGTCTGAGGACTACTTGCGGGAGTCGGTTCTCTCCCCTACTGTGTAGGTTCAAGGCAAACTCAGGTTGTCAACCTGACAAACTCAGGTTGTCAGGCTTAGAGGCAAGCGCCTTTACCCGCTGAGTCATCTCCCTGGCCCTTCATTCCTTTTCACCTATATTTATAGTAAATCCTTTATATTTATAGTTGTAAATTCATATCACCTATATGCCAAATCAGTGTGTATTTCCTACTGAAGGAGCATTTCGAATTGGACAGCTGCCTTGAGTGACCAGGAGGGGAAAAGAGGAAGGGACTTACGTTGGGTTGGTGACAGTGGCTGGAAAAAAAAATAATAAAGAAGGCTTGGATCATCTCCTTGGAGACTGAGATCACAGTCTGAACATGGGTCTGGGCATTGGTATTTTCATAAAGCTCCCAGAAGATTCTGACACTGGGGAAGAGAAAGAGTTTCCTAAAGTGAGAGTGCACACGCAGTTGACGGAAAACTTTAGGAAGGGCCTGCCATCTCTTGTGCCCACATGTTAGAATAGAAGGAAAGATAATTATCATGGACTCTAATTTGTCTTACAGATCATGAAAGTCCAGGATTGGGAGCTCCCAAGAAGACTCTGGCCTCATGGAAGACAGTGTTTCCGTGTTTGTGTCCTCAGTCCCCCTCTTTCCCCTTCCACCTATCCATGGCCCCCCTTTCTCTGTAACTTTCATACCTACTGAGTTCTACCTGTATGTGCATGTATGTAGGACCATGTACTGGAACATGGGTAGCCTCTCAGGGTCCACACTGTGAAGAACATTGACTTACCCTCCTCCAGCAGCCATCAACTGTTATCTGACTTGAATAGGGCTGGGATTTCATGAGCCTCTCCCCAATGCATGTTTGGGCTTTGGGATGACTTGATCTTGTGCAGGTCTTGGGCATTCAGTCCCAGCCACTGAGTTCACGTGTACAACTGTGTGTGCTGTTGTGTCAGCAAATACTGTTTGGCTACAATCATCCACTCCTTCTGCTTCATCTTCTCCAAACAGTGAAGGGATCTGTGCAACTGACTCTTGTGTAACTGACTGACTCTGAAACTCTGAGCTGAGAGCCTGCCTTTCTCTTATGAGATTTGGGTGTGTCCTCAGTCTGACTCATTCTGCTAACTCTTCCTCTGATTTGTCACTTTGCCTGCCATACACTCTGACTCATCTCAGACATCACTTCCTATGTGACACTGATTCCTTCTGAGTTCTGTTTCCTGTGTGCTTCCACACTCTGTTTCTGTTTTAGGGATTAAAGGCGTGTGGACCACCAGTGCCTTCTGAATACTAGGATTAAAGATGTTTAACAACATTCATTCTGCCTTAGAGCAGCCATGCTGCTGGATTAAAAGATTAAACATTCCTCTCCAGATCTGCAAACACATATCAACCTGGGTTGAATTTAGGAGAAGATGCTGAGGGCTCCAAAGCCCCACTCAGGAACCTCTGTGTTGTGAGCAGCCATAGTGTACATAGGAGGTGTCCTTGTGCCTGCTAGTCCTGATTTCATTGTTACTTGTCAGTGGTTTCTTCTGATTTCCCATTGGAGACCCTTCTTTCCATTTTTTGAGCTAGGGAAGGGTTTATTTATATCCGTAGACAGGATTTCTGGCCCTCACTGGAGGTCTGTTGGGATGTCAGGAGTTTTCACATGTTCTTGCCAAACATAGTTTCTGGCAAAAAGTTAAATATTTAAAACTAATGGGCCTGCAATATGGCTCAGTAAAGATACTTGATGCATAAGCTTAAAGACATGGGTTCAATTCCCAACAGTCCATGTAAAGGTGGAAGGATAGAACTGACTCTACAAATTTAACCCCTGACCTCCACAACTTCAGCTGTGGCATGCCATACCCATTCACCTCCACACCCAATAATAATAAATAAAGAGAAGTTTTGAGAAAAGAAAGACAAAGGCATCCTCCACTGAAAACCAGAGCATTCCGAAGCAGGGGACATCTGCAGTCCACTGCTTTCTGTCAAATCTCAGGAAGAGTTGAGGCACAAACAGCACTGCATTGTCTGACAAGAACAGGAGGGACACTGTTTTCCCACCTAGGGTGACGCAACCTGACCTCCCCAGAACCGAGGCAGCAACTTTCTCCTGTTCCATACCTAGACCCCCTCAGTGCTCTGTGTGTGACCTGAAGGCATTCTCTCTGCCTTGCTTTTGTTTGGGAAAGTGGGTCACTCTCCAGCTTGCCTCTCAGTTCCCCAGGAATGTCGCCTGCCTTCTATACTCTTGCCTAGCAGCTTAGGTCAAAGAGAACAAAAGAGACAGAGCCTGGCTACTTAGGTCACAGAGTGAGCAGGCTGGAGTTTTGTCCTTTGCTCCTTAAGGCTTTGAAACAGGTTTCTATGGGGTCAGGCTTGCTCCAGAAGGGCCCGGGAATAGCTCATTGTTTCTCTTGTATTCCCCGATTCTAATGGGTCTATTAATTAAGAATCTTCTCTAAACTCTGAAAGGAAACCCCAAAGCAGCAGTAATTACTATGTGGAGCCCCTTCCTGGGCATCTGAGAGGAGGTTGACTGCCGATCAATGCTGGAACCCTGGAACAGAACAAATTGGTCCCGCAAGCTGCGAGTGACAGCCTCTCTGAATACAGCTGCTTTCTTCATTAGGAGCCTAAAAATAGCCTTATCCTCACAGGCTGCTTTCCCTTTAAGCCTTCTACCATATCCATTTGTCTGTTTCATTCAGGGTTTCTGTACGTCTGTGACACCCTGGTACTACTGCAGACCAAGAGTGCATTGAAGACAGGTTTCCCTGTCTCCCAGTGCTCCCCCGAGCTCTCCACGACTGTCCAACGATACTGTGTTCTTGGGAGACTCAGGGAATCTTCCTGCCTCTTTGGCAACCCCATCTGCTTCAGTCATCTGAACACCCTTCTCGTTGCTAGCAAGCATCTACAGTTAGTACTTTTTTTCCCCCACCAAGGAAATGTTCATTACGCACGTCCCTTTCTCTCCTTTTCATGGATGGCTCATGAAGAATGAAGCACAACAACCCTTTCCAGCCCTTTCCAGCCGACTTAGGGTTTTACTAAGTTTTCTACTCAGACTTCACAGAGGAAAGACAGTTATTTTATTTTATTTTATTTTATTTTATTTTATTTTATTTTACCTTTGAGGGTTGGCTGTGTGTGAGGCTAGTGCCTATGCCTGTTCCTGTGCCAACATCTAAACATGATACAGAGGCTGGGGAGATGGCCCAAGTGTCTAACGCACTTGTCATGAAAATATGAAGACCAGAGTTCGAATCCCCAAAAACCTTGTTTAAAAAAACAAAAGCAAGATGCAATAATATAACTCTGTCATCGCAGGACTCATGCGGAGAGGTGGGAGGAGGAGTCGGAGAATTCCCTGGAAGCTCATAAGCCAGATAGCCTGGTGCCTAATGAAAGAGACCCTGACTCAAACAAGTGAGATTGTCCACTTAGGGCTGGTCTCTGGCTTCCACGCATGTGCTATGGCACCTGTGCATACCCCCAAAACACACCACACACACACACACACCACACACATGCACACACACACACACCACACACATGCACACCTCCCACACACACACATACATACACACACACACCACACATGCACACACACACACACACACACATACACCACACACATATATCATACACAACACAAGACTTTTTAAAAAGTGGTGCAAAAACCTAGTCCGGAGCCAGCTACACAGCAGTGTCTCTGTGGCCATTTCTACCTTCCCCAGCTTACTTCCTAGGGAAATTGGCTTTGTACTTTCTTGGAGGTAGCACCATGGAATTCAGCAAGGTAACTTCCTAGGGTAGTTCACAACAGCCACACCATTATCCCTCTCACTTTCAGAATCCAGGGAGCCAAGGAAATAAGACATAAAGGGGGAAAAAAAGCAAAACAAAACAGGAGGAGAACAAAATAAATCAACTTGGTGCTTCACGCTATTTATTTAGCCAAGTCCTCCCCGCAGGACACGTGCATACCCACCCACGATAGGAGGAATTACTTATAATTAAAATACGGAAAATAAGCCTCCACCTCAAGTCAGCTGCACTGTATGTACGCTGGTATATATAACTGTATGAATTTAATGCCTTTAATAGGACTGAAAATCCTCAAGATGAGAGCTAATGTTGCCATGGAAACGTCGCATGCCTTGACTGCAGGACTCGGTTTAAATTTGCAAACTTAGTACCACATTAGCTTTTCTCATATTGGGTTTCTGGTTGATCTTTTCGGAAGATAAAAGAAGAAAAACAACATGTCTTGCTAGTTGCTCTTGTTGCACTCACAGCCAGAGGAGAAGGTGGTTTGTAATCATTCATTAACCCCCACAGATATGCGTGCATATATACGCATGAGTATACATTATAAATCATATATATGCAGTATATGTATATATATCCTTATGTAGTATGTATTGCCCACCAATATATATTATATTACATATATATGTATGTATGTGTGTGTGTGTGTGTGTGTGTGTGTGTGTGTATGTGTGTGTATGTGTGTATATTCAATACACACACAAGAGAGCCTCCACAAAGAGATTACATAAGAGTTAGGCAGGGTGAAGATTTTGTAGCCAAGCAAGATTAATTCAGTTCCAAGCTTTCAAAATACCCATGATTTCTTGTTCTCATAGAATTACATGTCCAAAGCTTGGCTCAATTTCTAATGACTCTTGCATTGAAAACTACTCATTTTAAAGAGCTCAAAGCCCTTTAAAGAATTAGAAAGGCAGAAGAGCAGAGAACCCAAATGCCCGGAGTTGCCTGCAGCCCTGTGCTCCTTCACGGACTCCGTGTACTCTGCTAAAGACGAAATTGGGACCTGCAGAGAGGCAACAGGGAGAGGATGCCATTTGGGAAATTGCTGAAGCTATTATTTGAGAGGCAGAGTGTCACTGCCCCCAGCCCTTCTCATCCCCCATCTCTTGTGGCTGCTCTCAGGCTGGCTCAGGGTATCCATTAGCAGGTCTGAGCAACCGGCACTCATCTGGCTTTGGATTTAGGGGGGCATGGTTGTCAGAGTTCATGTTAACAACCTTGAACTTCCATGAGCTCACTAAGTGGAGACAGCCGTGCTCACACCACATGGCTCTTGCAAGGAATGACTGAGAAGATACAGGCAAACCCCTGAGTGCTCTGCCCAGAGTCAAGAGGTACCTCAACAAATAATGTTTCCCTGGAGGTGTAAACTGTCCACTGTCAAGAGTCTTTGGGGACACCGGAGAGGCACACTGGACTTGGTATGTGTCCACTGAGTCTTTGTGAATTCACCAATGTCTTTTCTTCTCTCATCCCTCTTGGACTGTTTTGCTTGATTCGGTTCCTAATCTATTTACTGAATTATTTGTCTGAATGTCTTGCCTTTTTTTCTGCTCTTATCTTAGTGGCTACCACAGGCCAGATATACATACTTAATGGGTGCTAGAATGAGATACGGGGGGGGGGGGTAGGAGGCATGCAGAATTTCCCAGAGTCTCTATTTAAACTTTTCTTAGAATTCAACACAAAATTCTGTACCAAGCTATACAGGGGCAGTTGGCATCCTGAAGCCAAAGCTTGGGGGTGGGGATAGGGCTTTAGACTAGACTCAGCTTTGTCTGGAGAAGCAAGCTGGACCCTGAATCATTTCTAATGAACATTAGCCTGCCCTTTACTGTGATTTTGAGCTGAACCAGCTTCAGCATGTGGGTCAGTCCCGCTTTCAAGTCCTATGTGAACTCAGCTTAGATCTGCCACTTGAGATATGGACCACCACAAGAAGCCATTGTTCCCACAAGATGTATCCAGACAGCGTGGAGTGGGCTATCGTGTGTGGAGACTTTGCATGCCGTAGGAAAAACCTAGAACCCAGTACTCTATCCATGAGTCCTCCAGGGCTGTGATAACCAAACTTCACAGCCTGCCTATCTTAAAAATCATTTACTTATTTCCCAGAATTCCTGAGGTTTGGAAGTCTGAGATCTACGGCCAATTTCTCCTGGTGTCCTCAGGCAGCCTTTCTTCTGTGTGTACAAAAGCGGCAAGACCACTTTTTGTCTCTCTTCTAGATGGATCAAGGCCCTACCAACTCTGTGATCTGACTTCCTATTGTTTACATTCAAACGATCCAGCGTTCAGGTAGTTTCCTTAGCCAGCAGTTCTACTGAGGGAAATGGTTTCCTCGGCCTCAGAATCAGCTTTGCTTCCTCTCCCTTCCTTCCTTCCTTCTCTCAGTCTCTGCTTCCATGCTTGCTTGCTTCCTTCTTCCCTCCCTTTTCCTCCCACTCTTCTCTCCTCCCTCCTTCTTCTATGCCCCCCTCCCCAACCGTCAATGGTATACTGAGACACAGTGGTCCCCGGTATTTGGTTTTCATAAATTGAAAGGAGTGGCTAATGAATAAAGAACAGAAAAAAATGAAGAGGGCAGACTCCACTGAGGAGGGTGTTGATGGGGATGGAGAGGCTATGTGCAGGTGGGACAGGAGACTTGGTTTGTTACACTACTGTGGAGAAGAGGGAGAACCTCTCCGTTGGAGACTCCCTGTCTACACAGAGTAAGAAATACCCCCAATGCAATATCTTTCCTCTTTGATTTTCTCATCAATGTAAAGAAAGGGAAGCTGCAGGGTGCCCCCAATCTCTCACATCCTGAATCATCTTCCTCCTCCTTCTCCTCCTCCTCCTCCTCCTCTGAGACAGTGCTTCTTTCTACTTTATCTTACAGGAGAGCGACATTGATAAATACAACACTTTCTATGGCTTGTTAGAAGAATCATCATCATGTAAATTGAAAGTATTGTTCAAATTAATTCTAATGAGGTTCAGGGGGAGGGGGAAGACAAGTAACAACCAAAACTCTTTAATAAAAGTGTTCTCAAAAGAAAAAAAAAAGAAGAATTATCGCCCACTTCTGCGCTTCCTGCTTTTGGCAGGGACTAGGAGTGGAAGTCTGAAAACACTGTGAGACAGTCTGTTCTCATGGTATTTCTAGCTGAGAACAGGAAGGAGGGGAACTCTCTCGGAGGGAGAGAGAGCCTGTTTTGCAGTGATTAGCAGGCCAAAGAAGTTTCACCGGGCACTCAAGCTTGACGACACCTCTGAAATCGGCACCTTTATTGGGTCAGCCTCAGAGATTTTTGCCAGAAGCAACGGCAAAACGATCACCAAGGAGACAAGCAGCACGTGACACCAGACTAGGTGGCCACCTCTCTCTCTAGCCAGGGTTAGGCACTAAGAAAGAGACCCAGTTGGAACCTATGTGGCCCCTACCCTTCTGGAACATTTATGAGGGAGTTGGAAGGATAACATGTCTATAACTGGAAAAATATTTGGAAATCAAAACAGTGCACACACCCTGTGCTAGCTACACTGACTGTGCAGACAATGCTAGGTAGACGCCTTCCACATGCCATCCAGGGCTCCTCACGGGTTTGCATTTCTTCCCCACCCTACCACGGTCCTCCGCGTCACTCATCGCTGGAGTATCCTGCACCTTCAGGCAAAGCTCGTTTCTCGACTGATTCTCTTGCCCGTCTCCAGTCACAACAGACTTCCCTGTGTGCGATGCTGATGAGTCACGGAGGCTGAATCACGTTAGCAATGAGCACGGGATGATTAATGCCTATTGATTGGCTGAGCATGCTGGAACCAGACGCTTCCGAAGTCTAGACTAGCTCATGCTGTCCCCTAATTACCTGCAGAGGGTTACGGGCTCCAGCGTCGAACGCTGCAGCAGGCGTTCCAGAGGACACCCTTGGTCACTGTAACTCCAATTAGATGGCATAAATCCCCTGAAGGCATGTACCAATAACATCTTTACAGACAAGACCAATCCAGGGCTCAGAGGGAGAGGTCAGCTGCTTCCACCACATCCTCCTTCTGACTGCTAGAGAAGCAGGTGGGATTCCCCTTCCTGAGAGTAATTCTTTTACCAACTGGGATGATCAGGATAGTCTTCTAACAAAGGACTCATATTCCATGCTTGATTGAAACGGCCATTAATTACTGTGTTTAATTAGTTATTTAACCCCAGACAGTATGTTTATATAGTGAGAAACCCAACATTTGCTAAGGGCACGGTCAGTTGGGTTGGTCCACTTGGGACCTGTCACATTGAACTTACTGTGACTTTTGCTTTTGTGGGGTATTTTTGTTTTTTGCTTTGTGTGTGTGTGTGTGTGTGTGTGTGTGTGTGTGTTTTAAGATAGTTTGACTATGTAGTCAAGGATGGCCTGTTGATTCTCCTGCCTCAGGCTCCTTAGTGTTGGTTATATAGGTGTGTTCTACCACATCTGATTTACTATGATATTTTAACCAACGTGGTTATTGGATATGCTCAACCAGGCGTGAGGATGGAGGAATGCATTCAGGGTAAGCATAGATTTCAGGATATGTCTAGGTTGGCATTTTCCAGATCACTATGTAAACCCAGGGTTGGCTTCTTGACTTTTTAATCTCTTTCATGCTGGGAGTTTGGAAATTTAAAAGAAACACACAGGAAAACACCATGCCTGTGTTGGGCAGTGCAACAAGTACATGAGAGGGCACTGAGCAGTCTCTGCAGAGCAGGGGCTGAGTATAAAACCTGGCAGTCTTTACCATCCCAGATCAGAATGCTAAATGCAGGGACTGGCTTGTTTGCTTTTTTGGTTTGGTTAGCTGGTTTAAAATAACATACTTTAAAAAAAAATTATGTGTTCGTTGTAGTAAATATAAAACAGACTGGCACAAAGGTGAACGTCGATGTCACTCCGGGGTGGCCCGGTGACGCCACTGAGACCCATTGCTCTTCATTACTAAAGTCCTTTTCTAAGCACCCTAAGCGTGTAAAAACAAGATCCCTCTGTAGAGTTGGTCTCCAGAATCTGAGGGCTCAGCATCAACAGATTCCACAAACCTTGGAAGGAAATGTTGAGAAAGAAATTTTGTTGGCTCACTGAACATGTCCGGACCTCCCCTCCCACCCTCGTCCTCTCTAAACAATGTAATATGACAAGTGTTTGCATTGAATTAGCCACTGTGAGAAACTTAGAGATTAGTTAAAATACTTGGGAGGGTTAAGGATATGTTCAGGGACAGAGCATTTACCTAGCATGCATGAGGTCCTGGATTTGATCCCTAGCATGTGTACACACACACACACACACAACACACACACACACACACACACACACACACACACACACACACACACACACACACACACACATTAGTATATGGGAGAATGGATGTGTGGTTTGACTAAAAATGACCCCTATAGGCTTATATATTTGATTGCTTAATCACTAGGGAGTAGAACATACGATTAGAAGGGTTAGGAGGTATGGCCTGGTTGGGGGAAGTGTGTCACTGGGGATGGGTTTTGAGGTTTCCAAAGCTCACACTAGGCCTGGTTCTCTCTCTGCTTGTGGATCAGGATGTAGCTCTCAGCTACTTCTCCAGCACCGCTCCTGCCTGCTCCCTGCCATTTGCAAACCCCAGTTAAATGCTTTCTTTTATAGGAGTTGCTTCGGTCATGGAGTCTCTTCACAGCAATAGAACATTGACTAAGACAACAGATATGGGTTATACTACACACACACAAACACACACACACACAGAGAACACACACACACACACAGACACACACACACACAGAGAACACACACACACACACACACACACAGAATACACACACACACAGACACACAGACACACACACACACACACAGAGAACACACACACAGACACACACACAGAGAACACACACACAGAGAACACACACACACACACACAGACACACACACAGAAACACAGACACACACACACACTGTGTGTGTTTACACGCAGACACACACACACACACACACACACACACACACACACACACACGCACACACCGTAAACACTGCCATTTTATGTAAGGGACTTGAACACCTCACCTTGGTATACATGGCATCTGATTGGATATAGCCTCCTCTAGATATGGTGTGTCTATGGCTAAACTCTTCTGCAAACCTTTCTTTTTGTTAAACGATATGCAGTAAGATACCCTGTGACTCTTTCCCTACATAACTTAAAGATCTTTCTGTGCCCTGCTTTTCATGGTGCCATAATGTACTTTTCGGTGGCTACACCACATTGCACTGTCCAGTCTCCTAGAGCGGCATGTTAGAATTGTTTCCAGTATTCTACGAACATGCACAGCGTTAGGATGAACATAATTGTCTATAAATATTTGCACATCGTCTTGATGATCTCCTTAGGAGAGATTCCTAGAAATGAAATTGCAGCATTATAGGTGTGGCTATCCAGGACCAGCATCTTGGCTAATGATGAGATTACAAAATAGGTAAATGCGAAAGTGATCTATGTACTTTTAAGCAGTGCTTGTGATTTGCTCTAACACGGCTTTTATATTCTGTAAACACTGTCACTAGAGATGAAGTATCTATCCATCACTTTGAGTCTGGCAACAAAGTCTTCATTTTATCAACACCAGGAAACTTTCTCTGAAGGGGACAGATACAGTAAGAGAGAGTTGCCTGTCTCTAGGATGCGCAAACAGATCTTCACTTACTTTGGATTTGCGGCCTTCCAATTATTTTCTGTACTGTTGTTTCACAGAGCCAGAATTTCAATTTAGGGCTGATATGTTATCAAACTAAAGAACAAATAGTGAGTTTGATCATAGAGTCAATTTGATAGCTTTAGTGATTCCTGGTCACCTTTGATCCAAAACATTAACAGGAAAAACTTTGGAAATTAAGAATTCATGTTTTAACTTGCTATCATTCTGAACCTTTGCTGCAGTCTGCATGGGACAGGAGTCATCATCTTTGTCCTGCATACCCACGCTGTCTGTGTTGCCTGTTTTGAGTAACTTAGTAGCCTTCCCAGTCGTCAGGACAAACCATCATAATGTCACAATCCTTATGTTGTTATTATGGTCCCAACATGCACAGTACTGATGATGATGATGATGATGATGATGATGATGATGATCTGGGCGCCTTGATGTGGTTCGTCTAGGGCAGCAGTTCTCAACCTGTGGGTCGTGACCTCTTTGGGAGTAGAATAACCCTTTTTACGGGAGGTCATCTAAGACCACCTGCATATCAGATATTTGCATTATGCTTCATAGCCGTAGCAAAATTACGATCATGAAGTAGCAATGGAAGTAAGTTTATGGTGGGGAGGGGGTCACCACAGCATGAGGAACTATATTAAAGGGTCACAGCATTAGGAAGGGCGAGAACCACTGCTCTAGGGGAAAGATAAAAACACTTAACTTAAAACAGTGTGTATGTATATAGCATAGTAAACTATTTTGCAAAAGAGATCACATCATTTTGTACTTGATATGGAGTACCTGAAGAGAAAACATCCCAAAGGCCTGAGTAAGTCCAACAGAGTCTTTATTGACAGCTGGAAAGACTGTCCTAAGTAGACTAGTGGGAAGCAGCCAGAATCCTCAGTTGGTGTCAGTTTTTAAGGACAAAAACCACAGTTGCAATGTATACAAACAGGCAGCTCTGGACATCTGTAGCAACAAGCGCTGTTTACAGAAACTGAGAGATAGCAGTTAAATGGTCAGGCAGTCAACCTTTAGCTCAGGGTCACAGTGTATAGGAATTGATGACTGACTCAGAGACTAGTTTGCCATAGGAATTAACGGCTGTTCTAAAGTATTCCTAGAAATACGTAAACGAGTTGTCATTACTATCGTTCACTATCCTGCTACATACTACCTACTGTTAACTTATTACTGCATCTAGTTACGAACTGAACTGTATCAGGAATTTGTGCATAGTTATAGGATAAAGCACAGTAGCTACAGGATTCAGTAACAGCCACATGGTTCAGGCACCAACTGGGGACGTGGGAAATATCCCACATAGAGAAGCGGTCTGCTTCGCATCCAATGTGTCAGCTATGTACAACATACACATTGCTTTTAAAATTTGAGTTGCAACTTCTGCTAGAACACGCCATCTTAAAAGTCATATTTAGGACTAAAGTGTCACCCAATTGTCAGCCAAGGACACTAGCATTTTCATAAATTTACCAAGAAGCGTGCCTCTGAAATGACATGGCACGGGTAAATAGGACTGTCCATTTATTCTAATCCCTCCAACAGTAGTTATTGTCTGCTCCAGACGTAGAACGTGATTGGCCCAGTGGCCTCAAGGCTCAGAGTGTACTGCAGGAACAGTGACAACAGCGCCATTGACGAGTACACCAACCGTTATGACAAGGGTAAAATGCACCAGTGGAGCTCTTTCTGCTTTGTGGTTTTTTTAAAAAAAGTCTTCTACCCCTGTCCCTTTCCTTCCTTTACATCAGAATATCCAGGGAAGGCCCAGATTGGGGGCGAGATGTCCCCAGTGAGGAATTCTTGGGGCCTTACATGCTGGGGCAGGCTCCCTGTTGCAACTGCTCTTATGGATTGTAGAGCTAGTCCAAAGTACACAGCAGGGTCACTTACTATTGACCAAAGTAAACAAAAGGTGTAAATAAGGTTAATAAGCTAATAGTGAAAATATAACTTCAAATGGACTATGTTGATTAAAAAAATGTGTAAAGTTATGGGTTTTTTGTTTGTTTGTTTTTTGAGACAGGGTTTCTCTGTTGTATCTCTGGCTGTCCTGGAACTCACTCTGAAGACCAGGCTGGCCTCGAACTCACAGAAATCCACCTGCCTCTGCCACCCAAGCACTGGGATTAAAGGTATGTACTACCACTGCCTGGCTAAAGCTATTGGTTCTACGGTTCTACATGATGATAAGTTGAAAGACTATCAAGCAATGGGCTGTAATGAATATTCATATTTGGGGGCTTTCTGTCTGAACTAGATGAGGGTGTAGCAGTAAAAGGGATACACACCTGCTCCAGGGAAAATAACAATGGCCTTTGGGAATTGGGTCCATCTATATAAGAGTCTTCTACTCTTTGAACAGGTAAATTTTTTAAAAAATATTTTATTTTAGTGCATTGGTGTTTTGTTTGCATGCATGTCTGTGTGAGGGTGTCCGATCCCCTGGAACAGGAGTTACTGACAGTTGTGAGCAGCCATGAGGGTCCTGGGAATTGAACCCGGGTCCTCTGGAAGAACAGCTCTGGCTCTTAACTGCTGAGCCATCTCTCCAGCCCTAATTTGGTAAATTTTTTAAATGATGATATTACATAATTTTATATTCTATCCGATTTCCTTGTTTTCAAATTTCTAAAATTATTACTTGTTGTTTAGGTAATTTTAATGAAAATTAACTAGAAAGATAGAAGACCAGAAAGCCACTTTAGAATTAGAATGCATTCCATTAGGTGAGGTTTCTAGAAAAAAGTTATGGCTAATTTTTTTTTTAAAGACCTACATGAATATGTTACACAAAGTTAAAGACCTGACTAAAGTTCACCTCAGAAGCTTCAGGAGGGAACTGGGGACACACTCAGTCAGCACAATAATTACAATATGGCCAGTAGGGAATCGGTGGTTTAAAAGGCGAATGTGTCCAGCCGTAGAACATATCACCTGGCCTTTTTTAGACGCAGTTTTACGGGTAATCAAATATTTATTTTTCAATGACCTTGACATTTGAGAATGGAGATCACTTCTATAATAAGAGATGAATCCCGTTACTTAAAATGCTTCTTGTCAGCTCCCCTACTTTACCATTATAGAGATCTGGTGAGAGGGAAATGGCCTCGTCTTCTGGGTAAAGGAAAGAAGGCTTCCAGAACTGAGACTGGGCCCACATGTCACACACGGTGAGTACCTGGTAGAACAGGCATCCGAGCATAGTTCTCTTGGCTCTCTGTCCTGTTCCCTGGACTGTGAATACACTTGCACAACGAATTTTCTGGAATGTCCATTCATTTCTCAGAAAATTTTGTTAATGTTCCCAGTGGTTTTCTTTTCCTTTTTTTTTTTTTTTTTTAAATTTACTTTGTGTGTGTGTGTGTGTGTGTGTGTGTGTGTGTGTGTGTGTGTGTGTGCATGCCCATGTGTGTGTGTGTGTGTGTGTGCGCGTGTGTGTGTGTGTGCATGCCCATATGTGTGTGTGTGTGTGCGCGTGTGTCTGTGTGTGTGTGTGTGTGTGTGCGTGCGTGAGACACATTTTAAAAGACAGCCAAAGCTTCAGGATGAGGCACTGAAAGGTACCTAGGACCCTTTTAAGAGACGTTCAACTCCCTCATAAGTAACACACAGGCCAAGATCTTTATAGAGATGGCTCATTACTTCTAAGGACCTTTAGAGATGCTCTCCAGACTAATGTCCAAGCATGTACCGAGTTGGGAGGACATGACAATAATGGGCCCCTCAGGGACTCCTCCCCTGATTTTCTGCGATGATTACGGACCATTAAAATATGCATAAACACTGTTTCCTCCTATGGCAAGCATTTATCAGTCTTTCCGACTGCTGCTGTCATGTGATAGTCAACAGTTGACCCTGACTGTAGACAAAGTACACCTGGTAAAGGTAGTTTTGATTTTTTTTTTTTTTGATGATATATATGCTTTACACATAAATCCTTTTAACTTTCTGAATACTGGAGTTTAACCTGCAGTTTTTTCACTGGGGCTGGACCAATGGATCAGTAGTTAACAGTGCTTGTGCTTAATCATAAGTCTGGAGTTTGGATCCCACCATCCATGCCTGGCAGATCACAACTGCCTGTAAACCCTAAACACACACACACACACACACACACACACACACACACATGGGCACGCACACACACACACACACACACACACACCATACACACACATACACACACGCACACCTTTAAAAATGTTTCTAGCTATTTATTGTGGGCTTCGTAAGATACAGGAGAGTAACAGTCAAATAACTTCCCACCCTCATCTCTCAACACACAGGTCAACAGCCATGGGTACTTGAAGCCGTCCTGTCCATGGCCATTAAAGAAGATTAACTTGACTTAAAATGATAAAAACAAAAGCAAAACTCTGTTTAAGCGTGTTATAACTTATTCATGAACTGGACTATCACCTGATAGCTATTGATATGTATACATTTTATGTTGCATGAGCTGGACAAAAAATTTAATCATAATTGCTACCCCACCCTCATTGCACACACACCTATGTCATTTAATGGCAAAGTGTACCTGAAAACTTGGAACTCCATGTAAAAGCTTTTGCTCAGTTTACAAGCAAAACAAACGACAGCGTGTTCTCTGGTTCTTCTGAATATGCAAATAATTAAGTCCCCAAGTCAACAGTGGCTCTGCTTTATTTGGAAGAGGTACGGATTTGACCCGACACTTAGATCCATCATTGAATTATTTTATCTTTAATAAAGCAGAAAAATATTGAAGAATGAAAGATACTAGTCTTGGAGGCCTTTAATAATTTCAGGGATGACCTCATTTTAAGGTCTACAGATTCTTCAGTAACGGAGAAACCATGGGCCAGTAAGAACGTAGCTGCTTTCAGCAAGTGATGACCCTGTAACCTGGTGCCATGGATAACCCAAATCACAGCTCACATGTCTCTCAAACTTCTGAACTCAGCTTACCATTGGTGACTGCCTCTCCTGGTCTGGGGTTTTAAGTCTGCCGTTTTGAGTCACAAGGAAGGCAAACACAGAATGAACAACAACAATGTCAGAGAAAGTGATTGAGTGGAAGTGTCTCCTCCTGAAGGTGTAGAAGGATGTACAAGGTAGGTAGGTGGTACCCGCTGCACTGCTGGGGGATTGTCTGAACGTTTGTGTCTCCATTCAGAGAGCCAGAGTCGCGTGCTTCAGGTCAAAGTGAGAGCTGGAGTCTCAGCGCAGACGCCTGTCTGCCTGTGTCTATGATGCTTGGCAAGGAGAAGCGATTCTGGGTTTACTGCTTGGATGTTGCAGCACTCTGACCTGACCTTACTCCGTGTTCCCTGTGGTAGCTCCAGGCTCAGGCACGGGCTGTGCTCTTGGAGGAGTAAGAGAACAGAAAGGATTCCTAAGATGTTCACACCCTTGTAGCGCTCCTATTTTACAAAGTCCTTCTGACTTCTCCTGCCAATATGGGCACTCCTTTGACTGAGGCATCCTGGGGTACACGTGTACCCTCTGTTTGTTTATAAAAACAGACAGTATCTTAGTGTCATGATATCACCTCTCTGTTGCCATGGATGGAGATTTTAAAAGCACAGACATCAGGTCTTTTTCTCCCAAGGGTAGAATCCTACGGAGTCACAGGCAAAGACATTCCACATTCCTTTCATTCATAACTTTAGCATAATTGTGTTGATACACTAATATAATTAACCTGTCCCCGTGGAGAGATGAGCAGATACCTCACATTGAGATAAAAAAGGAAGGCCTCCCCCTTTGTACCTACCTCAACCACAGAAGCAAAATACTTACAGTAAAAAGTTGGCTGCAGATCTTAGCATCCACAGTGGTGGGTCATAACCTAACCAGAACTGCTAAGGCTGGTGAGATGGACCCATTGCTAAAGTGCTGACTTCACAAGCGTGAGAAAGAAAGTTTAATCCTCAGTGCACATGTAAAATTCACTATGGTGGTACATGTTTATAATTCCAACACGGGAGAGACAGAGGCAGGGGTGTTCACTGCAGATCTCTGGCCAGCCAGCCTAACCTAATCTGTAAGCCCCAGGTTCTGGTGATTGATTTGGACTCAAATCAATAATAATAATATTATTATTACTATTATTATTATTATATATTACATATTAATTATTAATTATATCAACTATAAATAATTATTTTATATATAATATGTAACAATATAGTATTATTATTATTATCATCATTGTTGTTGTTGTTGTTATTATTATTGATGGCTTCTGAGGAATGATATCCAAGGTTGACTTTTGGTATCCGTGCAACACACACACACACAAAATCATCTAAAGAAATTTAATGTTAGCTTTCTGCTGTCTGCAGTATTTGTGTAACACTTGGAAGGCATTCATGCATCTGTCACTTTAACTGGGCACTGGCCACTGGGCAAGCTAAAAGCAGCTATCTGTAGCTGAACTTTTGGGAGTTTTCTTAGCCACTGACTCATGTTTAATCCTCCCGGTCGATGGCAACCTGACTTTTAGCCACATAAACAACACACCGAGATACATAAACAGAATTGGTCTCTCTCATTTTTATAGTTGAAGGATATATTTAACAAAATCTATAAATTTCCACAGGCATAAATCTCTAAGCACTGCATTTGGGCTGTTTAAAAAAAAAATCTAATATTGGAGTTACTTCTCAGAGCAGGCTGTAAACCCAGGCAGAGTTATTTAGGCAGAACAGATACAGTTTGCAGAGTGATTTAAGCACGATTATGGCTCATAACTGTCAACAAATAACACAACACCTTATTCCCTTACCAGAAAATTGGAATTTCAGGTGTTGAAGTTCACTAGGGAGCAACTCCATCTGCTAGCCTTGCAGAGCATAGACAGGCATGACAGTGATTCGCCACTGCGTTCTAGAATTTCTGTGGAACTGGTCCCCACAGTTAACTGGGCAGCACAGAGGGCCTAGCACAGCCAAGTGGGGTGTGAAGGTGTACAGCATCTCTCCTGGCTTGATGGGAGGGGCTCTTGCTCCTCCCAGCCTATCTCAAACGAGTGAACAGGCAAAGTGCTTGCTATGCAAATGAAGCCAGAAGTTCCTGTCCTGGCTCTGCTTCTCATCAGCTCCACCTACCAAGTATTCTGTGGAGAAAGAACGACACCTATGCAACTATTGGCAGATGACCCAAACCTTAACCTCCTCTTGGAATATCCTAATGACATGTGGCCACAGGATAAGCCAGACCCAGGTAATTCATCTGAGCTGTGAAGTTTGCTTGCAGGATGATGGAGAAGGTAGCATTGCCTTTGTACAGACTCAACACAACTTATTATATAAACGAAGTGTGCATGTGTACAAGCTGTGTGCAACTGTAGCGAATTCGACACTCACTTACCCGTCCTCCAGAAGCTCTGAGGCTCTCAGGGGAGAAGAAAGGAAAGAAAAGCTTTAGTACCTATGATGAGGATTATGCAGACAGACCAAAATCTGGTGACTGTGGAAAGTTGGAACGTTGCAGATCAAAAGCCAAGATTGCCATGGGCTATCTTTAGTTTCCTTAATAGCCATTTACCACCTACCTACCCATCTGACCTGACTCCCTTTGGAATATTAGGGCAATCCTTTGGAGAGCATTAACTTTGGAGACTGTTCGCTTCAACTAAACTCTCAGAATGTCAACAGCTTGCACCTGACACCAATAGCAGAGCTGTCTCTGCTCTGCTGGAGCCCGTCTACCCAACTTCCTTACCAATGCCTTCGGCAAGTGCCTTGATTTCTACCTTCTGCCCTGTGACTGTAAAACTCCTGTAACAGCTTCCCCAGGGGCACATGTCACTTGGGCCAACCTGGATTTTTGTTCCCCAGCTACAGTCACCCATATTCGGCTCAGAATAAACTCTCTCATTCCCTTTGAGCAAGAGCTGTATTTTGTATCAAAAGAAAAAGCAAAAAGAAACAAGTTAGAAAGTTAGAGTCAGACCCGAGGGATACACAATGAGGCATGCCAGGCATACAGAAGCAGAGAAGACTTCTAAGGAAGCCTCTCAAAGTCAGATCCTGAAGCATGTGTAGGTGTTGTCAACAAAAGCTAGGTGTTGGGAAAATAATCCAGACAGAGGAAAGCAGGAACTCAGAGGTCAATGTTACACAAGTCATGAAGGGCATTCACTGCAAAGTCAAGTCAAGTACACAGTACACTGAAGAGCATTAAGGGGCTCGGAAGATTTAAGATCAGCGATAGACCCCAGGGTGAACTCACTGCTGTTATTCTGCTAAATGGATCCAGTAGCAAACTGACCTGTGCCCTTAGGTTAACACAGCTCTCAGACCTCGTTGGAGACACTCCTTTGTGCAGTGGATGGTGGTTAACACAGAGAACCACAACTGGTCAAGATGCAAAGAATGAGTGTCAGTCCCAAACGGGACAACTAGATCACACCTTCTCCCCAAGGCTCAGAGACCGTCTCAGAAGAGGGACAGAGAGATGGTAAGAGCCAGAGGCCCTCAAGGACTTGAGGGAAACCGTGTCTTCTGGACAAGACAGGATCACTGCACCCATGAGCTCACAGAAGCTGTGGGTGCCTGCACCAGATCCAGCCAGTCAACATTCAAGTGCAGAGTGGGAAGGGTTCATGAGCCCCCACCCCTAACGGAGGAGTCTTTGGTAATTGATACCTTCTGGGGGAGGGAAAGTCAGGTTTTTTTAAAGTGTGAAGTTCCCTCGATGTTGATCCCAGTGGGTAGCCCCACGTCCAGAAAGATATGGGCAGCACAAATTAAAGTTCGTGGGTTATTAGTTTAAAAAAAATTTTTTTAAAGAGAACACAAAGTTGTGGGTGCGTCGGGACATGGAGTCAGACCCAAGAAGAATCAGGGGGAGGAGCTGAGAGTGATATGATACGCATTCACACATCATAAGAAATTCTCAAAGAATCTATAAAATTTTTTTAAATTAATTTAATTTTTAATTTTAATTAATTTAATTTTTATGATTTTATAATTTTTTTAAAAAAGTCATTGAGATGGTTAGGTCTGGATTTCTAAACTACTCTACATTTGGAGCTAATTTCCAACAGATGTTAACTACCTTCCATTGGCAAAACGTGGCCACCCTGAATGAGTACGTTACTGTCTTTCTCACTGCGGGAAGACCATTGGTTTTAATATGCCATTGCTCACCGTCTGGTTTTAAGTTGACTAAACCATATAGAAAGTGCTAATGATAACAACTAACACACGTGTATCCCAGTGCTTGCTGGAGATCAGGGACCAAGTTAAGCATTCAGAAAACCGTCTAACTTAACTAATCTAACTATCGCACCTGGGACAATTCCTACACCATCCAAAAGTAGTCACTCTCTCCGGTCCTACAGGAAGGAAAGAGTAGTCTCAAACTTGCTGTGTTGACAATTGCTGTCCTCGACAGAAATGATATACATTGTCCATTGTACCACAGAACCACTTCTGAAGAGCGGCTCTCTGGACCACCCTTCCCCTGCAGCCCCTCCGCCACCTTCAGAAGGAAAGGGTGAATGATCGCACCAGAAATATTCCTCCAAATTAGTTGGAAAGCATTTTCACTGGAATGATTTAATTTTCTAAAACCTTGTCTGCATCAGCCAGGTTGTTAGGGACCAAGCTTGGTGGGTGGACACCGTAAGCCAATCTGTTTGAACAGAACAAGTGGGTATCAACTTAGTCCCTTGCCGAAAGGGGCTGATGCCGCATTTTGGTGCAGTGGCTTAAGGGATTTCATATTTAACTCCTGGAAAATGACAGTAAGACACTTAGAGGCAGTGACACTGGAATGTCTTCATCTTGATGAGACTAGGAAAGGGTGAACCAAAATTGGATGGGAGAGTGTGAAGCAGGGGATGCAATAATAAATTTACCATTGGGCTAGGGTGGTGGGCGCTAGAGGACTAGGCCAAGGACATATCAGACCTATGTAACAATACCACAAACAGAAGTGGAATTATCTCCTAGCTAAAAAACCACATGTACTTCTTCAGTGCCTACCTTCTCCCTCCCTTAAGTAGATTTTTCACTGCACACCCTCATTTGGAAAGTTACCTATCTTTTCCTAAGCTCACGTGTGATGAAGGGTTAGCGCGAGATAACACTGAGCAATCTTCAGCAAGCTGAAGAAGGGAGAAACGGAGACCGTATGGATGCCTAGGATCCATGCCACCGACAGCAGGGCCACCGGTGATGGCAACGCTGACTGCAGCAGGTGGGCCTGGTCCCTGGCACAAGCCAGCTTCCCCTTGTCCTCCAGCTCAAGTCTGTCCCATGAGTAAGACATTCAATCCAAGGATTCTCAGGGAAGCGCTCTGCTTTCTTTAGCCTCCTGCGCCTCTTGTTCCAATGCAGACACAACACCAGTTTCAGTTGTGATTCAGCAGTTGTCCAGATTCCAGAGGGACAGGATGGAGAAGCTCCCAGGAGTTCAGGAAGAGACAGATTCTCTTTAAGGATGCTCAGGCCCTGGAGAGCAACACCAACTAAGAATACAGCCTCGGTTCTAGGGTGCAGAGTGACTCAGCTGTGTCATTTAGTGTGTTGACGGTTACGTACTCGAGGAGTTGGGCTGAAACATTCTTAAACAGAAAGTTGCTGGCTCTCTGTATGGCTTAGAAATGTCAGCCCGGAAAAGCACTCAATTAACGGTTGCTCAGTGTTATCTCCAGCTAACCCTTATCACATGTGAGCTGAGGAAAAGATAGGTAACTTTCCAAATGAGGGTGTGCATTGCCAACACGTGAGCACATCTGGTGCCGAGAGAGGCACAAAGGACAATGGGGAAATTTCAAATTTCAGGAAGGAGTTCATAAAAGCAGACACCACCTGAGGGGTCGTGTTTCTAGACCTCCACTGGGAAGGGAAGAGGCAGAAGAGAAAGGGGTATCAGGGGAGAGGATCCTAATGTCACTGTGTTCCAAACTGAAACCTCTCCCCACTCAGACAAGCCTGTAGGTGGTGTGTGAGACAGGCAGGCGCTCAATCATCGTCCCTCACTTCGAAGATTCTGTTCACCGAGGCTTTCATGACACGGGTTCATGATCACATATTTATTAGGCCTAAGAGTTTGGGCCTCGGGGTGTAGTTCGGTTGTAGCGCACCCGCCTGATATTCAGAGGGTTCCGGGTTCTATCTCGCAGCAAGGCAAAACGAATGAATGAATGGACGAATGAATGAATAGATGGATGGATGGACAGACGGATGAATGGATGAAACGAAGTAAATAAACTTGCCCCTCCCCAGCTTCTTTTCATTTGTAAAGATTTATGACTTCTCCATCTAACTTCTAACTTCTTTTGCTACCTGCCTGGAGGGCTGGACGGGGACTAGCGCTTGTCCTACCCACCATCCATTTGAAATAAGCAAACAAATAAACAAACAAACAAACAAATAAATAAATACAACCCAACAGATTCCTGTTCATTCTCTGAGAAGCGCTTTAGGTTTCTATGGCACAGGAAAAGGGATGCCCTTCAGGGTGCCTGGAAAGATGACCACTCTCATTGTTTGACGAGCTTTTCATGGTTTTCGTTTCCCACTGTAGTTCAGGGCACTTGAGAAATAATGCTATTCAGCACTTTCTCACTCATAATTCAAGCAAAAAGAGTCGCGCGGCATAATAAGGATAATTAGCATGACTGGAAATAATGAGCCTGGCATCGCCCCTCCGTGCGCACAGTATCCATTTACTCTGTGTGTGTGTGTGTGTGTGTGTGTGTGTGTGTACTCTCTGTCAAGGCTAATTACCACTCCTGTAATTAGTAACCTGTTGAAAGAACAAAAGAGAACGCGATGCTATCCTTAAATAAATAGTGCTATTTTCCCCCGTATTATCTCAATAAAACCCATCTGGACTAGCGTCCGTTCTCACAATCACACAGAGAACTACCATGGCTTGTCCTCAGAAACACAGTGAGCTCTCAGAAGAACAAGTTTGAGAGTGCATGCTCGGGAAGAGGATGAACTTCTCTAGTAAAGATAGCTGGGAGCGATGCTCTCACGTTTAATAAGGCTCAACATTTATACTGCACGCTTCCTTCTCACGGATCTGTTAACCTTGGCTCAGTGTGGCGGCAGGCGCTGTGTAAACGGCCATATACTTCCCCTGTTGATGTGTTTTGTAATCCAGACCAGCAGACATCAAGTCTTCCCTCTCAGAGAAGAGATCTGCTGACTATGCCCAGCCCAGCAGGAGCACAGAAAATAAACACAGTTTCCTCTCTCTCCTGTGGGTGACGTGGTGCATGCTGGGAAGGATTCAAACGGGTTCCATTTGTTAGCCATGCCATTGCTTATTCATCTGCCTGCCTCTGCTGTGCAGTTCTCCCGCCTGTTCACGCTCTGGACCTCAGCTGCATCTAACCATCCGGACTAAAAGGAGGGGCTGGATTCTGAGTTTTCAAGATCATAAAACTACTACCCCAGCATCCCTCTAAACTGAATTCTGGGACCTCAGAAATATCAGGCTCGCAAGGAGGAGAGTTCATACCAGACATAGTTAGATGCCCTGCCGTGGGTGCTGGGGAGCAGGGTGGGTAGGGGGGTTGGGGGGGTGTTGGAATCCAGAGTCTATCACCAAGCTATACCCCACCCTGTTTTATTTGAGACAAAGTCTGGGGGACCTTCCAGGCTGCTCTCAAACTAGCATCCTTCTGACTCAGCCTTCCAAATAGCTGGGACTACATGTGTTGGCGACCAGGCCCTGTGATTCGTACAGCAGCAGCAAGGTACAAGCCAAAGAAACAATTCCACTCTGCTATCTATACCAGCCAGAGAAGTCCTTTTATGAGACTTTCACTGTAGTGGTTGGAATGAAAAACGTTCCTCATAGTCTCCAGCATTGGAACACTTGGTCCTCAGTTACTGGCGCAATTCGGTGTGTGTGTGTGTGTGTGTGTGTGTGTGGCGGGGGGGGTGGTGGTGGTGGTGGTGGTGGTGGTATTCCATGGTCCAGCCATGCTGGAGGAAGTATGTCACTGGGGTGGGCATGGAAGTTAGGTTGCACTTTATAGCAAACAAAGTATCATTTGCAAGAGTCCCAGGAAATAACAAGTTTACAGTTGGGCCAGGATGAAGGAAGGGGGAGTAGACCTCTCAATGGAAGCAATGGGCAGCATTTGGGTTGGAGAGGGAAGGAGAGAGGAGTTTAGCTCCCAGTACTATTACTGCAATCCAGAGGCGTGATGAGCCGTTCTGGACACTAGAACCCTGAGCATCCCAGCTTGGGTGTTTTTTATTAATTCAGAACTCCTCAGGGGCAGATCATAAGCAATCAAACATCCCCCACAGAAATCCAACAGCTGCAAACAATACAGAATGCCCTAGACCTAGGCTAGCCCCTCACCCAACAGAGCATAAAACAATTTTGAACATAACTAAAAATAAGCTTCCCCAACATGTCCCCTTTTCTGTATTTAAAAAAAATTGCTTTACCTTTACAACACAATTTAAGACTGCACCAGCAAAACTATTTACAAGAGGAACAATCGTGAGAGTTGCTAATGCACAGGGCCAAATGAAACCAAACATCTATCAAGCATTCTCAATGTCTTTGGACAGCAGAAAAACATTATCGATGACCCATAACCTGGAATTCACTCATCATCTTCTGGGCTCTTCTAAAGGCCCAGGATCGCCTCTCTGCTCTGTCCTCTGCAGCACACACAGCTTGTCCCCCAGGATCTGGCTGGCTCCCCTCCACTGCTGCTGCTGTTCTTGGTGGTTTACCCATGGCACTGGCATCTTCTGAATGCTGCTGTGGTCCCTTGCTGCAACTGGGTTGCACTTTCACCAATTAGCCTCTCCTGGGCTCTCTTCATGGTGCCAACAGAGGGTCCTGAGCCGGTGGGAAGAGAATCTGGCAAAGTCTTGGCAGTTTGGCGTTCTTTCTCACCCCCTCTAAGGGGAAACATGCAACCTCTTCCATAGATCTCAAATACAACATTTTGAGCTTCATACACATATAATGCAGCTATCAGAAAACTCAGCTTGTGAAACAACACACTACCACCAGCATCGGGAGGAAGCTTTGGCTCCATGATCAGGAAAAACAGTAAGAACTTTGTTCTCCCCTGTTCCCAGCTGAATTCTTTATCTCTAAGGACCTCCATTCTGTGGCTCTCACCTCGGAGCTTTTTTCCTCATTTATTTATTAATTTCAAAGTCTTCTCTCTTCATAGAGGTTCATTTCCTTTCTCTCTTTCCTCTTCCTCAGGAGCCTTCAATTAATACCTTAATCTCTATCCTCTGGTAGCTTCCCTGAGCGTAATTTACCAGACTCTGAGGTCTGGAGTTTCTTTCTCTTCCCTGTCTCCACGTTGGATTAGCTGGTGTGGTGTCGTGCCCCACAGTGCAGGTGCCATTTGTAGTGTTGCTGCTGTGTGTTCCGCAAAGAAGACAGGGAGGCACTTTCATAACTGCAAACTGTGCCAGACCTCAGCAGAGGGAACCACCATCACATCACATGGCGTCCTGGACAGTAGAACCCTGAGCATCCCAGCTTGGGTGTTTTTTATTGATTCAGAACTCCTCAGGGGCAGATCATAAACAATCAAACATCCCCCACAGAAATCCAACAGCTGCAAACAATACAGAACGCCCTAGACCTAGGCTAGCCCCTCACCCAACAGCGCATAAAACAATTTCGAACATAACTAAAAATAAGCTTCCCCAACAAACACCAATTATTTGCTTTGTCTTAGATTTTATCTCAAAACCATTCTAATTGTCTGCTAGGATTATCACGGCCTATCTGTCAGAGGGGCATAGAGACTCATAAGGAGAATTCCACATTCATTTGTCCATGTAGTATCAGGCTGTTGTAAATGTCCAGTACTTAGTACAAACAACAGGAGCTCTGTAAATTCAGCAGACTACTTGGGCTCACACAGTCAAGGAAGCCTTCTTAAAGGTAAGAATTGAATTGAGCATCCATAGTGGCTAAGAGGTCAAACAGAAGGCAAGCCCAAGAAAAGTACACCCAAGTGGCTTGTGAACCCAGCAAACTCAAAATATAGCCATCGTGTTGCAAAATGGCATGGCCCCACAGCCCTGTGCTTGTTTCCTGTGTATTCAACATTCTTTGTTACTCCTCTGTGGCCCACTACACTTCAATGGACCCATTTTATATAAACGAGAATTGGCTATAATTGTAGGTGGCTTTCAGTGGGGCAGTCAAAGCTGGGTGAAACAAAAGCAAGGTGGGAACACCGCTGAGAAAGTTCATGTGGACTTAGTTTGTCTGGAAACAGTCGAGCTGCTAGGCATACCACAAGGCCAGAAATCAAAAGTAAAAGGCTAGCACTCCACACATAAATGGGACCTAGTTTGCTTTGAGAATTAACAGTCTTGTAAATATGAGATGCTGGGCATCCATACACCTTAGAACAGAGTCAGTCTTCCACAGGTTATGTTTGGACTTCATGGCAGACCAGAACCTAGGAAGAACTGGATCAACCAAGTTATAAAATAGAGATAAACACACCACTCAAGAGAGGAAACAGAATTGGACCCTGGAGCTGTGGCTCCTCCTGCATGTATGAGCTCAACAAACTGCAGCTGAAGGAATATTTGACTCCATGGTTAGCAGTGTGTACTGCTGTTTGAGATCACCTGGGTTTGGTTCCCAGCACCCACATGAAACCTAGCAACCCTTTATAACTCCAATTTCAGGGATGCACTGCCCTCTTGTGGCCTCTGTGGCCTCCTGCACACATATGGCATACAAAAACTACAGTGCACACATATACCTATAAATTATATATATAATATGTATATTATATATATGTTTTATATGCTTATATATTACATATATATGTATATATATATATATATCATATAATATGCCAGCTCCAAATATATCTAAACAATAGAGTTTTTCTCTTATTTTATGAACAGTACAATACAATGACTATTTACATAGAATTTACACTGTAAATTATAAGTGATCAAGAGAGGATGGGTGGAAATTCTAAACCTTCTCATATGAGGAGCTTACATTTCCTTAGGATTCAGGAACGATTGCAACAAGATTATAGTGAAATCCATGGATGTGGTGCTAGCAAGATGTCTCAGCTGTTAAGAGCATAAAGATTCCGGATTTGGTTCACAATATCCACATGGTGGCTCACAGCAGTCTATAACTCCAGTTCCAGGAGATACAACGCCCTCTTCTGGCCACCAAGGATACTGCATACACATAGCACTCACGCATACATGCAGGTATGCATTCATACATATATCAGAAAAAAAAAAAAAGTTAAGCCAGGCAGTGGTGGCACACACCTTTAACCCCAGCATTTAGGAGGCAGAGTGGATCTCTGTGAGTTCGAGGTCTACAGAGTGAGTTCGAGGTCTACAGAGTGAGTTCCAGGATAGCCAGAGTGACAACAGAGAAACCCTCTCTCGAAAAACAAACAAACAAAAAAGTTAATAAAAAGAGAGAAAGCATCAAGGTTGGTGGTTGGGAAAATGGCTCAGAGTACTTGCCTTGAATTTGAGGTCCTGAGTTTGAATCTCCATAAAAATGGGTATAGCATTGTGTGTCTGTAAACCTGCTCCTATGACCAGGTAGGAGAATCCCCAAAGCTCTCAGGCTGCTAGCCTAGCACACAGCACCGAAACCTTGTCTTGTGAGACAGGCACCTGAAGTTGTCCTCTAATCTCTACACATTCACTGTGGTATGCAGTACTCCCACGCACACACATGCACAGACACAGATATGCACATACATAAAGCATCACACACACACACACTATTTTTAAAAAGAAATAAACCAAGTCTATTTATATTGAACATGATTTTAGGGATTTTAAATAGAACGTAGTTTGCCCAGTACAATTTCAGATGGTAGAGCAAGCAAACACATGTGTCTTAGTTCAGATTTTATTGCTGTGAAGAGATGCCATGACCACAGGAACTGTTATAAAGAAAAACATTTAATAGGGGCTGGCTTACAGTTCAAAGGATCAGTGCATTGTCAGCGTGTTAGGAAGCACACCAGCAGACATGGGGCTAGCGAAGGAGCTGAGAGTCCTACATCTGGGATCAGCAGGCAGCAGAAAGAGAGTGTGAGCCACAAAATCTGGCTGGAGCTTCTGAAACTTCAAAGCCCTCCCCCAGTGACACACTTCCTCCAATAAGGCCACATCTCCTAATAGTGCCACTCCCCCTATAAGCCAATGGGGACCATTTTCATTTAAACTACCACAACATGATATAATTTGTTTAAAACTTGGCTAGGGTGGGGAGGACTTTGGTCACAGTGGTCCTAAGATCAGGAGCTCTGGTCAAGTGCTGGGTTTAAATCTGTTTATCAGGAGGAGCACAAAGGCCCACTGGAGTTTCCAGGTCAAATATGCTCTTGTCTCTAGTTGTAGTATCCGCTTGTCTCAGTGCAGACAAGCTTGTGATTTTCCACGAACATGCTCATGGAAGACCTTTAAAAACCAAGACCTATGCGTTCTTCATGAAAATGCAAGAGCCCCTGACATTTAGGGTAACAGAAGGAGTTGCTCTGATACTCCTTGCTAAATTTACAAGATTTGGCTGAAACCCACAGCGTCTGTACTATCACAGTGAGCATTAGTAAGTCTTTACAGCTTTCTTTAGCTTACTTACTGTACTCCGGGCTGTGTGTTAAATGTCGTGAACTATGTGACCAGCGGGCAGAGGCATCACCCAGATGCAAAGTAACTTTTTACAGATGGTTTCACCTCATATGTATGAATGTCTTTCCTGCATGTATGTCTGTGCGCCACATGTGTGTCTGGTACTCAGAGAAGCCAGAAGAGGGAGTTGAATCCCCTGGAATCTGAATTACAGATGGTTGTGAGCTTCCATATGGGTGCTAGGAACTGAAACTAGGTCATCTGTAAGAACAGCAAGACGGGACCAAGTCATCTCTTCAGCCCCTTGAGTAGCTTTTTAATTTAATTACTGACCACATGAAGACACTGAGTCAAGCTGCTGTGAGATCTGGACATTCAGATATTCTCCCTGAGGCCAGGGAGACCAAAGGGAAGGGACAACTGTGGCCATTTGAGTTAGAACAGCCTGCTAAAGATGGTATACTGTAACATTCTCAAAACGTCTTCCCACTTGTTGTGGGAGATGCCAATCTAGCACCAGAAGAAAGTTTCTGAGATCAGATGACTTGGAAGACAGCACGTTAAACCAAGACAAACTGTCTCTACCCTAGAATGTCGCAGAGACTCCCATACCCTACTTTGGGTTAAGAATTAAGGCTGTCAGCTTAATTCACCGAGACCCTTTGCTCATTTCATAGACATGGCATTCTTAGAAGGAAGGAAGAAAGATCCAGAGCAATGAAAAGGATGAAAGTAAGGGAACTGCCATAGTTAAGTAGGGATTCACTTCCCAGTGAGGGTGCCCCACAGAGCGACACCATTGGGAAAATCTGAGAAGACTGATGGGTTCCTCAAGCAATCAGTGCTCAGATTTGAGGTTGTGTTTTTATCTGTTGGTTGGTTGTTTCTTTAGATAGGGTCTCACATATTCCCGTATAGGCTCAGATTTGTTATGTAACCAAGGTTGACCTTGAACTTAAGATCCTCCCGCCTCTATCTCCTGAGTGCTGGGATTACAGATATGTCACACCACATCAAATTGTGTATGGTGCCAGGGTTCAAGGTTAGGGCTTTGTACTTGGTGGCCAAGCAATCTACCAATGAAGCTGAGTCTCTAGCCCCAGTTTTGAGATTTTGAGGTGCATTTGAAAAGGAGGTATGGGAACCACTGGGAAGAACCATGACCACACTAGATCAGGATGTGGGACCTACTGGGCCATATTGAGCCCCCAGCCACCAGAGAACCTTGATGTCTCTCATCTTCTTATTGCTGATCCTCCTGTAGGCAGGTTGGTTTTCCAAAGGGAGCACGTGATGAACTTCAGTGAAAGCATCATCTCTGATAATGAGCATTTCTGTCGGTTTCTCAAATTCCTGGGAAATATGGGACATTCTGTGCACGCACGATACATGCTTGTTTGCTTCACTATTTGGACTTGGATATTTTCTGAGCACGTTTGTAAAAGCTCTGTTAGACGAACTTCACTTTCCATTAATAATTTTAAGAAGCAAAGCTTATAGCAGGATTTGTGACCCACAGATCCCCAAGTGTTGCATAAATAATCCGGGAAACTGCAAAATGGTCTTATGTAAAGTCATTCCACAAATGCATGTTTAATTAGCACCTACTAATGTAACAGATGCATTGGAAATAAGTCAGGTGACATGTACTATTCAGAACAATACAGTATCAGTGCGGAGGGGCCGAGGGCATGAAACATAACCTGCTTTTAATTGAGCAACTTGTCACCCAACAAAATCAGAGACAGCTTGTGTTTTATATGTTTCTGTAGTGCATCATTATCCGACAATAAATGCAAAAATAAATTAACAAAAAAAAAATCTCAAGTTTTTCAACAGGAAACAAAAATTTAAAGGCACAGTTTCCTTCAGATTTAGCCTGTTGGAAGATGTGATGTGAAAAGAGGTGAACATAAAAACCCTGCTGGTTATTTCAAAAGCAAAATTTTAGTGCTGAAGAAAAACTGATCACAGTATTTGTGGTGTGTGTGCATGTGTGTGTGTGTGTGTGTGTGTGTGTGTGTGTGTGTGCACATGAGTATATGGTTGTACACTTATCTGTGTGAGCTGGAGGAGTCCAGAGCAGGGTTCTCTCTGTCTTCCTCTGTCGCTCTCCCACTTCCTGTCTTGAATTAGAAGCTCTCTTTCTCCAACAGAGACAGAGACCTGCAAGGTCTTGGGATCCTACCATCTCTGCCCCACCCCCACAGCCACGTTATGTTTGATATAAGAATTACCTCTGAAGGATAGCCCAGAGAGTTAAAAGTTATAAATCTAAAGTTCAGGATTTATTTTAATTTTGTAAAGATGCAAACAGGGAGATTGCTGTTAGTAAAAATCGGTCAGTGTTTAACACCCTCTCCCCCAACACACACACACACACACACACACACACACACACACACACACACACACACACAGGAATGACTGTCAAATTATTGGGGAAAAAATAGCAAGAAGACTGAGTAAGGAAGATTGCCAGGGGAAGTTTCTGGCCCTGAGATGCCCTGGGCTCTCCCAACGAGGGACGGATCATTCGTCTTCAGCATCTCTGATACTGGAGATTAAAGGGATGTCAAGTGCAGTCTTACAAGGTGGAATAAACCTTCAGAGGAGTATTGCTACTTGGGAGACAAATACTGAGCGGTCAAAGGTCAAAATGTCCTTCCCTTTGCCTGGAGCCCATTCCAGGCCACCGTGTGACTACAGTTGCTTGTGCTTGCCTGACCTTCATATATTTTATTTCAAGACCAGCTGTGTCACCCAGTAACTTGTCTCGTCCTCTTACCCCACCTCTCTGTCCTCTCAGATTGACCGTTCACTTCTATACTGCCCGGGGGCATGAACCCACAGCTTCAGTATGGGCCTCAAGGCCACTCTGTTGCTCAAATCCCCATGGACCCGGGATCAGTAAAGAATTTGTTCATTTCTGTGAGCGAGGTTCACAATGTGCTTCTGGTACCTGCTCTGCTCCGGGTGCTGAGCAGGGTGCTTTCACGTGAGGTGTTGTCTTCCTTTAAGGCCATGACCATTCAATAAGCATCTCAGCAAGAATTTAGAGGATGAGGGCCAGGATGGGCTGGGTGAGGATTTCCAGATGTATGGTCCTCCCCACCCTCATCGATCCAGTCTGTACCTCTGGAAATAGTTGCGCCCTGGCCTGATTAAAGAGCGTTGTGACTCACTTCTCCGGTCGGGTCTAAATGCTTTCTCATGTCGTATGTGTGCTTGCCCACGCATGCACATGTACATGTGAAGGCCAGAGGACAGCCTTGGGCATCCTTCTTCAGATACCAACCACCAAATAAACTAGACTGGCTGGCCAGCGAACCCCAGGGGTCTCTACTTATCTCTGCTTCTCCAGTGCTTGAATTAGAAGCATGCATCACCACACCCAACTTTTCTACATGGGTTCTGAGGATCGAACGCAGGCCCTTGTCCCTGAAAGATAAGCACTTAACTGAACTAGCTCCCCAGCCCCTCTGTGCCTCTGACAGACTATTTGCAGTAGAGTTGTTGATGTCATATCCTGACATGGCAATTGCACACTCACATATTACACGACAGAAATTATTTATTCATGCTCCTCTTATAGCCAAAAGGGTTGGGAGAGCCTCGTATATGGCAAATCTGAATCTGGAGTTTAGTCTATGACAGCGTGAATGTATGCAAGAGCCCCACCACTTAAAGGAATATAATGATGAGTTGTTTTGTAAACTGAAAAATACATTTGAAATGTAAATGCCAGCCTCGTAAGTTCTCTGCCTTCAAAGTCCAGATTTGTGTATGTTTTGTTCTATAAAATATGATATACACATGCACATTTCACAGCAGGGAAAGTCCTAGGACTGGCTTACGACTTCGCTTGCATCTTGAATTCCAGAGAAACTTGAGATACTTTACTCGGTTTTCCTCTGCCTTCTGCTTTCTCGGTTATATCAATGGTTTTTCCATCTTGGTACTCACCAAGTCTCTGTCTAAGCTGGCCTAATTCCTTTCTATAACTCGGCGGGGTAGCAATTAATACATAGAACCTAAGCTGCGCGTCATATCTCCAGGATGTCACATCTCCTCATGTTCACATACTGAACCTAGTTTAGATGCGAAAGAACCCTGTTTGGTTCGGTATTTATACCATAAAACGTTTGTACCACTAAAAACATTCACTAACTAGAGCCAGTTGGGCTCTATTTGTTTTATAACTTATTAGGAACTCCTTCTGTTAAAGACCAAAGCTTTTGTGACCCAAAAAAAAAAAATCAAACCAGGAAACGGGAGCTAGAGAGATGGCTCAGTAGTTAAAAATACTTGTTTCTCTTACCAAAGACCAGGTTTGGTTCCTAGCACCCACACTGGACTCATTACCATCTGTAACTCCAGTTCCAGTGGATCTGACACCCTCTTCTGGCCTTCATGGGCACCAGACAACACACATGGTACGCAGACATACACAAAGTCAAAACATGGAAAACAAAAATAAAATAATCTTTTTCTATGGGCGTGTATTGTTGCTCTTGAAGCCACGGTTAGCATGTTCTGCTGGAAGGGTGTCTCGGATGTAACTTTTGCATATGAATATGAAAAGGAGAATAATCTAGACTGCCAGCTCTGTAGCCTCCTTGAACATCAGAGGCCGAGAAAACAGCATTGTCGAGCCTTACACATATCAACAGAATAAAATATTTTGAAGACACACTAGTCACATATGGTTGTCCCAGAATATCACCATCCACGAATATGGGTGTTATTGTTTTTTTGTTCTGCATGAAAGTTTCACACACTCTTTCCCAGATATGCCAAGTATAGCCTGACTCATGATACACTCATAATAGATACTGAGAGTTGAACACACGAACTGACTGCAAAGCAGTTAACCGTGTTTTCTTTGCTGTTGACAGAAGAAGCAGCATCTTCTTTGCCTTGAAGTAGAAACCAGGGCATTCAGCTATCAGTCTGAAAGGTTTAGGGGAATCTGAAACTGCTGTGTCACATAACAAAAAATGACCCCAGCATGTTTTTATCTCAGTAATCCTTCAGTGAAAAACTTCAGTCATCCCTCAGTGTATACGATTTCCAGTCTCCATTATGTCATTATACTTAGTAGTCTGCCATTGCTTACCTGGACTTCAGATGACCTTGAACTTGAGTCTGGTCCTCTAGTTCATTCATCCCAAAGTTTAGTACTGTGTTCAAGACAATGTTTCAAGGTAGAGGATCCATTTGCTAGAGCATTGGTTCCCTTTGAACTTACGGTCACTAAATTCTAAGAAGGAGAGAAAGATAAAAATAACAGGTAGACTTGGAGATCTCATTTAAACTTTATTCTACTGAGAAAGTTATTTTACTCTTTCTGATCAGGCTGTCTTCAGAAACAATGAGTAGAGTGATTCCATTAGGTATGGAGCGTGCCGTGGAATCTTACAAACTGTTTGCAAGAGCTGAGAGGAGGACCTGGCATTATATTTCTCAGTGGGAAAGGGAGTAGGGCTAGTAATTGTTGTTCACCATTAAGGTAAGTGTTGGAACATGGATCTAAGTCAGTAAAACCTCCAGGTGCTGGCTATGGGTAGAAGATTCTGAGCAGAGAAGGAAAGCAGTTGATATGAAGGCCATCCAGAGGAGTCAATTTTGTAGATTCAGAGAAGGGAGAGAGGACAGATGGTTTATGGCCATGGCTTTTGCTCCTGGGAAAGGAAGAAGTGCAGACCCATAATCCTGGCTTATGGGGTTCCACCATATCCAGGGGCTCCACATCTGTAGATCCAGTCAACCTCAGTTCAAAGATATTTGCAAAAATGGCATCTTGTATTGGACAGGTGCATTCTTGACCAATTCAGGATAACAATTAGTTACAGAGCCTTTACACTGCATTAGATATTAGAAGTCATCTGGAAATGAATTAAACTGTTCAGAAGGACAAGGGTAGGTTAAAAGCAAATCCTTTACTGGACTGTTTTATATAATAGACTTGAGCATCTTTGAGATTGGATTTGGCAGTGCTAGAGGTATCCTGAGATCAATCCCCGGAAGATACTAAGGGCTGACAGTTCATCCCAATAGGAAGTCAGAAGCTCAGACACAGGTCAAATCTTGGCTCTAAAAACAGAAACAAATGCATAATGAAAGTAAAAGCAAATGTGGTATCAGGTTAGACATCAGGCTGTTTGCCAGAGGCACTCACGTCTCTCCATGAGAATACTCATGGTGTTGGAAGGTGAAGACAGAGCAGAGTCTGAGGGAAAGAGATGGGGTAGGATGGGTGTAAGGAGAGGGGCTGGGGCCGTGCCATGAGGAGAATTCAGGGATGAAAATAAAACAGATGAAAGCGACTGTTTATGAAGCAGATTTAGTCGGGTGTCATAGAGCTTCTCTTCGTGGATGGATGGCTGCTCATCCTAGATACGGCCAGAGGAAAGCATTCTGTGAGAGTTGGACCTCTGAAGTTGCTTTCCCAACTCCGACATCCTGTGTTTCACGGTACTGTGTTTCTGCTTCATAAACACCTGCACTCACAAAGTAAATTTTGTCCCAACATACCTAGGGAGCTTTTGAGATTGCTTCTTTAACGTTTATAGCATCCCTCTGTTGTCAGACATCCCGATCCTCACCCCCAGGCATGCAGCCTAGTGGGTCAGAGACAACCATTGTAACTCCACGCACTCACAGCATTCCTTCAGATGGGGGCATTGGACGGGAAGACGTTCATGACCCAGTTAAGACCAAGAGATCAAAGGGAATTTTTTTGAGGGGGAGAGGGGGCTCCAGGTGTTTTCTTCTCCTCGACAGAGAGTGGCAGGAGATAGTCTTCTCTCGCTTTGGACCTTGGAGACTGCAGATGGGAAGGAAGCCCAGTAACACTGTCACTTTTCACTGTCAGCTTGAGGACGAAGAGGGTGAAGCCATGGACTCCACGAGACATACCAGAGACTTGTGATAGTTAATCTCAGTTGTCAACTTGAGATCTAGAATCACCTGGGAAATGGATGTGTCTGTAGGGGCTATGTCGGTTGCACTGATTTAGGTGGGTAGACTTGCCCACCGTGAGTAGTGCGGTACCCGGGTTGGGTCCTAGAGCACACAAAAGAGGAAAGCTAGCTAAGCAGGAGCATGTATTTATTATCCTCTGTTTTCTGATTGTGAATGGAATGTGAGTACCTGCTTTAAGCTCCTGCCGCCTTGACTTCCCCTCCATGATGAACTGTACCCTGAAACTGTTAGCCAGAAAAAGCCCTTTCTCCCCCAGAAGTCGCTTTTGTCAGGGTGTTTTATCATGGCCCTGAGAGAAGTAATTAAGGTAGAGACGCATGCTGTGTGTAGCGCCTTACCTGTGTTCTGCTTTGGATCTAGAAGGTCATCTGCGGGTTCACGATTTGAACCCTTGTTCCTCAGATGGTCCACAATGGTGGGAGTTTATAAAACCTTTATGAGCCTGGGGCTGGCTGAGAAGGTTAGGTCACTAGGGATGGCTTTGACGGTGATATCCTGAACTTGGTCTCAGTCCTGTTCTCTCTCTGCTTTCTTACCTGCCACCATATGAACACTCACCACCCCAGGGCAAAGTACCTCTAGACTTCCATTTATGTGAGCTAATGAAATCCCTTATACGAGCCACTTGGCGTAGGTTCTCTATCATTGCAATTAAAAGCATCTTATCTGTGCAATATCTTATTCCTTGCAAAGTGTGACCTTAGGGATCTGTATTAGTTACTTGTGTAGCTGTGGCCAAATAGCAGATTGGGCATTAAAAGGAAGAAGGATTTATTTTGACTTGTAACTTCAGAGGGTTTCATCCATCATGGATGGAAGGCAGAGGAATTCACATCATGGTAGCTAAAATGTACAGAAAAGGAGTCATGGGAAGAGATGAGAGAAGCCATAGACCCAAGGACATGCCTCTAGTGACCTACTGACTTGAACTAACTCCCAACTTCCTGCTTTTCAGCACCTCCCAATAATGATAACGAGTAATCCATTCATTCGATCAGAGTATTCAAGGTCTTGTTGTCTCTGGAAACACCATCATAGACATCCCCAGGGGTGTGCCCCACTAATTTCATCATGATTCATTACTAGCAGGTCAGAGTAGAAGTTACAGTTGACCAGAGACAGTTCTCAACAATACCAAGCACACTTCCGTTTTGAGACAGTACGGAAGAGTGACAGACCACACTTAGATCCTAACACTGTCAATGCTACTCATTATCTACCTATCAAGGAGACATCTACTTGGCTTCTTTCCAATTACACACTTCTGTTAAAAAATCAAATGAAATCCAGCGAGACTAGAGGCAGCACTTACTTGCCAGGCGTTGTCCTAGACACCAGTAATGGAACATTAAGACATGGTTCCTGATGCCCTGGAGCTACTCTGCCCAGAGTAGATAAACTAACTGATGCATGAGCATGAGGACTGGGTATAAGAGCTGGTCCTGATGCTGTGTGCATCAGGCCTGACTGAAATTTCTAGGGTTTCTTGGTTTGAGTGGAAGAAATGGAGAGATGATGTACACGGAGAAAGTAAACATAGGTATTGACCTCCCTCATCCCCACCCTCAAATTCTTAAAGCTCAAAAGAGGAAAGTGTAGAATAAATTATTAACTCATCCACCACATTGGACTTGGGTGGAATACTTTCTTTGACCTGTCATTGATACCTTCTCAAGGATGAATACACATTTGTATTCATGTCTCTCTAGGTAAAGTCACACAACAGTCATACAACAAAGTAAATAGTAATTTACTGAATTGCTATTATTCACTTTTGAAGCAGAGTCTTTCTATGTAGCCCAGGTTTACCTAGAACTTACTGTATAGTCCAGGTCCATCTCAAAATTACAATTTTCTTGTCTCGACCTCTGATGGGAAGAGATTCTTCATCTTTCTTCTTCTTCTTCTTCTTCTTCTTCTTCTTCTTCTTCTTCTTCTTCTTATTCTTATTCTTATTCTTATTCTTATTCTTATTCTTATTCTTATTCTTTTCCTTCTTCTTCTTATCTTCTCTATCTAAGATAACCATACAACAAATAGACTATGGTTAATGACCCTCCTTTCCCTATCCTTAAATGGTGTCCAGTGTTTGGAAATCTCTGAGCAATAGAGTGTCCATAGCTCTTGAGGAGCTCTCAGGGTCTATGGAGGTCTCAGGTCCTCAGGAATGTCTAGCACTGAGTTCTCTGGTTTGGGCTTAGTGGCTATGTGTGGACAGCCTCCAGATGTGAGGCTATATTACAGAAGTTTATGTTTAGTTATGTTTAAAATGGTTGTTTTGTGCCTTGTTGGGTGAAGTCTTGCCTAGGTCTTGGTGTTTTGCACAGTCTGCAGGTGTTTATGTAAAAGATGTTTGATTGCTCATGATCTTCACACGCTATCAGTGAAACACCTGAGGAGCTTAAGCACAGTACAAATCCATGAGTTGAGATGCTCAGGGTTCCACTGTCCAGTATGTCACTGGCCATGACAGTGGTCTACTCTGTTGAGGTCTGGCAGGTTCGCACCTATGAAAATGCTATCGTGTTTTCTTTGCGGCGCCACACAGTAGGTATACAACTACAAGGCTATTCGTGTCTTTTTTTCCTCTCTTAAGTTCTATGGTTCCTAAGTTCTGCTGGCCCCATCAAAGGTTTCCTGTGAAACAAAGCCAGATGTGATAGACATCACATAAACCTTGGAACACAGGTAGTTTGAATTCTTTATGATTTGGGCCAATTCTTTCCCGCCTTGGGGACTCAGTTTATATACCAATGGCCTATTGTTTACATCCTTGGAATGATGAATGGCCTATGAATCCAAACACTCAGAGACTGAAAATAACCAAGAACACTATTTCTATACTGAATATGTACAGATTTTCCTCTCCTCATTATTCGTCTCTAAGAACATAGACGACAGCTATTTACATGGCATTTACACTACAGTGGATATGGCAAGTCTTCTAGCGATGGTTTAAAGTAAGCAGGAGGATGTGGGCAGGTGATAAGCAAGCAGTCACAATTTACCATAGAGACTTGGAAAGCCTGTGGTTTCGGTATTTGTTGGAGAGGCCCTGGAACCAATCCCCCATAGAGACCAAGGGATGACTACATCGTATATGTAAACCAGACAGAACGTGTGACCGGAATGAAATAAATGCCCAATAAATTCTGTCTCCCTCCTTCCTTCCCTTAATTCCCTTCTTTACGCCTGGCCAACTGGAAATCATCAAGCCCAACTTAAACACTGGCCACCATATTGCTCAGAGAAAGGTCTCTGATGTGTGTTCTTATGGTAAACTGACCTCATGAAAAAAATCCATGAAAAGAATTCTGAAGGCTTTGTTTGGTAATCAAACCTGGATGACAACTTATGGTGTTCCCTTCCTTCCCATATCTGCTTCTTCCTCCTCCTCCTCCTCCTCCTCCTCCTCCTCCTCCTCCTCATTCTCATCCTCATCCTCTTCCTCCTCCTCCCCCTTCATCTTCATCTTTTTCATAGGACCTTTCCCCCAAAGGATTCAGTGGGGCTTATGAAAGTTACTTCTCAAGATCTACTTGTTTTTCCCAGAGACATAAATTCTAACTCAAACTTAATGGTGAGCCGTCATCCTGACTTAGGTGATAACTATACAGGGAATAAAGTTTATGTCAAAGTTGCATTCAAGGAAAGATGCAGGATAAAACATGACAATAAAATATTCTCTTGACATACAAAGTTACTAAGAAACTATAGCGAATTTGAAGGAATTTCTTAACCTTTGATATTGAAGTATAGAGCCATCCTTCCACTCCCTGTAATCAAACCAGAAACAGCACAAAAAGCATTCTGCACCAGTACGGCAAAGCTCATGTTTTCATGTATTGATTTTATCCTACCATTTGTCAGAATTATATTACATGACCCAGTGTATTATACTACCCATCTTTTGCTACAAAGATACAGAAATGGATACTATTGTTAAGGAATTACAAAGCAAATGGTGTTTAAAATGAAGCAGGCTTTCCTGAAAACATTGGTATTGTCAGGCTTTTAGGAAGTCTTTCTAGTGAATAGCACTTTGGGCCAGTAATGGCACTGTTCTGCTCAAACCTGCGGATGCTTCTGCGCCTCCATATTTAAGGTAAGAACAAAGTAGAGAGGCGTTGAGCGCTAGAATTCTGAGGAGGGGTAGAGGACTGACGTGATCCCACTGAGAGATAAAAAGCACCTTTGCCATTATTTTGTGACACAAAGGAACACATTTCACAGGCAGACACCATATCCCCCAGCACCTGTGACTACACAGAGAAAGCCCACCACGGTGTATTCTAGAGAGGAAATAGCTTGAAACATGAGATTAAGAGTTGACAGGCTGGCTGATCTTAATAAGAAGACGAAAACACTGGAAGGAAAATCAAACTGAAAGACATGGGAATGATGGAATACTGAATTTATCCTGGGGTGAACTGTAGAGCTATTGGCCGTTGGTGGCCGCGGAGGGAGGTAGTGTCAGTTTTCTTCAGGGCTGGGACTCCTGGTAGGTTGTCTGTGTTCCAGTTGATGGCCCCATGTGGGTGCACACGTGAGTAGCATGAAACACGAAAATAGCAAGTGGGTATAGTAGGAGGGGCTTGGGGGAGTTGAAGGAGGGAGTAGGAGTCAGATATGATCTAACTACATCATCTACATGTATGAAATTCTCGAAGAAGATATAAACCACATTTGAAAAATCACTGGACTTGTCTGCCACTGCCCCATGAGTTGAGATGAAGATTCCACTGGAGCTGAGATATCCTCACCTAGAAAAACCAAGAGCGGTACATTGACACCTACCTGACAGCTTCAATTCATGTCAAGAATAAAATCAGATGATGTCTTAAGCTAATAAAAAGTCTCCATCAAGTAAAATTAAAAATATTGAATCAATCCATGGAAAGATATATCAGTAAGTCGAACATACTGTCATTGCAAGCACTCAACCCGACACAAATAAAATCCCTAAATAATGGGCAAGAATTATCTAAACTGCAAATGTGCGAGATGTGTACTGTAGCTTTACTGCCAGGGAAAGAGATTAGAGGGGAAACATCTTGAGAGGACTTCAAGCTGACTGACTCCACGTGGAGAACCATGATGACTCTTTAGTCTGCTGTTTAATTCCCAGTATGGGGTGGGTGCCAACCAATTAACGAATTAGGGCCTCCTCTGACGCACACCCCTGCCCCTTCCCTCTCCTTTTCTGGACAACATGGAAGAAAAGAAAGCACCAGCCCTGTCTCCCTGGCCTCAGATTGTTTTCCATAGCGTGCAGCCCTACTACGTAGTCATAAGGTCGCACTTGCTATCTGCGTCAGGAAGGCAGTAATAAAATTGTTTGAATCATAAGTTTTTGCAATGAAAATGACAATTTGCTAGAGCAACAGAAAAACAAAATCATATTTTGGTCAGGGGAAAAAAAACCCAAAAAGCTACAATTTTTCTGTGGTTTGTCACCCAAGGAATTTGAGGAGAGGGTTAGTCACTTCTCCTGTGGCTTACAGAAGACAGGAAGAAGGATAGAGGAAATGAGCGAGGCTCACAGGACATCGGGGCCCATCAAGTAAAGATCCACCGTGAACACGCTGCCAATCTTTTCTAATGTGCTGCCATCGGCTCTTACCTAACCATCGATCACAAGGAAATGAGCCATAATGCCTCTGGGAATTTTGGCTTAACCTCCAATGGCCACAGCTGGTGGCACCATGTTAAATTCTTTGCTTGCTCATTTCCAGCATTTCTGACAACCTTCTGTGATGAACAGGGACCGCCACACACAGGTGTCTGTGGATCTACCTCGCTGCTCTCTCACCCACGCTCACAGAGGGTGGCAGCCACACTACAAATAATTGTCACGAATTTGTCAAAAAACACATTTCTACGTCAGGTGCACTCATTTTTGTCAGAGGGTCAGTGCTATTTTCCTTGAGAGCTCAAGCTAAGCGTGATATTGTTTGCCTTGACAGCCTTGCTCAGACATTTGGGAGACAGAGTGTTTTTGTTCTCATGCAAATATAGAGCCCTCAGTGTGATAAAAAAAAATTGCAAGAATTTTAAAGATGAATTAAGAAACTTCGAAAAAAATTCATGCCTCCTTCTGCCTGTTTTAAACTCTTGACTTCAGACCTTGAGAGTTTTGTTTTTTTTTCTGTAGTTTGGGTCTTAAATGTCTCTCCCAGGGCCGTACATTGAAGGGTTTGGTTGCCGACAACTTAACGGTTTGGCTTAGACAGGTCATTTTAAGGGGTTCAGCAGAAGGAAGTTGGGCTACTGGGTGCATGGTTTGAAAGGGATGGTGACCCGTTTGGTTTCTCTGTGTCTTGGCTATCTTAAGTGAACAGATCACCTCTGCCACGCACTCCAGGGGTGAAGTACTGTGCTACCACAAGCCCAAAGCAACAGCGATAAGGAATAATGTCCCCCAAACCATGAGGCAAAATAAAACCTTTATTCTTTTAAGTTCAAGTACCTCATGTACTTTGTCATGGTAATAGAAGGTTAAGACAGTTATTCTTGTCTTCTCAATAGTCCTTAGGGGATAAGTCAGAAGAAATAGAAAATAAATTTAAAAAAAAAAAAAAAAACTCTTCCCTGAAAAACAATTTTCCTTTTTCCCTACTACACCGATCTGATCTTTTGTGTAGTTCCAACATCTAACTCATCCTCAAATTAGCAAATGAAGAATCGCTGCTGAGTCGTTTTTTATGGCAGCAGCAGGCAAGGCTTATTTCCTCCATGAATGGTAGAGAGGTACAGACACAACGGGGGAGTCTGTCTCTAATAGCTAGGAATAAAACCCACATCATTAGCACAAATAAGATCACACCTTCACTTCTTTGGGAAGACCCTTGAGGTAGAGCCTGACATTTTCCAATTCTGGGGAGTGAAATTAGCTTATCATGTTTAAAACTTCACAGAAGCCTCCATAACCTGCAGAAGCTGGGGGGAGGGGGGTGGTGGGGAGCCGCTATTCCCCTGGTTTATCTGTTCTTTGTTTTGGTTCTTAACTGGGTCATCATTCTGGCAGGGGGCCTTCACTTCAAACTGTGCTTTTTCACAGTTTCCATTGAAGGAGAAACTTCCCTCCTTAATGAAGGCCCCCCACAACCTGCTATCTGGAAGAAATCTTAGTGAGAAATGGGTCATCCTTAGAAAGAATCTGGGGGAAAAGTGGGTGCAGGGAGAGAAGGATTCTCTAAAAGGAGGTCACTTTACGCTGGTAACATGGAAGTCCCCGTGATTCGGGAGGCGCATTGTCTCCAAAAATCCTTCTTTGTTCGCTAACACTATAATCGCCATGCCAGTCCTAGCCACCGTGACACAGAGACCTGAAATGCCACCATGGACACCAGAAACATCTACGAGTTTACATGCATGCCGAGATGTTTTGTTTTATCAGAAACATAATTGCGTAGAAGGTACCCGTATATAACACTTTTCTTGTTATTAGAGCCAAGGACCTGACAAAAACAACATACAGGGGGGTGGGGTCCATTTTGAGAGGTGCAGTCCATCATGGAAGGCAAGGAGGATCAGCAGCAGGGACTCCACAGCGGCAGGCAATCTATTAATCCCAGCACTCAGAGGCAGAGGGAGGCGGAGCTCTGTGAGTTTGAGGCCAGCCTGGTCTACAGAGTGAGTTCCAGGTCAGCCAGAGTTTGAAAAAGAAGAAGGAGGAGGGGGGGAGGAGGGAGGAGGAGGAAGAAGAGGAGGAGAAGGAGAAGGAGAAGGAGGAGGAGGAGGAGGAGGAGGAGGAGGAGGAGGAGGAGGAGGAGGAGGAGGAGGAGGAGCAGATGGCAAATAGTCCAGCTGCAAGACCTCAAGACCCCATTTCCTCCAGCGAGCTCCTCCCACTGAAAGTTCCGCAGCCTTCCAACAGCTCCATCTTCTGATGACCAAGTGTTCAAACCCATGAGTCTGAGGGGGGGTGGTTCACATTTAAACCAGCAGTGACCCACCCATAAGTACACAATTAACGGTGGGGTGAGGGAGGGGAGTGACAGACTCACGTGATTATGGGAGCTCAATAATGGCCACCAGACTGGACTTGGTAGCGCCCATGAAGGGAGGGTTGGGGCCGTGGCTTCCTGGAGAAAACCGTGGCTGAGAAAGAGCGGGCATCTGCGGTTCTCTTCTACATCGCCCCTCTTACCCTTGCCTGTTCAGGTGCTCTGTCTGGCTCCAGAGGCTCCTCCCCTTTCCTCTCCCCCTTCTCTTCCCCCTCCCCATCCCCCTCCTCCTTGCTGTGCCTTTCCTGCCTCACAGTTCTCATTCTTGCTGTCCTCTCTCTTGGGAGTATCCTGCCTCGGCTTGATTGACTTCTTTCGTTTTTTTCTCTTTACCAGGACTGCTTCCTTAACATTGTGCCTCTTAGGGTAGCTAGGCCATGTTGAATAATGGCTTAGGTATTACGAAGTTTATGTGCCAATCATGGAAGCCCAGGATGTGCGCCATATCAGGGTGGTTGTCACAGCTGGCAAGTGGCTTTCTTGATGTAGAGACTCAAGGACCCACTTTGCAGCTTTGCCATTTTCTTAGGCTTTCCTGTTGCCCGTTTCTAACTGGAACACACCCGTTTCTTCCAAAGCTAGAGTTACAGATAGCTGTTAGTTACCATGTAGGTGCTGAGAACTACATCCTGGTCCTTTGCAAGAACTGCTGAGTCATCTCTCCAGCCCTCTCCTTAACCTTTTTGTGTGATTTCTTACAGACTAGCCAGTACCGTGTTAGTCGATTTCCTTTCTTGTAATTTTTTCCTTTTTTTGTTACGTTGGCTTCTTCTGCCAGAATGTCAGTTCTGTGAGGAGACTGGTGTTTTCCCACTTTTAATAGAGTGACTGATGTCCTGTAGACAGTGAAATTTTTCTGAATGACTTAAGAGCCTTATGAATGAGGAAAATCTTCACAGGTAAGACAGGAAAGTGGAAAAATGTACTGTTCCCCTGTGCGTGCGTATTTCCATGTCCCTATATGCAGATGCATGTGGACATCAGCATATATGTGTCTATGTGAGCATGCACTTGTGTGCTCGTGGGTACAAGTGTATAAAACTTCCCAAGCGCATGAGCGTTTGCATGTGTGTGTTCAGGTGCACATTCAGGTACGTGTGCATGTGCATATGGAGGCCAGGAGTTGACATCAGATGTCTACCTCACTTACACTCGAGGCAGGGTCACTCCTTGAACCCAGGGTTCACAGAATCACCTAGTTTAGCTAGCCAGTTGTGCCTAGCAATCCCTGTCTCTGTCGCTCAAGTGCAGAGTTGATGGTTGAGATCCCATGGAGATGCTGGTCCTGTCTGGCTTGTGTGTGTGACTGCAGGAGAGCTGACTTCACATCTGCCCAGGTAGAGAGCATTGTTGACTGAGCCACCTCCCCAGCCCTAACAGGGAGAATTTTCCCCAATGACACGGAGGTAGAAAATACCACAGTGTGGGAGCAAAATGGTAAACACTGGCTAGCAGTCTCTGAGTGAGAGACTAACTGTTGATGGCGTTACAGAAACAGGGAGGGGCTAACCTCTTGTCTCTCCCAGTCTTCCAAAACTTTCACATTTTATTTTAGTTCTATTATTTCCATGTATTTTTAAAAATTATTTATTTGCGTGTGGGTGTGAGGGAGACACCAGAGAGAGAGAAAGAGAGAGAGAGATGGAGGATGTGCACATGTGTGCACAGACGTGTGAATGCAGGTGGCCATGGGGGCCAGAAGAGGGTGTTGGATTCCCTAGAGCAGGAGTTACAAGCAGGCATGATTGGCCTTATATGTGTGCTGGGAACAGAACTCAGGTTCTCAGCAAGAGCAGCATGTTCTCTTGACCTCCAAGTCACCTCTTCAGCCCTAATTCCCTTGCCTAAAGGACTGGAGAGTTCTCTTCTGCAGTGTGCTCCCAGGACCTGCATTGACTCCATCTCTATTCCTCATATTCCTCACTCCCTGCTTTTCCGTCTTCCAACCTTCCTCCTGTGAATCCCTCATTCTCCCCTCCTTTCCCTCCTCGTACCATCTGTATTTTAGCCATAGCTCCCAACGTTCACACTCCAGGACTTTCTTTGGTTATTCCACCCCCAGTTACCTCTTCTTCCTTGGGGTTTCTTTTATATATTCAATGTTAAATAATTAAATGATATTAAATAAAGCACATACACACAATAAAGCACATACCTAGATTCTCCTATAACTTTCTTATTTCTCTGGCAATTTTATCTCCTGACAACTTTTTGCTTCCCTGGAGTGCCAACTGTGTCTTAGACTTCTGGTCTGACATCACGCATTCATTTAACAAAATGTACCGTGAGCCCAGCAGCACAGGACTGTGGGTATAGTTTGTTAAGTCCCGGGTTCCCTAGCTGTCCTACCAACAGTGACAGAGGTGGCAGCTGCAAAGTCATGTAAGACAGAGTCCTTATTCTTGACGTACACAGCTCGATGGCAGACACGGGTAATTGTAGAAATAGTTACAGCGGAGTGGAAAGCTATTTCCTTCAAATTGAGGTCTAGGAAATTATGTGTCCCAGTTGTAGAAAGAGCCTAGCAGGCCATGCCTCCGGTTGTCACTCCTGACAGTCCTAATGCTATGGACAGAAAGAGGATTGTAGAATCTAGGTAATGACCCCATTCACATTGCCAAAGTGTTGTTTTAAGGCTTTCAAAGGACACTCGAATTTCACTTAAGTTCAAGGGAACAGGCATTAAGGCCAAATGCAATGTCTGTCGCTTTATGCTCACACGATAAAAACAAACAGAAAGCTACTTAAAAGCAGTCATCAATAATTACTACTCAGCCACAATAGCAGCATAATTATATAATATCTTCAAACATGCCCACAATCAACCCATTCTTTAAAGGTTCTTCACTATAGTTTCCACCCCCGCCCCCAAGAAAGGATCTCTTTTTGTCTGGATAAAACTTATTTTAGACTTACAGAGAAAGTATTGTGTGATCCAATCAACATGAGCTTTATCAACTTAGAGTTTAGTTCCTTTAGAAGAGAGTAATGACCAAAGCCCCTCTCATGATGGAGCAGAAACCATGTTGCATTTTATTTTACATTATAAACAAGTTGCATTTTGCTGAATGTTTTTGACTGTTGAGATGACCATGTGACTTTAGTTTGCTATTATTTGAGTGGGGTTTATTACCATCATTGGTTTTGAGTAATCTAACCTGTCTTACTTACTGTTCTATCACTGTAAGGAGACACCATGACCAAGGTGTCACTTTCCTGGGGGCTTGCTTACAGTTTCAGAGGGTGTGTCCATGACGGTCATGGTGGGGAGCCAAGCCTGGTGCTGGAACTGCATGGCTGAGAGAATACATCCTGCTTCTCGGGAAGGAAGCAGAAAGAGAGCTAGACCGGGCCTGGTGTGGGCTTTCAAAACCTCAAAGCCTTATCCCCAGTGACACACCTCCTCCAACAAGGTCCTGCCTCCCGATCTTTCCCAAACAGTCCAACAACTGGGAACCAGACATTCAAACGTCCGACCCACTGGGGATCATTCTTATATAGACCACCACATTACCCATCTTATATTTCTGGCATAACTCCTGCTGGTCTGTGATGTTTAGCTCTTTTTATGGCCTGCTGGATTTGGGTTGCTAGAATTTGAGGTGAGGACCGTTGAGTCCTGAGTCATAGATGCATTGTGTGCAGTTGGCTGTTCTCGTGCTGTCTTTGTCTGGCATTGGTAATCTTGTCTCATAGGCAGTTGGAAAGTGATGCTTCTCTTTAGTCTTGGAAATTATCGCTAAGGGATTGACGTATATTCTTACTCAAACATTTGGAAAATGAACCCATAAAGACATCTTGGTGTGGACTTCTTTGTGGATAGCTTTTTGATTGCCAGTTATCACTTTGCTTGTTGTAAGTTGATTCACACTCTTTTTTCTTAAGTTTCAAAAGTTTGTAAACTTTTGGGAAATTTTTGCCTTTGATATAAATTGCTAAATTTTACTATATAGTTACTATATAATTGTTTTATAACATTTTTTGTTCTGCTATTTTGCTGTTGCTGGTCCCTCTTTCATTTCTGATTCTGATCGCTGTATCTTTTCTCTTTCCTCTTTGTCAGTTCTGTTTTTCTTTCTAAAGACCTGGCTCTGGTTTCGGCTCATATTCACGATAGATTGTCTATTTTATTTACACTTTTTCTATAGAACTACATCAATTTCTTTTTAAATCCCTGTTGTTACCTTTTTCTGCTTGCTTTTGGTTTAACTTGTTACTTTCTACTTTTTCTACTCTCTTAAGGTAGGAAGTTAGGTTATTGATCTGAGAAGTGCATATAGTTTTGAAGTATAGTCGTTTATAGCTGGAAGCTATTGGTAAGATAGTTTGTATCTTCATTCCTATTTTCTTGATCTCAAGGCCTTCTGTAATTTTCCTTTTCCAGATCTTTTCCTTCTGTTATTGACATCTAGTTTTATTCTCTTGTGGTTGAAGCAGACACTGTATTACTTCAACCTTTAAAGTTTATTGAGATTATTTTATGGCTGAAAATACGGTATATATCCAATATCATGTGTGCATTTAAAAATGTATATTCTGATGTTTAATTATAGAGTGATATATATACATACATACACATATTTTTGAGTGTTGATCAAGTCTTTTATTTTCCTTATTTATCTGTATGGAGTTCTACTCATTCCCAAAGGTCTGGTATTGACATTTTCCTTACCATTTTATATTTATCTCTACATTTCTATGATAGCTAGTTTTAATTATCAAGCAGATATAAACTAGAAATAAACTGAAAAGAAAATCTTAATAAGGAACTATATAGATTAGCAGGGTCAGTGTGTATGTCTATGAGATTTTCTTGGTTTCTAATGTCAATTGTTCTGGGAACACTAAGCCCACTTTGGGTGGCACCATCCCCTAGACAGGGGATTTCAGAGTGTGTAAGTGTAGAGAGGAGACTGAGCATGAATAAACACACCTACATTTATTCTCCCCCAGCTCCTGAGTGTGGATGTGACTAGCTGCTCCAGGTCCCTATCTTAACTTCCTCACGGTGATATAGTATAACCTAGATTGTAAGTTGAATAAAAGTTTTCTTCCTTAAAATTGCTAGTGTTAGGGTATTTTACCACAGCAACAGAAGAGAAGCTAGGATATTTCCTCTTAAAATTTTCCCTGTATTTTGGATGATTCTGTTGTGAAGTGCACATATGGTCATCATCTTACCAATTGACCCCTTTACCAATGCTTTTCGTTGTCTCTCGTGAGAGTATTTTTTTTCTTATTTAGACTTCATTTTGTCTCGTATTACTAGATATCACCTTGCTCTCCTTTAGCTGCTATTCTACACTTCAGTCATAACTGATTTGTATCTTTGAATTTTAATTATGCTTTCTGTAAACAACCTGTTTTTAAATTTTGTAGGTTTTGTCCTATGTAACAACCTCTGTTTTTAATAAGATCATCTGATACGTTCCTATTAAGTTAATACCCTCATATGACCTTTTATTTTAGATTTTTCATACCACTTTTCATATCCTTACTCTCTTTAACAGGTGCCTTTCATGCTAAGTAAATATTTTGTAATGTAGCCTTTTATTTCCACGAGTAGTTTTTTTCACTCTGCGTTATTCTTTCTGGTTTCTCCAGGGCTTACCCTGTGGACCCAAACTTATCAAAATCAGATTGAGACTCCTATTAACTTAATTCTATTGTGCTATGGATATGTGATTCCTGTATAATTCTGTTTCTTTTCTCATTTTTTTTATGTACTACTATTGTACATATTATATCTATAAAACCCATAGAGTCAGATGCACATTGTTGTAATAATTGCTTTACATAATTCTATATCTCTTAAAGAAGTTAAGAAAATAAAAGACAGCAGTTATGTAGCTGTGGCCTTTTTGATACTGAACTTCTTATTTATAATTTCTTATTCTTTTCCCTTGTTCCTGTGGATTCAAGTTACCATCTGGCATCATTTCCTTAGCCCAGTGTGGTCTTGTTCCCTCCCACATCTTTCCTTTTGGTTCTTATTGGCAAAGCTAATGCGTTCCAACAATACATTGTATACTGTTCTGTGCAATTGGTTTTCAATCAGTGGAGAGAAGGAAGGAGATCTTTGCATTTTTTGTTTGTTTTGACAATTGCACCATTACCTTTCCTGCCGTTCTTTGCTTTCTTGTGAGAACTCGAGTTAATATCTGGAGTCACTTGCTTTTAACCAGCAGCAATTTCTTTTGTATTTTTCCCTTTGTATGAAGTCAACACTAAACTACTTTTACCATTTTGTCCCTGGGGGCAAAAATATTTCCATGTTTGTTCATATCGGAATTTCTTTGCTTCCCACTTCCTTTTGGAATGAGAACTTTGCTGGTTATAGATTCTCTATCTTTCTCTTTGTCTCTCTCCTCTCCTCTCTTCTCATATGTGTACACACATATGTGTGTGTGTGTGTGTGTGTGTGTGTTTGCATTCACATTCACATGTGTGAAGGTGCACATGTGTGGGGAGGCTGATGTGGAGGTCAGAGGTCAACCTTGGGTATTGCTTCTCTGAAACTGTCTGCTGTGCTTTATAAAACCAAGTCAGTGGCCTGGGTTTGTTTTTGAGGCTTGATTGGTGGTCAGCCCCTCCAGTGCTGGGATTATAAACGTGTGTTTATAATGTGTGACCACATTTGTTTCTGTGGGTTCTGGGGATTGAACTCGGGTCTTGGGCTATCTCCTCCACTCTTAATTTTCCTTCTCAGAAGACACCTTTTCCAGTGAGGCCTTCCTTGATTACCCAGATGAAATCAGCCACAATTGTATCCCTTATTCTTCACCTCAATGCTGCATTCAAACATGTTCAGTTAAAGCATGCAGACATAATAGATGAGTATCTGTGGGAAAAGCACATTAAGCTCTGCATCTAGACATGACTTCTTGAGAATTAAGTCAGTTTGGGTTTAAATCTTTGGAGAAAATGGCAGCTGAGAGCGGCATTTTAATATTACGAGTCTCTGTACACACAAGTTTCTGTTGAATAACCTCTCATCAGCATTAGCAGGCTGGCTTCCTGCTCCTTTCCTACTTTGCATTGCATTTACACAGACCCTATTATCTGATCCTGCAGAGATCTTGTTTATAGTCCACAAAACTCCCCTGGAGGGCTTTCCATTTAAAGGAGAGGGGGAAGAACAGATCAACAGTATTCCAGTGCAAAGCCCTAGTGAGATGTGAAGCCTACCAGTGACTGTGTGCATGTGCGTGTGTGTGTGTGTGTGCATGTGACACTCAGTATTCATCGCTCCTAAGCCTCAGTTCAACCAAGGCAAAGCCAAGAACAGGAAGCCGCCTTCTGAACATCAGGGAAACAACACTCTCTGCCCAACGATCTATTTTCTGCCCTTTTTTTTTCAGACTGAAGGCTTAGGCAGTGAACTGACAACATTTGCAATGTGAAGCTTATTCAACATTTCTGTGTTGCCGCAATTAGGCATCTCAGAAGCATGTGTTGCCACTCCATTCAAACCCCAGAGTCCGCTCTGACAGGTCACAGACTAAAAACCAGGATAATGACGTTCTATCTTGATCACAGGGTCCAGACGCACCAGTCTGGTGTAGATCAAAAAGGAAAACAACAACTCGAGTGCTGATTTAATTTTCCTTCCCCTCAAATATTGAGTTCATGTCGAAACAGCAAATCCTGTGTGAATTGTGTTAAGAATGTAGCTTCTTAGCGGTCTGTGAAATCTACAAAAGTTTCAAAAATTTAAAAGTCCTAATACATGATGACTTAATGTTCTTTTTTTTGGCTAGGACGTTCCGTACTTGCATGGACATTTTCATTAAGGAGGATAGATGTAATTTAGAATTTTAAATGGTTTCTGTGTATCCAGAAAAATTGTGGAGACAGTGATATAAATTTTAAAAGAACCAACCGTGTGTACGGGTGCATGTATGAGCACATGCCTGTGGGCATCAGAAGAGAGCATCCGATCCCCTGGATCGGGAGTTACAGGAAGTTGTAAACAGCCCAATATGGGCGCCGGGAACCGAACTTGGGCCCCCAGCAGGAGAACTGCACACTCTTACGGGCCAAGCCATCTCTCCAGCACTGTGTGTATTTTGGGTAGCATACAGGCTCCACTGGCTCGAGCACCTCTTAAACCCTTTTAGTTCCGCTGCTTATACCGTTTGAGGTTAGCAGCTACCGAATCCGAACAGTTGCATCACAGATGTCGAGAGTCCACCAAACTTTCTCCCTGGGATCGAGAAACTATTCTTCTCCTCTCCAGCCCAGAGCTGCGGTTTCTGACTTTCGCCCACGCTTGCCTCACATTCAACAACTCTTCTGAACTTGCAGGAGCTTGGGAGGCATGTCAAGCAAGGAACCACTTCCAATGTTTGCCAGTTCTTCTGCTTTGAAGCCTAGCCTCTTCTGTCAGGTACATTTTATTAGTAAATGGTTTTTTGCTATTTAAGCATCCTGAAAATGGATTTGGGGAGAGGGGTGGTAAAGAGACCTTCCCTTGTCTCAGCCCAAAAGTCCCTGTCTTGGGGAAGGCTGGCTCCCTAACTCTGTAGTAAGGAGAAGAGAAAAGAGCAAACCGCTAAGAGTATTAAAATTATGTGGGACGGTAAACGATTTCCAACTAGATGATGGTTGTTTATTTCATAATGTAAGAGCACGAACACCTGCAGTGGGAATGGAAATCTCCAAGTTCAGCCCCATGGAACTCTCATCCATGGGAAAAAGGCTCAATTAGGAACCTCAGCTGAGAGGCACAACTGTTCCAGTTGGTCTCTGCTGAATGTCAAGAGCGCCTGATTTGATCTCTTGGAAGCACTGTGTGGGGTGGGGTGTGTGTGTGTGTGTGTGTGTGTGTGTGTGTGTGACACGACACTCTGCTGATTGCCTAGTCAGCCTCCCCCGTGGATTTCTGCTGGACATTTGTACCCCTACTCAGATTTGATGGTACCCTGTGCCTGTTCGCTTGGTTGAGCTGCTCCAGCCGTCTCTGCTGCGTGTTGTGAGCACCTGGTTTGAGATGCTGTGTCTCCGGGCTCCTATCTGCTACTCTCTACCCATTCTATAACCTTTGCTGACTATATGCTTAATGAACTCATCCAAAACAGAAAGCACGCTATTCCAGATCATTCTCCAGACCATACAGAACATAATTGGCATTGTCTGCAGGATCTATTAGATTCCAGTTCTGTATGGACAAATTTAATAAATCCCCTATAACAATTCATAACCATTATGCCAGTTCTCTTCCTCCAGAGAGCTCTGATCAACAACAGACATCCACTTCTTAGTCTCTAACAAACATGAGTATGGCAACTTAGAGGACAAAAGGAAATCCACAGATATGATTAGGTCAGGACTCTGATACCTCGGACCATCTGTGTATGTGCAGTGCAATCCCAAGAGTCCCTAGACAAGGGAAACAAGGCAGGTAGAGAGGAGAAGAAGACATAACGGAAGTGGAGGTTGGAATGATTAAAGAAACCGAGAAGCTTCTAAAGGCTGGAGAAGACAAAGGAGCAATTCTTCTCTATGGTCTCCAGACAGAAGACAGTCCCACTGAACCACATTAGAGTCTGACTCCCAGAATTATAAAATAGTTCATGCGTGCTGTTTCAAGGCACCGTATCTGTGGTAATCTGTTACATCAGCAACCAGAAACTGATACATTCCACTTTCTCATTTTAGTCTTACAGAAAGAACACATCCAATCAGCAACCTCTCCTCGATTTCTTTCTTTCCTTCTTCATAGCAAGACTCTTAAATTGGTCTAGAGTGTTGTCTTAGTTAGGGTTACTATTGCTGTGATGAAACACTATGGCCAAAAGAAAGTTGGGGAGAAAAGGGTTTATTTGGCATATACTTCCATATTGTATGTAGTCCATCCTTGAAGGAAATCAGCACAGGAACCCAAACAGGGCAGGAGCTGGGAGCCAGGAGCTGATGCAGAGGCCATGGAGGAGTGCTGCTGACTGGCTTGCTTCCCCAACTTTCTCACTCTGCTTTCTTATAGAACCAGGACCACCAGCCCAGGGATGACCCCACCCACAACGGGGTGGGCCTTTCCTCTTCAATCACTAATTAAGAAAATGCCTTACAGGCTTCCCTACAGCCTGATCTTATGGAGGCATTTTCTTAATTGAGGTTTCCTCCTCTCAAATGACTATAGGTTGTGTCAAGTTGACATAAAAACTATCCAGCATAAGTGTCAATCAGCCTTTTTTTAAGCTATACTTTCAGGTTTGTGTCATACGTATTTTTTTGTCTGGGAAGCGATCCATAGATTCTATGTGCCATTGAACATGATCTATGATCTCAGCATTGGAAATGTCAGTCTTGACTGGGCACTCTGAACTTCCTGCCTTATCCCCAGCAGATTGTGTTGGAGATAAAAGAAAAAAAAAGGGTGAGAAAGAGGATGTTTGATGTCTTTTGTCAGTGGTCCTTCCTCCAGTCATGAGGATGAGGCTGGGCGAGGTTTCCTCTAAGACAGTGCTCCTCTGAGCTCTGTAGGCCAGTGTTCTTTCTTACCCAGGCCAAAAGTAGTCCTCAGAGAATGCTCTAGATACCAATAATTATACTGAGCTGTGGCCTGGGAGATGCTGTTGTATTCCACAGTGCGGTGATTGACACGGTAGCATTGAGGTTGGCAGTGTACGTGGGTGGTGTTCATAAGTACTAACTTCATTCAGTTCTTCTCCATCACCACAGATTATATCTTGACCACTCTATGGAGTTTAAGGGCATCGCTGTGCTGTGTAATCTATTTCCAAGCCTGTAAGGATGTGGTCAGAAGAAGGGGTGTTTCCTGTCTGACTCTCACATGAGCTATTAGCGGTATTCTCTCATGAGCAAAGGGGGATAGATGAGTCATGCTGAACCAGAGGGACAGAACTGTATGGAGACTATTGTTACTCTGTGTGTGTGTGTGTGTGTGAGTGTGTGTGTATATGTGTGTGTACATGTGTGTTTGCTAATAAAGGCCAGAAGAAAGATCCTCAGGAGCTACAATTACAGACACCTGTGAGCTAAGACTTGAATGCAAGGCCTTTGCAAGAATGGTGTATGCTAAGCCATCTCTCCAGCCCCTGGCTGGCTTCCTTCTGAAACAAAGGGTGTCAACAACAACCCAGCTGTAGCTTGCTTTCAAGAAAGCTGCAAGTGTAAAAGAAGCTCAATGCATCTTGTTTGCTGAATGAACCATAACAATGATTTGAAAGTGCACATAAAGCCACCACCGTTGCCAAGGACTTCCCTATCCACTCCGTGTCAGGCATTTCTATCATGCTCCAGATATTTAGAACTGATCATCTAAATCCTCCCCATCCTCAGAGAGATTAGGGGAACAAGGAAATGGCAGAGCCAGACACAGAACCAAATACTCTGACACTGAGTTCAGCCAGCCCCTGTACCCGCAGCCCCCACGAGGTCCTTATCACCAGCAACAGGTGTAAAGCCTTGCATTTATATCTTACTTGCTTTCATGGGGATTGAGGGGATGAGGAGATGAGACTAGTCCTTGCAAAATCCTTTCCATCCACGAAACATTTGCCCAATACAATCTCTGTGTAGACGAGTCATAATGGACGGTGCTGGGATATTTAAGTCGTCTAGGCAAGTGCTCAGTTGAAGCAAACTAATTTTTCTTTGCCCATGAATGCCTTAGGGGGAAAAAAAAAAGGTGGGCAATATTTTCTAAATTAGAGTTTTGCCTTTAGATATTAATTTAAACATTTAGAATCAACTTGATTTGTATACTTATACATCTCAAATTGTATATAATGTACAATTATTTACGCAATTACATATGTCATTGTATAATTAATATACGATTGTGTGTAATCATACAGTATATATTAAATGTATTCTTAACCCCAAACACATTATAGGTAATATATACTAGATTATACGAGGTGAGAGAATGAACTGATAAAGTTCCCTAGAGCTCCATGGAGCATGGATAAGCATATGGACTGTTCCCTTACACCTACTCCACAAGTCTGAGTATTGAAGATTTATATAGTTAGAGACTATGTGGTGTAAATATGTATAAATTTATATCGTGCTAATTTATGGCATGCGGTACAGAAGGCTGCTTGCGAGCGGCAGCGTATTCATCCCACGTTTCTGCTGAAATATTCATCTTCTGGGTTCCTTCCCCATGCTTGCCTTTGTCTCCCCACAGATGTTTAGAGCAGCTTGCTTTCAGGGGAGTGGAAGTATGCTTACTCAATGCGATTCAGGTGAAGAGTGTACCGTCTCAGCCGAGATGCCCGCGACGAGTGTCCCGCTCACCCCCGGTCCTGCCAGCTTCCTCTGGGAAGCAATTGCTTCCAAGTGGAGGCAGCCTTTGTGCATTGCACCTGCTGTCCTCAGTGCTAAACGCCTGACAACATCTTGTCATCTGTACGTTAGACCTCCGGCGGAGACGGGAGACTTTAGATAACACACACTGGGGCAGTTTTCCTTATGCAGTAGACACAGGAAGGAACTAAAAATGAAAACTAATAACCAAACAAAACAATAATTACAGCGTACTCTTGTAAAAATTACTAAAACTAGAATCTTCCATTTAACAGTTTTTGGACCGTGGTTGACCAAGGGAACGTAAACTACAGAAATAAAGAAACACACACACAAAGAGAGAGAGAGAGAGACAGAGAGACAGAGACAGAGAGAGACAGAGGGGGCTGACTTTATGTTAGAGGTACTCTGGTCTATTCCAGCTCTAGTTATTTATAGCTGTACCGAAGGGGAAAAGATGGCCGGAGGTGAGAAGATCACAGAGGGCTCACCGCATTCCACTTAGCCCACGTTTGCATCCGTGTAGGCTGTTGAAAGCACTCCTATTGACCCGCTTGAGGTAATCAATGTCTGTTTTGTTGGTTCCTCTACCTGGAGGCATGTTCGTGGGAAGTGGGGTGACTGAGAAGGAGGCAGTGGGCAGGAAGAGGAAGAAAAGCAGAGCCCCGAATTGATTAAACAGACCCCAGATGATCAGCAGCTTGCTGGGGACAGAAAGAGGTTTTAATCGCCCTCCACAGCTCTCCGCAGACAGGAGACTCTTTTTCACAGATCAGATCTGCTTCTCTCAACCCAGGGAAATTAGTGAGCAGCTATTTTTAGATTGTTTGCTTTTCATCTCCTGTTAGAACGGTGCTGCTCGAGAAGTTTGAGATGTATCTGTGGTACTAATGGAAGCATCTATTGATCACACAAGGATTCGAGAATCAGATCTCCTTTGCAGGTCTTTTAAGCCCCATAAACTCATGAGTCCTCTTACAGTGTTAGGCAACGACAGGCTAACATTTGCACAGATCTTCAACATTTTGGAACCTTTTTAAAAATGTGTGTTGCCACATGAGGGCTTCTCAGTTGCCTTGCCAGTTTTAAAGTTTTTGCAGTGAAAGGAAAGAAATTATAAGCATTTATAAGTGAGAGTCTTAGGGTCAGATAGCTGGGAAGTATCACAGGCATGACACACCACGGTCAGCCTTTCCAAGACGAGGCAGATAAGCAGGACCACTTGGCTACCCCGGGTTGAGTAAAGCAAACATGCAAACCCATGTCTGAAATATTCATTGACAGGTAAGGTTCGCTAACTCTTCTGACCCTCCTGTCTGACTCTCTAATTGTCCAAAACCTCCTGGGTTTTACCATCGTATGCTGACCACATTCAGTGAGAGGGCAGGCACCATACTCAGATGAAAAAAGGAAGTCCATGTTGCAGAGAAATAACAGGAAAATGTGTTTGTATCCATTGTAAGGCCCTGGTAGAGCGTGAACTTTAGGAAGTGGGGGATCACTTCCACAGAACTATGGAAAGTAGAGGAGCCCTGCTGAGTCTACTGCAGAAAGCCCTTCCTGGGGCAGCTTTGTCTTCCTCGGAGTCTTTCTAGGAAGGTGAAATGGTTACCACCCCACCGTCAGTTCTCAGGTAGCTGAGGTTCGGAGAAGGTGTGATTTTTGCTAGATTGGGCTATTTCAATGATAGTGAGTTGTGTTGGTCAGTGTTGATTTTCAGCTTGACAAGATCTGAAATCGCCTAAGAGACAGGTCTTCAGGCACATCGGTATAGCCTCTGGGCACGCCTCGAGGAGGGAAGAGCCATCCAAATATTGGGCTTGTGTCTTGGACTGCATAACAAAAAGGAAGGAAGCCTAGCATGGGTTTTCACCACTCTGCTCCCTGACTGTAGGTGCAGTAAGGCCAGCTGGCTCAAGCTCCTGTCACACACACACACACACACACACACACACACACACACACACACACACACCGACACCATGGTGAACTGTGAACCACAATACACCCTTTCTCCTTTAAGTTGCTTTGGTCAGGAGATTTTATCACGGCAACAGGAAAAGGAGTTAATTCAGTAGCGATGGCAGAAATTTGATCAAGAAGTGACTCGTAGAACCTTGAATGTAGTCAAGGGAGGGAATACTTTAGCAGCTACTGCAGAAACCCATGCAGCAGGCTCTCAAGTTAGATATCTGAAAATATGAGCTCTCAGGACAATGATTTGATTTGTTCCGATTCTCAGTGGGACGGGAGAGAGGAAATGGTCTCCGGATCTAAAAACAGGTGTCATGGCTCCATGAGTCTTTCTCTTCTCTGACAGATCCATGAGTAATTGACTTCATTTACCAAACAGGCTGAGCACAACGTAAAATTATGCTACTCATCTGAACTGAAAAATCTCCTCTGTTTTCTAGAATAGTCTCCAAGCACCATGTGTGAGAACACAACAGAATAGAAACTGATTATGCAAAATGAGCGAAAGAGAACTGAGGCTCTTGGTGGCATGTGGCAGCCTTGCAGGGAAGGAAAAGCCCAGGGACACTGGGTGCTATCTCTGGCGACCATGTGTCACAGCTGAATGTCAGGATGGGGCTAACATGTGGGCGTGTATGTCCTTGTACATACATGCATGCGTCACACACAGGTACTACTCACACGTTCAGGAAGGGGTCCTGAGGGGCCACTCAGCAACAACTCTCAAGTGGAGGGAAGGAGGACAACACTATTTATTTTTCTTCCTGGTTTGTTGTGTTGTCCCAGGGTCTCCACACTGGTCTTTACAGACCCCTCTAGAGATTTGAGTATCCTTTGAGAACCCTGCCCACTCTGCACAGTGATTGCGAAAGCTTTGAAGAGGGTGGAAATGGTTACTTGATTGCATAGGGAGGCAGTAAGGAGATGAGGAGGGATAAAGGCTTTTAGTACTCTGAGACACTAGACAGAACAGGGAATCAAAGGGATGTTCTGAAGTTAGGGTATGTCTCCTGAAGGGCGTGAGCCTAGGAGCTATCCAGGGTCCTGGGTCCCTCCTGCCTTGTCTTGGGCTCTTGCAGAGTTGGAGGCTGGACCAAGCCTTCTCTGTGGGTTTTGATTTGGCTTGAGTTTATTCCAGCTTTCTTCCCTCTTCTCTGTTCTGCTGGGACTCAGTGATCCAGAACCAACCACTTGCAAGCCTCAGGCTTCATCTGATTTGGATAACCAGCTACACCCAGTGCCACCTGCACTGTGGTTTTAATTAGAAACAGACTGCTTCCTGGGCATTTCTCAGTAATGGTATACACAGGGATACACCACACACACACACACACACACACACACACACACACACACACACACGTGCACATATCATTAGGCTGTGCTGTATTTTTAGATACATTTTTGCACATTGAACTCATGGACAGTAGATCATGCCTTACTTTAAGATTACCTAGGCCCCCCAAAATTTTTTCTGCAGATATGTGTACATATGCAACACCATGTATATCCAGACACTAATAAAACTCAGTGTATGAAAGCATGTACCTTTCATACCTTTCAGGGAAGGTTTGAATACCTATGAAATGAATTCTGTATACTGAATGTCTAATAGCATTCATAGCTACATAGAAGTACTATGAAAAAGTGACATGATTCTGTGGCTGGGTGCTTTGACCATAGACATCTGATTTGGCCCTTCATCATCTTGGGAATGCACACTAGGTTTCTAAGGACAGAATCTCAGAGCAGAGGAACTTGTTCTATCCAGATCTGGAAAATCTGAACACTAAGTAGTTAAGCAGAGTAACAAATTACAAACCACTGGGGGGGGGGGGTAAGGTGGGGGAATATTGCAAAGCCATGCATCCATGCTGATTCTAAATGGAAAAGTAATTCAAAGAGAAGGACCCATTCTTGCTTATAGCCGAGTCTCTAAGACCAGTTGATAAACATCAGAAAATCATCATGTTGTAAGCATTGTGGTAAAGATTGGAACAGACCAGAAGTGTCACTGGATGCTAAATCTCACAGGAAACTTTGAAAGGCAGGATATTCTCATGGTTTAAAAGTGTGCGTGTGTGGGAAGGGGAGTTTTTCTGAAATATAGAAATGTTGGCTGACAGCACCGGGGGAGCAGGTTGGCCATACTGGGCCTGAGGGAAAACTAGGTCGGCCCCAGACTCCTTCTTCATGGTCTTAAAATACAGGAGATATTGGAAGCAACAGCCAAAGGCTGCAGAGAGGATGGTGATTCATGAATTCTATATGAAGCCAGATCATTGTTCTGAGAAGGGAACAGGATGTTATTTTAAGCTATGCAACGACTTTAAAAAAAAATATACAGCGCGTGTATTCTCTTTGACAACTACTCTAGGTAACTGAGTGACTAACCAAAGGGAAGCGTTCAAGAATGCAGACATTCTTGGCCCAAAAGTCCTAGAAGCGAGCCTTTAGACTGTCTAAACAAGAGATTTTTCTAACACTTTGAAGTATTTTTGAGGGAACTGAGTGCAAGATGTCATCACTACTCCCTAAAAAAGTTTTTTTCTCAGCGTGAAATAATATTGGTTAACATTCATACCATGGTAGAGCTACGAAATAAACTATAAAATTCCATTCTGACTCACGAAATACTGGGTTTAAGGGGAAAGGGGTGAGAAAGTATATATGAGTCTCAGTGTTTCTGTGGAAAGGTTATGTGAGTCGTAAAACTGACAGGAAGGAAGTAGTTCACTCCTGTGCTGTCACTGGTGGCAGTTTGATGAAGCTGCGCTTAGGGTAAGAGATGACAGGGCACCCTGGTCACAGCAGGCGACCACAGCTAACTCCTAGGCGTTAAAGGGTCAGGGAAGGAGAGATTACTGCAATCATGGGAGCTGTGACTGTAGCCATGGCTGCATGAGAGCAACCTCATTAGGACCCACCACTAAGAGAATACACACTGCTCACCCAGGATCTTTCAGGAAGGGAGGTAGGAAGTGGTCACAGTGGGCTTCCTTGCTTCACACTCTCCGTCTTTGGCCACAGCTTACCAGGGGCTGAATGCGTGGAGACCCATGTGATTGGGGAAGCTTTTAGAAATCCCTGGATGTCAGTCTCTGAGCCATCAGGCACCTAAGGAGTTAAACCCAGCAAGAGGTAGAGCTGAGGAGTCGTTTTCACATTGTGCTTAGAGCCCAAAGGAGAATCGTATAATGTATAATACAGAGGGCGTGCAAGACACGCATATACACAAAAATCACCGCCCTAACTTCCCCAAGATGGGGGAAAAATAAGGATGGTAGAGAAAGGAAACAGGGATGTCACTAATGTGTCCTGATTCCCAGGCTGAGCACTGACTTGGAGACGTCATGATAAGAGGTTTGAGATTGAGACCGTGTGTCTTCATAGCAAGCTGAGGGAGACCCATGGAACTACTCAGACACATCATGTAGGTAAGATGTATAGGCAGATGAAGGGACTTAGTTTAGCTATGTAGGAGTTTATAGGTTATGGACAGAATAAGGCATTCCCAACATGCTCAATGAAGAAATGTCACAGGGAGCTAAGAGTATTGTTTCGGCAACCTGCCTAACTGTGCCTACTTATGTACAGTGGCCTGCTATTGAGGGGTGTGAAGCTAGTGGCTAATTCTGAAGGAGGAATACAAGCCCCAATAAGAATATTTAGTTTTCTTGGGCCAATGAAGCTAAAACCCCACCATCAAGAGCAAGTGGGTACAACATCTAGCCGGGAGAAACCACTGGGGTCGTTGTTCCCTAGCTCTGACCAGCGATAATTCACAAGTCACCTGATTCTTATTCAGCCTTGACATTTGTGAGGATGTAAAAGATACAATACGGACTCAGATGATGTCTTCGAGTGGACATGGAAGGATATAGTGACCAACTGTCCCCATTTACCTGTGTGGGTCAGGATGTGGGAATTTAGTGCTCACACTGAGATGCATAAGAACAAGCTAGTATAAGCCTCTCGCCCTACATGGGTAACCAAACTCTGAGAGGTTGGATACTGTTTTCTCATCCAAGCTCAGCTTGAGTTGTCTGAAGACCACTTAAGCCGATATGTTGGAGTGATTCATTCAAATTGGGCTAAAATTTACTTACGGGTCTTCCTCTTTTCCTTCAGCTCTTCAGTACTGGAAGATCATTGCAGTTGCAGACCAACGTCGTTACACAAATGACAGTAATAACATAAAGAATGCAAAAGAAAAGCAGTCGCCCATGATAGCCAAACTAAATAAATAGCATGACATACAGGGTAAGGACTGCTTCTGAAGGAGGCATTTGTACAGAATTCAGAGTCCACCATGACACATAGAAAATTCACAGTTAGAGTGAGCCGACAACGTGTGGAAGAACTGTTTGTAGATACTGAACTTCAGGGAGTTTCAGAGTGGGGTCTCCCTAGAGCATGGGTGTAAATAAGCCTTGTGACTTCTGAAGTTTATTAACTGGAGGGGGTTCACTGGTCAGAGGAAAGGAAAGGAAACACGGTATGACCCAGCAGTTCTCTTGAGAAAGTCAAAGGTTGATGATAAGGCAGATAGAAATTACGGGACAGACGATGGGAGACAGGTGTTCTAGATTGATTTTTGTTGCTGTGATAAAACACTGTGAGCAAAAGCAACTTGGGGAGGGAGGTTTGACTTCACCTTATACTCCCAAGCTGTGGTCCACCATTAAGGGAAGTTGGAGCAGAAACCAAGAAGGAACACTGCTTACTGGCTTTCTCCTTATGTCTTCAGCAGTGGGGCCTTGCTGTCAGTTTGTAGAGAACAACTTATTGTCTTGGCAACAGCCTGTATTGTTTGGGGATTCCCACGGGACCCCTTTGGCAAACAACTCATTTTAGACATAACCCAATCCCAGTACTGGAAGTCTCTGTTGACTAGAGATGGCCAGTTGGGACTCTGTCTCTCCCATTATTTGGCGATTTCATTTAGATCGCCTTCATGTTAGTCTATATTTTAGCATGTTTGTGCTGTTTTAGGTTTCTATTCTACACCTCAAATGGCCCGTAATTTTAGCCGTCCCTCCCCGTACTCCCTCTCTCAACCCCCTCCCCCCTCCTCACTTGAACCTCCCATTCCAGCACCCCATCCATCCACAATCATAGGATAGATAATAGAAAACTTTTACTTATAAAGGTCAAAGGTAGATTGCAAAGCACAAGATGGGAATGCGTGACACCATAGCACTTCTGCGTGATTTCACAGGTGGATACCCGACTTAAAAGGAGTCTACCATATAATAGACAGGAAATGGCCCGGAAAGACACAAAGGCAGAGCTCCACAGCGAGTAGCAAAGAACCAGATGGCTTTTCCTTCTGTGCCACCCAAGGGTCCCGGGTTAGCTCCGACTGTTCTCAGCATAAGTGGTTGCCTCCTAAGGTTCATTACCATTTATTCATTCTTTCATCCATGCAATCAATGTTTACAGTGCCTTAGGTACCAGCAAAGTCAGAGTTTCGGATAGAAAATAAATAGGATAAAGGCATTGCCCTGTGAGGCCGTGTCCTACTCTCTCTGGATAAACAGTTGTGACCTAAGAGAAAGCCCATTAAAAGTGTGAAAGCCAGTTGTTTGCAACTAGAAATACATTTTTACATTAAAAGTAACACTCTCAAAATGGCTGAAATGTAAATTCTATTTAATCCATGTTGCTACTAAAACCAGAAAGGAGGATTTTCCACTTAGGTTTTATTGTCTTGTATCTCAAGACCTATTGAAGTCTGAGGAAGATTAAAATACAGGTAGTCAGGCCCGAGTAACCTTCTCTCTGCATTTATTTCTTTTGATTTTTTCAAATTGCTTTCATTTATCTATTAATTTTTAAAACAGATTCTTAATTTTCTAACCCAGGCTGGCCTACTCATTCTGTAGTCCAAGCTGGCTTCGAATTCATGACAATCCTCCTGCCTAATGCTCCCAAGTGCTGGGATTTGCTGTGCCCACCTCATTCAACATTTAAGTAAGGTAAACATGTATGGGATAAAAATACATCCGTCATTTCCTTTATGTCATTATCCTTATGTTGTAAAGAGCTAGTCATTTCTTCATCCAGTCAACACTAGCCTTCGCAAGGGTGAGGAGGATGGATGCTGGTGGGCCCCAGGGTGTGGAACCTAGCCATTTAGAAATGGGTCTTTATGCGCCTTTGAGGTCAGAGTGTCTGAAGTCCTGGGAGGCCAGCTGGTGCAGCTAAGACAGCTGTGAGCAACCCTGTCCTTGGGCTCCCCACGGCAAGCAGACGGCACACTTCAGTGGGGTCTGGAGAAGCTTTATTGAGGGACTGTTCACAGTTGTGTTGATGAGGCTGCAAAAACCAACGAGGTGCCAACTTGCAGTCCAGCAGCAGTGGGAAGGTGTTGCCATCTCAAAGTCTGAAAGGATATGTTTGTCACTTTCTTCCCAAATCACAATAGAAGCACATGCACACCGATGTATGTGGAAGGCTGTCCGTGTATGTGGAAGTGTGTCCGTCGGTGTGGAAGTGTGTCCATGGATGTGGAAGGGTGTCCGTGGATGTGGAAGGGTGTCCATGTATGTGGAAGTGTGTCCGTCGGTGTGGAAGTGTGTCCATGGATGTGGAAGGGTGTCCGTGGATGTGGAAGTGTGTCTGCGGATTGGAAGTGTGTCCATGGATGTGGAAGTGTGTCCGTGGATGTGGAAGGGTGTCTGCGGATTGGAAGTGTGTCCGTGGATGTGGAAGTGTGCCCGTGGATGTGGAAGGGTGCCCGTGGATGTGGAAGGGTGTCCGTGGATGTGGAAGTGTGCCCGTGGATGTGGAAGGGTGTCCGTGGATGTGGAAGGGTGCCCGTGGATGTGGAAGGGTGTCCGTGGATGTGGAAGGGTGCCCGTGGATGTGGAAGGGTGTCCGTGGATGTGGAAGGGTGTCCGTGGATGTGGAAGGGTGTCCATGGATGTGGAAGGGTGTCTGTGTATATGTCAAGCCCATCTCCAAGTTGTCGACTGTCCCTGACATCCATTCTTCTACCTGGTTATGTCACTGGTGATGTTTGCTATTTTGTGTTTCATTTGGTTCACTGAGTATTCCATTTCCAACATTTCTTTTGTCTTTCCAAATTTGAGTTCCTTTGTTGAAACTTTCTTCTATCTTGCTAACATTTTCATCCATTCTGCTGACATTTTCCTTTGCGTTGCTGGTTTTCGTCCATAGGGGCTGGATTGAAACCATCATTCTGTGGCCTGTTTGAGGTCCCCGAAGGTTTTTACTAGTAAACCTTTGAAGCTTTCCTCTGGGTTTTACTTATTTTGAATTCAGTAGTGAAGAGTTTTGATTGTTTGGAGGACTCACATTGCCTTGGCTTTTCATAGCTCTTATGTTTCTGTGGTGCAGTGTGCATGTCTGCTGTGTGAATATCTCTTCTGGTTTTATTTGGGGATCTTTTATTTAGCAACCTCTTCTTGAGGCTTCAATGCCAAGTACCACTTAGTGAGGAGGAACAAATGCTGTAACAGCAGGCCCTTCAAACCACAGAAGCTGTAGAAACACACTCAGAATTGATTAAAGCCACCAATGGCCACAAGCTAGACAGTGGGAAAACTAGTGCAGAGTGCAATATGGAATTGAAAATAATATGGGGTAAACGTGGAAATAGTAAGTGAATGGGATGAAGGACAGAGGCAGAGGAGGGAAATGGGGAGGAAGAAGGGGAACCAGAGTAACAGTGGAGAAAATGGAGAGAGATTAGGAAAGATATATTTTAAAATGGGAAAGGGATTTCCTGAGATCGATAAAGTTCAAAAGCAAAATTTAAGAGATATAAAAGGGGAAATTAAAAACACGATTTTTTTTTGTGAACAACAAAACAAACTCATCCCAATAAGATAAAGTCAAACTACCGATACACGTAATGGGAGAGAGAAGGATGGGAGGGACAACCCAGAGGCAAAAAGGAAAAACATAAGAGAAAGCATTCAACAATGAAAAGTTTAAACAAAACTAGAAGAACGTATGAAGGGGACTAAACAATTTTTAATCGTGATCCGCTAAAACATGCTGCTAAAAATTTCTAAGGGGTGGGTAAGCATAAGAGGCAAAAATAAACGGGATGTTGGAGTAGCTTTTCTTAGACCTCCAAAATCTTACACCTTCAATAGACGCACCAGAGGAGGGTAGCCGGTGGCGGCGGAACTTACTGGCTTCCACCTTGCCTGTGGTTTAGCTGGTGCTGATCTTGTATTGGACATGTGTGTGTTGTCATCCGAGCTTCACTTCAGTTGTCTCCCTTCTTTCCGCGTCAGCGCCTCTGCTGATGGTACCCACTGGGATGTCTGAGCCCTAGCTGGGGTGGGCTGTTTGCCAAGTGCACTGGGAGTACGGGATGCCATCCTAGCACTGAGTTGTGTGCGGGTGGAGAGCCTGTCTTCATGCTTTCAAGATCTGACTGTTGATCATCCAGCTGATGGATACAGCCATAGGACTCAAGGCGGCAATTAGAGGTGCAGAGTTTACAGGCCACCCCAGCAGTGGGTGGTAAATGGGGGGTCCAGAGGCGGATTTCTCCCTCCCTCACCTCTCAGGACTATCAAACTCCAGGGTATGCCTCTGGTGATGAGATCTACTCCTGGCAGCTGAGCATGGGATTGGTCTTCCTCTCTGCATGCCACTCAGTGCCTGAGCAGAAACCCTCTCCAACATCTCTGCCCTATGGCTTATCAGTATCTTACTCCCTTCCCTTGAAGTCTTCCAGTGCTCTCTCACCCTGGGCTGCTGGGCTACAGCAGGGTAAATTCAGGTCCCCTGTGTTGTGGCTGTTCTGAATTCTCAGGTTCCCAAGTAGTTCACTTTCAAACAATAGGTTCTTTCTAAACATGGTCCCCAGCTCCTGCCTTCCAAGTCACATGGAGTGACTAACAGGCAGATCTCTGTGAGTTTGAGGCCAGCCTGGTTTACAGAGTGAGTTCCGGGACAGCCAGAGTTACAACACAGAAACCCTGTCTCAAAAAACCAAAAAACAAAATAATAAAAAGTAAAATAAACACTCTCCTTTATCTCTGCACTCCTCTCCCATCTCCTGGTGCTGCCTCTTATGGACCTAGCATAGCATAGCAAGAGTTTAATTGACACGGATACAGATGTATCCATGTATCCAACAGTAAGCACTAGGAGCCCTCATATAGAATATAGATTTGCTTGTTAACTCCTTGTTCACAAGATCAGTGATTCTGAAAGTGTGTGTGTGTGTGTGTGTGTGTGTGTGTGTGTGTGTGTGTGTTGAGGCTGCAAGCTCTTGCAGGGCAAAGATTATCTTACAGTTCAGTGGTGCATCTGCATGGTGGATATTGCATAAGTATCTGCTGGAGAACCATCTCAATCTCTTTCCTTCAGATCCTAGTAGGAATGGATAAAATGCAATATAAAAAAAAATAAGAAATGTCTCATAGGGTTCAAGTGGAATCATCCAAGGAGATTTTTAGCATAGCAAGTAAAGACTGCCTATTCATTCACCAGATGTCTCTGGGGGTCTATACTTTGACAGTTGGCTGAGAGCTCTGTTGTGGAAGTTTATTTTTAGTTAGGTTTAAAATAATTGTTTATACACTGTTGAGTGAGAGACTACCCTAGGTCTTGGAGCTTTATATTGTCTTCAGGTGTTGGATGTCTGTGGGGGATGTTTGATTGCTTATGGCCTACACCTGAGGAGTTCTGAAAGACTAAAAATACCTGAGCGCAGACACTCAGGGTTCCACTGTCCAACCTAGTGCTGGCCAGGATGGTGGTTCCCTCTGCTGAGATCTGGCAGACTTTGCACCTATAATTATGCCTCCATGTCTTCCTTGGTGAGCCACCACAGCAGCCTAACAGCTACAAATGGTGTACCAACATGGGGCAGGACACCACACCAGCTAACCCAACATGGAGACAAGGAAGAAGAGAAAGAATCTCTAGACCTTGAAGAGTCCAGTAAAGTATGTTCAGAGCAGTTCCCAGAGGACAGAGATTAAGGTATTAATAAAAGGAAAGCTCTATAAGAGAGAGTTGTAAATGAGGAAGAAGCTCCATGCTTCAGACAAATGTTTTGGATGAATTTTCATGTTGAAAACAGAGTTCAGCTGGGAGCAGGGAAAAAGCAAGTTTCTAACCGCTTTTCCTGATCACTGAACTGATGCTGCCTCCTGCTGCTGCTGGTGGTAGCCAGGGCACAGGAAATGGAAATCAGATAATACTGTTTCACAAACTGAGTTTTCTGATAGCTGTGTTGTATGTGTGTGAAGCTCAAGATGTTGTGTTTGAGATCTATGGAAGGGGTTGTGTGTTTAAAGAATGCCAAACCACCAGAATGTTTCAACCAACAATTCTTCCTACTGGCTCAGGACCCCCTGCTGTTTTGGGAGCCACAACTTAGAACCAAAAAGCAGCTTAGTTAAACTGAAAAGTTTTTGTTTGTTTGTTTTTGTTTTTGCTCTTATTTTTTTACTGCAAACCTGAGTAAGAGAAAGACAAGCAGTTCAGATACAGGTGACTCCACCCACGAGGGAACCCTTCCTGCAGACAAGGTGACTAGTTATTTTTCCAGCAAGCCAGACTCTATCTTAAAACCTGGAAAGTGTTTCTTAAGGGTCAGCAAACGAAACTGTTTTCCAGAATTGACTGAGGTTGAATCTACTGCTGGCAGCTGGACTTGGTACTGTAAGAGTCACCCAGGTGCCGCTGGTTTTGAAGGCAGGAAGGAATCATGGAGAGCTGCTGAGATTGGAATCAGTTAAACCAATCACGCGTTTCTGTAAACCATTTATATAAAAACATCCTTCATTTTGTGAAGGGTACACCCCACTAATGCAAGTACACTCCTTCGTGAAATGTGGGCTTGCAAGTTATGTAGCCAACCGGCAGCAGATCACGAAAGACCAGGGAAGCCGAGTCCTGTGGCTCTGACAAGCTGGCGAACTAATAAGCACAGGACGCAGTGGGCAGAAATACCGGAGAACGGAGCATCCAGAAAAGAAGCAAACCACAGGACAGTTAAACTTTCTTCAACAGTGTTACATTCGGGTAACGCCGTTTATGGAAACATATTTCACATTGGCAGGCAAACAGAGGCCCCGCCCACCCAGCGCCTCCTGCAGTGCTCCCTTCTGTACCTTGCCTTTCCCACCATCAAATTCACTCTTGACTTGAGTTAGGGTTCTTTTTAGAGGCCCTGTCTCCCAACTTCCTTTTCTAGAACTCCCTGCCCCCCCCCACCTACTCTATAACTCAAGGGAAGGTAGGTCTAGATTCTTTTCTATTGCTCCATTAAAAATGTTGATTATACATTTTGAATCTAAACTGTGAAGTATCCATTCCTGTCCTTCCATCTTCCGTTCTATTACTAGATTTGAGTTGTGAATAACCTTCTATGTGACCTCAGTTAGAAGATTATTATTTTTCAAACCAGGGCAAAAGGCAAGCCTATGATTTCCTCACAGAGGCTACGCCAGTAGTGGAACCCCACATGTCCTTTGTAAGGTCGGTTTTTATTTCATCTCAAAATTGTAACAAGATGAAATACATGTTTCCAAACCTAAACTTTACCCATCATGTCCCATCCATCAACCATGTCTTATTCATCATGGAGTCTGGGATATATTAGAATTACTCAGCCGATGTCAATCCAAGTTGTGTCGTGAGTAGAGTCGATATGAATAGAAAACTGGTGGGTTGGTTTTTAATAGTCAGTAACTAGAAATATTTATGTGCTGATCTCGTTAAGTGAATCTTTGGTTTAGAAATTAAAATAACGGTGATAATTTTTTTCTTATCTACTTTAAGATTTCTTGACTTTAATAGCATTGGTTTTGTCTTATGGACACTTATTCATAAATTGGCAGATTGACAGGTATATTTGTTTCTCACCCCATGACCGCTCCACATATAGGAACTAACGTTTGCTAAATGCTTCATTAACACTTGTGGAATTGAATTATTACCTTTTGAGAATGATATTGCACAGTAATAGAACTAAAGCATGGGATAAAAGATTTAGAAAGTAAATTTGAGGAAGCCTCTCAGGGAGGAACATAAAGAACATAAACACACAAATAAATGAGAGAAAAATAGATTTTAAGAGAGCAAAAACATTCTAGTAATGAAGAGAATAAAAGAGAAAAATAAACGGGATCCATTGCCAATCAAATTGTACAAGAAATCTTAAATACCAAAGAACATGCACTTAGAGATGAAAGGGACCCACTGAAGGAAGCGAAAAAGAGCACACACATCAAATCACATTGCTTTGAAATCTCAGAACTCGAATAGAGAGAAAACATAAAGACTTCTAGAGAGAAGACTGATGGTTTGCACTGGCACGGAGATGGGTTGAAAGGGCAAAATCCAAAGCTAGACCCCAACAGGATGATACCTAAGGGGTTTGAGGAGGGGTTGATTCAGCCTAGAATTCCAGAGATTGAAGCTAGTACTGGTCAAGTCGCAGAAGAAATAAAGACACGTGCGGACATATAAGTTCTCAAATTCTGCTTTTATATATTTTCTGTACTAGAGCTGCAGGACGATGTGCTCACTCCCGGTAAGAAAGTAAACCACTGTAGAGGGGTTCAGTCAACCAGCCAGGACTTCGATGGATCCAGGCCCTAAAGATCAACCTAGAACAAAATGTTTATGATGTCAGTGTCATGATGAAGAGACAACCCAAGATGGAAGCTGTGCAGTCTGCCTAAGAGGCCTCGAGTTCAGGTTCAATCGGGAGGAAAGGGAGCTTCAAGAGCAATAACTCTAAGAAGAAAAAATGGATTGGCTGCAACTCATTATAGTTTATTCACGCAAAGATGATTTACTTTACGTTTTATATGCGAGCGTTAAGGGGTAAAATGTGTTGTTTAGATAAGAGCACAAAAGTAACAAGGCGGCAGTATAGAATATATTGTATGAAATTCTCAACAAATAAAAGCATTTTAAAAAGAAAACACGTCAACCGTAACCTGTAACAGAAACAAAAGAAAACTGTTGGAAAGAATAAGTAAATTCTGTATCTCAGTTTGAGCAATTTTAACATAATCACGTGCCTGCTTTTTCTATTTTTGGTATTGTAGCAAAATATCAGAGACTGGACAATTTATCAGAGTAAAAGTTTATTACTAACCTTGAGGTTCTAAGGAATGTGAAGTCCAAAGTTGAGGGCTTAACTCTGGTGAGAATGTTCTTACTGTGAGGAGCCTGGTAGAGGCCAATGGGCTTTTACTGATTCCACGATAATCAATAGCCATGAAACTATGTGTTTACAAAGACGAAGATGATGACTTCATCTTTTTAAAGTCTCTGTCCGGTCTCACTTTTAGTATTTCACAATGAGGCTCAACTATTACAATATCAGAGCACAAATACTGGAGGAGGAAGATGGACAAAGGAGCATCGTACACAAGTGTTTGTAAGACAGAGGTGTAAGAGACATAACTTGTCTTCACAAAAGAAATACCAGAGTAGTTAAACAGAAATCACGAATAGTATTGTGAACCTGTTTCTTCAAAGTATTCTGAAATCAGGAGACGGGAGTGAGTCCACGTACTCAGGTGGCCAGACCTCTCAGGAGGGAAGTTGTGGGGCGGGAATAAAATGAAAATTAAACACAAAATCACAACCTGGCGTCTTCAGATTCGTGCATCTATTTTTACATAGCATGAATTTTATTTAAACAAGTTATTAACTTGTGCCACCTAACAATGAATATTGGAAACTCATGTCTGGATTATGTCAACAGACCAAATCTCAAAAGTTATTATTTTCTGTTTTTCATATTTCTTTTTAAGAAATAATTCAGAATGTTTAAACAAAAGTTATATAAGACATCCACTTAGATATATATAAACCGTATCAAGTGTTATTTGGGAACATAAGGTTGCCAATTAAAATACAAAAGGGGAGCTAAACTGAACATTGATTTGTGTTCTAGCTATCCACAGAAGGACAAATTAGTTTTTATTTTAACTTGGGGGAAAGAAGCATAGAAATTCCGGTAAGTAGATAAACTTCTCTTGGCATTAAGTTCCCAGAAGTGTTTAAAGGTTATACTGTTATAAAAGAAACACTTATCTTTGATCTTCTAACTCAGAGATGCAAGTTCATCCTTTTTAACCTTTCTTTACTATTTTCTTGTCATTCCACACAGTTGTCAACTGCCTTTGTCCAAGATCTTGTTGTATTTTTTAAAATAAAGATTTACTAATTTTAGATATTTTTGTGTGCCCCTGCATTAGTTTATGTGTCCTATGTATGTTCAGGTGCCTAAGGGGGCCAGAGAGCATTGGATCACCTGAAGCTGGAGTTACAGGTGATTGTGATCTGCCCAACCTGGGTGCTGGGAACTAAACGTGGGTCTTCTGCAAGAGCAGCCAATACTCTTCACCACTGAGTCATCTTTCAAGCTGTAGGTCTTGTCATGTTTAACTTAGGTTAATTTTAGATTGATCAATACCTCCAAGTTTTATTTCATTTATCTATTTAGGCAACCTTCAAGACTTCAAAAATCAACTCAAAGATCAATAGAACTTTAGATCAAGACCTCAAGAAGACAAAAACCCAGAGACACGGGGAAGTAGGCTTAACGGCCAAACACTTTAGCTCTAGAGTTGTTGCTGATCTACAACAAATAAGCTTTGCTTTGTAGAAGCTTCACACTTAGAACATGTAGACATAAAATTAATTCTTGAGTGAAATAACACAGGTTGGGGAAGGGATAAGTGAAACTGACGTGTCATGATTCTAGTGCTCCGTCAAGAGAAGTGTGTTCATTATGTAACATTCGACTTTTGTATACAGTAAGCTCTTCATGTGATTTCTAAGGAAATAATTAAAATCATAGGAAGTAATATAGTAAAAAGGAATATTAAAGTAGAGTTGGTCAATCAAAATGTAGCAAGGAAAGAGAAAATAAAACAGAAGAGTTGAGACAAAGAGGAAGGACATAATACAAAAGTACAACCCACACTCAAGTCCATGAGTATTAACACTAAATGTAAATGGCCTAAATCTTCATAGGAAAAAAAAAAGTTAAGAAACGTAATGCCTAAAGATATCAGAAGCCAGAGTGTAAACAGGTATGGAAAAAAGAATGATGATGATGAACAAGCCTTGGTTAGTCCATAAGAGAAAAAGTATTGTATGTTTAGGAAGCGGGAAAACAAATTGTTATTTGTTCACAGATACTATAATTAATTTTGCATGCAAAAGACCTGTGGATAATTATCGAAGTTACAAACACCTATTAGATTAAGAAAGCAAATGTATTTTTGCTATACAGGCTATGAACAAATATTGCAATTTTAAAAAATACTACTCGTTATATTGTCAGAAGAATGCTATATCTAGATTTAGGAATCCATTTTTTAAAACATGTGGAAAAATTAAAATATTATTCTCAAATAAGAGTTTAAAAATCTGAAATGTTTACAGTATACACGGATGATATAGTTATATTATTACAAGATGTCAATTCCCAAGGCTAGAGAGATGGCTCAATGGCTAAGACTGGGTATTGCTTTTGCAGAGCACCTAGGTTCAGTTCCCAGCATCATGTCAGGCTGCTACTAATCACTGTAAGTCCAGATCCAGGTGGATCTGTGAGAATCTATATACATGTGTTAAAACACACACAACACACACACACACACACACACACACACACACACCACAAGTAAAAGTAAAATAAATCTCAGGAAATGTCAATTTTTTTCAGAATGATCTAGAAAGCAATACAATACCAGCTAAAAATTTGAACACTGAGCTGGCAAACTGGTTCATCAGGAAACGGTGATTCCTGCACAAGTCTTATCACCTGAATTGCATACTCAGAGCTTGCATAAAAGTGGAAGAAGAGAAGTGACTGACAAATTGTCCTCTGACTTCCACATACACTGTAGCACACATATACCCACTGTGCTGGCTAGCTTTACGTCAACTTGACACAAGCTGGAGTCATCTGAGAGGAGAAGACCTCAATTGAGAAAATGCCTTCATTCATCCAGTTATTGGCAAGCCTGTAGGGCATTTTCTTAATTAGTGATTGATGTGGAAGGGCCCAGCCCATTGTGGGTAGCGCCACCCCTGGGCTGGTGGTCCTGGGTTCTATAAGAAAACAGGCTGAGCAAGCCATGAGGAGCAAGTCAGTAAGCAGCACCCCTCCATGGGCTCTGCATCGGCTCCTGCCTCCAGGTTCCTGCCCTCCTTGAGTCCCTGTCCTGACTTCCTTTAATGATGAACTATGATGTGGAAATGTAAGCTAAATAAGACCTTTCCTCTCCAAGTTGCTTTTGGCCTGGTGTTTCATCATAGCAATATCTAAGACACCCACAATATACACGGATGTTAATCATCACTATCAAATCATCATCATCATAACATTTTTGAAAGTTTGGACTATTTTTTTTTCTATTTTTTTTACTGCCTTCTTCAGAGGAAAAAACATCAACCACCTTTGTATAGATATGACAGAGATCAAGACTAATGAAACTCTTTTGGAGAAGAACATACTGGGAGTCCTATCTTGACCAAATGTCTTCACGTAAGAAACTACTAAATATTCCCCGGAGTGCTTTGCTAGATCAGTGGATCAAATAAAGAACCAGAGGCTACAACACACATAGGGACACTTGAGCTGTTAGAAACAGTGTGGAGCAGACAGTAAAGAAGGAAGATCACCTCCAGAAATGGTTCTGAAATCCTGCCCAGCCACAAAGAGTTGAGCCGTATTTTACAATTTACACAATCGTCAACATCAGGTGAATTTTAGATCTAAAAAGGAGAGGCAGATGCCACAGTAAGCAGGCTGGAGAGCTCAGCCACTAATTTTTTTTTTTTTTTATATCATGGATGAAGTAAAATATACTTACAATCAGCTCCATATTGCCTTTGCTTTTTTGTTAACTGTGGCTACTGTACAACTAAAAATGGTGTACGTGGCTTGCATGGTGATTTTTTTTTTTTTTTATCGATTCTCTGTTCATTGAGAACAGGAGTGATAGCAAACCCATTTCTTTGTGTTTAGCGCGATGTTAAGCACATGAAACAGATTATTCCATAAAGTAAATAAGACGACTATTAGAAATACTATTGACCAGAATTCTCAAAATAAGAGCGTTTGAATAATTTAGAAGCTTATTTCTCACTAAAAAAAAAAAAAAAAAAAAAAAAAAAAGTTCAGAGATAAGGAAATTTAGAGCTACTGATTTTTAAATATGATTATTATGTATTTAATTGTAAGAGACACCAAAACAGCCCACAGGTAAGTATGTATTCACCTCTATTGTAGCTTATCACAGGAGCTTCTGTGAGAGGCTCATAGAGATACCTTGTTTGTGAAATATTTACATTTAAGCAAAAAAAAAACTTAACTTAAGTACCTCATTCCTTTAGGTATTTTGTATTATAATCTCTCCTTCAAATACCAGCTGTTATGAGTTAGCTTTTGCCAAGCACTAAGAGGCAGGCCTGCAGTCTCTGAGGAGTGCCTGAGAACCCTATATTGTGTGTTGCTGACGAAAGAGAGCACCACATGCTCATGATAACAGGTGTGCAGGTGGCGAAGCCGGCATTCTGTTGCACAAATTTAGTATCCTGATTTGTATCGTAGCCCAGAGAGGGCTATCCTATTTGTGCTTAGCAGTCAGTAACTAAGTATGTATACAAAGCCATATTTTACTAAAAAATAAATAAATAATAATAATAATAAAAGAAAATAAAAAAAAGAAAAAGAAAAAAAGAACCAACTTGGAGTCACGTCCACCCTTCCATCAAAAAACCTGGTTCCAAACCTGGCCCCGAGAAGTTGTGAGAGTTTTAGAACAATTTGACCTTTCCTACCATAAAATAAAAAGGGTTGTCTATGTAGAGGAATGACTTTTATAAAAGGGAATTTCCTGGTGAATAAGCTGCAAAATATATTCTAAGATTTAGAATAAGTCGATCCGAGTCCAAACGTCTACTTGAATCTTGGGGCCTGCCTGCAGCGACATTAGTTTTTATTAGTCAATGCTTACTATCCAGATAGTAAATTTCACTCAAACTATTAATTTTGATATTGTATAAATTACTGGGGTCATTGAGTAAAGTGCTTGTGAAACAAGCATGAGAATCTGAATTCAAACCCCCAGCACCCAGCTGGGTGCCATAATGTTCGCCTGGAATCCCAGTGTTTCTACGGGAATGATCAGAGGCAGAGACTGGAAAGCACACTGAAGATCCTGTCTCAGACCAGGTGGAAGGTCAGGACCAACATCAGAGGTTACCTTCTGATCTCCTCACATGTGCCATATGTACCACCCAGACACAAAACCATGTGTCTACACATATATATGCATACACACATAAAATACATACAGCATACACATACATGCACACATTACACACACACAAAGATCAAGAGGAAATGTATAAATTAGTCATATTTCCCTAGCAGTTTCTCCCTGCTGTGAGGGTCCACAGCAAAGCTTCCAGTGAGAACTCTGTAACTGGAGTCCTTCAGCAAATAGAACCACGAAGGGCGAAGGGTAAGCGTCTGGGGAATCTTTGAAGATAACACCTTGGATCTCTTGATTTACACTTTGCTTCATAATCCCTCTGTTGGCAGCTGAGGATCACATCGGTCTTTCTCTTCGAATTGTATTTGTGATATACTCCAATCTTTCTTCGGAGAGATCTCCAGGGGGAGCAGATAAAGGTCATTTATTTGGAAAGGCAAAAAAGTGAGCAATCTGTGTGGACTTCTTAAGAGCGAGACTGACTTTGCACGTAACTCCAGCAGCTTTGCTGTCACAGCCCACCTTAGCTGTCAGGTAGACTGTAGATCTCCTGAGAGCAGAGACCACGCTTGTTTTCCCACACTTTGCCCAAGCTCTTAAGAAACTTCCTTAAGGACTCAGTAACCCACTGTAAATATTTTTTTATTAGTCTAGATGACTCATTAGTCCAGAGAGACCGTCTTCATCACGTTGAGACGAAAGCCAATGCAGACCCCTAAAAGGGGGTAGAGTGTGTTACTGACTGCTGTCTCACTGTGACCAAGATATCCAAAACAATTTAAAAGGGAGAATTACTTATTTTAGTTCACGATGTCCAGGATTTCAGTGACACGTGACAACTTACCTGTACAGTCCACATTCCAATTATGACAAGGCAGGAGCAGCTTGTTCTCTTAGAAGTAACTTGTATTCTGTCTGCATGAATGGGCTAATACGTTAGTGTTTTTTAATGGGTTTTAAAGGATTGTAAGTTGAGAGTGAGCCTGTATAAAAGCCAGTTTGAATAGGTTTCTCATGTTCTTCTCTTTGTCATCTTTGCAGACTGTATTTTGCCTCGTGCCTCTGTGAGCGGTAAGGCCATCATCAATTACAGGCTTTCCACCCCAGGTCAACATGAGCCCAAATAAACTACTTTTCTTTGTAACATACCCAGGCTGTGGAATTTCATTATTAGTCATGGAAATGGGGCTAAGACAGAATCTCTCCAGATCATTTCTTACAGCTACATATGAACCCACAATCACCTCAATACGATTCCAAAAAAAGACCAAAAAAAGGGGAAAAAAAATGACACACAGAGAAAATTGTGATAGCACTCATCAAAAATGTCAAGAGCACTAAATCGGGGACCACCCAGATATGATGGGGCTACAGTAGTTCTGACTTATTTCTGGGATTTTCTCAGCTTTCTATGATAGAGCAGATGCTTATGATGGATTATTTCTTTCCCAGAGTCAAAACTGGGATTCACAAATGTTAAAAGACTATGAGAGATTTAAACATAAAAAAAGAAGGAATTCATAAATTGTCAAGAAAATCTGGCATGTCTATTTTCGTCAAAGATTTCTAGTATTTAGTTATCTGCTTATTATTTTACGATTGGGTTCTTTTAGTTTTCTGTAATTTATTCACACTTCCGTTACCTTTTCATTTTTTTGCCGGGAATCATGTTGGAGGTGATTACAGCTTTCTGCCTTTCTTTTCAGCCCTGGCAGTTAAACGTCTTATGCTTAAAGTGTGTATAATCCAGGTGCTTTTATTTTGAAGCACACCCATCTTCCCGTGTTTTACCCTATTAAAAGTCTACAATATAGGATGGCTTATTCACCCAAAGAGAACAGTCCAGATAAGTTCCACTTTATAGTTTCTGACTACATTGGTTGGGGTAGGTGTATTCACAGTAAGTTTCACGTCTCAGGATCATCCATGGCTATATTGTTTTCTTACCTAGTAACTTTTTCTCTTTTAAAAAGCCAGTGCTAAAGCCTAAACTGAAGTCCTCTGGTGTGCTAGCTGGTCACCGAGCTCCAGCCCTGCCCTTGGGCTCAGAGTCTTACATATCTTCTTCCATGTGTAATTAGATGACTCGGTCTTAGGCTGTCTTCTGTCGCACTGAGCTTTGGATGGAACTGTTGGATCATTCCCTTCGATTTGATTGCACACAACCAAGTCAACATTTCCATGTATTTATGGTAGATTTCAACACTGTCAGTATGCACATTTACTTTTTCTATAGTATAGCTATAATTTTATCTCCAAATTTTATTGCATACACGTATGGAAGAAAAGTGTTGTCTTAATGCACACATATATTACCAATTGATTAAATCAAAGCTGTGACTTTAAAGTCTACGTGTTTACTTCTCATTGAGCTTTGAAGATAATTTCCTGATTGTGATTCATTTATTCATTCAATTGACATTTAAAAATTAATAGTAAGTGGGTGCCTCTCTGGTCAGGATATGTTTAAGGGGGAGAATCATGATATCTAAATGAGTTTAAAATCTTAATTTCAGGATCTGGCCATGGAGGTACCTGCCATTAATTCGCCCTTTGGAGGCAGAAGCAGGCAGATCTCTGTTTATGTGAGGCCAGCCTAGTCTACATAATGAATTTCAGGCTGACCAAAGCTGCGAGGATTTCTCAATAATCAGTAGTATGGCCCTTGGTTAGTGATATGAGTAAAATTGACACTAAAGTCACCCAAAATCTCATCATAATGTCATCAAGCTATTCATTCACTGATATGCACAGGCACTCATCATAAAATGACCAATAAGGAGAAACCGTTGCTTTTCGTATTTTCTGCAGATAAGATTTTAACGGAGCCATTGCCAAGCCTGTCACTCAATTTTCCTACAAGTGTTCAGTAAGCCAACATACGCTGGAAACTGTCAAAAGTGTTTCCACACATAAGAGGAATGTGTGTGCCCGTCAGTAGGTAGGCTTTCTGTAACACGACAGAACAGCATGATCCCAGCGAGACATTGAACAATGATAGAGGGTTAACTCTTGAGATCAGAACAAATTGTATCCTCTTACCTGATAGCCCACAAGCTGACCTCGAGCAATGCGAACGTGCCACTTAGCCAAAGCTCCTGCTCTCCCTAGGATTCCCTCGCTTGCAGCTTGAGGAACATAAGACAAACCGAGTATTTGGAAAAGAAGCGTTTTCTGAAGCACCGGGACACATTAAATGGGTAAAGTTGGAATCTGAGAAACACTGGAAGGCAGAACACATTTGTCTTTGTGCTTTGTCTTGGCCTAGATTATGGAAAAGATGGGCTGTTACCTTCACTGCATGACATGTGCTTAGATGCTCAGGAGTGGTAAATACAATAAAATAAAAAGGTAGCATTTCTCTCCCAGGGACTTGGCCTCAAATGGCTTGCTTGCTGTTGGCCTGTGGCTCCCGAGGCCTGAATTACTCAGCCCACAGATGCTTGTACAGCAGAAATCATGAGGTATGTCAAGGCCATGTGAAGAACAACAGGCTTGCAAAGGAGGCACAGCTTGATGCAGATCTGGATTCTTTTTGGTGACTGTTGAGACAGAGATTGGCTAAGGGTTCTGGTGATGCTTCCCAGGGAGGGATGAGCAGATGCAAAATTGGTCTCAAAGTTTCGGGTGATGAAAATGCCATCGCTCAAGATTTCACCTCAGAGAATCTTGGTGACAGATTCAACCATTCTGCTCGGTTCTCAAGGTAGAAGATAGCCTTGGACTTGCTCTTGTGAAGGCATTCAGAAGACTTTGACATCTTCTTCTTCAGGTCTCCCGGACTCAGTTTCCCTTATTGGGAGATGAGCTTAGCATTACTTGGATGGGAAATTGGCATCCCTCAGAGGGTTTTCAGCATGCTGGTTAGGTACTTGTTTGTGTAAGGAAGTACAGCACTCTTTACAAAGAATAGTACCCAGGCAATGTCTGCCTCGGTCTTAAAGATGCTCTGGGGCTGCTGCCATCCTACTAAGCTCTTTTGTTTTGCACAGTGATACAAGAAGGCTTGCAAATTATTATGTGAGACTTTTTGAAAGTTGATGTTTAGAGAGAAGGGATTTGTTGTCTCAAGGTTTTGTTTTAAAGGCTGACACTTGTTAGATGGGTTCTGACAGCACTGTGAACTATATCGATTCCCTAGGACCGATGACCACATAGCCTAGTCAAAATAAGAGTCATAGGATGTACATCATGACTAGTACATTTCTATGTGAGTTCTTCTATACTCCTTTCTCAATCCATACATGAACCAAACACACTACACATAATGCCTTTTAAGCCATTGGATGCACTTTCTTCAGGTAAGGACTAATGGGCCTGAGTTATAAAAGCAGTAAATTTTTCAATAGCTCATCTGAGCACTCATTGCAAATGGGCTCTTGTTCCCCTTGTGGGACTGGGGAGGAACTATATTTTTTTTGCCAGAAGCTTTGATTTTTTAGCAGGATTAGCATCGCCTAGGAGGAATACTCCTCTAATTTTTTTTTGAATTTTGCATTTTAATTATTTACTTTGTGTGTGTGTGTGTGTGTGTGTGTGTGTGTGTGTGTCTGTGTGTGTGTGTGTGTCTGTGTGTGTGCATGTGTCTATTTCTATGTCTGTGTGTGTGTGTGTGTGTGTCTGTGTGTGTGTGTGTGTCTGTGTGTCTATGTGTGTGCATGTGTCTATTTCTATGTCTGTGTGTGTCTGTGTTCAAAAGCTTAACGGAGCTGACAGTGGTAGAGTTGGTCCCATTTTTCCACCATGTGGTTATCAGGGACCAAACTCCAGTGGCCAGGCTTGGCAGTAAGCACAGCCAAGCTTTACCTACTGAGCCTTCTCACCAGGCCAGGGAGACGGGAGACTCGTCCTAGGGTTGGAGGCTCTTTTAGCTCTGTTATAAATGACTATTTGGATCTTCCACAGTCAAACAAGTCCCAATTCATTAACAGCCAGCAATGAATGGAACCAGACACTAACTTCAGCAAACTCTATTGGATTTAAAACTAGTAATTAATCAGATAAACAAACAGCTCTCCACGGGGCAGGCTTCCGTGGTAGAGGGAAGTGTTTGAGTGAGTTTGCATTAGAAATCTCCAAGGGGCTTGATGATTGAGTCCGCAGATGTGATTAAAATGGACAGTGTTCAAACCTGCAAAGGAAAGGTGAGTTACAGTCTAACGGGAGGTAGGGCCTGGGCCCCCGAATCAGCTGTGTTTCCTCTAGGGACAGCTGTGTTCATGATTTGGAACGAGCAAGTGTGTCGTCTTCCCTTTCGACTGAAGCAGTCTCCCATAACTCTCTACTTCATGGTACAAAAGGGAATTTCTTCTGATTCGTCTTATAGAGTCAAGGTTACGAAGCAAAACTTGTTGAGCAAACTTCCAATAAGACATCACTTTCTTGTAGTAAGCCATATTCTTACACTCCTGAGAGGTCTTACATAACAGTTTTTCTAACTTTAGGACATGCTAAACACGATTTAAGAGCGAAGCCAGTTTCTTCCGTTTCATTAGTGGCTACACAAACTGTTAGAGTCAAACGGAAATAAAATTCAAACATTTAAAAACAACCTCAGGAAATGCAGGTCTGGGATTCCCAGATCTTCACAAAACTCAAGTGATTACCTTTCCTTGTTTTCTAATTATTAAGGCATTACGTCTTTGTTGTAAAATAAAATTGCAGTTTTAGAAAAAACATAAAACTCAGCTTGACTCCATTTTCAGTAGCATCTAAAATTGTAAAGTACTGATGAATAAATCAGATAAAAGAAATATGAAACTTAGTGAGAACTAGAGAACATTGTTGAAAGAAATGAAGAGCTAAAGGAATCCCTCTGCTCCTGGACACTCCGCACTGTCAGACTGGACATGTCCCCCAACTGATCTTCAGATGCAAGCTCTGCCAGAGTAACAGCAACCGTTTTTGACCCCTAAAATTCATGTGGAAACTCAAAGGACCCACAGTAGCCAGAATTCAAGGTCATTCTCAACTACACAGTTAGTTCAAAGCCAGTCTGGGGTACATGAAATTCTATTCAGATACATTTGTGTGTGTGTGTGTGTGTGTGTGTGTGTGTAATTAATAAAAATTACAGAAGTTTGTGTTTCAAAAATAAAATCCAAAAAGTGAGAAAAAAAAGCAATTCACAGAATGAGGAAAATATTGCAGATTATGTGTTTGATAAAGAATGTGAATCTAAAATCCCTACAGAGCTCTTACAACTTGTAATAAGAGAACAAATGGACTCCTGTTCTGGATGTGCATTTATCCAAGGAAGGTGTACTGGAAGCAGATGAACCCAGTGAAAAGAAGTTTGTCAGTTAACTGGGAACCGTAAATTAATGAGATACCATTTCATACTTATAAAGGAAACTGAAATTAACCCAATGGTAACAAATTCGAAGTGAACAGAAAGAAGCTAGAGGCCTCTGTGATGGATCATGCCTCTAATCCCTATTTGGGAGGTAGAGGCCAGAGATCTAGGCCTTGCAGACCACCCTTGGCCATTATAACAAGGTTGAGGCCAGCATGGATTACAGTAAGGTCCCACCTCAGAACCCAAAGCAAAACAACAGACCCTCATACACTGCTGGGATTGCAACATGACACGAGCACTTAGGTGAAATGCTTTGGAGCTTTCTTCAACTCCTAAACATAGAGTTAGCACAGAGCTACTCCACTCCTGGATGCATAAGCAAGAAAGCTGAGAATACATCCAGATAAGGCACCTACATAACTGTGAGGCTGGGGAGACGGCTCAGCGGTTAGGAATGTGTACTGCTCTTGCAGAGGACCTGGATTCAACTCCCAGCACTGATATCAGGCAACTTATAACACCCTGTAACTCCAGCATCAGGGGATCTGATGCCTTCGCTGGCTCCAAGGACATCTGCACAGACACATACAAATACACATAACTAAACACCTAATACACACATACACAAATACACATATCTTAAAATAATAAAAAAAAAATTGATGAAAAAAATGTACCTACACATTTACAGCAGGGTTATGTACAAAAGCCAAAAAGCAGAGAGCCAAGAGTAAGCATCAAGAGACGCACAGTGATTTTTGTACAACTAATATTACGTGTTATGTCTCATTTGTGACCTGCTACTTTATAGGAAGGCCTGAGGCTCTTCATAGAGCAAGAGACAGAAGCAATAACCTTCAGAAATTATGTCAAACAAAGGAAGCCAGTCACAGAGGCCATATTTTGTGTGATTCCGGTTTCAACAAGTGTGCAGAATAGGCGAATCTACAAAGATAGAAAGTAGGTTGGTGATTTCTCAGCAGAGGAAGGGAGTATGTGGCGCATTGGAGAATATTTGATAATGGTCACACAATTTGGGGGTGTGAGAAATCGAATCTTTTTGGTACTGTGCACCTCTCTGTAAACAAACAGCAAACACTGAATTTCATGATATTGAACATTTTGGTATGAGAATTATATTTCAATAAAGTCCGGGGGAATCTTATGTTTTCTCTCATAGGTGGATGTAGAAGGGAAAGGACACGGAATTCAAAGAGAGACTGTTGAGACTGGGAGGGGGGAAACTGAGGCAGAAAGGAGGATAAGAGTTACTGAGCAGGATGAATTTGATCGGAGCACATTGCATGCACACATGGTCATGCCATAGTAATTTTTGTACAATTAATATACAGTTAAGAAACATTGCAGGGGCCCGTGAGGTGGCTTAGGGATAAGGGTGATTGCTGCTAAATTTGATGATCAGAGTTCAGCATTCAGAACCTACATGGTGGAAGGGGAAACTGACCCCCAACAGCTGTTCTTTGGCCACCATGCATACACCATGACACACATATCTCCACATGCACACACATGATGAATAAATAAAATGGAAATAAAAGCCTTATTAGGAATGAAAATAAGATATGACTAGTCACTGAACACATTTGTCTCACTGACCCATTTAGGAAAAAAAAAAATGAGTTCAAGTGTTCTCTAAAAGACAGTTTGTTCTGGGAGAGATTTTATAACCCGAAATTTTTTTTTTCTGTTTAAAACTATACCAAATCATTCTGTCCCGATGTATATAATATATAAATTCTCTTACTATTGATAACATATGCTTTAACATGTTTTAAAGTGGTACTGAGTGCTATAAAAATGAATATTAAGAAGCTGCTGATACCTACTGCTGTTCTGATGGGTTACATAGTATGGGTACCCCCTTTGTTAAGTTTCCATTGCTGTGCTTCAACATCATGACCAAAAGCAGTTTGGAAAGGGTCTGTATCACCTTCCATCACATTGCAGTCCATTGTCTAAGGAAGTCAGGACAGGAACGCATGGAGAAACACTGCTCACTGGCTTCTTCCTCGTGGATTTCTCACCTTGCTTTTTTTATAGGATAGAGAACCTGCCTACAGTGGACTGCCTCTCCCATCAAGACAATACCACCACAGACTTGCCTTTAGCCAATCTGTTGGAGGCACTTCCTGAATTTAAAGTCCCTCTTCCCAAATGATTCTAGCTGTGGTAAATTGACAAAAAGTTACCCAGAACAATTATATTTATTTGAAAATTTCTAGAGCTACATCAAGATGTATGCAGTATGTGTGTGTGTGTGTATGTGTGTGTGTGTATGTGTGTGTGTGTGTGTGTGTGTGTGTGTGTTTAGGACGCATGACAGCTTCTGGGAGTTGCCTCTTGCCTTCCAGTGTGGGATCTGAAGATGGAACTTGGGCCCTTAGGTTTACACAGCAAATGCTTGGATCTGCTGAGTCATCTTACTGGCTCCCATAGGGTAGTACACTGACGCATGGATATATATCATCATTCTGTCTCTACTGATGGGCCAATGGGATGCTTGTCATCAGGAATTGTTCTCTGAAGAGCTTCTCCATAGCTGAGTTGGAGCCCTCCTGGTCATGATCAGCCATGAGTGGCTACTGAAGCTAAGAAAGGCATCGCTTAGAGCCTTGTTAGCGATCGCTGAGGGATGCTTCACCCACATTCCACATCACTGTGTCAAAATGCATGACTTATGGAAGAAAGACGTATTCTAGCTCACAGGTTCAGAGACTCCAGTCCCTGGCTTCTTGCTCCTGGGCTTGGGTAAGAACATGGTGGCAGAAGTGTATGGTGGGGGGAGGGGGCTGTTCACTTCATAGCCAACCAGGAAGCAGAACAAGACAGGAAGTGGCCAGTGGTAGCGCATCCTCATGAACCCACATCCAGCTACCTACTTCCTCCAGCTAGGTCTCGCCTCCCAAGGTTTCCAGACCCTCTCTAAACAGATGGTGAACCAAGAATTCGAAACAGGGGTCTATGGGGACATTTCATACTCAACCTGTAATAAGGGACCACTTGTATACATTTTTAAAACGCAAATTTTACCTGACGTGTGTATTTTAGGTATTTAGGTATTTAAATGTGCTTGCTTCACGGTGAAGGGAAGGGAGACTAGTGGACAAGATGAATTCAATTCCCTTCATTTCATTCTTCTGGCATCTCCACCCCACTTATAACATGTAACCCAGAAAGTGACCAGAAAAACCCAGAGCTTCCCCCACAATGCACCTGTTGTTCTCAATGTTACCTGCATTCCCCTTCCTTTCTTCAATGTCCTTTGCATCCTTTTCCAAGTAAAGAGAGAGAGCCACAGTCTCACTTGGGGGAAAAAAATCAGCTCTTACTAGGACAAAATGCCCGGGCAGTGTTTGAAGGGAAAGCGGCACTGTGTATTTAGAAATAACCTGCTTTCAGGAAATGCAGACCCATCTCCTGCAAGTTATGCTGGAGATAGCCGATTTCTCTTTTAGGGTCACTTGCTTGTATTAATAGAATTCCATCTGCATAAAGTGACAGTCTACGTTCCTGTTTCCCCGTCTGTCACCAGATGGAGACTTGGTCAATGTGGGATGCTGTCTTCCACACGGATGCCAGCATATATAAAAAGACAAGTTATTGGTACGAATTATGAGAGATAAAGATTGAGGACCATTCTAAAACAGACTTGGATCTCTGCTCTTGACACAGGAAATGTTGTTTACGCCATTTCAGTGGGGTTGCCGAAAATATACCGGTTCCACGCAAAAGATAATTACTTACACTACTTACTAACGGATAATACATCGTTCCAAGCAAGTGTGAAAAAAATAAAATTAAAAAGAAACTTCTAGTTAAGTGTTAATTAGGTTTCAGCTTACCTTTCCTTAACTTTGAATATCTTTAAGAAGTAATTAATAAAAGCAATGGAAGCCAGAAGAGGCTGGATCATTCTAAGAGCGCAGAGGCAGGGGCATGGCTCTTCCCTGAACGCAGGAGCTCTGCTAAATCAACCACCAGCTATTGACAGTGTGGGCAGCTGGCTATAAATCAGCCTGAAACGTGATAGAGCCAAAGCAAAGAAAATTATGATAGCAGTAGATCATGACTTCTTTCACATGACCATAAAGAGCACTAAAACCCAGCATTGACCCTATAGGTTGAGGATCCCAAAAGTCACTGATGCTGGGAAAAGTGAGATATAACCTTTTGTGCAATTTTTTGTTTTGTTTTGTTTCGTTTTGCTTTTCAAGACAGGGTTTCTCTGTTGTAATTCTGGCTGCCCTGGAACTCACTCTGTAGACCAGGTTGGCCTCGAACTCACAGAGATCTGCCTGCCTCTGCCTCCTGAGTGCTGGGATTAAAGGCATGCACCACCACCGCCTGGCTTTATCCAATTTTATAAATACTCAAAAGCCACTCTGACTTGTTTTGTCCTCCTGCATCCCCCAGTGCAGACCAGTGATTTTCAGGTGTATCTTAGGCACCTGAGATATGCTCCTGTGCAGCCTCAGTTTACCCACATCATCTCAGGGCGCCTCCTGAAGTTTCATGATTCATTGGATGGACTCCCTTACTCAGAAGGACCATGGCCCCTTGCGCAGGATCTTGACAGCTCTTCATTTTCTCCATCAGGAGCTGTGGTTGGAATATTCAGAGTTGGTCAGGATTGCCTTTGACCGTGGAGGTTTGATGATGGCAGTTCAGCCAAGTCAAGGGTCCTTTTCTCATATGAGACATTCTCCGGAGGGTGACTCCATCTAGAATTTCTAAGACTATGAGATCATCAAGGACCTCCGTTCTGTTTAATGTCCTATTCTGACATGCCAGTGTGCAGTTTGCAGTGCACAGGGTGACTCTTCTGCCCTCAGGCTTCCCAGGCAGGCCAGAAGACAAAGGTCTAAAGACACGAAATGGCAAAGACTGTCCTTAAATCCTCATTCCACTCTGCAGAGAATGATCTTCAGAGAATGTCACTCAAAGACTCGCTTTCAATCTATTGGCCAACAATAAATTGCATGGCCTCCTCAGTATCAAAAAAACATGGGAAGAGAATTTTTTATTTTTAAAGATTTTTATTTGTATGTGTGTATGTGTGTGTGTGTGTGTGTGTGTGTGTGTGTGTGTGCGTGCGCGCGCACGCGCACATGCTCATGCATCAATGGAGGCCAAAAAAGGGCATCAAATCTCCTGGGTGGATCTGGAGTCATAGGAGGTTGTAAGCCATGTCATGTGGCTTTGGGGAATCGCACTCAGGCTCTATGGAAGAACAGCAAGCACTCTTAACTACTGAGTCGTTTCTCCAGCTGAGGAAGGGTTTATAACTGGGCACACTACAGTCTAGAATCTGAGTTGTATTATTAGAAAGGAGAAGATGGATATTGAGTAGGGGTGCAGGTAACCATGTGTCCCACAGACCAAGTTCGATGAATAAAGTGGGCTTCTTGGAATGCTGGTCTTCCCATTAAGCTGACTATCTGTGTCACCTCCACCATGCCACTACCCCACAGCAGCTCCTGTGCCCATCATGGGCCAGAATAGCCATCTTTCTAACACTGGAGGTAGATTCATGAGCCACAGCCCTCAGCAGTTACTGCTAGAGCTAGGCAAGTTATCCCATGCCAGTCTTGTGAAAGCTCACACCATATGGTCAAGAAGACTTCCTGAGTTGTAACACCATAAGGTCTCAAAGGGGGCATGATACTGTGAGGATTGAGGGAGTCATGGGGAAATGCTTATTTATTTATTTAGTTGATATAGAAATACTAAGAATGAGAAAAATAAGAATGGCATGTAAAAGACCCCATCTTCCCCCTTCCTCTACCCCAACACTAGACATTTTGTTGATGCTGTTGTTTATTTCTGGTGTTTCTAGCCAGAAAATTCTACCCAATACAAACATATACGGTAGAATCTTCTACACAAGTGAGAGAACACTGAACATCTCTAACTTGATATTTTCAATAAACAGTCTATCTTGGACATTTTCCATAGAGATCAATCTGATAGGCTTGAAATTACATGATTAAGACATGTCTAAAATTTTAAACTACTTCTTTACTGTCTACTAAGTTAGATTTTGCTGACAACTTGAGATGCCCCAGTGTTATCCGAGGTAATATCTCCGTTGGGGGACTACCCAGATCAGATTACCCTGTGGCCATGTCTGTAGGGAACTGTCTTGATGATTGATAGTTGTGGGAAGGGCCAGCCCACTGTGGGTGGTACCATTCCTATGAACATGGTCCTGGGCTATAATAAGAAAACTAGCTGACCATGAGCCCTGGAGCAAGCTAGTGAGCCTGTTCCTTCATGACTTCTGCTTCAGCTCCTGCTGGATTTCCCTCAATGGTGGATCATGACCTGGAAGTAAGTGTAAGCCAAATAAATCGTTTCCTCCTCAAGTTGTTTTCTGTCAGAGTGTTTTATTACAGCAACAGTAAAGGAGACACATATTGAAAGTATTTAACTTGTTCCTATTTTTTTATGGCTACCCATAAGGTTGCAGTGAGCAGCTTTCTACAATGGATTTTAATCACCTCTGTGGGAACATGAACTGGGCAATTTCCTATATGGATGATAAAACTCACATTTACTGAAAAGAATAAAATAGGGATTTTTTTTGCCAGAAATTCTTGGTTATACAGACACAATAATTAAAACTATTTTCCACTCACAAATAGCCATGCAGATTTAAGTGAGATGTGACTTCCCCATTCACCATAAGCTACAATTGAAACCTCAGAAGAAAATTCCCCTCTTGGTTTTTTTTTTTTTCTTTCTCTTTTTTTTCTTTGAGAAGAAGCACACTTAAATGGTATTCCTGCCCCAGAAAAAAACTCACAAGTTAATTAAAAAAATATACTATTTTCTTAGTAGCATTACGCTTTTGCAAAGTGCATAAATGGTTTGGAGGTTTGAATAATTCAAAAGAGAAAACACAACAAGACAATTTTGTCTTAAAATAGCCAGAAGACTAGACTGAAACTATCATGGGTCTTCTTTCCATGTTTTACTATACCAGTGGGTGCAATCTTAAAGATTTATTTATGGTTTTAGTGTGGTGTGTGTGTGTTTGTGTGTGTGTGTGTGTGTGTGTATGTGTGTGTACCACATGTGTGCAGGTGTCTGCAGAGGCCAGAAGATGGCATTAGTTCCCCTAGAGCTGGAATTACAGGCAGTTCTGATCCACCTGATGTGGACACTGGGTACCAAACTCAGCAAGTTCTCTTAACCACTGAAGCATCTCTCAAGGCTCGGAAATTCATTTTATTAGGACTTTTTTTTATTTGGTTTTTTGACACAGGGTTTCTCTGTTGTAACTCTGGCTGTCCTGGAACTCACTCTAGACCAGGCTGGCCCAGAATTACAGAGATCTGCCTGCCTCTGCCTCCCAAGTGTTGGGATTACAGATGTGTGCCGCCACCACCTGGCTTTATTAGAAAAATTTAAGGCTAAAACACTGTTTCAAGTTTAAATGATCATATGGAACAGTGTATGATTTAAATAAAGTTCTAGGTGATCAAGAGCTTTTGAACATATTTTATCCATGCCACAAGTGATCCTGTGACCCCGTGACCTGGATCTCTGACACATTCACTGGTGTGATTAATGGCACTACCATGATAGGGCATTTCTAGATGAACTCAGTGATTTTCTTTTTATTTAATAATATGTCCATAGAAATTCACAGTAACAGAATACTAGGAAGGCAATCATAATCCAGTAACAGAACAGAGCTGGAAGCACTGATAATGTTGACTGCTGTTAGAATAATGTACTGCTTTGTACAAAGGTCAATAAATACTGAAGTCTAAGTCAAGGGTAGTAGTTTATATCTGTAACTCCAGCACCTGGGAGGCCGAGGCAGAAGGATCATTGTGAGTGGAAAGTCAGCCTGGGGGACAAAATGAGATGCTGTCTCAAAAAAGAAAGAAATGAAGACTAGGGAAATAAAATTAGGTATAAACTTTCAAATTGGTGGTTTGCTTGCTTGGGGCTGATCTCAGGTCAACACACAGACTAGACTGCTGGATTTAAGGAACTTTTTAAAAAAGGATTTGGAAGAAAATGATGAATAAAACTTTATATCTCTATCAAAGGGACTTTCATGATGTCTCCTAGCATTTGTTGAAACTAGAAACCACATCTCATAGGCTGTTCCCCAAAGCTTTACTCTTTGCTGTCGGGCTCCAGGCCTGAGGAACGGGAGCTATTTCTTCCCCCTGCACCTCTGTTATGTAAAAGCAAGCTCTCACTTTGTTTGTCTTTGTTCCGCTGCCTCTTTTTATAAAGATGAATGATGACCTCATGACTTTTGAACATCACTGGCGGGTTATTTCCAGACTCCCACCCCACCCCACCCCCCACCCCCGAATAGATCTTCCTTCTTCTTCTTCTTGAAACCTTTCATCTATTCTGGACCTGGCACTGACAGTGTCACCTTGGCCTTCTTACTTTGGGGATGACTATGAAAGAAAATCAACTTCTTAAAGATGTATCTTTTTAGTTTTTCTTTTATGCTTAAAACTCTTTAACAACCCCCCCACCACCCCCCCGACACACACACACACACACACACACACACAAACACACACAGAGACTCTTGTTTCTCCTGGAACCTAAAATCTTTCACTTAGTAGCCAGTTGATTTGTATCCTACCGCTGTATCCATGGCGACTAGATTTTCGACAGCGCTTTACAAGCGGAGACTCTGAAGCACTGGAGGTACCAAAGCATTTTGCCTTGTACTTGTCTTGGGTTTTGATAGAACTGAGATCAGACACGCACTTTTCTTTCCAGCTATGCTTTTTCCTCTTGTTTCATAACCGGCTCCCTCTGAACTCCTTGGTCTTTTAAGCGATGGGTTTATAAACTGTGAATAGAACACGTGGGTGGGTGAGGTAGGAGTGGCTGCTGCGCTCAGCCACAGACCTGCAGGAAGAGCTTGCTGAGTGACAAGGCAACCTTCAGAAGGGCTCCTTAATCTTCTGGGAGGAGATGACCGGCCCCGTCAGTGATGTCAGCCACCCTCCAGGCTCTCTCCGCTGGACTCTGGTCTTGCCGTCTTCTGGAACATCTGTAACTCAGTCTGCAACTCATACACTGTGCCAAATTAAGGGAAGTGTGAACCTCAGACGGTCTGGAAGGTCTGGATTTTAGTTGAGTTCAATTAGCGTGGGCTTAGGGGCGGCTCTTAAACTCCCAGTTTCACTGTCTAGGTTGAGGGTGTCGAGTTTCTCTTTCTGCAGTGCTGGGGCTGGAACCCAAGACTCTGTGAGTGTTTGACAAGCATTCCACTAGAGAGCTAAGGCCTCAGCCCTGAGTTCTCATCATTAAACATTTCCTCTGAGCATGAATTCATTCAAAAAGTTACAAGAAATAATCAGGAAATGTCAGTGTATTTATTGTTGAATTTTTCCATCATTTGCTAGTCAGAGTTAAGAATTGTTTTAGTAAGTGGTTTTTAAAATTACAAACAAGTCGTATTACTCTTTATGACTGGTAGTATTCTAACGGATTTAGAGGGGGCAAAAAAGTACCTCTTTTTTTCCTAGTAGGTGTTCTAAAACTTTTTACTGCATTTATTTAGCTGTGTGGGATAGTAGTGAGTGTGTGCATGCCTTGGAGATCAAACGACAGCTCTCAGGAGTTAGACTCTCTGTCTACCATGCCTGACCCAGGGATTTAACTCAAGTCATCAGCCTTGGGGCTCAATCATCTGACTAGCCCCAAAATGCAGAAAGAATGCCTTTAAGTGACCTTAATAGACCCTGTCTGTAACCCAAAGATGAGTAACTCATATCCTTAGGTCGTATAGAGTGCAGGGGTCCATGGCCAGCTAATGTAAACAAAATGAGCTTAACGAGTAGATCTGTAGATTCAATGGATAAATGGCTTTCAGAAAAAGATCCTGAGAACCCTTATGGGCAAGTTCCACTCCTGGAGATGTCAGAGGTATCCAATACATTCTTTTCTACAGAGTAAGTGAGGCTGCATGTGAACTGGGCCACTGAGTTAAGTGGGAATTGATCATATTGACTCTGGAGAGCGGGAGACAAGGGCCCGAGGGAACTGTGTGAACGAAGGTGAGACACTGGGGATGTGTTTGAGAAATAGCTCCTGCCCAGGCAGGTATGACAGTCCCAGGACCCTGTTCTCCTTCACCTGTGATCCTTCTCAGATTTAACAGTCTGATATTCAGAATGCCAGTCAACCCTCCATTAACAACCAAGGAATCTCTTTTCTCTGAGCCTACCTCTAACCCCCACATTTCTGTGCCACTTCCTGCTCCTGAACCTTATTTCTCTAACCCACCTCCATGCCAAATTCTCTCTTAGATATTAGCCCTGAATGATTCTTGGGCTTTCAACACAGAAGATATTAATTCACTGTCTCTTGACCACCAAGGTTTCTGATTAAAAAAAAAAACAAAAAAACAGTCATAGCCTATTGACTTATTATTCCCTTGTATGCAGTATATGTGTCATTTTTCCCTGGAAGGTTTCAAGGTCTCTTTCTCTCCCCTGATCCTCTGTCTTGTTTTTAACCTTTGGTTTATGGCTTTGATTATTATACATCAGATGTGGTTTCCCTCTAGCTTAGCCTGATGGTACTCAGAATTGCTATGATCTGTAAAAATGCTTTAATCATTAATGTATCTTTTTAAGGCCTGCGAGACAGCTCAGTGGTAAAACTACCTGCTGCCAGCTATGAAGACTTGAGTTCAATCCCCAAGAACCACACAGCTGGGGCAGAGATGTGATTCCCATACACCCTCTCCTGATCGACATGTGTACTCTGGAGTAAGCACAGGCCCACGCATACACACACCTGCACATAAAGCAAATAAAAATGTAACTAACTGTTTATGTTATCTTTCTCCAACTGTGGAAGTTTTCAGCTCTAGCCTGGTCCTTACCCTTCTCTGAAATTCCAACGATATATGTTAGACCATTTGCTACTTTTCTATGGCCTCCGAGGCTCTATCTTACTTCTGCTGTGTTATCTCTGGCCCTCAAATTGGATAATTTCTGTTGACCTGTCTTTAATGCTATACCCTGTTTTCTTTGTCATTTCTCTACTTCACCTGGACTTTTCCAATCGTTTTTCAAATCTCAGGTATTGTGTTCTTCAGTTCCATTGTTTCCTTCTATGCTTTCTGCATCTCTGCAGAGAACTCATTACCATCCGTTCTTTGGAAGGATGTTTAACTGTGCCTCGTGGACCGTAGCTGCTTTAAAACCTCTGCTTGAGGATTTTAACATCTGGGGCATCACTGAGGGACACATATAACTGTTCTTGTCCTTGGAAACTGATCTGCTTTGGGTTCAGGCAGTGCAAAGACTGTCTTAGACATTGTGAACATCCCAAAGCAGAGACTATCAACAGAGAAGTCTCTGGGAAATGCTGTGGTTTTGTTTGGTGTATGAGGCCATCAACTAAGTGAAGTTCCTGCAGAAAGTTCTTCTGGCTTCTGTGGGCGGTGGTTCTAATGCATTCAGCCTTGCAAGCTCTTGATACGCCTTATGCATGTGCCCTTGCCAGGATTAACTACAAGCTGACTGGCTGTTTAGAATCAGTTCAACTCTCACAGCCTTTGCTGTGTGCGTCAGGGACTGCACATAGTTCATAAGGTTCATAAAGAGAAGTGTGAAATTCTCTTCTTATGCTCTCTCCTCTCCACATTTGCTAGCACATATAGACCCTCTTCCCAATCCCTTTAGTTCAGAAAGTTGGGTATTATCTTGATTATAGTAGCCTTGAACAGCTGACCTCTTCCAGGCTATGCCTGCAGCTCACCCAAGGCATGACCATAAGAAAAGGGCAATTGGAAAACTAATTATCTTATAGGTCATCTCTCCAAGTTCCAACTTCTTTGGCTTAATTTTCAGGTAACCAAAGGATATGATATTTGCATTTCGTCTAGAGGATAGAGTTCAAATTGGTGAAAAAGGAGACCACGGTGGGCTTGCTCATACCAGTTATGGAGTCTAAGCTCACGTGGAAAGTACATTTCCAAGGATTTTTAGAAATGAAAGAGAAGAATAAGATGGTGAGCTGATAAGGAGGCAAGACAGAGAGAAGGATGCTCCTAGAAAGGGCTGGGTGGGCCATTTGCTTAACCAAGAGCAAGGATCCTGAGGAGAGGTTAAATGAGGGTGACCTGCTTCCCTCAGAGATGAAGGGATACCACACTGGAGAGAAATCTGAAAACTAGGTCAAAGCCTGCAGACTGTGGAGGGAAACTGAAACTTGGAGAAATGACTTGCAAGGAATGAATTTCCCAGGTGTCTGTTTTTCCTTTCCTGGCTTTGCCCTGTGGGTGGCTCCAAGCACAGAGCCAGGAAGGTGATTGCAGTGCAAGCTGCTACAAGAACCAGAGAACGTGGTGTTTGTGAACCAGAGAGAAGAGGGCTGTGAGAAAGAATTCCAAAACCCTGTGTCATCCCAGACAAATGCATGAATGAGTTACACTGCTAATTGGAGAAGGAAGAGCTGGTACTCAGGACACAAACACTGGGTGCAGCTTATAGGAGAATAGAGATGGGGGACGGAGGTGGTCGTGAAGACGGTTCCCACCACTTTGGGGGTACATCGAAAGATCTCTGAGTAAGCTGGCAGCTCACAGCCTGCTATGATTCCTTGGTAAGAACAAGAGAGGGGATGGGGCTGGGATCCATGTTTGGTCAAAACTTCCTAGAATAGAAAGGGACCCCAGTCTAGGTATGGCAACAGAGTTGTCATCAATTCCTCTTGGACTAAGGCAGATCATCCTTTTATACCTGTAAGCCACTGCTGTTCCATAGGAGCCATTTATCAGCAAAACGCTGTCAAGAGAAAACTAGGTCTAAGCCTGGGTAACATGTGGACTGCATATTCGCTCAATTTCTTGAGTTGAAAATGACTTTGGGGAAAAAAATATACAGTTATAATATGTGGACCAAAGAAGGAAGAAGAAAAGTTAGCAATGTCCTGGGAATGGTGCCCAGCTCTTTTATGATTCTGAATAGTAAAGTCCCAGCACACCGCATGCAGACTTACTGGCATGGTGCATGCTGAATCAAAGCTCAAGTCAGACCCCTCATTGTCCTTCTCCTTCTCCTTCTCCTTCTCCTTCTCCTTCTCCTTCTCCTTCTCCTTCTCCTTCTCCTTCTCCTTCTCCTCTCCTCCTTCTCCTTCTTCCTCTCCCCCTCCCCCTCTTCCCCCTCTTCCCCCTCCTCCTCTTCCTCTTCTTCTTCTTCTTCTTCTTCTTCTTCTTCTTCTTCTTCTTCTTCTTCTTCTTCTTCTTCTTCTTCTTCTTCTTCTTCTTCTTCTTCTTCTTCTTCTGCTGCTGCTGCTGGGTAGGGGGTGGGGGTGGGCAGAACCTACTGGTAGGATTGTGTTAGTTCTGATGAAACAGTTCATTATCTCTGTTGAAATATATTTCTTGCTATTTAGAGCCCCCCTCCTCTCCCTTTCTTTTCCTCCCTACCTCCCTCTCTTCTCCATCCCTTCCTCTGACTTCCTGCAACATGACTCCCAGGACTCTGGACCTAAAAGCCTTCAAAATATCCAGTCATATGAGATCAAATGATCACATTTCGTACCTCTTTGCTCTTTGGAATTCTAGGCTCCCGGCCTCTCCTCCTGCTAGAGAAGAGTCTTTTGGAGCTGTAGTGTTGGTTCTGTTACGACTAGCCATGAGATCCCATCAACACTTTCCTCTAGGCAAAGATACAAATGACACCTTCTTTTTCAGTGTGTGGTTTGTGTGCATGTGTGTGTGTTTTCATTAAAACAGAGCAAACACTACTTTCTGTGATAGTCACTGCTTGGTTGTTAGATAGTGTGACTTTATGTTTCGGTGAAGAATCCCCTGGTGTGAGGACTGGATCGGAGGTGGTGGGGACTGATTAGTCCCCCTGGAGTGTCATGTAAAAGAGGGCCTCAGATGAATCCAGAGAATCCGGAAAGGAGAAAAACAGCTTGGAATGGACTTCCAAGCACTAACTGCTGAGCTGGATCTCTTGACTTGAGGGTGGACTCCTTTTTTTTTTTCTTTTTAATTCCTGTCAGTCATCCGAATAGCCCTGATACTCCTCTGATGGCTAGTTTTAAGCTCCTAAGTCAGGGTCTCATGGATGCAGTTGAAAATTCTGAAAGAAGACCTTGCTATTTGAAGGTAGGAAAAAAGGGGGGTTGGCCTTTCTTGCTATGTGTAATGAGTTGCCTTATTTCTTAGAGTTATCCCCTCAAAGGGACCTCTCCTGAACTCAAAGAAGAGGACTCAGGGGGAAGGCATGGGGCCCAGCACCCACAGAATTCCAGAAGAAAGGATCTACTGCATGAATCTGCTGGAGGTGGTGGGCGGTTGGGGAAGGGCAAATCCACTTTGATGGTACCGTGCTCTGACGTAGAATTTTCAGGGTCACCTAGGCTCTCTCTTCTCTAACCCTGCTTGGCAAAAAAAAAAAAAAAAAAAAAAAAAAAAAAAAACCCAAAAAACCTTATTGCTTATTTTGATTAAACAGCCTTGGGTAGTGCACCTTTTACAATAACACCCCGAGACACTAAACTGACCTGGTTTTTCCTTCGTTAGACCGGCTTGGGAGTGTGTATCTAGGAGAGACAGCGGCTGTTCGAAACCTAAATAAAACCCACGTTTTCTAGTTTGCCTCCGTTCTGTCCGCACTCTTCTTACTGCGCTGATGAGGGGATTGTTTCCAAGGGAAGATTTTCAGGAGAATCTGGTCTCAAAGCATGCAGAATCTCTTCACTTTCATTTGATAAGATGTCCCTCCCAACTGGAGGGAAAGCTGTGCTCTCTGGCCTCCTGAGGAGGACAGAGAGGGAGGATGTACACCTGCAGGGACAGAGCGACCCAGTCTGTGAGATCAAATGTCTACTGGTCTGGAATCATTGCTGAGAGCTGTAGGGGAGGGCTAGCGGTTAAAAGTCTTGGGAATGAGGAGCATAGGGCTATAGGCCTCTCTCTCTCTCTCTCTCTCTCTCTCTCTCTCTCTCCTTCCTGAATGAATGAATGAATGAATGAAAACTTTGCAGTAAATTAGCACTGCCTTCTTCAAACCATTTCCTTTGGAGAAACTGACTGGCATCTTCTCAGGGCACCTTCTATAGACTCCATCTGTGTAAACATTATATCGTAATTCAAATAGGTAAAGGAACCTGTGTATCACCTCACCCATGTGTGGCTTCTTTGTGGTAAAAAATGTTTGAAACAGACCTGTCTACTTATTCTGGAATATGCTATACAATGCTATTAACCACAGTCACCTTACTCTTTGGCAGAACACCAGAATGGGTTCTTCCCTGTGAGCTGTAACTTGGTGACTGTATACCATTCCCCCTCGTCTCTGTTAGGGTTGTTATTGCTGTGATAAAACACAGTGACCAAAGTAATTTGGGGAGGGAAGGATTTTACTGGCTTACATTTACACAATACTGTTCATCATCAAAGGAAGTCAGGACAGGAACTCAAACAGGGCAGGAACCTGGAGGCAGGAGCTGATGAGGGCATCAAGGCGTGTTGCTTACTAACTTGCTCATAATGGCTTGCTTAGCCTGCTTTCTTATAGAACCCAGGACTGCCAGCCCAGGGGTGGCACTACCCACCATGGGCTAGGCCTGCCTACATCACTCACTAATTAAGAAAATGCCCCATGGTCTTGCCTGCAGCCTGACCTTACAGAGGCATTTTCTTAATTGAGGTTCCCTCCTCTCAGATGACTTTAGCCCGTACCAGTTGACATAAAACTATCCAGCCCACCCACTTCTCCTTTCGCTCTCCCCTTCTCAGCGCCGGCAACCAGCATTCTCCTCCCAGCATCTATGACATCAGCCTCTTCAGATCTCACACAGCAATGAGGCCATGCAGGGTTCATGTCTCAGTCCTTGGCTTCTTTACCTAGATAAATTATAGCACCAGAACCCAGAAGTTTCAAAAACAGGAGCCTTGGACCCCAACCCTGTGAGAGCAAGACTACCACTGGCTAGCTGGAGGGCCCAAGTACTTTGAACTGTTATGTCTAAGCACAGAGCCTCCCCTTCATCTCTAGAGTCTTTTTCAATTGGAGATGCTGTAGTTACTCCTCCTTGGCTGTCCTTCCAGTCAGTAGAACTTCTCCAAACTGGATCTGAACCCCACTTCCACTTGGTGTCTAATGCTTTGTCTTCCTAATCCAGATATGGTCCACAGACAGTGACCAATGGCAGCTTGTTGCTTTGGGTTTTCGTTTGTTTGTTTGTTTGTTTTGTTGTTTTTAATGCAAATGCTGATTCAGTGAGTCTGGGGAAGAGCTGTGGATTTGCACGTGATCCCTGAGTGATTGATGCCAATGCTTAAAGAAGCATTGTGTAATTGGTCTCCCACCAAAGAAGTCTACTTAAAATTTTTCATCAACCTTGTTGCTGGGGGAAGGGTCTATGTATAAGGCAGAAATAAAAACAACTTAAAATACCTGCTTGCTTGACATATGCATACGTATAAGAGAACAGCAGACAGTATGTAACCCATTTCTGTATAGAAACCATTTCATAAGTAAGGAGTTAAATAAGACTTGCAATCCATTCTTCCAACTCCTGATCATTAAGATGGAGCACATCCTACCTAGAGCACCATGCCATGCCCTGGTTAAAAAGACAGAAGCAGAGTCGGGGAGACACCTCTGTCAGGGCAGTATTTGCTGTGTAAGTGAGCTCGAGGGACCCGAAGGACATGAATTCCGGTCCCTCGGACCCACATGAAAACGGGGCCAGATGTCACTCACTTGTAATCCCAGTGCTAGGAAGGCAGAGACAGGAAGATCTCTGGGGCTTTGGAGCAAGCCGGTCTAGGCCAAATTGGTAAGCCCCAGGTTCAGTGAGACACCATGTCCAAAGTAAAGTAGAGGAACCAAGACACCCTGATATCTATCTCTCAGTTCCATAAGCACACACACGCGCACATGCGTGCACACACACACACACACACACACACACACACACACACACACACACAAACACATCCATTCATACACGCACAAAAAATATAAGCGAAACATTCATACTTTCTTTACTGGAATTTACAGTGAACCTAGCAAGAAATTCTTATGATAACTAGAGAATCTATCTCCTCTGGAGATCTTGTGTCTCCCAAGGCCTACAGCTAGAACAATAAAGTAAATATTCAACAAATGGTCTTAAATTAAAATCACAATAGCAGAACGTGTGAACATGGCTTGACTAATATTTTGCTATTGTTTGAACTGTTTGGACACAGCCCATCAGAAAGCTAAGGCGAATGTGGCTAGCGTTTAATTTATGCTGCTGCTTCTTGCACTATCAAAGTCTGAACAGTTTGTCAGGTTTGTTTATAGCATGTAACTTTCCTAAAGCAATGTATCCATGCTTCTCATTATGCATGAATAGTATCTGGTTAAATATGGCCTACGCTGCTGTCTACCTAGCCGGCAGAAATGATTTTAGCAGGGAAAAAAAAAAAAAAGCAAGATGTGTACTTGGAATGTGTTCTCTCTTCCCCCCCCCCCCCCCCCCCCCGCCCCCAACTCTCTCTCGCTCTCCTCTCTCTCCAGGTATTTTCTTTTGACTGAGTGGCAACAAGCAGGGTTCCACCCAGTCATATCTTTAATTTCCTGCAAGTTAAATAGAAAGATGGAAAATAGTCTAGCTCCAATAGAGAGTGATTTGGAAGTGCCTGCCTAGGAAAAAAAAAAAATTGGCTAGAAAATAAAAAGCTCTGGGAAAATCAGAGTTGGAAGGTAAAGTCTAGTCATGTTGGAGAGAGCATGGGGAGGGTGGGGGTAAGCTCGCTCCCATTTTACAGACAAGGATAAAGAGAGGGAGAGATGATTTACCTAAGGTCGATTGGGTTTTCATGAATAATGGAGAGAAATGCCTTTAGCTTGGACAAAGGGTTCGTTAGTTCGTTAGTTTCGAATAGACTCCCTCTCCCCCGCTGCCCCGTATTGATTCTCCTGGATATGCGTGTGGTGTTTGTGTGTTTGCATGTGTGAGAGCACATCTGTCTGCAGGTGCAGGTGCACATGCGTGTGGAGGCCAGCAGTCGACATCAGGTGTCTTCCTTTACCATTCTCTGCCTTATAAACTGAGGCAGGGTCTCACAGTCGAACCCAGAGCTGGCTGATTTGGTCAGTCTAGCCAGCCAGCTTGCTCCAGGGATCCCATCTCGGCCTCCTGGGCACCTGGATTGCAGGGAGGCCCACCCTGCCTGCCTGGGGATACTTAAGCTTGCATGGCAAGTGCTTTACACACATGGACCTCCCCAGTCCCTTCCTGCCTTCCCTTCCTCTTTCCTCTTCCTCTTTCTCTTTCTCACTAGGCAAGTGCCTTCCCTCTGGTCTGCACAGAATGCAGGGCCTGGATTTTCATGTTAACTACCCAGGTGTATAACAAAAGCCGAAGGTTGGTGACAACTGTCTGCAATGTCCCAAACGTTTTGTTCTCTGATCGGATTTATTCATTTTCACATGACTCTGAGCCCTTGTCCCCACCTGTCACTGGTCGGTTTTAGTCTCCCGTCTCCATCAACCACTGAAGTGTTCTGAGGTCTCTGACTGACAGTGGTGTGCCTATTTCTCCCCAAAGTTCTGTTCTTTCACCCTCGTGTGCTTTGAAAGTCTCTTTTAAAGAGCTTGGGTGCCTCGGATCTCTTTAGAGTACATTGCTCTTCCATGCCCATGCAATTGTCCAGAATTTTCTTTGCTCTTAAGCAGCCTTTGCCTTACTGCTGCTCGAGTTCCTGCCGTTAGGGATTCTATGCATGTATTTTATACTTCAACTTACAAGCTATGCTTGTATTCAAGTGAGTTTTGTAGCCAGCATATAGTTCGGTCCCCTTTTTAATCTACTGATCTCTGTCTCCCAATTGGTTTATTTTGTGATTTACATTTAAGGATGATTCTTGATGTTCTTGCACTTAAATTGGTTTGTTTGCTTTCTGTGTTATCTCTGCTCTCCTGGGCTCCCCCTTCATTTGAGTTATTTCCATGTTTTATACAATACTGCAATTTTTCTATCTTATGTTAACTACATCTTTTTTTACATACATAGTTTTTTCAGCAGTTTCGCTAAATAATAATGAAAGCTAAACTTTAATAGTGAACTCAGGGTCGCCATGGACCACTTCTGACGAAATGAAGACTTCTTGTCACTAGCGAGGATCCTTTAACGGCTCCCATTAACGTTGCACTGTTCTGTGCTGGTTGGCTTTCAATGTTTTCCTGCCACAACCTGGAGTTGGCTTGGAAGATAGGCTTAGTTGAGGAGTTATCTAGGACAGGTGGGCATGAGGGCATGCATGTCTTGAGGAGTCCCCTGGCTTGTTAATGGATGTAGGAAGATCCCTTATTAGTGTGAGTGGTGGCATTTCTCAGGGTCGGTCCCTGAGCTGTATCGAAGAAAGCGAGCTGAGCCTGAGCTCAAGCATGCAGGCCGCATGGACGCTTTCCTTCCTCTCGGCTCCTGTGTGATGTGACAGCTGCTGAGTGTCCTGCTTTGGCTTCCCCGTAGTAATGGACCGTAACCTGGAGCTGTAAGCTCTATAAATCCCCCCTAAACACTGCTTTGGGTCTGTGTGTCTGTCACAAAAAGAAACCAGGACACATACTATTATATTCATACATTTTAAAATTAGAATGAGTGTGCAGGTGGCATTTCCAGAAAGGATTGTCATATGTATGTTGTAAGGGTAACAGGTGTATGTGATGACACCCACCCTGAATCGGGGCAGCACTTTCTAACAGTCCATAAGGAAAGGGAAGCTGGAGGTAGAAATGTGGGCTGGCAGGTGCCTCTCTCAGTGTCTGCATCAATGTCCCTTCCTCTGCCAGCAGACTCTGGCTTCTTTTCTTTGTTCTTGCAAAGCACCTGGTTTTTTGTTTGTTTGTTTGTTTGTTGGCTAGGAAACAGCTTTTCTGCCTGTCTATCTTGAAGTTGTCATTCTTGGATTAAGTATCCGTGTGTCCGGCAACTCAAGGCTCTCTTCCTCAAGAAAAGCATGCCAAATACCATCGTCCATTGCGCTTGGCTGCATGCCTGCCGCTTCTCTGCTTCCTCTCTCATTCCCCATACTTCAGATTTCATTTTGCTACCACTTTCCTTCTGTCTCCTTTGCCTCTCATGAGTAGAGCAGGCATGTTAGCTAAGACTGTCCTCTGCGATGTAGCCTTACCATCAGGTTGTGGAGAGCAACCAAATAGCATTGACAATAGCCTGTAATGGTTGGGGGGGTCTTTGGGACCCAATTAGCCAATGACTCAAAAAAAAAATGATCTCATTCCTAGTACTGGAGGTTTTATTTCATTGCATATGAAGTCTACTTGGGGCATTGTCTCTTCATTTAAATTTCATTTATTTCATTCATGTTCTTCTTCCTTCCGCAACTCCTCTCAGATCCCCTTCCCTATACATTCAACTTCATTTTTTTTCTGTTTAAAAAAAAAAAAACAGCACAAAACCAAACCAAAAATGTACAAAATTCAAACCAAAGCAAAAGGAAACAAAACATCAAACAAACAAACAAACATGAAGTCTGTTTTGCGCTGGCCAAGTATTCCTGAGCATGAGACCTGCCCTCTTGTCAGCAGGTTGTTATTACAGCTAGCAGCCTCCATGACTTGGCGAGACTGATAATTGCTTTTCTCCTCTTGTAGTGTGCATAGTACCCTCCAGAACTATGGATGCTAGTCAGTAAGGGTCGAGCCTCCCGTTGAGCTCTAGCTTGATTTCTCCATGCTCGATGATACACATCTGTGGTGTTAGTATATCTGCCGCATAACCCCAGGACAGCGATGGGTCACGGAAAGACAACCAGACATGAGCTAAGTTCCAGCCTCACATGCAGAGGTCCCGAAACCCAAGTCTCCAAGAAGTCCCTCCACAGCGCCCCTACCTCTCTCCCCAAAAGTCCACAACCCATCTCCTTTGTTCTCCTCTCAGCCAATCAGAAGCAGCCACCCTACCCCTCTCCTACTATACTTTTCCTTTTTCCCTTCCCACCTACGACACTTTATAACCCGCCATTTGCCTGCAGGCCACACTTGTCTGTCTATTTCCCACTGAGAGGGGACAGTGGGAACTGTGACAGAATACTCTGCAGGAGGGAAGCAGCGAGCTGGCAGGATAGCCCAGCAGGCTAAGGAGGTCAGCTGACCTCTGAGCTCCACACTGGTACCCTGGAACTGTTCATCCCCCCAACACGCAAAATAACTGAGTATAACAAAAACTTCCTAAAAACCAGAAGTCATTCAGATGTTGCATTGTCTTACCAAAAAAAAAAAAAAAAAAAGGAGATGATCTGACTCATCTAAAATGTTTATGGGATCGTGAGGGAGACACGGTGTCTTTCAGAAAGCCCTGATTGTGGCATGTGGGCAGAGACCACCATGAGACAACCGTGGGGAGTTCCAGAAACCTCCAGTGATTTCTTTCTGTACTTGCACACAGAGGTTTAGCTTCCTGTAAAAGACAGGGGACCCCAGACTTGTCATTTCTGCCTCATTGAGCCTAAAAATAGTGGTGTGTGTGTGTGTGTATACATGTGTATAGGTGCACATGTATGTGCATGTATATATTTTGTACATCTGCATGTGTGTAGATATGTGTATGCATGTGAGTGTATGCATGTATGTATGTGTCAGGGTTTACAGAGGCTCCAGCAGAATGCTCCCTAGACATATATAGTCTGTGTGCGTAGAGAGCACACACTGTGAACAGCATTCTAGTTCATGTACCCTGTTTAACTACCTCGTGGATTCTAAATTAACAAGGATCTTCTCCAGGGGCTCCTAAATTAAAAGATTCACATGATATTTTAACTTATTTGGTTCCCAAAATGCGCATTTAACTTTATTTTTCCCCTCTCTATTTTTTCTTCTTCTTACCATTCTTAAATAAGAAAACCACGCCTTTCTTCTAAACGGAACAGGTCCTCCCTGGTCCCTCATCGCGTTTCCCCTGCTGGAATGAGAGCTGGCATTTGCCTCTTAAACGTCACCTGGCCATTTGTTAGTAGGAGCAGCTCTGTGGGGCCTTTAGTCCATCGTGTAGCGTTACCCATACCATCGGTACACCCTCTAGAATACATTTAATACGCCTCTTAAACCCACACTGTTGAAGCAGTCACAGGCTGTGAGTGTTTGCTCAGACTGTAGTGGGAGGAGGGGAGACTGTGGTACCCTGGGGGTCAGGGAAGAACAGCCACACATCTATGGGTAGGGAGGGTAACTCTGGATCCTCAGATGGTAAATGTCAATATTTCCTGAAGCTCAAATTCGACTTTCCGAACAAATCTGACTTCTGTCGCATCTTTATGGAGCACTGACAAGTTCCTTATTTAGTCATTTCTCATTTTCAGCCCTCAGACAAGCAGCCTTTGCGTCTCTGTCACCTGCCCCTGACAACATTCAGTCTGGAGGCTTTGACTCTGGCAGACAAGGGCCTCTCACGATCAACTCTATCTGCTGAAGTCGTGCTACAGAGAGTTCTTGGCTGTGTGGACCAGTGACTCTGACTCTCTCTCTCTCTCTCTCTCTCTCTCTCTATGTTGCCACGTGCACAGATAACGCGGTTTGAACAAGGGCTCTTAGAAACGATCCGTGACACAGCTAGAGCGAGCCAAAGGTTTTCTTGGAAAAGGTTGCAAATGAAGCACTGAAAATCCTCCGCTCTGAATCGCACCCAACTGTGTAGCGTGCACAAGAAGTGAGGTTGGCTCCGAGCATCTAACACCTCTGTCAGGCAAGCTCTTCCCGCAGAGGTTAGGGCAGGATGCGCGGCTTTGTATGAGCACCAGATTGTTGTCGGAGGAAAGCAAATGTGCCGGTTAGGTTTTGAGTTTCATGTTCTAAAAGTGTAACGTGGTGGGCTAGGAGCAGTTGTGTCTGGAAAGGAAAAGACAGATGTCCACAGTGGAACCCACCCATACCCCTGTGGATTTCCTGCTCTGTGGTTTTTGTCCTGCCAATTCCACATTTTCTTAGCAGATAATACGGAGGAGGTATTCAAAGTTGGAGCTGACTAGACTCAACCTTGGGCTTCCCATTTAACCGGCTACTCAGGAACTACAGTTCCTTTTTTTGAGCCCTCTTCCCCTTTTATAGAACAGGAGAAAAATGGCTGGGCATGGTGGGGTACACCTTCAATCATTGTCTTCAGGAGACTGAACAGGGGGGTCAGATGGCAAGTTAAAGGCCAATCTGGACTACAGAGAGAGGTACTGTCTCAAGGAACTAAAGTAAACGAAACAGGAGAAAACCCAAACTTGAGATCATTAGTGATAGTGAGCAAGCCCTAAAGGTTATCATGCCTGTATAAGTTAGTATTTACTTTTGAGTCTTCCTTTGTTTACACACACGTAGGCGAATGTGCAAGTGGGAGTCAGAGGCTGTGCTGGATAGGCAACTTGACACAAGCTAAACTCGTCTGAGAGAAGGGGATTTCAATTAAGAAAGTGCCCCCATGAGATGGGCTGTAAGCAAGCCTGTAGGACATTCTCTTAATTAGTGATTGACAGGGGGGGGCCTAGCCCATTGTGGGCGGTGCCTTCCCTGGGATGGTGGAACTGGGTTCTATAAGAAAGCAGGCTGAGCAAGCCACGATGAGCAAGCCAGTAAGCAGCACCCCTCCATGGCCTCTGCATCAGCTCCTGCCTCCAGGTTCCTGGCCTGTCTGAGTTCCTGTCCTGACTTTCTATGGTGGTGACCTATGATGTGGAAGCATAAGCCAAATGAACCCTCACCTCCTCAAGTTGCTTTGGTCACAGTGTTTCATCCCAGCCATAGGCATCCTAAGACAGGAGCCAATGTCAGGTGTCTTCCTCTCCACCTTATTTTCTGAGACCAGGGTCTCTAGCTGAAACTTTATCTTGCCAATTTTGGCAGACTGGCTGACCAGCCTAGGGATCCTGCTGTCTCTACCTCCCTGGCACTGGGACTACTGATACATGCTGGGATGTCAGGTCTGTGTTTGTGTGTGTGTGTGTGTCTGTATAAATGTGTGTGTCTGTATGTACGTGTGTGTGCATGTGTGTGCATGTGTGTATGTGCGTGTATGTGTGCATATGTATGTGTATGTATTTGCATATGTGTGTATATGTATACATGTGTGTGTATATGTGAATGTATGTGTGTGTATGTGTATATGTGTATGTATGTGTGTATGTATGTATATGTGTGCGTATGTGTCTATGTGTGTGTGTATGTGTTTGTGTATATATGTGTGTATATATTTGTGCTTGTGTGTATGTGTGTGTATGTGTGTTTGTATATATATATGTGTGTGTGTGTATATTTGTGCTTGTGTGTGTATGTGTGTGTGTATTTGTGTGCTTGTGTGTGTATGTGTATGTGTATATGTGTGTGTGTATGTGTGTGCTTGTGTGTGTGTGTGTGCTTGTGTGTGTATGTGTATGTGTGTTTGTATATATGTCTGTATATTTGTGCTTGTGTGTGTGTATGTATGTATGTGTATGTGTGTGTGTTTGTGTGTATGTGTGTTTGTATATATATGTGTGTGTATATTTGTGCTTGTGTGTATGTATGTGTGTGTATACTTGTGCTTGTGTGTGTGTGTATGTATGTGTGTGTGTATATATGTGTATGTGTGTGTGTGTATGTGTGTATGTGTATGTGTGTGTGTATGTGTGTTTGTGTGTGTATGTGTGTGTGTGTATGTGTGTGTGTGTTTATGTGTGTGTGTATGTGTGTGTGTGTGTGTGGGTGTACTGGGATATGAACTCAGGGCCTACGCCGCCACAGCCCAGTGCCGACTGACCCATGTCGCCATCCCTCTCCACTTACCTTTTCGAGATGCAGTCTCTCACTGGAATTGGAGTTGCCCTGTTCCTCCTGGTGTGCCCCCATCCTGCCCCACTCATAAAATAAACAAATAAATGAAAATATTATTGAACTACTTTAAAAAACATTGAGAGCAATGTGCTTTAAATATTTTATGATAATAACTGTTAGTAGTAATAATAAGCATTTATAATGGTAAACATTTATTGAATGCTCACAATGCACTGAACCCTTTTTATAGCTCCTCTGGTGTGTGGTTATTATAGCAGAACAGGTCCCAGACACGATGACTGTGACTAAGCAAATACTAAAAACAAGTGCTTAGAGGAATCTCTGTTGGTTCAAGGGGAAACCTGAGGTTCACTGTGACTGATTCGTTCATTTTTTCATTTCTCTCATAAGGACCTCATGCCTCCCGAAGGCAGAACACAAGTATCTCCAGATCACTGGTGTCCCTGTCCTGAGTGTTTGAATAAATTTTGATCCGTAGTTCTCAAGGAGACATGGTTTTCCCACGCAGGGCATGTCTGGCAATGTCCAGAGGCAATTTGGTTGTCACAATGGCTGGAGGGGCTGGCATCTATAGATTACAGGGTCGAGGTGCTACTCAACACCCGGCTCTGTGCAGCGCATCTCCAGATTCAGCACACTGAAAGGTCAGCGGTGATGAGCTCAGGAGGTTGTGATTTGTAGAAACGAAGAAATAGATAAATCAGTTCACACAGTGCCGGGTGATATGTGTCCTGTGAGCCGCAGCCGGCCATCAGAGGGTGGCGGCTCTCATCCCTTCATGGCGTCAGGGCTTTCTGTGTTTGAAGACCTGTGTTCCATCGGGGACAAGATGGTTATGTTTTGTTAAGTTAGATGACAGACTAGATTTCATTGTTGTTATTGTTGATTGTGAGGGATTTTTTTTTGAGTAAATAAATTCAATTTCGATAAACAAATCTTTAAAAATCAAGTACCAAACTCTTGTTCTTTTTCCATTCACACAGATTGAATGAGAATCTCAGAGGCTGAGGTCTAAACATCTGGAGGAGCATATCCTGGAAACCTATGTCACCCCGTAGGGTGGTTAAACACTCAGACGAAAGTGTGCAGAATAGCTGTTTTGTTTTTTTGTTTTGTTTTTGTTTGGTTGTTTTTTTTCTGCTGTGAAAAGCAAAATCCTCAAGCGTGGACAACAGAAAAGACTAGAATTCTAACACCCTCACCCACATACGAGCTGACTTTTGTCTCATTGCTGTTGTTTGCTTGGGCCAGGCTCAGGAATCCGAGAACCAGAAGTAGCCACAGATGCAGAGATAATCGCTCTGGGAATGTCCCTGGTTCAAGCACAAAGAGAAGAAAAATATAAAAAGCTCTTTCAGGTACATGTTACGACACATTTCATAAAAGCAACTAGTCAACAAGAAAAATAAAAACGACAGGAATCCAGCTCATCTAAACCAGGCGGAATTCCGTTGCTGTAACAAAACACCTGAGACAACTAATTTGTAAAGAGAAAATGATTTGTTGAATTCACAGTTTTGGAAGCGAAAAGGCACGGTGCTTATATAGGGTTAGTTCTAGTACCCTGCCTGATGGCGACACACCATGATAGGAGCATGTGTCCCAGTAAAACAGACCTATCTTAAACTAGAGGAGAAAGAGGGAAAAGGAGGAGGAGGGGGAGGAAGAGAGGAGAGGGGTAAAGAAAGAAGGAAGGAGAGAATGAGATCCCACTATCCCAGTCACCTTCAAGGGCGAGCCCGATGCCTGGAGACCCTCCAGTAAGATGGGACTTCCTGAAGTTTCTGCCACCTCCCAACAGCACCTCCTGGAGACCAAACTTTTAACCCGTGGGTCTTAGAAGGACAATCGCAATTCAAACTATAGCGCCTTTTATCCCTCCAAGATCAACACCCTTCCCTGCCCTCCCGAGGGTCACTTTTCTGAAACAGCCTCTTGGCATGGATCTGGCCATACAAAAGTCAGATAATATGCTGCTGTCCACAGCTCAGTTCTTCACCTGACCCAGAAACCTCTTCATGTTCTATATTTTGTGCCTGAGATATTCCCTAACCTGCCGTTTATTTTATTCTTCCAAATCATTCATATTTTAAAGCAATCCTTAATAGTTTCTAGCATAAGACACAAAATAAAGAAATCAATAACGGGAAGAATTTTATCAAGCCAACGTTTCTAAAACACTGAACTTTCTGCGTTCATATTTCTCGAGCAGGCTACTATTTATTTTTCCACTAGGAATCTCTAATCTAGCATAGATAGCCAGAAGCAAATTAAAACAACCTTTGATTTCTTGGGGGGTGGGGGAGGAAGGAATCTAGAGAGAAGACCAGAGACATTATAAAAGCACTTGATTCACTTTAAATTTTTAAGTAGAGAGGCTGGAGAGATGGCTCCGTGGTTAAGGGCACTGGCTGCTCCTGCAGAGGGCCTGGGTTTGATTCCCACCACCCACATGATGACTTCCCATATGCTGGCTCACTATCATCTGTAACTCTAGTTCAAGGGACCCCATGGCCTTTTCTGGCTCCAAGAGTACCGAACACATACATGGCACACAAACGAATATGCAGGCAAAACACCTGTGTACATAAAACAAAATAAAAAGCAAAAAAAATTTAAGTAAAAAATATACAGCTTTGATTAGCAAATAGAAAAATACAGGTACATGGCAGGACATGTTGTACAAGAAAATGGGATCATTAGGAGGAGTCTGGAAGAGAAAGACCAGAGCAGTAAAGGAAGGGGTTCGAAAGGAAGATGAGGCTGGAGGGCAGTAAAGGCCAGCCCGTTCTGCTTGTTCCATGGCACACCCTCTGTAGTACTCTCTGCCACATCCACACCATGTCCCACCTCCCCAGAGCATCCTTCATGTCCTACTTCTTAGCAAAAGATTCCAGACTTTGTGGTAGGGTTGTATTGCTTTTTGTTCAAGACAGCATTTCTCTGTTGTAACCCTGGCTGTCCTGGAACTCACTCTGTAGACCAGGCTAGCCTCGAACTCACAGAGATCCACCTGCCTCTGCCTCCTGAGCGCTGAGATTAAAGGCATGCGCCACCACCGCCCGGCAATGGGGGTTTAACCATATAAAATAAGACAAATTTTTTTGTGACTTTTCAATAGTGAGCCTATACAGGAAGCAGGATGGTCCACTGTCATTGCTGAGCGGTCTCCCCCGCACCCCGCACCCCCAACTCCCTCCTTTCCAAAATACCATCATTCAGGACTAGAACCTAAATGCACCTACCAGTCATTTCAAGCACTGGTCATTTTATCCAACAAGCTGATTATGGGTTTGAGCACATGTGCACGGACGGGAGGGGGGTGAAACGAACTATTGTTTCCATCTCAGAACCGAAACCTGTAAGAAAGTAATTACTTATATTGCAAAAATATATTATTTTAGGCTTATACAAGCAGATTTTTTTTTTCATATTTAGAGCTTAGTGACTCTGTGTAAAAAAAAAAAAATTCCTGGTGAATTATTTGCTCTTGTTTCATGTCGGATAGTAAATATTTGAATGCTCCTAATTCCCTCATTAAGGGCTTTTCCTAGTTGTGTTTCTGTCACCATGTGGAAATGCCTTTGGCCTACTGAGGACGTATTTCAGCTCTTTCAAGATCCTGACAACAAACAATTCCAAAACAAGACATAATTTTTACTCTTGCATCGAGTACACAACTTCTGAAAAAGATAAGCCAGAGATCAGATAACCCTAATCACAGTGTAGGAAACCGCGACGGACTTTCAGAAAATCAGTCATTTTCTTGTGAAATGAAAGATGGTTCTTGTTTCTCTCACCCCCAGACGCATGCCGGTAACGGAAGGATGAGCAAAGAACATCGCGGGTCACGGTCGCATTCTTCACCCGTGAACGGGAAAATTCTTGCAGCCTAATGGCATTAATACGGCTGTACCGTGCACCACACGTAGCTGTGACCATGCTCATGTGAACAAAACCACAACCCTGGCGGTTATGTAAACACGCGCGGTGTCAACGGGATGCGTACACGATGCTCGATAGATAACCGCGATGTCAGTCGTTTCAGGGAAGTCACGAGGGGAACTCACGCAGCTAGCCACATCCCATCCACAGTCGGAAAGCAGGCTGCATCCCGTCTACTCGCGCTCCCTGCCTGCTTGTGCTCAGCTAGATTTGTTCAGTACTATACAGTTCCGGGGGCCAAGTCTATGAAATGGTACCGCTCCCGTTCGGGTGGATCGTCCCACCTCTGTTAATAGTCAGGAACCCCAGCCACCCCCACCCCCACCCCCACCCACACACACAGACAGGCCGGTAGGCCAACCTGCTCTAGGTAATTCCTCATCAAGCCCCTCTTTCCAGGGGATTCTAGGTTGTGAGAGGTAGATAGTTAAAACTAACCAGCAGCACAATTTCTTTTATTTAGGAAAAAAAAAAAAAAAAAAGCTTACTGTAAACGTGCTGTGCGCTCCAGAAGACTCTTTGATCCCGTGTTTATGTTTACGGCGTGCGTTGGACGTTTACATCGTTCTCTGGCGCTTGATTTAATCTCATGTTTTGTCCATCATGGACCCTAAATGTAAAAATCCACTGCTAAAGTTGCTAGCCAGAGGTCACATCGAGTAATTGACCTGGAAATGAAATTTAGAGTGATTAAGGGCTACGGAGGCGGAAAATCAATGACGGTTATCGCTCTCCAGTCAAGCGCGCTCGGGTTCACAGCTACGCTCCTGAAAAATGCGAACAAAGGGATCGAAGCTGTTTAAGGATCTGATTTGTGGAAGGCGATGGAGACTGGGCAGGGTAATCTCAGCACTGGAGAGATAGAAGGCAAGGAGTTTAGAGTTATCCTCGGCTACATGGAGAGTTCAAGGCCAACCTGGACCCTCTGAAGCCCTATTTCCAAAAAACTAAAAACTACCTGAGTGAGGCTCTGTAAGATTTGGAGAAACCTCCAATGGCCTGGATTGAAGACCAGACAGAACTACATTTCTCTCGGCAGCAAGACAATTGGGGGCCATTTGCTATGTCGAAACTGGACCCAGCCACCGGGTTGAGGTTCCAGGTGGTTTGAGCTGGTCACAGAGTAGTACTTGTTACTCGATGCCAGAATGACCAGCGAGTCTCCCAGGGCTGATGGCTCTTGGCACTCTGACAAAGCTGACTGTGGGAGGGAACTACTTGTCGGAGCAAGATCTTCAATATGGACAATTCCAGAACTCTCTGGAATTGGAGGCCTGAAAGTAGTTCCATCCACACAGAGGTAGGTGGCCACTTCAAAGCTTTAAGTCAGGGTAAGAGTCTTCCTTAAGAACAGTGTTGTTACAGGCTGCAAATCCAGGCCCTTTGTGATCTGGCACGGTGAGGGCCCTGGGACCTTACAGTCTGTCCATACACACTCTGCTGGCAGCCTGCAGGAACAGAAAGAGGTCGGAGGCAATCCAACTCCTCTTCCAGGTGCTCCACCGAATTGCTACGTCAGAAAAACAAGACCATTTTTGGAGAACACAGTTTTTGATATTTTGCTTATGTAGGTGTGCGTACACAGGTTGACTCCGTGATGTCCCCATGAGGGGGTGACTGTCTGTGACGATGCATTTCAAATGCAGTAATGTCTGATTAGACTCTCCCGTCCCAGGCACTATTCCAAGTCCTTTGCATCTATCTACACCTGTGAGGCAGGGATGATTAGTCCCATTTTACAGGAGAGCAAACTGAGGCACAGCAGGTTTAAATCATGGCCAATCAATATCAGAAGTCAGAGAGTCCAACTCCACATGCTCATGAATACAGCCTTTTGATCCTGGTGCCTTTCCTTTGAAGTTTGCCGGCAGGTCTAAATGCTGCCTTAGAAACTGCCAATGGCGTGCTTGAGCTTGCTTTAAGAAAGGGGTCGGTGGTCACAGTTTCATGCACCTGTACTGTGCTAGCTTGCTTCCCAGCGTCTGCATACCCCGTGACGTGTTCACTTGAACCAGTCACTCCCACTCAAAATGCCCACATGACACCATGTTAGGCCCTCGGCCGTGTGAGGTCCTTATTACCTGAGCGAGAACTCCCTGCATTTCCGCCCCTCCCACCCATCTGCAGCATCTGAACAATCTTCTGACCTACTGTTTCGTAAGTGCTGCCCTGGGCTCCTTAAGTCTCTCAAATGGATCCGATCACTGCCTCTACCTTAAGCCCAGCTCGTTCGCCAGGGCTTGCTGCTTTTAGCACAATGGCCTGCTCAGAAGCTCTCGAGGGACAGAGGAGAGACGTGTGCGTGGACATCTCTCTCCACCCATCACCGATCTGAGACATAATCGGTAAGCAGGCACACACAATGCATGCGATGGTCACAGGTCGCCCCCCCCTCAACTCCCACGCCTCCTACTTCTGGAATATTAGAGGTGGGAATTTTTTTTTTTTTTTTTTTTTTTTGCAGAAACCGAGCTGGGCTCTCGTTGGTGAAGCGGAGATGTCAGGTGAGCAGCGGATGTGCAGAGCGGAGGCAGTGACCTTTGTGATTTGCAGTGTTTTCATTCTGCAGCTTGCACGGCAGGGACCCTGACATCAGAAGCTCTGACGGCCGGAGGCTGTGTTGGAGAGAAAAAGAAATAAAGACAGCCTGTCCTACTTCCAGCTTGTCCAGTAATCCGTGTGCAGTGGGGAACCTGGGCCCTGCAAGACTGTGTGGATGAGCGACCTCTAGTGGCTGCCGTTGGGAAGTGTTTCCCCTGATTTGAAGGCTGCGAGGTGGATTTGTGTCCTCCCTCCTCTGCCTGTTAGAAGGATTTAGAGGAAATGTAAACAGGCAAATTTAAGTTTATCTCCCCAGCCTGAAGAAGTCAGAAGAACGTGTGGTTTCTCTATTGAGTTGATTGTGTAGGAACTTCCAAGGAGGCAAAGTAGGTAACTCAGGAAGATGAGCCCAGCGGGACAAACTTCAGAGAACAATTGGAAGGCCAACATTGGATAGGAGAATAGCCCAAAGTAATCAGGAGAGAAAAAGATCCCTGACAACATGACCAAGTGAAAAGGATCAGGTCGTCCGATATTGGATTGCCTGCAAAGTAATCTGGGAACCAGAGATTGAAGTTCAGTTCTCCTAATCTCCCCCCAACCCCCCAAGTCCCCAACCCCAACCCTCTCTCTGGTTTCTCCAGTGCTTATCTGTGTGTGCAAGGACTTTTCCTCTCTATATAAACGCCTGCCCAGCAGTCCGTGGCAGCTCAGTTCTGGGCAATTGTCGTAATCAAGAGCACAGATCTGGGCTGGTGATAGCGTAGGGTATAAACGTGCCGGCTGCCAAGCCTGACAATCTGAGTTTGATTCCTGGAACCCAGTTGGTGGAAGGAGGGAACCAGTTCCTGAAAGTTGTCTTCTGACCTCCACATGAATACCACATGCACATGTGAACCCACATGCGTATATACAACACACACACACACACACACACACACACACGCATGCGCGTGCATACATTCACAAACACATGCACACGCAAATAAAGGTAACATTAAAAAAAGAAAAACAGAGCACAGACCTGCTGACAAATGTCTCGATCACTTAATAGAAGTGTATTCTTCTGTGTCAGCATTTAAATAAAACATTGCCTGGCTCCAGTGAAATATTTAGCCTCCAGTCCGTAGTCTATAAACTGAGAAATAGGTTAACAAAGTTTAATCTGAGGGGGGAACAACTTCGGTGCTTTTGAATTAAACATTTTGTGATGATTCTCGTGGTTTTAGGGAATCTCTTGGCTTTGCTGTCTGTATATATCTATTTGTTTTTATGATCTACTTTATGTGTATGGGTGTTTTGCCTGCACGTGTGTCTGTGCACCATGTATATGCCCGATGCTTGTGGGGGCCAGAAGAGGGCATCGGATCCTCTGGAACTGGAGTTGGAGGTGGTTGTGAGCTTTGAGGCATGTGATAAGAACCGAACCTGGGTCTCTGGAAGAGCAACCAGTGCTTTTAAACGCTGAGCCATCTCTCAAGCCCTGGTGTTCACATCTTTGTCATGAGAATGGTATGTGAGAGTGTGTTGGGTAACAGATATTGTTCCTCTTTAATAAGTCGGAGTTTGTCTTCTCTTCAGTAACGTTTGCGATCTAATGGTGGTCTGTGTAGCTCAAATGTTCTGATTCCTAGTGTACCACCTAGATCTAGAACTCTATGATTCTTGTTCCCCTATGAGAGAAGATGTATGGTCACCTGTTCTCCCTCTGCTCTGATGGAGTTTCATCTGTGCATGAGCTGCCCGTGAGCTTCAAGGCAGGTACAGCACCACTGTCAAGCTAAGCCCACACAGTAGAATGAGCAGATTTTTTTGTAACAATAGTAGTGTCAGGCCATCAGGCCTCATTCTGATGATCCTGAGGATGGCCACAGGGCCAGCTGGTTCTAAGGTGGAGGGAAGGCTGAGAACCACTGGTGTAAGCAGAAACAGACTTTCTGCCTAGATTTGAACTTATGAAACTTGGTCAGTGACAAGCTAAGACACAGGGGGAACAAGATCTCCAATATTGCGTGTGTGTGTGTGTGTGTGTGTGTGTGTGTGTGTGTGTTATGTGTATGTATGTATGGTGGGTGTATGTGTGTGTGTGTCTGTGTGTTTATGTATGTATCAAAACATCCTTCCCCATTTCCAACCAATCAAAAAAAGACAATAAAATCTGAACTATCAGAAGCCAGGACTATAAACAAAGGCTGTGTTTCCCAGTGTATCCAAATGGGGTCATCAACCCTCATCAGTCTGGCTAGGGACTCAATGTTCCTGTGATAATCAAGCACCCCAGGCTAATGGGACAGGCTGACTCCTGCTATACATGGTCACAAATCCAACCTGTGACAATATCCTGCCAGTATTTCACCTTATGATGGTTCACTCATCATGGATATTTTTACATTCATTTTGACTTTCTCAAATATTGAGTTTAAATTTTACTCAACTTGAGTACTGACTTTTTGGCTGGCTTCTTCAATGTAGTACCCAAGGCAAGTGGCCCATTTTAGCCTACTCTAATTCTTTCCCAGAAAGTGAGTTCAAGTGGTCTCTGTTTGGGTGAGTTACCCATTTTGAGCCTCCAGTCACTCATGGGTAAGCTGTGATTGATTGACAGCGCCCACTTCTCAGGCTCTAATTAAATGAGGCCAGGTAGTGAAGTTGCTAGCACAGAGTGGGGCTGCCTAGTAGGTGCTAACATGGGCTGGTGAATAGCCCATACAAAGAAAGTATGGCTGCCACAGTTCCCATTTGTTGGCTTTTTCAAGAAAGCTTGGATTTACAGGTTGGGGTGTATGTCACGGATTGGGGTTATCTCAGCATCATATGCTGTCTCCAGCTAGGCTTCTGGGTTACATGTGTTCAGCCTCTGATATAGAACTCTGTTGTAGAAGTTCATTTTCAGTTGTGTTTAAAATAATTGTTTTTTGTGCACTGTTGGAAAAGGGGATGCATAGGCCTTGGCATTTTGCATTGTCTTCATGAGTTGGATTTCTGTGGGGGATGCTTGATTGGTAGTGATCTGCACGTGCTATCAGTAGAATAGATGAGGAGTTCTGAAAGAATAAACACACCTGAGCTCAGACGCTCGGGGCTCCACTGTGAGTACGGCACTGGCCATGATGGTGGTTCCCTCTGCTGAGGTCTGGCAGGGTTTGCAGTTATGAAATATGCCTGCTTGTCTTCCTTGATGAGCTGCCACAGCAGTGTACTACTACAGAACTCAATCCATAATAATATTCAGTTATCAATAGCTGGTGATTATGTGTGTGCCGTGTGCCTGTGTGTGTGTGTGTGTGTGTGTGCGCCCTAATGGGCATTGATGCTTTAATCTTTGCTATACATTTGACTCCATGAATTTTTAGTTCTAATTGGTTTGAAGAAAGATATCTACAGACTTAAAGTAATAGAGGACTACCCTTCGAGATCTTATTTTAATGACATAATGACAGTGAGATGGAGCTGGGGATTAGCTTTCTGATAAGCTAATTCTGAGATTATTCTGATAAGGGGGGGTAGCATGGAGGCCCCTGGTTCTCCATTTGGAGCAAGGTCTCAAACAAGTCTCGCTGTGGGTCTGGGTTGATGGTTTAATGAGTAATGTCCCTGCCACACAAGATTGAGGGTTAGGGTTTGTACCCCCAGAACCCACAAAAAAGCCAGTGGGCTTGGCAGCTAGTCTGTAATCCTAGTGCTCAGGAAGAGATGGAGACTGAGGCTTTCCAAACAGGGTGGCTGGCTAGCCGCCTGGGTTCAGGTGAGAGACACTGCCTCAACATGCAAGGTAAAAAGCAATCGAAGAAGACTTACAGTGTCAACCTCTGGCCCCCACACACATGCCCACATGTGTGTACATGTATGTGTGTACATGCACACACATACACATATACATGCCAATAAAATAAAATAAAATAAAATAAAATAAAATAAAAAAAAATGATACTGGGTACATAAATAAAAGCACAGGACCCCTTTTTAAACAATTATTAATAATTTCAAGACAACAAATTGCTAAGGCAAATGCAGAGTCCTTCTGAGCACAGGGTCCTATGCCACACACGGAGAACACACGCATGAAGTTCACCTCATCCCCAGCGCGAGCTTAGACTGTGGGTCCACAGCCAGACTTTCCGTGTCGGTGGGACCATTCAGTGCCTGGGCTGTTCATTACAGACATTACGGAACCACTCCTGATCACTGAGCACCTGTGGTGTGGACAACAGACTTAAAGCTCTGTTGACTTGCAGTTCGATTTTAGTGTCCCTTGTGTCTTGTGAATTCTGCACTGCCTGGCACAAATCCGGTGTGAACTTTGCCCAGCAGGACCCTTTTCTACCTTAGCAATTTGTCATCTTCTAAACTGATGAGAGCTTTATATACAGGAGACATCAGACCTGATCATTTTTTATACTTTAATTGAACTATTTCAATGTTTCTTTAACCTGACACGTAAGTAATGCCGTTCCAAATAGTTTCACAGAAAAGAAATGTCCTGATCTGGGAAATAATTTCCTGCATTAAAAAAAAAACTTTTCTTTTTAATTGACGTTAGACAATATTGGCAATTGATAAGTTAAAAGTCTCTTGTCTACTTTCGTCGGCAATGACTGACAGCCTTTAAGTGCTGTCTGTGTCATCTCAACCAAAGTGACTGACACCCTTGCAGCAGACGCAGTTCCCTACAGCCTGGAATGTGGCTCCTTCTCCCTGATTGTGGAGGCTTTCAGGTGTCTGTCTGGCTTCTCCTCAGGCATTCAACCCTCTGTGTGCAGATGTCATGACTTGGGTTGCTGGGACAAGCCTGAAGGGGAAGCAGAGCCAACAGGCTGCTGTTATGAAACAATGGCTCTTGGATTCTGAAGGATTTTTTTTTTATTTCTTGTTTTGGATTTGGACCTAGCAAAATGTCCGCATCGTGAATCTCCCAGAGGGACTTACTTGTCTTATATCCAAACTCTGTTCAAGACTTCACACTTTTGTTTTGAAAACAGGATTAGTAGGGCATTTGGTGACAGAGAGAGAAAAAGAGTGAGAAAAATTGGCAAGGAGAGAAGGAGGGAAGGAGAGGTGGGGGGGGAGGGGTGGAAGGTGAAGACCAGAAAGGGGAAGGAAATGGAGAGAAGAGGAAATGAAAGAAGAGAGAGAGAGAGACAGAGTTTTCAAATACCTGGCCCCTGAGTCCAATAAGGAGATGCTGCCAGAAGGTCAGGAGATGAGGAATATGAAAGAGAACCCAGTTAAGACATCCTACAATACTATAGATACCAGAGAGAGCAAACCTTAGTTTCTCCGAACCCTTAGTTTCTCCGAATGTTTTGCCCTCTCTGGATCTGCAGTTAGCTCATGACTCATGACATCAAAGCACAGCGCCCAGAAAGGATTAAACATTCTCCAGATTGGTCACTGGTTGACCATTCGGAGCTACAGAGCTACGGTGGGAACAGACCCAGAAATCTCAGTGAAGTCGGTGGAGCAGAGGGGACTCTGAGTGGGAAGAGGGGGGTGGTGAGGCGCAAGTGTGAGAGCAACTGGTCTGACATTTTGGAGAAAACAAATATTGCTAAATCTTTATCCTCTGCAAATAAAACCCAGATGGATGAAGCAAACAAAACCACAGACTATAAAAGTATTGGGGGACAGAGTAGAATTTCCGGGTCAGGAGGGTGACGTGCACTTAATTTGATCAAGCACTACTAGGCCATTCTCCTGAACGGCTGTACCTCTTTTTGCCCATGCAAGAGGGCTTCCGTGTCTGCCTATCTGTAGCAGTGCTACGTACTGTCTGATTTCTGGTCTCTACCATTCTAAAGGGCATACAGTGTTAGCTCATTGCGAGTTTAAAATGCATTTCTCTGATTAAGGGTGGAGTTTGAAGATCTCTTCATATGCTTGCTAGTTTGGTAGATTTCAATTCTCACAAAATTCGGGCTTATCGACACTTCAAGATTTCTTTTGGGGTTTCTGTATGTTTCTTAATTGTTAGAAAAAATCTCTTAGTGTAATTTAAGTATCCCACCCTTGTGGGTTCAGGTACTGTGAACCATTTCATCCCTGTCATCGATCGATTCCATGCCAGTCTTTGTTGAAGAGAAGTCCTTCGCCTTGATACAACTGAGTTCCTCTCCCAAAGACCCGCAGGTGAAGAGTGTGTTGACTATGGGGTTAAGGAACTGGTAGTGAGCAAATTCCCGTCCCTGGGAGATTGGCTTGGTAGAGGGTGATAGGCATACACCACTGGGGACTACTTTATTCTGATTATCCATTCTCTTCTGTTGAGACAGAATATTTTTCAAGAAACATCCTAGGAGAAGAGAGCCCACAGTCTCTAACAACAGGAATGCACGGTGGTTTGCTCACAGCTCAGTGGCCAATCAGAAAACAGATATCCCGGACTGGAGCCAGGGTTGGATATATAATCCTCTAACCCCATTTCTAAAGCCCTGCTATGTCTACTAGCTAGGATCCATGGCCAGAAGATTCCATACCCTCCCAAAACAACAACACTAGTGCAGGACCAAGTGTGCAAACACATGAGCCTGTAGGGGACACATCACATTGTGAGAAGCAACTATTCAAGGCACACAAGGTGTTGAGGGGGCGGCTTAAAAACATAGTGGTCAATGCCAGAGATAATCAAGACTCCCACCAGTGTATGAATAAATGAAGAAAATTGTGTATGTGTGTGTGGGGGGGGGATGTGGTATGTGTGTGTGTTTATGTGTGGTGTGTGTGTGTATGTGTGTGTGGTATGTGGTGTGTGTGTGTGTGTGTGTGTGTGTGTGTGGTGTGGTATGTGTGTGTGTTTATGTGTGGTATGTGTGTGTATGTGTGTGTGTGGCATGTGTGGTGTGTGTGGTGTTTATGTGTGTGTATATGCGTGGTGTGTGGGTGGTATGTATGGTGTGTGTGGTGTGTGTGTAGTGTGTATGTGTGTGTGTGTGTGTATGTGTGTGTATGTGTGTGAATGTATGTGAATGTGTGGTGTGTATGTGTGTGTGTGTACATGAGAGTGCCATGGAGCACACTTACTTTGTTGTTTGTAGCTAATCACTTGGTTAGCCAGGGTAGTTGGCCATAATCTGGTGAGGGTTCTCTTCATCTTACCAGGCATCTTGCCATAGAAGGATGAAGATGGCAGACACGTGCTACCACACAAGGCTTTATGTAGTTGGCGGGGGGGTCCTGAATTCAGGTACTCAGCTTGGATATCTCCATCTGTCTCCTGGCCATACTATTTGCACCGGGCAGTAAGCAAGTGTCTCATATGGATAACCATCCCGCATCCTCCGCCTCCGACCACTGAGATGGGTGGTCTTTGTCATCCTCGTTGGACCAGATGACCCACAGCATGATTGGAAGGTATGTGAAGCACCTTGGCCAGCGCTTGGTTGTAAACACTGTCAGTTCTTCTCATAACGCAACCCACCAGATCGGTACTGCTCAACAATGACAGGCCTAACTCCACCCGTGTCTCCTCACTGATCATGACCGTGTAGGGGTCCTGTGCTACCAAAGTCAAGGCCGGCAGAGCCATACATTCTTTGGGCATTTATCCTTTCCCTAGCTTAGACTTTCCAAGTCATTCACATGCCTATATAGGTCCTGTGTCTTGAGGTTGAGACCCCCAGTGGCACATTCTCCAGACAACCCTGAATAGCTGTGTTCACCCGGTCTTAGTGAATGGGGGATTTTTGGCAGAGGAGCAGAATGCCAGCTGGGCACTGCCTGCCAGGCAGGCCCGGGACAACGCTTCTGCAGGTGCCAAGCAGCTGCGTTGGAAAGAAAGGGCAAGAGGTGGGTGGGTCTTCAGATAAAGAGAAGCTCTGGGTCCTCCCAGCCTCGGGGCTTGCCTTGGCAACAGTTCTTACCCCTGTTCTCTTTTGAAAGGGAATTTTGTGTCTGTTGGCGGCACTAGTCAATTATCATTTGTGAACACTTTTCCCTCTCTGTCTCTCTCTCTCTTTCTCTCTCTCTCTCTCATGTCATGTCGGAGGAACACGCACACAAACCTCGCTAGCAAAGAGTGAATTCAGGAGTTACAGTCGCGAGTCAATCTAGTTTTAAAAAATGATGTTGCCATCTAAATTCTATTAACCCTACAATGCAATCTCCCTTCAACCAAAATATTGCAATTTCCTTCTCTTTTCACCTTCTTTTTCTCCGGTGTAATTTGATTTCTGCCCTCTTTGGAAGACACACGGTAATCGGGTTAGGCCGCCGTCTTCTTTGGTTTGCCCTTTCGGCACCTGCCCTTTTCTATTTCAGACCACTCTCCAGCTCCTTCTTAATCCACTTTTTGCCCAGTGAATGTCCCGAGAAGAACTGGACGGAGATAAATCGCTTCGCCTTGGAAACTTATCAGGCTGAAAATAAATAAATAAATATAACAACACGCAGCCGCCTTCCAGAGCTCAGAAAATCACGTTAGCCTGAGGTACTGGGTCTGTTTATTTCCTTTATCTCAGGGATAAATTTCATTGTGAAGGCTAGGTCGGACCGAATGGCCCAAGAAGTCCTGAACATGAAGAAAGCGCCAGAAATAATAAAGGAATGTGTTTGCTATTGCGAGAGTCCAAACCAGGTTTCGTAAGGGATTATATTTGGCTTTTATTTGGAGGGGATGGAGAAAGCGTGAATCACATAGGTTTTAAATAATGATTTTGCAACCTCAGCTCCTTCTGAGGGCATGCAGAATTCTTTGCCAACTTCAGAAAGCCTGTAGAGTAATTGATTTAACAAGTCTGAAGCAATATTGCTTTTTCTGCAACTTAAGGTGTAAACAAATATTTCCTCTGAAAACACTTCTGCTCTTTGGTCTAATAACATGCATCAGATTGCATGAAAACAGACCCACCTATGAAGAAAATCTGGCCTGCTTTAATTCCTTCTTTTTCAACATCCAAGAAGATGGAGAATAGGGTTATAAACCATAATGGAGTGAGCGATGGAGACCAGGTGCTTACTTGTTCTCTCTTTCTCTCTCTCTCTCTCTCTCTCTCTCTCTCTTTCTCTTTTTCTTTCTCTCCTGTGTATGTTGTGTGTGTGCTTACATAGACACGCATGCATAAAGACTAGAGATTAACTTTGGGTATCCTTTTCCAGGAGTCACCTTATTTTGTTCGTTTAGGGAAGGTAGTTTACTGTGGTGTGGGGCTCACACATTAGGTTAGGTTGGCTGGCCAGTAAACCCAGGGGTCCTTCTGTCTCTGTCTCCACCCCCACATCTGAGATTGCAAGCACACACTGCCATGCCTGCCTTTATATGTGAGTGCCAGTAATTGAACTCATTTCCTTGTGCTTGAACAGCAAGTGATTGACCATTAGCTCTCTAGCCAGCCTTCTTTCACTGGGGACATCTTGACATGGAAGCAAGAGCTTTCTGCCTGTAAGATCTAGTTAAAGGTAATTTGTTTATCCTTTGGGAAAGGAGGATGTAAAAGAGAGATAATCTGTTTCATCCTGGCAAGTCTAGCCCATACATACACGGTCAATTCAGAGAAGGGGAGCACTGTGGTCTAGACTCATTCAAAGAGCTGTTGATTGGAAATGCCGTCACCAACCTCACACAACCTCACCTGTTCACTGGCCCCACAGCCTGGTTAGCTCACTACCTTCTGCAATCTGTGTTTGTAATTCTAGCGTTTCCCCTATTGGTGCCCCACTGTGCCTTAGCAAAATGGACTTGAATTTGGATGACCTTGAAAGACACCTTTCTGGTAGTAGGTGGGTTCCAAACTCCCTCACTGATAGTCCTGGCAGTGTGAGGCCTGGGGAAGTCTCCAACAAGAAAGATCAGATGTGAATCAATGGGCCACCCCTGTGATCCAAAGATGGAGTCTCTATTCATCTCAAGAAGAGGGATGGGGCTAAGAAACACTCATACAGGCCCCTCAGCAGAATTTTTTACCTCCTCATCAATCTTAAAATTAAGTTGACCATTGAAATTAAGAATAGATCTGCCTGGACTAAGCATAATCCAACATCAGCCATCTTTCTATATGCCTGTCTGTCTGTCTATCTATACCTGTCTGAATCGCTATCCTCTGTATCTGCCATCTATCAATCAATCTACCTATTTACCTATCATCTCTCTTAATCAGCTATCTGTCTCCCATCCATCACTCATTTATCATCTATCTATCCATGATCCTGTTGTGATACACGCATCCAGTTAATATTTACAATTTTTATAAAATCTATAATTTACAATATTTATACTGTATTTACACACTTTGATTTAACATAACAATGCCAGGATATTTGATGTCACTTTGTTAAATGGGCAGGGTTGTTACAACAAAATGTATTTTCAATCATGGTCTGTTCATCTACCGGGGCTGTAGAGAAGACCCTTAGCAATGGACACCCAGCGGAGAATGGGCTTGTACGCTTTGTAAGTTCATGAGGTAGGTATGAATGTTGCTGGAATGTACCTCAGACTTTGAGGCAGTTCGCTTTTGAATTGGTGTCAAGCAGGGATCATGTGAGCCCAAGGACACACATGAAGGGAACAGATCAGTGCTGGAGAAGAGCGGAAGCTGAGAGCAAGGGAAGCGGGGAGCGTGGTAATGGAAACGCCATCTCAGCACTGGTGTTCTCAGTGTAAATACAATGGAAGGAGTATCACGGAAGCAGATCATTCTTCCTGTTCATCTTACCCCACCATTCAAGCTGCCAGCCTGTCGCTATTTTAAAGTAGGACTTTCCTTTCCTTCTTGTCTTAGTGTTTATGTCTGAACACTGGGGCGGTGCAATCGTGTACTGGCAGAATGTTCCAGACAGGAAGCATGGGAAGCCTGGGTCCTTCATCGCAAAGACTTCATCTTTAATACAGCTAGAGGCAAAACATGAGACATACAATTATGCTATGGCTGGCTAATTTATTTATTAAGTATTTACTTTACAAAGATTGACTATCTTTGTTTAATGAGTACCTATTGTTCAAACAGAAATTATTCTCTTACCAAAATTATCTGAAACCCGCGTCACTCACTCAAAGGCCTCTCAGGAATCTTCTCTCCATTATCCATCCCTACAATGGCAGAGGAGGACCTGGATCCTAATGCCGTTTGCTATTTGTGAAATGAGCCAAAGGAAAGTCCTGGGCTGGGGAGATAGGACACGGTGCTTTATTAGGGAATTTGCTGTCAGCTGGCCTCTGTCTCTTTAGATCTTGGAATACATGGAAGAGGAAAGCATAGGCACACACCCATGGGATCCTACCTCGATTTCCTTCCTTAAAGAACGAAATCAGACACAGTGGGAAGATCTAGCTAGAAAAGGGAAAGAAACCTCAATAGGAGAGGGCTAGGGGATTCTAGGTGAGGTTCCTGTCAGTTCTATCTCCCTCCTAGAAGACTGCTTCTGAGGTAATGGGTAGATGGATGTCTCCTGGCTTTCAGCACATGCAAGTCCATTCCAACTCAATTTGTAAATACACATCCATCATCATCACCATTATCACCATCATCATCATCATCATCATCATCATCTCCCGATAGCGAAGAAGGGAAAGAGAAGAGATGAAGTCAGGAGTGAGACAAAGGCAAATTGAGAAACTTTGGGAAGCAGAGATCCAGCAAAGAGGGACTGAGGAACAGTGACTACGAAGGATGTTGGCTGCTGACTGCTTATGGCTTGTGTATGAAATGCCCCCATAAGCTCATTATGTTTGAACACCCGTTCCCCAGCTGGTGGCACTGTTTGGGAAGGTTACGGAACCTTTAGGAGGCGGAGCCTTGGAGGAGGAACTTCTTGAAGGGAAAGCTTTGAGGTTTTAGAGGCGGGCCCCACTTCCTGCTCTCTCCCTCTGCTTCCTGTGCTGTTGTCATAGAATCAGCCAATCAGCCGTCTTCTCGCTCCTGCCATCATGCGTTCCCTGCCTGTTGCCACACCTTCCCCTGCCTGATGGAATTCTATCCCTGTGGATAAGCCAAAGCAAACCCCTTCTTCCCTAAATGGCTGTCTGTCACAGCAACAGGGAGGAAACCAGGACAGCGTGAAACACAAGACACGGAGGGAGAATCTGGTCCCATCCATTGTTCTGCTGGTTTGCTGCTTCCCCTTCAGACTTGGCTTGGGTTTGCTGTTTTGGTGGAACTTGTCACATAGTCCTGGAGTAGAGCAGAGTGAGTCTGGGGAAGAAATACGAGAGGAGAGAACAAGGCGGGGAGGAAAGAACTACTACCATTCCCTGCATTCTCTGTGTGCGCTTGACTTTGGCCCCCTTGATTCCCCTGCATGGGAAGCGATCACACCAGCAAGCACTGCACATGCAGCAGCCATTGCGTGAAAATTGAAATTACTCATCTTTGGAAAAGAATGCATTTGTGACAGGGAAATAAAATGACCATGTCCGTTCATCAGAGGCTGTTCTGCAATGGATTTCCATCTGGCTAATTTCTAAATAACAAAACGTGCTGTAATGAAGGCTGAAGGGCACTTGAGCTCAGCTCTCCCGCTTATAAAAAGTGTCAGGATCTGTATTTCTACTAAACCTGGAGGGAGGCTTTGATATACAGACATAGCAAATGGTGAATTTGGTTCTTCATCTGTGTGGGCAAATATCTGAGAAATCAATGGCAGAATTAAAAAAAATAATTTTTTTAAAAGACTACGGTATAAAGGGGGAAAGACACAGTGAAAAGAATCTGGTAGGAATTACATAAACACTTCCTCAGAATGAAGATGCTCCGAGGACACAGAGGAAGCATGCTCCCACCTAGCAAGAGATGTGACTAGTTATCAGGCCCTATGCCACAGAAAGTTCCCACCTAATTTGAATTCTATGTTGAACAACCCTTCCTGTGATGGTCTGGCTTCCCGGAGAGCTATGCTAACAGAGGCGAGAAGATATGTATCAGGGCAAATGTCTGAGGTATTCAAAATTAAGCTTCTTTCTTCTGTCAAATAATACAGTTGGATTTTTGTGGATTTGTTTTAATATTCTAATTTCAATTCTCCTGTGTTTGAATTAAGTTTTTTTTAAACGCCTTTTTATGCTGGAGAGGTGGCTCAGTTAGCAAAAGCGCTTGCCGTGCAAGCAAGAGGACCTGAGTTCAGCTCCCCGGCACCGTGTAAAAAAGCCAGGTGTGATGGTGCATGCCTGGAACCCCAGTGCTCGGAAGGAGGAGACAGGAGAGTCACTGGAGCCAACTGATCAGCCAGCCTGGTAGAACTGGTTAGCTCCAGGCCACTTAGAGACCGTGGCTCGGGAAAATAATGTGGTAAGTGTAGCAGTACACCGCTGTGGTAGCTCAGCCAGGAGACACGAGGCATACTTACAGGCTCAAACCCTGCCAGACCTCAGCAGAGGGAACCACCATCACTGCGAGAGCCTTCCTGGAGAGTAGAACCGCGAGTGTCTGAGCTCAGGTGTTTTTATTGAGTCAGAACTCCTCAGGTGCAGATCATAAGCAATCAACTCTCCCCCCCACACACACACAGAAATCCAACACCTGCAGACCATACAAAACTGCCAAGGCCTCTGCATACCTTTTCCCAACAGTACACAAAAAACAATTGTTTTAAACACAACTAAAAATAAACTTCCACAACAGGAAAACAAGAAAGACGCCTGGCCTCTCCATGAATGCGTATTCCTGCTCCAGAGTCGGTCCGCATATTTTGATGGAGGCAGAACTTTTCATCCGCAATTGAGACCCTCCTCTATGAAATCTCACCTGATCTCTTAGCCTTTTACCTCTTCAATTCCTTCCCCTTCCCTCCACTCTTGAACCAACTCAATGTCTCCCTTGCCAGTCAATCTTCTTCTTTCTCTAATGGCATTCGTCTAGCAACTCCCTAGTCCTCCAAGTACATTTGTTGCTCCTCACCTTACACAGCTGTAGGCGCTTCGCTCTACAAGGCCTGAGATGTGTGCATGCTTACTTCAGCCCTGTCTCCCAGTTTGACATAAGTGAGTTCTACGAGGGCAGGCACGTGTCTTCGTCTTACTCGCAGCCCAGACTGTACAGTCGAGTGACTTGCACAACACGGAAACCCATGGGAAGAGACCAATCGACACGTTCCCCAGTTTGTATTATTTATGCATCTTTATTAAGAGGTATAATAAGCATCAGGTAGGGTTACAGAACTGATGTGTAAGAGAATAAAGGTCCACGGAGAACCCGCTGGCTTTCTTCTCTTCAGCTTTGTGCTAGTCCAACCTAGCTCATACCCAAAACCATACCGGGGAGGATAAGACAGAACCGATGAAACAGTGGGAACTTCCGATGTCCACAGCAGATGCTTCCAGAGTGAAAGGACTTCAGACGATTCCAGCATCTTCCTTGGGGTCTGTGCTGGGTGGGGAACGTGGAGGAGTAGAGGGCGGATGGGAGTGGGTGAGGGCGCTCCTCACACATACCAGGAAACTCTGTGGCTTGGCAGAGGAGCAAGAGTGTGGAAGAGAGGAGGGAGGGAGAACCGGAGCGCTCCGAGGCGCCGGCCGGGAGAAGGCCAGCCTTCCTGTTTGCTGAGGCCCTGGCTACCAAGAGCTGGCCTCACAGCTGTGCTCTTGTAACAGAGTCTGTCCTTGCCCCGGCTATGTGTTTTCACAGAAGCAATGGAGATCCAAAGCACTTCAAGGCTCTTGAATGAACAGGGACTGAGAAAAGGCAAATTACCATCCCTCTTATTACGAGGAACCTGCCCTCGACAGAAACAGACACTGCAGTGCATAATTCCTTGAAAAAAAAAAATAGCATGCTGTCAAATTAGAAGCTGACTGGCTGTTAGATACTGTTAGATAATTTGGCAGCTGTAGCAGAGTGAATGTTCACGAGAGGTGAGTACTTTTCCACTCTTCCAGAAGGTTGGGAGAAGAAACAGCAGTGATTTTTTTTTTTTTTTTTTTTGCATTGGTCTTTCAGTTGTGCCCATCGAATCACGCTCTCAAGTCCAGAGCTGGGTAAAACATATCCGGAGGACAGTGGAGAATGAGCACAGGGTGAGCATCTTGAAAGGGCTCAGAGGAGGAGTGTGCGAGGTCCCCGTGAACGCTGCAGTCATCAGAAAACGCAGCCCATTCGAAAAGAAAAAAATAAACAAACAGCAGCCCGTGAACTTCCTCCCTGCTTTCCTTTTACTGGTCCGAAGGGAATTTGTGTTTTAACTGCAGGACGCGCTGTCATAGCAGCTTCAGCAGAGCCAAGGGCGCCAGGAAAAGGAGGAGTGGTTAGCTGGACACCTTGTGCTCTCTGACAAATGGGGACATTCTGCAAGCGGGTAGAAACTTATACAATAGCCATGCCCATCAAACAGGCCGGCTATTACCCATGCCAACCGTTAGCACAGGGCAAGCAAGATCTGCTGTGTTTGCCAGGGTTTAGAACCAAGGGCATAGCTAGGGGAAGTAATGGTGTCTAGCCACAGACCTACCCGCAAGCGAAGAGATCGGCTAATAATAGTTGTGTTTATACCAGGGAGAATTGAAACCACGGCAGAAGGGGAAACTGGAGACATTACGTTTTAGTAGAGCTAATTTTGGAAGAACGGGGCCGAGGGAAGCGGAGCAGGATGAAGCTATCGAAGAGAAAGCCGCACGGAGGAAATGGGAAGTGTTCAAAGGTAAATTGATGCGTGGCCAGCCGCATAGGGGCTACTCAGTCATAAACATTCCAGCAGGGGGGGGCGGGGGGGGGGGAGAGGAAATCAATGGTAAAAGAAACACAAGCTCTATAGAACACGACTTTGTGGGAGTATAGAAACACCAGGATTGGTGATCTTTTGAGCATCGTTGAATGGAAATAAAACATGTGGAGAGACAATTCCTTTGCTGAACAAACAGCTCCGTTCGGACTTCTCTCCCAGGGCCCATCAGTCTGTAAATAGTCCTCGCTGTGCTTTTCTGTTCCACCTCAGCTCTCTGGGTTCACATGGTGCCTCCTCATGGGTACTCTTGACTGAAGGGAGGACATTGTTTCCTCTGAAATGGCAAATTGGAGGTGTACGGGTACCCACTTCAGCCAACCTCTGAAGATGGAGGTAGTGGCTACCTCATTTGTTGTCATGCCCTCGGCGTGAGAACAAGAAACAAGAGAAGGGATTCCAAAGTCCTCGCTGAATGCGTTCTTCTTGTGTACAGCGCTGAGTCGCTGACTGCATTAGTCAGCTTTCCGTCACTGTAACAAAATACCCGAGGCAATCGACTTATAAGAAGCGAAGGTTCATTTTGGCTTTTGGTTTCAGAGTGAGTTCATGATCACACAGTGCATTATGGCAGAAGATTGTAGAGGATATCTGTTCATCTTACGGTGGCAGGAAGAAGAAAAGAGATAAGAAAGGGCCAGGCCCCAGGAGCCCCTCCAACAGAACACCTTCAAAGGTGGTGTCTAGCCCCACCTCCCAACAGTGCCCTGGCCTGTGGACTTAAGTTTTCAACATGGGCCTTAGGGGGACATTCAGGATGATCCCCCACACCACTGATGGAAGGACAAGTGGGTTTGTTCATCTTGCTGAGCCCTCACAGACACCCCCACCCCCTTGCAGGAGTGGGGAGAAAGCAGGGTCTCCCAGTCTGGCTCCACACAAGGAGAAGGCAGAAGCAACCTCCAGCATCAAGCCCCGCCCGACTCCCCAGTAAGTGAGGCAAGGAGAACTCTGAAAGTTAAGAATTAGAATTAAGAAAGGGAAGAAATTACACCCCGGGGCTAAAATGCTCTCGGCAGAATAGCAAAATGGGGAAAATAATTCAAAACTGCCTTGTGATCCACAGAAATCAGATATACTCACCAGCAAGCACAATGCCCTGCGACCCCCACTAATAGCAGTAATTATGTTTTACGTTGATGAAATTTAGGAATTTAGGGACCCGCATTTCCTAGATAGCTTTCTTCCCCCCACCCCACCCTCCACCAGAAAGGATTTTTTTTTTCCTTTTGAGAATTTCACACATGCATACTGTATTTACATCCTTTCCACCCCTTCCTCTCCACCCTCCAAATCTTCCTGTGCCTTCCCCATTCCCTCCCAGATTCACGACCTCTTCTTATTTAACTATCATCCTTGCACACACATATGCGTACACACGTGTGTAATAATACAACCTGCGGAGCCCATTTGGTTTTGCTCATGTATATGTACCTTTAGGGATGACCACGTGGGATCGGATAATCTGATTGGATAATCTCCCTCTCTCAGCAGTTATTAATTGCCTGTAGCTCTTAATTTGTTACAAGGACTCAGGAAAACTATTTTTAGGACTAATAGTGACTAAGTCTCCAGTGCTCCATCTAGAGGCCGGGATGGGAACTGCTGGCAGGCCTGAGACGAGGGGGACCTTGCAGGAACACACAAAGAGAAATGGAGTTTAAGTCCTTCACTATCCTACGCATTTTTTTCTGGAATATTCTTGAAGGAACACACTACATTTAGTGGATGTACCATCCTCTGTAGCCTGGCTTTTGATACTGCCATTGAGGCCAGCTTGGCAATAGCCAAGTGCAATAGACTTTCTACTCCGCATTTTGTTCAACCATATTATGTTATTTTGTACTGCCTCTTCCTTTGAAATTCTATTCTTCCTGGACTTAACTGACATTGGGAACACTCTGTCTAAACATTGAAAACACACAATGCATGCTGTCCCAGACAGACGTCTAAATCTCTGGTCTTTCTCCTTGTACTCATATCCCACAGAGATTCCTAATTTAACAAGCTCCACTATAAACCATCAGCTCTGTTGTACCAAGCTCTAAGTCAAGTTGAGGAGTCAGCTTCTTTCCCGCTTGACTGATAATTCAACTAAGGTTTCCTGAAGCACTATGCATCTAGGCGCTCCGTCCTGAGTTTGCAGAGATGAATGAGATTTTCGAGGACAATAGCAGAGGAAGTCAGGACATCCGGGTCTTCCTTTAACAACAGAAGGAATGCTGGAGGACTGCAGGGGATACTGAGGAAGAATGGAAGAGACAGTAACTACCCATCAGAGGAGTGAGGTTGGTCAGCCAGTAAACGCTCCCATGAGGAGATGAGATCACCCCCCAACCCCAAATTACTGCTGGTCTACTTTAGTGAGCATCTGCCACAAACTCATCACCCTACGGGAAGCCCAGGATTTTCCCTTAGCGCCATCTTCTACAGCTGTCTAGAGTTCCGTCTACATCATATGCGCAAAATCCCTCATGGTTTGTCCCTCCCGGTTGACTTGGCAGCTGTTCATCTCCACTTCTAACACCGCCAGAAAAAGGACGTGGTCCACTTCGTTCTCTCTTCTGAGTCACCAGGACTCATCATCGGTCTCTGCTCTTCCTGGGTGCTTGATCTGTGGCTGTTGAGTGCAAGGGTGCTCCAGAGGCATAGTCTTATCACCAAAACCCAGATCCCACCACATTCTTTCACTGTTCATGACCTTCTCCTCCTCCTCCTCCTCCTCTTCCTCCTCCTCCTCCTCCTCCTCTTCCTCCTCCTCCTCCTCCTCCTCCTCCTCCTCCTCCTCCTCCTCCTCCTCCTCCTCTTCTTCCTCCTCCTCCTCCTCTCATTTATGACATCAGGCATCCTCAGTGCACTCAGTCAACTGAAAGGCTCAGGGTGGGGGTGGGGGGAATGGGTCAGTCAGTAAAGCACTTTGACTTGTAAGCAGGAAGAACTGAGTTTAATCCCCAGGGCACACATTTCTAAAGAGCTAGGCACAGTGGCATGCACTTGTAATTACAGAAGCAGAGACAAAATGGTCCCTAGAGCTCGCTAGGAACACATCTCAGTCTACTTGGCAAGTTCTAAGCTAGTGTCTCTTTCTAAAAGCACAGTGGGCTTCGAGATGGCTCCGTGGGTAAAGACACTCACTGCCAGGCCTGTCGACCTGAGTTTGACCCCAGGATCTCACATGATGAGAGAACTAAGTCCCACAAGTTGTCCTGTGGTCCCCGCATGTAAGCTGCAGTACACGTGTGCCCCCCTCACCCTATCAATGTGCAGAAAGGCATAAAATACGAGGTGCATGATGTATAAGGAACAGCAGCTGAGGCTGCCCTTTGGCCCCCATGCACACTCATGCATATGTGCATGGAAGTCACGTTGGAAATTGATTTGGCAAACAGCCTTTCCCCGAGCTGATGATATTCTGAAATTTTTGCCAACCTCATTCTTATCAGTTTCTCCAGTCACTGTTATTTTGGTTTTTTGGCTATTGGTTATTTGTTATTGCAGATATACCACGTTCTTTTAAGTCCGTGAGCCTTTGATCGTTCTGTGCCTTCCCCTGAACCACACGCACCTTCTGGGCCTTAAGACAAACTAGTGTTCGTCCCCTAAGACTCACTTCCGGATTCTTCATCTTTCTCTCACGCGTCCCATCTGACCAAATAAGGTTCTGACTTATTCTTGACCCACACAGTTCTCTGACTCCCTCAGTGTTTATCTCTAATTATCTTTCTGACATATTTACATATCCTCTTCCTCCATAAAACCGTGAGCTCCTTGAAGACAGGGACTGGGAGTCAGAGCACAAACATCGGCCTAATTAACATGTGGTGTCACTTCGGGGTCAAAGAGAAAAGCAGAAGTATAAACAAAGGCAGAGGGGCGCACCTTCCTCCCCACATGCACTGCTGTCTCTCTGGGAGAAATTATATTTTGTTTACAGAAGGAGGCAGTCAGGTGTGTAATCTGTTTAGAAAGATTTCTCTTTAAATGGTCTGGATTTTTTTTTTAAATATTTGAGGATGTTTAGAGGGTAAGCTTTAATTATCTGAAGACTCATCAGTACAGAACATTTCAGTTCTTTCAGTTCAAGATCAAAGGGTGCAGGCAACGGGACAAAACACACAAAGGTTCCTTCTGAGCCCGTGCACCTTAACACACTCCACCAGCCGATACGCACTGTTGAGCCCCAACGAAAAACTAGGAAGGTGATAGATGAAAGCTGGGACATGGGAGGAGGGGTGATGCTGCTGGAGGGATAGAGCTGAGACACCTGAAAGACAACTCTCTTCTTTCAGACACACGGGCACCTGCTGCTGATGCTGAGTCCTCATGATCATCAATCCTCGGATGCCTTTCACTCTCTTGATTCAAAGGGCACAATTCGGAATATTAATAATCTTAGTTAATCAATCCACCTGAAAAACACTGTGTGCGTTTCAGCAACACTGGATCCCAATTTAAAAAGACCAAACATGCCTGGAGTAGCCACCTAAACCCAGGTGTTTCCGTTCATATCCTCAGGAGCAAAGAGGTCAGCCTCTGTAGATATTAAACAGTTGGGCTTTAGCCTTGGCCTATTGCCTCTTGAGTTCCGGAAACTTCATGAAATAGATGTAGTTCTTAGAGAACAGATATTAGAGAGCCTGGAATGCAGCCACAGGCTTGCAACCCAAGAGGTACTCACTCAGCAACTCTGGAGTCGAAGGCAGGGGGATCAGAAGTTTGGAGTCGTCTTCATCTATGTAGCAAGTTTGAGGCCAGCCAGGGCTCCAGGAGACCCTGTCTCAAAAATAACGATAAAGGATGAGTATTTTTAATTTTTAGTGATCGGTTCTTTTAATTGGCTTTAAGACAATTACAAAAGTAAAGCGGGTTACCGGTGATGTCATATGCTTGACATCAGTCAAGAAAAATGACAGAATGTGGCTGGGGACGGGGCTCAGTTAGTGAAGTGCTGACAGTGCAAGCATGAGGAACTGAGTTTGATCCCCAGAATCCATGGGGAAGAAGCTGGCCATGGTGGCACACGCTTGCGATAAGGAGCCGGAGAGGGGGATCCCTGGAGCTTATTGGCATGGCAGCCTAACCTACCTGGTGAGCTTTGGGTTCCGTGAGAGTTAGATAGTGCCTCAAAAATAAATAAATGAAATAAATTAATGTGGGTGACTCCCAGGAAACAGTATCTGAGACTTGCCCCTGGCTTTGTAATACAGACACACACACACACACACACACACACACAGACACACAGAGAGACACACATACAAACCTCTTCAGAGAGAAACAGTGGTGTTGGTGTCACGTGACCATGGAAGAGGCCACCTCGCTGACAGAAGAATAGCTAATATCTTGTGGAAAGCATAATGAGTGTAATGTTCATGTATAGCCTTTCAATCCTTCGCAACACACAGTTGAGTTGATTACAAGTTTGCCATCCGGTGTTGGAAGACTAAAAGGAAGGGAGGGTGATGGGAGAAGAAAGGAAGACGCCAAGTAGGGAAGACTTTACAATACAAGCTCTCAAAGCCAATTTCAGAAACTCCAAGAAGTGTTTTGAATGCGGAGGACCCAGCAGTGAGCGGGAAGACTCGGCTCTCTTCCGTTTAGAACTTGGCTCTCTTGAGTGGCCTGGGGAGACAGGTGTTGCGTTTTCCGGAGGCATGCGGAGAAACAGTGGCCGCTTGGCATCCTTCTTGCCGGCATCTCTCACAAACAGCGCACAGCAGCGGCTGAGCTGAACAACAGATGACACGGTGGCGAAGCATCGGAGCCCGGCTCTCTCAGCAGAGACGAGAATCCTGGAGGCATTGACAAAAGGTAATGGTGGGAAATTTTTGTTTCAGATTTCTTGTTTTTCCTTCCTGATCGCACGCTTGTCGTTGATGGGGATTTAGCAGAAGAATCCGGGATGGGAAAGAGAAGAAAAGAGGTGTTGCTGAGGTGTTTCTTGTCGGTTCTTCAAAAGATTGCTTGAAGGGCCGCTGAGATGGTCCAGTGGACAAAGTGCTTGCCACTGAATTCGGTCCCCGAAATCTACATTGAAAAGCAGGTTGTGGTGCACCCATGTGTAACCCCCGCACTTCTACAGTGAGATGGGAGAAGGAGACAAGAAAATTCCCTGGAAACTCCCAGGCCAGCTAAACCTAGAGTATGCAGTGAGGCAGACACAAGAGAGACCCTGCCTCAAAACAGGGCTGGAGGGGAAACTGACATACAAAATGGCTCCTTTCAGGTTCACAGATATGCCACGGCACGAGAGGGCCTGCCCTCATACACACACAATGATAATGAAAACTAATCATTCAGTTTTTAATTACTATTTATTTATTTTACATACATCAGCTATTTTGCCTGCATGTATGCCTGTGCACCTAATTCGTGCCTGTGAAGGCCAGAAGAAGGTGTCAGATACCCTGGAACTGAAATTACAGATGGTTGTAACCCATCGTGTGGGTGCTGGGAATTGAACTTGAGTCCTCTAGAAGAACAGTCAGTGCTCTTAACCTCTGAGCCATCTCTCCAGCCCCAAATTATTTAGTTTTTGAAATGGATTGCCGAAGCAGGAGCCAGAATAGAAGCCGAGGGCTGCATGTCCCACTGCTCTGTGATCTCCTGTAAGTGGCTCCAAATTTTGGGTCTTTTGACTCTACTCATCCTCATCTCCGATTGCCCAAGCTCAAATCGCCAATGCCTTTAGTGGAACTTGGACCGTCTTGGTTTTCACGGCTTGGCTAGTCCTCAGTTTCTTTGGAAGACTTCTCTGGTTCCTGTGGTCTGAGTGAGGCCAAGGCTCTGGCCAAGAACTTCCTCCTTCTGCCTCCCATCTTTTTCTCCTTCTTCTTCTCTCCTTCTGCCTCACATCTTCCCTCTCTCCTTCATTCTATCCTTCCCCTCTCCCAATGCAAATACTGTATCATTTAGCAAGCACTGATTTGAGCAGAAACTTGGTTCCATTCATTGTCTCACACACCAGAGACACAGGAGCAGGACCCTGGGTTTCATGGCTAATCCATGGGAAGATATACAGAACTCTAAAGACACTTCAAATCACAAACAGCATAATTTCGATGATAAAATATCTGTGGTGAGAACAAAATGGATTGTGCATCGCAGTCAAGGAGAACAGTTTCCTTTGTATGCAGTACACACAGGGGGCTCTCTGAGGTGATGGTGTTAAACTGAGATCCAGCTGACTCAAAGGAAGAAGAAATGGAAAGATAACAGATGAGCAACAACAGCCTATGCAAAGACTCTAAGAGGGACTCTTGAGTATTTCATGAGCAGAACCAAGGTCATGTCCCCAAGTGGGGATGATATTGGTAAATTTGAGATAAAATAAAAGAAGGAGGCAGGCACCTGGCCCTATAGGCCTTTCAGACCATAGTGAAGTATATGGGTTTTATTCTAAGGGAAGCCACTACATATGTGGCAAGGTAAAGGATCTTGTAAAAACTACTTGCAGAGAGACTTTTAAATTCAGATATTTGCCAGACATTTTGATCCCACTGATCTTAGGATGGCAAATCCTTCCATGGGGCGAGCATCTACCCAGGATGCCTGATAGACACCTCTAAGCCAGTATCGTTGTCTTCCCCAATTGACCCTTTGTGCTTTACTTCTGTGTGTGTGTGTGTGTGTGTGTGTGTGTGTACATGCGTGTGTATGTGCATGCATATGTGTGTTTGTGTGTGTGTATGTATATGTAATTGTGTGTGAGCATGTGTGCACGTGTGCATGTGTGTATGTGTCTGTGTGTGTGTGCATGTGTATGTGCCTGTGTGTATGTGCATGCATGTGTGTGTATGTGTGTATGTATGTGCATATGTATGTATGTGCGTGCATGTGTGTGTGTGTGTGTGTGTTTGTGTATGTGAGCATGTGTGTGCGTGTGTGTATGTGTGTGTGTGCATATGTATATGCATGTGTGTGCATACATGTGTGTGTATGTACATGCGTATGTGTGTGTGTGCATGTGTATGTATGTGCACATACACGCAGGAGTGCATGTTCATGCACGCATGCGTGGAAGCCACAGGTCACCATCAGACATCTTCCTCTATTATTCCCCATCTTTATTTTTTGACTCAGACTCTCTTACTGAATCTGGAGCTCCCCATCAGTTAGATCGGTGAGCCAGCAAGCCCCAAGGATCCTACTGTCTCCATTCCCACCCAAGCCCTGAGATTACAGACATGAGTCATCATATCTGGCTTCTATAGGGGTATGGGGGACCCGAATTTGGATTCTCCTCCTGCACAGCAAGCACTTTACCCACCAGTGGCATGTGGCTGCCTCTAACAGTTCGCAGCCGTCAGACTGGAGACGAGAGTCATTTGTGATTCCTGTACCACCTTCCCAACTGCATTCAGTCAGGCTGTCTTGTTAATTTTTACCATCAAATCACTTCTTGGTTTCTCCTTCCCTTCCCCAGGCCACCTGAATTTGTTCTGTTTTCCACTGCCTTAGACTGATTTTGTAGTCATCACTTGGTATCTGTGAAGGATTTCTTCCAAAAATACCAAAATCCATATATACTCAAGCCCCTTCCCTAAGATCGTGTAATAGTTACCTATCAACTGCACACTCCTCCCTTGTGCACTAACACGTCTCTACGTTCTTGTCATGCCCAATAAGTCACAATGATGTGTGAATAGTTATTCCGCTGTATGGCTTAGGGAATGCCGACAAGGCCAGAAAGAGCCTGTGCATCTTCAGTGCTATCTTGTTCTGGTATATTTGCTAAGTGAAGTTGATGAAATCTGAGTTTGTGGAACCCATGGATAGAAACAGCCTAGTCTAATAGTCTCCTACGCTTACCCATGGTCTCTGTACGTCACTCAAGGGCTCTCTTTCAGAAACAGCGGACTCTGATCACAATGGCCAAGTGATTGAATTAGATAGGAGTCTCTCCGGGGCAAATACTCATGTACTTTTTAGGTAGCAACAGCCTTCGTGATTGCTGAGTGTTGCCGATAACTCTAAATGCTTAGAGAATAAACCTCAAGTTAATAGTTTATCGTCTCTTTCTGGATAAGGCTCCTCATGTTCCTAATACCACCTGTAGCATCCTTTTGGCTACAGTCACATCTCTTCCTGGTTCTAGAACACTCTCTATCCTTCTCCTCTCTGTCTTCTCACCTTCTTTCTTCTGTTTGCAGCATTCCATTCACTGAGCAAAATCCTCTCACTTTTAAACTCCAGCTGAAAGGGTTCCTCTTCCGTATGCCTTTCTCCCTAGGTGGCCAATTATCCGTACATCTCCGCACGGGACTTAGAAGTTAATATCATCAGCACTTCTTGTTTTGGTTATGAATATCTGTGTCCCCATGAGCCTTTCAAGAGCAGAGATTAATTCCTTACATCCAATGCCTGCTATCTCACACAAAAAACACAAGATGTATTCATGAAATAGACCAACCACAGGCCACCTTGGCCCTCCACGCCTCCTTTTTCCCCATTTATTTTGATAGCCAACTGCACTTTGCAAGTATAAAACAAAACGATAAATAGCATGATGCAGAATCGCAAGCCCCATGCTGCCCCACGGCTCCCGTGGGTTCTCCCTCCATCTCGGCTTTAAACGAAGTGAGGTGCTCCTCACTCAGAGCCGTCTTGGCACAATAGCTATGTCTGAGATCTAAACTCGGTTGAAGCCAAATGATTTTGCATTTCAAGCCATTTGCCAAAATTGCTAAAACAGAAACAGGTACATCTTGCTTTGAATACAGGTTGCTTCCACTTTGTTCAGGGAGTGCTGATCCACTTTAAAATGAGTCGATGGTAATTTCTCTTACTTTAGAATCAGATAGAACAGACACACCACGGAGAGATGCTGGAGGGGGAGGGTAGAGGGAGTGATCCCTTTGGTTTTGCCAGCTACGGTGTGCCACTGAGAACATGCTAACAAGAAAATGCTTTTCTTGGTATGTGTCTGTGCTCGGAAGCTTAGGCAGAGTCAGTAATATCTGTGAGAAAGATGTCAACCTGGCCACTTAGATAAAGGTTTGGCCACCGCCATCAGAAAAGCAGAATACAAACTGAGGAGAGCTGGCGGGCTGAGCTAAGCAGCTTTGGTGCATAACCTCACTGCAAACCAAGCAGGTACGAGGAGCAGAGGTTTGCCCCTGCACACCATCCGGGATGTCACTTGGATTGTTCAGCGCTGCCCATCTTTGCCTAGATAATAGAAAGATATTGTGATCGGACAGGACATGGGGTGCCCAGCTTCTGGGTCATGCCAATCCCGTACCTACCAGTTTCTATTTTCTCATCTGGAAAAATCAAGGCATTCAAGTGGAGGAGAGGCAGCTCTTTAAGTTCAGGAGAACCAAAGATTGCTGACAAGAAGGTGTGGTACCTGTCAAGGGAGGCTTCTCAGACACAGTAGGCTGTAAGCAGTACCTGAAAGAATGCACAGGCTTGCAAAAGAGGAACTGCAGGGGTGGGGAAAGTCTGCACCACAGGGATTATTAACGTGCAAACGAAAGAAAGGTAACTCTGAGGACAGGGAGTAAGCCAGGAGAGCTGAGTCCTAGCAAATCTACAAGTTCTTTCTATAGCTGAGGAACCTAAGGAGAGAAAAATGACAAATTTCACGTCTGCAAAGACGGCGTAGCAGCACAGGAGGGTCTGTGCCATTGGCTTTATTTTATATTTTTTGTATGAATATTTTTATTTGTGTGTGTATATGCAAGTGAGGGGCTGGGGAGCAGGGGTAAATGTGTGTGACGTGTGTGTAGATGTGTGTAGAGGCCAGAGGTCAACCTTAGTCGCTGGTCCTCCAGTACTCACTCTGTTGGTTTTTGAGACAGGGTTTCTCTGTTGTAACTCTGGCTGTCCTGGAACTCACTCTGTAGACCAGGCTGGCCTCGAACTCACAGAAATCCACCTGCCTCTGCCTCCAGAGTGCTGGGATTAAAGGTGTGCACCACCACCGCTGGGCTAGATCAACCTTTCCAAACCATATGTTTAGTCATCTCATGGCTATGCTCCAGAACTTCCCAATGATCTTGCACAGATTATGTTCTAACATATTAGAATAGATACATATTGTATATAAAGAAAAATGTGACATATATATATATATATATATATATTAGAATAAAGTTCATGTTCCTCTATCTGGTCCTCATTTATCTCTTTCACTTCATTTCTCATTATGGCTCCTGCCCTTACATCATTTCTACAGTCTTCAGAGTACATCCTTCTCACCTCATGGCTTCCACCCATCCTCCATCAAGCAAATGAAATGACCTAAATAAAAATATAAATACATCTATGTCACTTCATTAACTACACAGTTCAGTAACTTCTGACAGCACAGTTCATTAGTAGATATCTATGAATGTTAATTTCTCATCGTTCTTTCTTTGCTTTCGATATTCCTAGGTCCCTAGGTGCCTCTCGTTATTTTGAAAGGATGCTGAGTTTGAGTCTTGATGCCGTGTTGGTCAAATGTTCAACTAATATGTGTCTTCGTTTTATCTTCAGCACAACAGCAATAGTCTGTATCTTTAGCTCATGTGGCTCCGGGGGCTATTGAGAAATGACATAAAAAGTAGCGTTTTCAACACTAAACACAATGAACTTTCAGGGAGTGTTAGCTGTTAACACAATATTACTATTGCTGATTTTAGTGCTTCCACACCAAGGTTTATCAATTTAGTAATAGTCCACAGACTCAGCTAGGCACTGGGGAGTAAAGGTGAATAAAGTTGTCACTGCTTTCAAGAACATTATAGTATAGTCTTCCATGATACTAAAAGTAATCATATCACATCAGTATAATTTGCCAAATTCATCTGTTTATATGTCACCTTCTCCATGGGATTATATGATCACTGAAGGCAGGAATGAATATATGAACATTTCAATTTTTAAATCTATTACACTTATTTATATACTGGGGAGAGGGTGCCTGCCATGGTGCACATGTGAGTTGTGAGTTGATTCTCCGCTTCCACTGTATAAGTCGTGGTGATCATACTCGGTCATCCAGCTTGGTGGCAAGCTCCTTTACCCAGTCATTCTTCTCCCAGGGGCTTTGTCCCAGGTAGGGTCACTCTTGCTGTGATGAAACGCCATAACCAAAGAAAGTACCTTGAGGAGGAAAGAGTTTATATGGCTTTCACTTCAACGTCACTGTTCAGCATCAAAGAAAGTCGGGACAAGAACTCCAACTGGGAAGGAACCTGGAGGTTGAAGCTAACGTAGGGGCCATGGAGGGGTGCCTCAACTGACTTCCTCCTCGTGGCTTGCTCATCCTACTTTTTCATAGAACCCGGAACCACCAGCCCACAGATGGGCTGGACCCTCTCCATCAATTAAGAAAATGTTCTACAGACTTCCCTACAACCTGATCTATGGAGACAGTTTTCTCAACTGAGATTCCCTCCTCTAAGATGATGATCGCTTGCGTCAAGTTGATATAAAATTATCTAGCACAGAGACTCTATTCATTTTTACCAAGTATATTTCCCGGAACTTGGCAAGCTTTCAATCAGTGCTTGTCAAGTTAAACAGAGACCATTGTTCTTACCCAACTCTTGGTCAATATTCTGCGGGCATATCCCAAATTCATCAAAATCAACCCATTTTGGTTCTAAATTTTTCTTCCCTACCTCTGCTGCGCTGAAGAAAATAAAGTGCTGTCGCGTTTTTGCATTATTTCTGATTTTATAGGTGTGAAAATTTTATAAAGTATGTTCCAGCATCTTAGACGTTATAGATGGAAATTAACCATTTTTTCTAGTCTAGCTCAATATGCATCAATGATAGTTCGGCACTCTGGACAAATTTCAGCAAAGATCATCCAAATGTTAAGCCATCTACCAATCCATCCATCCATCATCCATCCATTCATACATATATACATTCATCCGTTATCCATCCATCCATCCATCACCCAAACATCATCCTTTATCTATTCACCTGCCCACCTCTTCCTCCCCTCTCCCTTTCACTGATCAATCTATCCATCCACCTTCTATTCATTCATGAATACCAACTATTCTTAATTCTATTATTTGAATAGAATTTACATTCTGAACGCCTGTATACTGCCTCCATTTCGTATAGAATTAAAAGCAGGAGGATGGCGCTGGAAGGTGGCTGGGCAGTTAAGAGCACTGGCTGCTCCTTCAGAAATCCAGGTTTGGTTCCCAGCACCCACATGGTGGCCCACAACTTTCTGTAACTCCACTTTCAGAGGATCTGATACCTTCTTCTGGCCTGCACGTGTGTGGTGTCCATGAACTCACACAGGCATGCACACACACATACACATAACAATAAAATGAGTAGGTAAATAAATGTAAAAGTAGAAGTAGAAAAAAAAGGAATATAAATATCTAATTTCTTAACATCTGTTATTTGCATTTTATCTAAGCAAAAACTCTTTTTTTAGCAGAGTCTCAATTAAATATGCCATATTTCTGGGTAAAGTTACCTGCTGAAGAGAGCATGATGTCTTTAATTGCTTTGAGAAGACAAACATGAGTGAATGGATGTGCTCCAGTTATTTAATGAAGCCAGAACCTTGGGACCTGAGGAACAAATGGAGAGAGATGATCATATGGTTCTAAGTTAAACAGTGAATTCCCCACTGCTCACTTGGCAAACTGTAATCATTACTAGAGCCAAATGTGCTAATAACATTAATAAATCCAACCCCCAAAATCGAATTTAATTGACTCAGAATAATTGCAAAGAGTACCAGCCATATAGTAAAAGAGAAAGTGCTTACCGTGAACTCTTGTCTCAGGTTGCACTCTAGTGGAATCAAGACATCAAGAATTGCTTCCTTCTCTTTAGAAGGATATTTTAAGCTTTTAATTACATGCGTGTCTGTGTGAGCATGCGCATATGAGTGCAGGTGCCTTTGGAGGCCAGAAGAGGGTGTCAGCTCTCCAGGAGCTGGAATTACAGGTGATGTGAACTGTGTACCCTGGACGCTGGGAGCTGAACCCAGGTTCTCTGTGAGAGAATTCTGCACTCTTGCTTTCCAAGTCAACTCTCTAACTCCTGAGCATCGCTTCCTTCTAAGGAGATGACTACAAGAGTAGTTCCACCATCATAGTTCAAGGGGCTCAAGTCTCCCAAAGTCTGATCTCTTTCAATCTGAGAGAACAAAATTCAGTCCTCCACGTGTCTTTTTCTAAATAGTTGCAGAGCTCCCCCTGCTGAATCAGCAGCACGCTGGACCAGCAGCACGCTGCACACCGAACAGCCAGGAAACCTCAAGAGCAATATAAAGATCCAGTGTGATCTGTGAGGACAAGAAAAATCACACAATCATCCTCACGTGAGCCAAAGGGCTTGAGCAAGCCCTCTTCTGAGCCAGGTTAGCTCCATCAAGCAGTACGAGCCTATGTTGTCATCTAGCGCAGTCCTGTGTGTGTGCGCAGTTGCGTGCGTGCTTGCGTGCGTGCGTGCGTGCGTGCGTGCGTGCGTGCGTGCGTAAGTGCGTGCATTCGCATGCATGTGAGCATGTGTGTGGCCAGTGATTAAGACTGAGTATCTTCCTCTATTGCTCTTCACGTTACTTTTTGAGACAGGTTCTCTCACTGAACCTGGAGCTACTCAGTTCAGCTAGTCTGCCTGTCCAGCAAACCCTTGGGTTCATCCCATGTCCCCCTCTCCGGCTCTGGGATTACGGGTGTACTCCTTGGCCCTTACATGCTCTGTAAGGATTAATAGGACGTCAGAGAAGTATATAGGGCAATTCTTGGACCTCCGTTTTCTTCTGCAGGCTGCGGCTTCTTATCCAGATTCCTATACAGAATCAATGCAAACTGTCTAATGCCGAATGGCCGATGACATCACTGCAGACAAGCTTGTCTTCTCTCTGCGCGAAACTGCTGCAACCGTTTCCAGATGTTTCCCTGGAGAACAGACCACGAGCCTTTCAGAGCATGTGCTTCCTGCCTGCTCTTCCAGAAGCAGCAGCAATGTCTGCAGTGATTGTCTTCCGTGGGGTCGTTTGCAGCATCTTCAAATGTGAAGTGGCTGGCAAGTTGGGACCTCCTCTGCGGAAGTCCTGGGGAGACTTATGAAAGAACAGCCTGTAAATCCTTCTGGTGGTGCTTCCCTGACAGCTACTCCTCCTCACTGCTGATTATCCATTGTTTCACAGCACTCCCCAAGGCTTTCTCATTAGTTGAAGAACATAAATACTGTCTTTCGTTATCTGGTCTATTGATTTTGCTCCCTCGGTTTGAATTCTGCTTTGACAATTACGTATTCCAGAATGATCTAACTGAGGAACCATCAGCTCGATAGCGGCATGCCTCCCATCTGTCATCCAGAAGCAGCCATCTGCCTGAAGGGGACAGGGGGACAAGGATCCCAGCTGCCATCAGGAACCTCTGAGAGGTCATTTGCAACAGGACAAGCTTTTCGGTCCTGGAATGAAAGTAGCTGGCATTCATTGGGTTACAACCATGTATGTCCCATGTCCCATTCACTCTATTGGTTATTTATTCTTTGTAAACTCTGGAAACCCAAAATAATGTTTTCATGGAGGAAATTGATACTTTTGTAGCCCCAAGAATGGTACAGCCTGCTGGCAAAAGTTTCAAAGAGGACACACGTGCCTCTGGAAACTCTCAGGGTCAGGTCAGCAAGCATCATCAAATTGATAACTTCATCAGGAATCATGGGAAGGTGGGGCCCAGGCCACAGTTATCAGGACTCAGACAAAGGCAATTCTGATGTCTCTACTGTGTTAGCGATATGATACCCAAGCCTTGCTGTGGGGAGGCTTTGAGCCAGGTGTCTCTAAGTTTCCAGTGAAAAGAATTAAAACCAACACGCTGTATCAGAGCCATCCATCCCTTTACTCCTCTGCAACAGCCACATCAATGTCTTGGGAGCCTTCTGAGTGGGATGGAGAAGCAGTCTTTGTAGTTGGAAGGTGACAGTGGAGAATTAGTAAGACACAACTACAAATGATCATCCAAAAATGATCAGAGGGGACACCAGCGTCTGTGGGAAAGCTTTCTTTCTCGTACACTTATTTGGCTCAGAATAAAAATATTTCACATTGGGAAACGACTCACTAAAATAATAGTAATTAGCGAAGTTGCCAATTTTTAAAGAAGAGATCCAAAGAGAGGCTGACTTCTACCCAGTTAGGAGCACAGCTTCTGAGCCGGGAATCCCCAGCGTTGCCAGAGTCTGTGGAAGAGTTTAGTCAGGGTGCTCCGGGAGCGGTGACTGCAGGGCCGCAGAGCTGTCTGGTGGAACACCGAGACCTTTGAAAACGCTTATCTCCAGTGACACAGTAATATAACTTCTGGGTAAAAAATTCTAAAAATACATTTGGGAAATAGCTAAAATATTAATGCAGAGATGTTCTCCACAGGCAAATTCATTATCACACAAAGAAGAAAAATTGGATTAATATCCGCCATTAGGAATCGCTAAGAAAAAAAAAAACAGCATGTGGAGAATTAGAGATATAGAAAAATGTGTATGTACAAACACTCGGAGAAATGAAACCAAATGATGAAATGGTCTGGACGGCTGGGCTGCAAGTGAAGTGGTATGAATGTGGGTAGAATTAACTCCGTCTTTGTAGTGATTCACGAAAGCCCAATGCCATGTGGTGTGGGGATGAGAGAAGAATTATGGGTAGGAATAATCAAAATACATTATATCCACGCAGGAAGTCCTTGACATTCTTTTTCAGTTGTCAACATTGTTATGTAAATAAAATTATTTTTAAAAATAAAGAGATGAGGCTGGAGAGATGGCTCAGCGGCTAAGAGCACTGGCTGCTCTTCCAGATGTCTTGAGTTCAGTTCCCAGCACCCACTTGGTGGCTCAAAACCGTCTATAATGGGATCCGATGCCCTCTTCTGGCTTGTAGGTGTATATGCAGACAGAGCACTCATATACATAAAAAGCATGAAGACAAATCATTTTAAAAAGTAAAGGGGCTGGAGAGATGCTTCGGTGGTTAGGAATGCATATTGCTTTTGCCGAGGACCCAACTTCGGTTTTCAGAACCCATGTCAGGTGGCTCACGACTGCAGGCAACTCCAGCTCCGAAGATTCAAAACCCTCTTCTGGACTCCTGGACACCTGACTCATGCTCATACCCCTACGCACAGTCACATACATATACACGTAATTAAAAAATAAGTCTTAAAAAAAAAAGAAAGCATTCATTTTTAAAGGATTACAAAATCTTTCTCAAAACACAAAAATATTGCTGTAGTAATCTGGAGAAAGGCTATTTATTTTAGCTGCAGTCTGAAAAGTATGCCCTCTTCGCTGCTTTGATGGAGATCTTGGAATTTCAACTCTTCCACCAGCTCAGGAAGCTTGATTAGCTAACATGTTCATTTATAGCACTAAAACAATCCTCTTGGCTTAACTCACCGCAGCACCTCCCACTTTCCTCCCCAGAGAATCGTAAGCTCGGAAGGCAGAGATCCAAACACGCACAGAGCCCCCTCCAAGCAGACTGGCCAGGCAGTTCTCTGAGGTATAGCTCCCTGAGAAAAGGGACTGAATAAATGTTGCCTTCTGAGTTCCCAAGACTCTGAAAACTTTCTATAATTGTCCTCAATTGAATAAAAATAACCACAGTCCTGATTACCCACCCACACACAGGATTATCAGAAATCTTTAGGACTGCTCTCCGTGTCTTCCAGGGTTTTTCATAGTTGCTGAATCATAAGGTTTAGCTTAACTGATCCTGCGTGAGAACACAGCTTTCCAAGTTGGCTTGCAGAAGTTCTCTGGGAGAATTTTACTAACTATATTTTGGCGATGAGATGGAACCAGGAAAAAGCCATAATCATGTTGTGATCGTTGGTGTCTAGGAAAGACTACCCTTGTTTAAAAATTTCTCTCTGGGGCCCTACAGTGAGGTACCTTCAGATGATCATGTGTACGTATTTACAGAATCTGTGTCTGATAATGCAGCACTGTCTTTAGCTTCTGAACTATAGATATATGTATTTATCAAACATGAATGCCTGAAATACTTTCTCTTAGTTTGTGCCTTTCTGGTTCATTTTCTTAATAGTGGTTTTAAAATTTTCAATGGTGTCAAATTTTTTTCTTAAAGTTTTGGTGTTTTAAGGCATTTTTTTAAAAAAGGTCACAAAGGTATTCTTCTTTGTTATAGGTTTTGTATTATATTTATTCATTCGTATGTGTGTGTGTGTCTGTGTGTGTGTGTGTGTGTGTGTGTGTCTGCATGCACACGTGAATGCACGGGCACAAGTCATGTTATGGGTACAAGTTATGTCATGTCATGACATAACACTTTGATAATACTTAAGGCATTATGGAGACTGCCCATGTTGGACCCGTGTATCAGTTGGTGGCCTGTCACATGTGGGAAGGCAGGTGTCTATGGGTAACCTGGTTTTTTGAATGCAGAGGGAAGGGGACAGGATACCCACTCTATTTGTGCCAGAAGAGAATGAAAACCAATTTATTTGGGCTTACATTGGGGATTTACAGATTATTAGCTTTGATTAAATGAGTCATGGTAATTCTGACCAAAACTTTACACATATTTTTTTGCAAGGAAATATAAGACGAAATATAGATAGAAAAATCAAGCCTAATGACAACTTCCTCTGCCCCGAAGCTATGTCCGAGAAACACCACAGTAAATGAAGGCAATAATGGTGGCCACTGTCTGGATATGTCCCTCAAAAACCAATTCTAGGGCCGGAGAGGTCAGCAGCTAAGAGCAGTTGCTGCTCATCCAGAGAACTCCGGTTCATTCTCCAGCCCTGGCATCTGCTGACTCCCAACCGTCTGTAACTCAAGCTCTCGTGGGCTCTTATGCCCTCTTCTGACCTCCATGGGCACCCCAACCCCAACGTGTGTGTGCGTGCACACAAACGCACACACACACATTAAAAATAAGCTTTCTCTTCTGAAGCAAGTTCTAAGATGACATTACCATTACCCCGTGTAATAACAGTGGCAGGGGGGAGCATAATGGCTTTCTCTCTCTCCTTCCTTTTTGTTTTCCCCCCAACAACCATGAGATAATGAAGCAAGAAGTATCTTGCCAGATGTGAATCTTTGACCTTGGCCTCTTCCGTCTCCAGAACTGTAAGAACACAGCGATCCAGTCTTGGGTGCTTTATGACAGCAACACACAACAAGCTCCCTAACTGGGGTACTATCAGAGGGTCTTGCTGAAGTTGAGTATCAGCCCTACAGGAAGGATTTGTTTGTAAAGAGATTGAGGGGTTGGTCATTTAGAAGTAGCAATGGAGATGTGTTATAAGAGCTAACTTTTTTATTTTCTATTTCAGGAAAAAGAGAGGAGGCTTGATTTAACTCATTGTCTTAATTCACTCATAAGTCAACTTGCTGTGGGTATTTAGCAAAAGTATCATCCGAGAACATTTTAGTGCAGAGATGATGGATCCATTTCCATCTTAACCGCATGTAAAAATAACTGTTCTTTCCGCTGTAAAGCTGCCCTCTCTGCTTTCCTTAGCTCTTTGGCATTCAGTTTTATTTCTAATTAACACATTAGTTGTACATGCTTATGTAGAACACTCGATGCTCTCATGTGCACAGTGACACAGCACACAAGATCAAGATCAGCAGATGCATCGCCTTCAAACATTGATGACTTGTTTGTGATCAGAATATTTAAAGTCTGTGATTTTGAAAAATAAGTATCATCACCAACACATCATCATCATGTCACCGAACAACAAGACCAGAACTGACTCCGCCTACCTAACTCTAGCATTTACCCATTGGGATGCTCTCCCCAGACTCCTCCTCCCTACTGAGACTTTGTCTAGTCTCAGGTAACTGGAAAAGTCACACAACAACCACCACAATCAGTCATTACATTTCATCAATCGAATCCCTTAATACATATGTCACTTCCCTTGCGATAGTCTAACAAATCCATTGAAAGCAAAAATCTTACAAATCAAAAATGCACTTAACACCCCTAATCTGCCAAAGAGCGCAACTCAGCCTACCCCACTTTAAAATGTGCTCAGAACACTTAGACTAACAGAGAGCTGAGCAAACCTTCCTACACAGAGTCTATTTTTCTAATGAAGTCTTAAATTGAACCCACTGTTCAACAGTTGTTTACATTAAAAGTGTAAGGGTGGTCTTGGGTGGTAGTCTAGAATGGTGTTCTAGGGAGTCACATCACTGTGGCATCAAAACGCCATCTTTGGGAGCCATCTTCGTTTTACAGATTCCCTCTGATGCCCCCTGCTATCTGAGAGCAAGCAGTCAGCTCTCTTTGATTTTAGGGCCGTATTCTAACTGTTCCCCTCCTTGGAAGGTTCTTCCTCCAGTCTCCAAAATACAGACACCGGACGTCTAATTCCAAAACCTTCCTAGGGGACCCCCGTACCCAACACTGCCGATGGCTATGCTTCTCCCTCAGTCCGAGGGTGATTTAGCATTGCCTACAGACCCTGTGGGCTCTGACTAGACCATGGCCTCCACATGCCTCTGCAGAGCGCTGATCGCCTGATAATGTCTCGGCACTCCAGCCTTAAGACCTTCCCCTTCCCAGCGTTCTTGTGCTCATATGACTTTTTCATTTGTCAGAGCCATCCAATTTGCCTGGAGGAGACGTGAGACTGTCAAAGAGAGATTTAAAAAGCAAGAAACAGTCGGCGTTTCTTTGAAAAAAAAATACAAAAATATCTCTAAACAGGATTTTGACTCTCTGAGGAGAAAGCCTGAAGGCCGGGGGTGGGGTGGGATGAGAATGGGAGTGAGGGGCGGGCTTCCACCTCGGAGGAATTAGTAGTGGGAATAGCGGTTCAAGCCAACAGGGCAAAACAGGTCACGAGAGTCAGCGTCAGAAGAACTGTCCACTGTGAACAGCACCAACGACTCATGACAAAGACCAACCAAGGCCTGCAGACCATTTTTGACATTCTAAGGTTATCACAAGCTGCCTCCGAAAACCAAGTCTTAGTCTGTCCAGATGGCTCAGCAGTAGGTAAAGGTTGTTGCTGTGAAGCCTGTTCACCTGAGTTGACTCCCAGGTCCCACGTGGTGGAAAGTCAGAACCAGTTCCCATAAGTTATCCTCGGGCCTACATGTGTACACTATAGCACATGCACAGTGACATACATAGCGCGTGCGCGCACACACACACACACACACACATAATAAATTAATGTAATTAAATTGTAAATTAAAAAGTCTTGTCAGTCTTGTCAGCTTCTATTGTAATAGTTCACCTTTTCTCCTTTTGCTTTTTTTTTCTGATGTATGTGGATGTCACTGCCCCCACATATCCACCCCTTCTCAAAAGCTTATGATACTCAGAAGGTCTTCTGCCAGCAAAGGATGACGGGGCTTGGGCCCCAGAGATGAGACAGTGAGGAAGGGATAGCCCAGCACTAAGATTTGAATATAACTGGGCAGTGGTAAAAAACATACTTAGTACACATTGTACAGTACATTGTGACTTCCTGGTTTTCCCTAGCCAACTAGACTACATATTAATAAAGTAAGTCCTACACTGGTCTTGGTCAAAATTAAACCCAAATCCCTGGTGCGTGCTGAGTAAGTACTTGTTGGTTAGACCAACAACTTAAGAAAGAACGAGTAAAGACATTGGTCTCAGTGGTTCCTTTACAAAACCGAGAAGACATCAAGATGGTGATTCATTTGTACCCTAACTACCTGTGTCAGTCTGCTTTCCTTTCCGTTACTACCACAGATACTTGAGCGAGATGGTTTTAAAAGAGCTGTTAAGTGTAGCTGTTCATCTTCAGGGTAGACCTCCTCACTCTTTAGTTAGACATCTAGAAACACCCATAGAGACACAGCACACCACGTGGTTCAAATCATTAATCTCTTAAACATCTCTCAGTGTAATCAAATTGACAGATTAGGAACTAAACAGATCCTATTTAGAGCTTCCTATTGTGCTGTTAAGACTTCCCACCTTTGGGGCCTGTTCACAGTCTCTTGATTCATCATCTGGTATATCACATATATCTAGTGTAATCTATTGCTGGTGGTGTCCGGAGTGTCAGCCCGAAGACATGCCTCCATAAGCAGACTCCAGTCCTTCCATCTGCAAAAAAACAGTCTGATTTAAAGAATATCATGTTATACTTTTGTTTTTCATTTTGTTCATTTTAAAGTCAAGTCTTTACTAAATTGCATGGGTCCCTTACACATTTGACATGCCAGCTTCTTCTGAGATGTGAGGTTTTCAGGTATGTTTATCTATTCTGTAAGCTGCCTTTTAATCTTGTTATTTTCTTTGTTTCGCATAAGTTTGTCATGTGGTATAGACTCAGTTTAAAAATATGTTTTGCGAGACTGGAGAGATGGCTCAGGGGTTAAGAGCGTTGGCTGCTCTTCAAAAGGATCTGGGTTCAATTCTCAGCATCCAGATGGCAGCTCACAGCTGACTATAACTCCAGTTCCAGGGGATCTGACACCCTCACACAGACATACATGCAGGCAAAACACCAATGCACTTAAAAGAAAAATAAATAAATTATTTAAAAATAGTTTTGCTTTCATTTGCCTGTGCTTTCAGTGTTGAATCAAAAAAACAAAAAAAGATTGCTAAGAACAATGCACAAGAACACTTTCCATGTATAACAAGGGGACTTATGATTTCAGGAATCACACGTAAGTCAATAATTTATTTCAAGGTAATTTTTGTTTATTGTGTAAGAAAATGGCCACATTTCATCCCTTTGCCTGTGACAACCCCATTTTTTCCTAAAGCATTTAGTCAAGAGAGCTTCCTTAGTGTCTGCTTAGTGCATGCAACAAAGAGCAGTTGATCATAGGTGCAATAACTTATTTCAGGGCTCTCTGTTTATTTCTATGGTTCTATGTGGCTGTTCTTATGCCAGTATGACATTGTTTTAACTACTGTAACTTTGCAGTAGAGTTTAAAGTTAGGGAATGTGGTGCCCGTAGTTTTACTTTTTATGTTGCTTTGACTATTTTAGTTCTTGTAGGGGTCTATACAAATTTGGATGAAGGATAAAACTCATAAACCATCTCAATAGTCCTAGAAAAGGAATTTGATCAAGTTCAGCACCCTTTTATGATTAAAATTTTTCAACGAATTAGCAAATAAGAAAGTTTACCTCAACAGAATAAAGAATGTGCACAGTTAACCGGAAGCTGCTCTCATATTCAATAGAAAGCTGTACATATTTGGTGTAAAGTCAGGAGCAGGGCTGCGGTATCCATTCATCTCTTCTATTCAACATGAAACCAGGAGTCCTAGCCAGAGAAATTCAACAATAAAATTGTCTCTGATTGAAGATTATATTCTAATATATATAATATATATTATATTTATATTATATTCTAATATATATTATATTCTAGTACATATTATATTCTAATATATTATATACTAATATATATTTATATATATACATATATATATATACATATATATAACCCAAACCTGTTAGAATTAATAAATGAATACCGTAAAGTTACTGAATACAAAATAAATACACAAAGTAACACATGTCCCATAAACTAACAAATAACTTTCAAAACTGAATTCAGAAAACAATCACATTTAGCACTGAAGAAAATACTAATAAAGACTTGGAAATAAAGTAAACCAATGAGGTTGAGGCTGTCCTGGTTTGCACTCTGTTGTGATAGATACCACGACCAAAAGCCACTCGGGGAGAAACAGGTTTATTTCATCTTACAGTGTCAGTCTGTCATCCATCACTGAAAGAAATCAGAGCAGGAACTCAAGCAGGAACCAGAAGCAGAGACCCTAATGGAATACCGTTATGCTTATTGGCTTGCTTAGTCCTTGAGGCTGGGAGCAGTTAGAGTGGTCCAACAATCTTGTCTCATACTGGAGAAGCCAAGGACTGAGTAGTTGTTCAGTCTATGAGGCTGGATACAACAGAAGACCCCAGTCTGGTGTTAGACCCTGGAGTGTTCCTGGGGAGCCACTGGTCTCCAGTCAGCCATAGAAGTTTGGAATGTTGGTTCTGATGTGACCCAAAGAAGTAGCAGCAACAGCAACAGCAGCAGAAATCAACTAGGTGACAAGAGAGAGGCCAAGTGAGTCAAAGGAAGATTATCTCCCTTTTGCCATGCCCTTTTCTTGTCTGGGCTGCTACCACAAGGTACCACCCATATTAGTTAAGGCAATGAAGAATGTTCTTCAGCTGAGGTTCCCTATTTATGGCAAGCTGACATTAAAACCAATCACCACAGAGATAATTACATAGACACCCAAAACACTATAAGATATCGATGAATGGAACTGAAGCGGACAAAAATAAATGGAAAAATAGACTATATTCATGAGTAGACAGATTTTATAATGTTAAAAAGTTCATACTAGGACTTTGGAGATGACTATGTGGGTAAAAGTACTTGCTAGGAAAGCCTGATAACAGGTGGGAGAGCAGAGGCAGAAACAGGAGACTCTCTGGAAGCCCTGGGGCCAGCTAGCCTGGTTGCTGCAGTAGGAAAGAGACCGCGTCTCAAACAAGGTGGAGCCGTGAGGACCTGAAGGCTGTGCTCTGACCTCCACCTACAAGTTTGCACATTCCTGCACACACATACACTGTCCCTCTTGCACACACAGACACGCATGATTTTCCACACTACCCATTCTAGAGTCAATGTCATTCCTACCTAAATATAAGTGCTATTTTTCTCAGAGGTGGCAAGAAATCCTAAAATCGATGTGCGTTTTTTTCGTATTTCTAACCTCCAGAATTGTGAGGTGGCACACTTGTGTTGTCTTAAACCTAGGAAAGGAGGGTGGTCCTGTAACCCTCATCAGTTGCAGGAAGTCCATTCACTTACTTTGCAAAGCTTCACTTGAGGGGAGGCGACGAGAACAGCCTCCGAAAGGATGCTTAACTGGGGCAGAAAGGGAATGCTATAAACAGATTCAGTGAGGCTAAAGAAGTTAATGTATTCGTTTATGCGTGATTATCTCATGAATATGTATAAGCATATGTTTGGCTATTATAAACATATCTATATATACTCACATATACATACACACACACACCTCAGACAAATACACACATATACATGAGAGGTGGAAACAGAAGACGGTGATACAGGAGTGTCTAACCCATTTTTAAAACCACACACTCTTTATGCAGATTTCCCTCAGACAGTACTTTATTTGAAAAAACAAAGTGTTGCTATAGTTCATCTGGGAGTGTCGGGGGCGGGGGGAGAGCATAGAGTTCTTGGGAGGTGAGTGAATTCATAATTAGACTGAGCCGAGTGTAATGACACGAAGACAGAGCAATGTTTCACGGTGGGGTAACTGCTGACTGTTAGTTTTCTCTAAGACTGCGGAAAAGCATGGACACTTTGTGGAGCCCACTCCAACTTGATCAAGACTAGGTTCAAAGCCAAGCATCTAAGAAAATGCCTTGGTGGTGATGCCAGCTTGCAAACCTAAATCCCACTCCAATTTCATTTCTTTGAGAAAAAACACCTACTTCTGAGACTCTCCTGCCAAGTTGATGCGCTATACCCCGCATTGGGATGACGGAAGTCCAGTAGCAACTCTCTGTTCCATGAAGATGTCTAGTCTTTGTGTCCATTATTTTGGTGTTGTTACGGCCAGACCGTGCGATAGAAACAACACAAGGAAGGGAAGACTTATTGCAAAGCATGGTTACAGAGAGATTTCAGTCCATCGTGGTGGAGGAGGCGTGGCCGAGTTTGTAGTAATGGCGATACTTGGTGGAGACTCTTCACATCATGGTGGACCAGAAAGTAGAGAGTATCTGATAGAGCTATGTTAGGGTAACCTTCAAAAGCCCTCCCCCAGTGACATCCCTCCACCGGTCAGGCTTTATGTTCTAAAGGGTCCACAGCCTTTAAAATGGTGCTGCAAGCTGAGAACTGAATATTGAAAATAGGAACATTCAAACTACAAGAGTCTCCATTTGCTCTTAAGATGGCAACACCTGCAGGCTGGAGAGATGGCTAACCAAATCATCACCAAGTGCCACAGCTGGTTATTAACTCAGTTCTTATTTTAGGGTGGTGGGAGGTAAGAAGGGAGAGGAGTACTCACAAGAGGAAAGGAAATATCAAAATTTTTCTTCACACTGGACATAGTCACCATCCGAGAACTCTGCATTCAAATTATGGTATTACCAAACTTAGCAGTAAACAAAACTTCAAAATGATTGCTGGATATGTTGGGAGCAGTATCTCACTTCTATCTATACGAAAGAAAGACTCGTTTATGAAGTGCTAATAAAATCCCAATTTGCATGTGTAGAAAGTAAGAGATAAGGAAAGGAGTTAAAAGAGTTGAGATTGAGCCAGGGCCTCTGGGACTCACTATAACCACAATGCCTTCGTGTCTCCCTAAAAGCTTTTCTCTCACGCACACCCGTTTCCTCTGCTGACCTCTGACCTTCCATCATGGGTTCCCTACCTCTTTGCTCAGAACCTCTCACTCTAGATTTCCCTATTCTGAGGGTCTTAAAACTCAATCCTAATTTTCTTTTTCTATGGCAAAGCTGGAATTGGTTTAATTCAAAATGCGTTGCAGGGAATGGACTCAAAAGAACTTTCATCGGGGTTGACAGAAAGTTGCCAGCAGCAGAGAGTGAGCCTCGAAGTTTGCAAAGTAAAGATATTCTGCTGTGCTCCAAAAGAGCAGTTCTGTGTTGGAACTGAAGCACAGGAAACAAAGCAAGAGCTACAAAGGACTCAAGATGAGGGTCGTGTAGGTAACACGTTTCCCTGCTGCCTTACCAGGACTTAGCCTGGAGCTGGTGACCACATCACATGAACCACTTTTTAAGGAAACTGCAAGGCCCATCTGACAGTCATAGACTCGCTTTAGGTCCTGTACTGGTGCTCTTCACACTAAATAAAATAAACCAGAATGGAACAGAAGGGCCAAGGAAATAACATGCACTACAGCTAAGAACTTTGAGTTTGAATATGTGTTGGGGAAGTTTATTTTTAGTTATGTTTAAAATTGTTTTATGCACTGATGAGTAAGGGGCTATCCTAAGTCTAGGGCATTCTGAATTGTTTGCAGGTGTTGGATTTCTGAGGGGGTTGTTTAATTGCTAATGATCTGCATGTGCTACCAGTAAAATACCCAAGGTGTTCCAAAAGAATAAAAACACCTGAGCTCAGAGCTCGGGGTTCCACTGTCCATCGAGTATGGTGCTGGCCATGGTGGTGGTTCCCTCTGCTGAGGTCTGGCAGGGCTTGCACATATGACAACACCTCCTTGTCTTCTTGGATGAGACCCCACAGCAATCTACAACTACAAATGGCGCATGATCGTAGGGCAGGACATCATCCAGCTAATCCAACATGGAGACAAGGAAGAAGAGAAACTCCAGACCTTGCAAAGTCTGGTAAAGTACTCTCAGGGAAGCTACCAGAGACTAGAGATTAAAGTATTAGTTGAAGGCTCCTTTGAAGAAAGATGAGAGAGAGAAAGGGAAATAAGCCTCTATGAAGAGAAAATTGTGAAAATTAGGTGAGAGGGCTCAAAAGTGAGAGCCACAGAATAGAGGCCTTTAGAGAAAAGCATTTTCATGATAAAAACAACTCAGCTGGGAGAAGGAAAGAAGCAAGATTTCCACAGCTTTTACTGATCATGGAGCTGACACTCCTTCCTGCGGCTGGCAGCAGCCAGGGCACGGGAAGCAGAAACCAGAGGGTACTGCTGTTCTATAAACTTTTTTCTTCTGATAGCTTTTTTGTGTGTCCATGAAGCTCAAGATCTTGTGTTCGAGGTCTATAAAGAAGGTTGCATGTTTTTCCAAAGCGGTGGCAGAGGGAAATGCCAAACCCCCAGGACTTTTTAGCCGGATATTCTTCCCACTGTCCCAGGACGCCCTCCTGTTGTAGAAGCTGCAGCTTGGAACCAAAAGGCCACTTAATTAAACTGACCAGTTTTGTTTTGTTTTTTTCTGCAAACCTAAGAGAAAGACAAGCGGTCAAGATATTGGTGATGGTGACGAGAACTCCACACCATGAGGGAACCCTTACTGTAAAGTGACCAGTTGTTTTTCCTGCAAGCCAGACTCTATCTTAAAACCTGGAAACCTGGAAAGTGTTTCCTCAGGAACAGTGCACAGAACCTTTCTTCTAGAACTGGCCAAGGTCATATCTCATGCTGGCAGCCAAACTTGGTACTGTAAGAGTCACCCAGCTGGTTCTGGTTTTGAAGGCATGAAGGGGACTCTGAAGAGCAGCTGAAGCTTGGCGCTGTAAGAGGTCAGGAGAGGCCATTAGTGAAGGTGCAGCCAACATAATAGTTGAAGGCCCAAAATGAAGGGGTCCTGTAAAACAGTTGAGCCTTGGCACCATGAAGAGAGCCCAGTAGAGGCCATTGGTGAAGGTACAGCCTCAGTAGTAGTTGAAGGCCCAGATTGAAGGGATCATGCAGAGCAGTTAAGGCCCAGCACCATGAAAAGAACCCAGGAGAGGCTATTGGTGAAGGTGCAGCCCAGTTGCAGCAAGGGACCCCGGCATTTTGAAGATGCCAGTACCATGGGACAACCACCAAGAACAGCAGTAGCAGTCGAATGGAGCCAATCAGACACTGGAAGACAAACTGTGCATGCTGCAGAAGGCAGAGTCAAGAAACTGATCCAAGCCCTTTGGAGGAGCCCAGAAGACTTTGAGTGAATTCCAGATAATTGGACATTAATAATATTTTTCTGCCATCCAAAGGTACTGTGAAAAACTTGATAGATACTTGGTATCATTTGATCATGTGCATAAGAAGCCTCATGATTGTTCCTTTTGTAAATAGTTTTGCTGGCTTAGTGTTAAACTGTGTTGTAAAGGCAAATCAATTTTTTTTTATACAGGAAAGAGGAAAGGTTGGGGAAGTTTATTTTTAGTTATGTTTGAAATTGTTTTATGCACTGATGGGTGAGGGGCTATCCTAAGTCTAGGGTGTTCTGTATTGTTTGCAGGTGTTGGATCTCTGTGGGGGATGTTTAATTGCTAATGATCTGCATGTGCTATCAGTAAAATACTTGAGGCGTTCTGAAAGAATAAAAACACCTGAACTCAGAGCTGGGGGTTCTACTATGGAGTCTGGCACTAGCCAGGATAGTGGTTCCTTCTGCTAGGGTCTGGCAGGGTTTGAGAACACCCCCCCCAATGGCAGGTTTGCCAATGAATATACCTCCTTGTCTCTCTTGCTGAGCCCACACAGCAGCATACTATTGCAGGCATGTGTGTCTGGCATTGTAGTGTGAAATATGGTTCTTAGGGCTGGAGAGATGGTTCAGTGGTTGAGAACAATTACTTCAATTCCAAAGGACCCAAGTTCAATTCCCAGCACCCATGTCACCTAGCTTACAACTTTCATTAACTTTAGCTCCAGAGGTTCCAATACCTTCTTCTGGTTCTCTCATGGTACACACATACATATTACACACACACACACACACACACACACACACACACACATTTATTAATGTTACTACACACACACACACACACACACACACACACACACACATTTATTAATGTTACTATTAGCTTAAAGAGTAGAGGACCTGGCTGAGCGGGTACATTGCTCACTGTGCAAACACAGTGAGTTTGATCTCCAGAGCCCTTGCAAAAGAGCCAGATGTGGTTTGTAATCCATGCACTGGGAAGGCAGAGCCAGCAGGGCCACTGGGGCTTACTGCCAGCCAGGCTAGCTTACTCACTGAGCTGCAGGGCAACAAGAAATGGCACTCCCTGGAGAGATGCCTTGGCAGTTCAGAGCACTTGTTGCTCTTCCAGAGGTCCTGAGTTCAATTCCCAGCAACCACATGGTGGTTCACAACCATCTATAATGGGATCTAATGCCCTCCTCTGGCATGCAGGTACACATGCAGATAGAATACTCATATACATAATAAATAAATCTATTTTTAAAAGGCAATAATACTAAAAAATAAAATCTTTTTTTATAAAAGAAATGATACTCAAGGTTGTCCTCTGATTTCTACATGCATACGTGTGCAAACGAACATGAACACACGTGTGTAGCCACATATATATAGGAGTGCACGCACACTCACAAATGATAAAAATAAAGAACTTCTGGCTTGAAACTGAACTATGATACAGAGCGGAGAGCCAGGTGAGTTGTTATGTTTAAAGTATTTTCTGCTTCTCCCAGATGACTGTGAGCTAATGTAAGAACCAACCCAGGCTGTGGTGTGGCTGGATATGAATGGATTAAGGATTGCAGCTTCCCTCCTGGAGAAATCCCACTTATAACCCTGCTTAAGAAACAGAATTTTTAAAAAAAAGGATGGTATACTTTAAAAAGATTTTTGTGAGAGCAGTTTCTGGTTCTCAGCAACATTGAAAGTTATGGAGATAATCCATATGGTCCCTCATCCCACATATGCAGAGCCTTCCCTGTGACTAACTTCCTCATCAGAGTTAAAACTGACCAGCCTATAGTGATACATTGTTATCTCTCAAAGTTTTACATCCTTTACATTGGGTCTTTCACGGGGCATTGCATTTTCTGTGAGTTTGTACTAATGCATAACGGCTTGGCGCAGAGTCCCTGCAATCCTGTCAAAGCACTTCCATCATGTGTCAGCTGCTTTTCCTGTTGCTGCCACCAGATACTTGGCAAAAGCCACTGACGTGGGAAAAGTTTGTTTTGGTTCACAGTTTGAAGCCACAGTCCGTCTTGATGAGGATGGTGGCAGGAGCTTGAAGCAGCAGGTCACGTCGCACCCACAGCCAGGAAGCAGAGAGAGATGAACGCTGGTGATCAGCTCGCTTTCTCCTTTTTATTCAGTCTGTGATCCCAACCCAGGGAACGGAGCTGTCTATTGCTAGTGCGGCTCTCCCCATCTCGATTAACCTAAGCTGGAAAAGCCTTTGCAGGCATGCCCGGAAACTTGTCTCTTTGGCAAATCCAGATCCTTGTCAAGTTGTCTATCAACATTCACCATCACATGATCCTGAAAGTCTTCCTGTCCACTGCCCACTTCCCTAAACTCGTGTACACCAATGACCCTTTTAGTTTTCCTATCCTTCCCTTCCCAGAATGCCATGGAGTTGGCGTAATACAGTTTACAGCCTTTTCAAATCAGCTTCTCCATGGGGAAGTGCGGCTGAATGTCAGCAGAGTCTGTTTGGGCCTCGATGTCTTGTTTCTTTGCAGTGCTGAATAATATCGTAGACTTGACCTACTAGAGTTTGCCCGTTCCTCTAACGAAGGACACCGCAGTTTTGTCCGGTTTGCTGCAGTCCCAAGTGAGGCTGCTATAGACCCGTATTCAATTATGGTATGGACGTGACATTTCAGCTCTCTCGGGTGAATGACAAGGCATGGCTGCATTGTGTGATGAGGATGTATTTGGTTTCGTGAGATGCCAACAAACTGCCTCCCGGAGAGCCTGTATGCACTTACTGTCAACCAGCAGCCATGCAGGAGAGCTCCTGTGCTCTGTGTCCTTGGCAACATTTACTGTTGCCGGTATTCTGGACTTTGGCCATTCTGACTGGTATGTGTAATGGTATCTACCTGTCATTTTATTTCCCTAATGAGACATGATGTAGAACACACTTATGCACACTGTTCCCTCACCCCTCCACCTCTGCGTGGATCAGTTTGTGTACATATTCTTTGATGAGGAGTTTGTTAAGGTCTTTGGCTCACTCTTCAATTAGACTCTCCATTTTCTTATTTTGAGTTTTAAGTATTCTTCATATATCTTGGGCAACAGACTTTCTCAATACATCATTTGCAAGTATGCAGTCTTCCACTGGAGTCTGTCTTAATTCTCTTCACAGAGCCTTTCACAGAGCAGAACTCTTAGTTCCAAAGATTACAATTTGTGACTTACCAATAACTTTGCCCTGGGTCACACTTTTGATATTGCAGATGCTATCACCAACCCCCAAACTATCTGAATTTCCTCCCGTTTTATCTTCTAGGGTCGCAGTTTTGTGCTTTATGTGTAGGTCCATGGCCCATTTTCCGTAGGATTTATAAAGGATATAGAACTGAGTCTCAAATCAGATTTTGGGTAGGAACGTCTGGCTGGTGAGCTCCAACTGCTGACGGCTTTTCTCTCCACTGTATTATCTTTGCTCCTTTTCAAAGATCATTAACTTTCACTTTTGTGGTTCTATTTCTGGAATATTTACTCAGTTACATTGATCTATTTGTCTATTCCTTTGCCAATACTATACTGTATTGATTACTGTAGCCTTTTAGTAAATCTTCAAATGGATACTGCCAAGCATCAGTCATCCAGTGTGTGTGCGTGAGACAGTGCTTGTGTGTCAGAGCCCAGAAGAAGCTGCCAGGTGTGTTCCTCTATTGCTCACCATCTTGTTTTTGAGACAAGATCTCTCAGGGAACCTAAAGCTTGCTGTTTTGTCTAAGCTGGCTGCTCAGCAAGCTCCTAGGATCTATGTGTCTTTGCCCTTCAATGCTGGGGTTATAATCATGTGTACCTATTACCAGGCTTTTTATACAGGTCCTGGAGATTTGAACTCCTCCAGATTTGAACTCTTGCTTCGTAGCAAGTATTCCTTCCTACCGATCTGTGTCCCAGCCCAGGGTCATTCAATTTTGTTTCATTTTCAAATATTCTATTTGCTATCCTGAGTTTGTTGCTTTGCCACATAAACAATAGAAATGGTTTATCTGAACTGAACCTACCAATCAAGTTGGAAAGAATTGGCATTTTTTTTTTTAGGACTGACATTTTAATGATATTGACTCTTCCTACAAACATGAGGTAGTTTCTGTTTGCTCAGCTCTCTTGCTTTCTTTCACCGCAGCTATGGAGCTTCCTTCCTTCCTTCCTTCTTGAAGGTGTTGCGCACATTCTGTTAGGCTTGCATCTGAGCGGTTTATTGTCTAGAGAGCAGATGTAAGTCGTATTGTGATTTTTATTTTAAATTCAAGTCATCTACTGGAAAGTCAGGAAGTAGTGGACCCTCGTGTGGTACCTCTGTATCCTGCTACTTTGCTATAGTCTCGGTTCTTATTTTTATAGATTTTTTTCCTTGCGCTTTTTACATAGATAATTGTCAACTGTGAAAATAAACAGTTTCTTTCTTTTTTCTTCTTTTAAAATAATTTATTTATTTTTATTTTATGTGTGTTGGTGTTTTGCCTGCATGTGTGTCTGTGTGAGTGTGGCAGAGCTTGAGAGTGTCAGATCCCCTGGAGCTGAAGCTGACAGTGAATTGGGAGCTGCCACGTGAGTGCTGGGAATTGAACCCGGATTCTCTGGAAGGACAACCAATGCACTTAAGCCATCTCTCCAGCTCCTTATTTCTTCCTTCCAAATCATGGTGCCATTTATTTCCTATTCTTTTTTTTATTACATTTCTAGTACTTCTAGTACGGTGCTAAGAAGGACCGAGAGGGGGCATTCTTCCCTTCCTCTTAATTTTAGTAGGGAAAGTTCTATTTCTTCACGGTTGTGTACATTGGCTTTGAACATGTTCTCCATAGGGGTTAAGATCTGTTCAACTCCTAGTTAAGCTTACACACTTCTAAGGCTGCATGAAATGCCTGAAGCTTCCGTACTTGTAGGACATTCATACCCTTACAAAGGTACCAAATGGACTATTAGTTCATGAGCCACTGTAGTACTTGGCTTTGGTGAGCAAGGGGCAGTGAACTAAAACTCACCTTGAGGATCTCCCTCCAGCCATCATGGCCGAGTCCTTGTGTAGCTGAGTCATAAAGTTTGCATTTGTGTAGCTGAGTCATAAGGTTGTCTGGTAAAATGGGGCTTCCAGGACAAATGAGTGGGTGCACCATTAGACTGAGTCCCTAATGGGGACTGCACCGTCTGCTAAAACAGAGCAGAACAACTGGGTGGAGAGACGGTGAATTCACTCTGTCCACCCCTGTCTCTTTTCTCCTCTCTTCTCTTCATTTCCTCTTTCATCCGGTCCATGCTCCAGCCCCAGGGATGGAAGTACCCATACTCAGGAAGGGTGGTCCCCCCCCCTCAGTTAATCCTCTCCGGAAACACCCTCACAGCCACACCCAGAAGTATGTCTCACCAATCTCCCAGATGATTCTAAATCGGTCACATTGACAATGAAGATTAACTATCAGAGCTGCCTAAAATTAGACTCCCTGCCCTAGAACACAGTGCCGGCGGCTGCTGTGTTGGTGATTTCCTCATCGTTGAGCTAAAATGCCTGCAGAAACAAGTTAAGGAGGAAGAGTTTATTTCAGCTCACAGCTCTAGGGGATATGCTCCATCTCGGAAGGGAAGAGCCCGAGGCAGAGCTGGATGCAGCTAGCCACAGATGTGGCTTACTCTAGGACTCATGCTTAGCTGGCTTTCTTATACAGCCCAAGATCTCCTGCTTGAAAATGGTTGGACCCTGAATGAGCTGGGCCCTCCTGCACTACACACATACACACACACATACACACACACACACACACACACACACACACACACACACACACACACCATGTAGATATATCTGCAGACCAAAGTCAAGAAAAGAAACAGAGAAGTGTACATGTACTCACTTTCCTTTCTAATTTTGTTGTTGCTGTTGCTGTTTTGTTTTTTGTTTGTGCAGCCCTAAACCCTAGTCCACTGAATGGTGCCACCCATATTTAGAGTGCATCTTTTCACTTCAATTAATCCAACCTAGATACTCCCTCAAGACACACACAGATGATGTTTCCTTGGTGATTCTAGAGCCTGTGACATGACAACCATTATTAACCTTCTCAGCTGCCTTGAGTCCTCATAACAGAAATCACTAGTGCACAGCTTTGCAGTGTAGGCACAATCTGCCCTGCCCCTCAACACTGTATCCAGGCCTTACAAGGTCTGTGGCAAGTTTAGACACAGCAGGCAAGCTGAACTTTCTTTAAAGTGTAGACTGGAGTGTGGTGCTTGCTTTCTAACACGATACCTACCTGCCTCTGTAGCAGGCAGACGCTGCAAGAGCCCTCTCCCCCCATATGTCAAATTGAGGGGAAAGTGCCCACGGCTCCTTCTGTAGCCTCGGATACAGGATGTCTGGTGAGCCAACTAACCAGGGTCCGACTTTAAAAGATGAGATAACTGTGGAATGTGATTTGAAAATCACACCATGACCAATTTTGCCTTCCACCACGGCAAATAAATTCTTGAAATAAGAAGTGATTCCACTCATCTCTCACCCGGTCTCCGCATGGGTGCATCTTTAGTCACACATTCCTGCTAATATGACTCACGGGCAGCTGAAGTCGAGTTAGCATGAATGAACACTCCTTCGTGGCTGTATCTCAGGATGAACTTAGCTCAGAAGTCCGCACGTCCGTCAGACGAAGAGAAGCAACTGGCAGAATTTGCCTCATCCAAAAAAATAAACAAATAAAAAGTTTTTTAAAAAACCACGGGGGTTTTATGCATGCATATATTAGGGGAAATTAACATGGTGGTTGATGATCTGGGAGGAAAAAAAAAAAAGGCAGAATCCTACCCACTTGTAAATTCACAAATCCACTTGCAGTGGAAAGCCCAAGTCTGCCCCCTGAAGGAATTGCACAAATGAATCACAGGATGAGATCTGGCTGGGTGCCTGGAAGCTGCTGAGGTCACAAAACCCACTCAGAAAATAAGCCAGGAGCCAGGTGCTCCTCTTGCTTCCGCCTAGCTTTCCCACCTCGGCTGATTAAAAGCACTAACTAATGCGGGGGTGTGTGACTTCAGGAGTCTCACGGAGACTCATCGTGGACCCCTGCGTGTCGCACGCATCCTGGTTTCAGCGGGTTGCTTCTTGCTCTGTCTAGAGGTGCCTCGGCGGCAGTTAATGGGAGCGATCTGCTCCAGTTCCTGCTATTTTCGGCTCTTTAGCTTTTCTTAGCCATGGATTTCTTCTGTCTAAATCTGCCCGACTGAATTGGAAGCTGCCCAGAATCTTCTACTTTAGAAATCACATTTGTGCATCGAGGGTATATATTTGTCGTCCCCGCCCACTCTCCAGCCACTTTCTGAGAAGTGCTGGGCCAGTCACGTGACAGCCATCAGTGTATTTGCACCCTTTTTTTTTTTTTTTTTAAATACTGTTTAAAAACATAATCTGCATTACAAATTGCACCGATTCCTGTATGGAGTAAGTCATCATTCAATAAAAAGCACAAATGTGTGCCTGTCATATCCCGCATAATAAACTGCAAGTAAATACATCTTTTCTTAGTCCAAATCAGACAGGAAATGATGTCTTTATTTTCTCGGTTATGCACCAAGTTTGCAATCAGCTTTATTCTTGATTCTCTCAGGCCAAGTTTGCACAGCTCAAGAGCACTGAGGGGCTGTGCTTTTACCCACACCGCTTAGACACCTGAGGGCAGGATCATGCTCCCATTTCTCCGCATCTCTCCCATCCTCAGCACCACAACCTTGCCGCCATCTTGCCCGGCGCACTTCTAGGAAAGATTTGACACAATGTCTGTTTCCTAACTGCCCTTAATTATCAATTTGAGACAGTCTAGAGTCACCTGAGTGGAAAGCCTTCAGATTGAGGCTAGCCCAGATCACATTGGTCTGAGGACATGTCTAGAGGGGACTTTCTTGATTATTAATACAGGAGGACCCGCAGCCTGTTGTGGGCAGCGCCATTCCCTACGCGGGTGGCCCTGGGCTGTAAAACAAATGCTAGCTAAGCTACTTCAAGCCCCAGTTCCTACCCTGACTTCACAGGGATAGACTGTGACCTGGAAGCAGAAACCAAATGGATCTCTTTCCTCTGGAAATTGCTTTCTGTCGTGGTGTCTATCACGGCCTCAGAAAAGAAACCAGAACAGTTTGCTTGTGCAGATGAGGCTACATCAGGAGGAAGCCCTGCACCCTGGCTTCCTCCTCTACAGAATGAAATGATCGACACCTTGTCAGATAGATGCGGTAGCTCTGATGACATGTGTGTTCTGTTGGTTTTGAGGTCCCTGCTCCATTATGTGCTAACTGGAGGTACGGGCGTGCTCATTACCTAGCGACATGAGCACGCAAAACATAGACGGGCAAGCTGGCCGGGCTGTGTGAACTGCACACACGTTGTTAATAATGACAACCAGATCCTTTGCCATGGTGTGATCTCCTTTAATTCCATAGTAAGGTTGGCTGCGTGGTTCTTCATTCAGGAAGGAAGAAGGAACAAAGGTAGTAAGCCAGAGTGCGTGTTTTGTGTTTTGTATTCCCAGCTTGGGGGATGGCTCAGCGAAGAAAGTCCTTGCCATGAATGCATCAGCGGCTGAGTTTGAATTCTCAGAACCCACAGAAACGTGAATACTGTGGCACAGAACTGTTCTCCCTGAGAGGATATGGGAGGTGGAGACAGGAAAATCCCCCCAAGGGAACGAAACAAGAGGAATCCTGTCTCGGATGGGAAGTGAGGACCCACTCCTGAGGTTGTCCTTTGACCTCCAAACACCTGCCCTCCATGACACACATCCCTCCCCCCACTTCACACATCTGAATGCACATGAGGACACACAGAGATAGATAGATAATGATGATGATGATGATGATGATGATGATGATGGTAAGTTTGCGTTCCTGTCTGAAAAGCTCACAACCACTCCACTTACCCCAAACACTTCAGCTGCCTTTCTCCTGTGGGATCTTTGACTATTCTTCCTGGGAAATTTTGTCTTCAGATCTTCATGTCTTGAATGGGGAGGATTGACTGGGACAGCCAACTTAACACAGGTTTCATATCCCAGCCAGACTCAACACATCCAGCATTTTATACCCATTGCCCTCAAGTAAGGCAAAGTTTCAGTGACATGACAGTTAAGAATGTAAAGTCAAAGGTTCCATGGTGACTGGGCGTGAAGCTCAGTCGGTAGCAGATTCACCCAGCATCCATGACGCTCTGGGTTCAGTCCCCAACACTGAATGAAATGGCACATCAGGGGCAGGCTTGTAACCCAGCACTCTGGAGGTGGGGTCAGGAGGATCAGAAGTCCAAAGTCGTTCTCAGGTACACAATCAGTGGGATGCCAACCTGAGCTACATCATACTTTGTCTCTGAGAGCAATGGGGGGAAATTACATGGTCTGTGTTTACATTTGTCTTCTCACCCTCACTGTATGACTTAGAAATTGGTTTGACTTCTCCTTTTATGTCTTTTCCATGTCTGTAAGGTGGAGGCATTAATTTCTCTTATAGTATACCATTTCTGGGCGGGGGATTAAACGGCTAGTACACATACATCGTGAGAGACCGCACCTGATGCAGAATGAACACTCCATTCGTGCCTAACTGAGCCTTCAAGGTGAATTGAAAGGGACACTTCACTGTCCGATGTCTTCTCAGATTTCGTGGGCTTGTTATCTTCCTCATTCCTCCCTCTGTCTCCAACACCAGGTATGGCACACAGTGGAGACTGTATAAATAACATGGACGTGCTGTGGGTTAATGAGCAAAGATACATTGAGAGTAAGCGAGTTTCAAGTTCCCGGAGACTTTCTGTCTTCTTCCCATGGACTGGTTTCTTCTCTCTGAACCTTCCTGAGCTCTCCCTCTCCTCGGACCTTGTCACTGTGCCTCAAGCATAGCTTTGAACCGGTGCTTTCATGGGTACTTGTGACCGATGGATGGAACCGCATGAACTGCTTCAACCGAGAGGAGGAAGAAGCCCCACTGACCACCTGGAATGCACCGCTCAATTTTGAGCCCACTCAGTTGAGGTGAGCAATAGGCTCTCCATAAAAATCAGCGTCACCATGAACAAACTTGGTTGAGGAACGTGAGCAGGCAGGAAGGAGGGGCTTTGAGGAGAGCGTCTCTGTCAGAGACACTTACCCAGTGACACACTTGTGCCTCAAAAATAAGCATCCTGTGAGACCCAGCACCTACTCACAACCTTGACTCTGCCATGCTCTTCCGTGACTAATACGAATTGGTACATCCACGAGGTGTAACTCTCAGGCCCAGAGAGGTTGGTTTTGTCTGCGGGCTTTCAGGGCATGCGGCCTGCCAGCGGTCACAGTACCTCACCCCTGTCTCTTTACCCAGCCAGATGTCCACATATCTGCCACTATTTCTCATTCATCCCAGTTTCAGGCTCTAGCACCCTTGGGTGGTCTTGTCGGTGAATTCTAGTGTAGTCAGAGCTGGAGTGACACGTGTCTCTATTCATCTAGAACGGCCTTGATTCACAGTGCCCCACTTTAGACATCATTTTTTATTTTTATTTTTATTTTTGGTTCCATAGTTACACTCAGCTTCCACAGGGAGCTGCAGAAGAGAATGCAGAGTTCCTGAGTGTTATTTCTACTACGCCTGGACGCCAGCCACTGATTCTTCTCAACAGAATGGTAAGTCAATAACCCTGGCCTGTTCTGTTTCTAAAACAAGGGAAAAGAGAGAAAAGGATGTCAGGGTGCCAAGGTTATGGGACAGGGCTGGAATAAAGATAAGCTGTAATAAAGTATAATGAGCCGTAACAAACTAAAATGGGAATCTGCCTCCGCCCCCTGACTTCCAAATGCAAAGTACAGACATGCATGTATTTTCCTGTTGAGAGGAGATACAACCAGGAAAAGCTGTCTATACAATTCCTATCGCAAACTATGTGCCTGTTGAATTTCAAATTAAAATACATTGTTGAGTGTATATGTATTCTTCTGCAGCAAACAGACTTAAAAAAAAAAATCCAAGGATACTTCACATAAATGTGCCTGAGTGAATACGGAGACATACTGGGATGTAGCTTCCCATGCATGAGTTCTTGGCAAGAATGTGCGCAGCCCTGCGTTTACACACTTACTTTATGTACTCACTGGTCCTTTTTGCATGTGTATGCCTGTGGTTTGTTTCCATGTGTATATGCATGTTTTGTATGTATGTGGGTGTGTGTGGAAGCCAAGCATGCTCTGGAGACCCCTGTCTCCCCCTCCTGAGCATAGGGGTTACATTTAATTCAGCATTTACATGAGACTTTGGGGATCCAAACCCCAGTCTTCATGCTTCTGTGGCAAACATGTTACCTACTAAGCCATCTCCCCCACCCCCACGCTTGCGGTTCTTATCATTAGATCTTGGGGATCAGTTGAGTGACCTTCAAGGCCCCTCTGTCTGTGTTCTCATCTCATCTCCCAGTATGGTTCTAATTCTTCGAAGCAGGAAACGAGATTTGTAGTTTTCTTACTTCGCATTTGACCCACTACATACATGATAAATGAATATTTTCTAAACATAGATATTCATGTAACTGGGCCTAGGGTGGCTCGGGGGTAGGGTGCCTGCCTAGCATTCAGTGCTGCAAAAACAAAACAGAACGAATCAAACACATGTAAAAACTCAAGTAATTGTTTGTTCTTTCCTCCCCTTCCTCCCCCCACCACACAGCAAAAAGCCTTGCACATATGGGGGCTGGAGGGGGGAATGAAGCAAATGTGTTGGGAACATAAGTGAAATAAACAGTAGGCAAAAAATGCTTGGTACCTCTGGAAATGCGTATGACAGGAGGGAACAAGAGAAAGGGGAACAGCGGGGCACCAGTGATCTGAAGGGAGAAACGGGAAAAGCAGGAGGAGTCTTAATTAAGAATTGGGGTGGGGGAGATAAATATAGAAGAAAGAAGGAGGGTGAAATCACAGTGAAGATGTCTGAAAAAAAAAGTCAGGAATCGTATTATTAACTGTCTACCTAAAAATATCTACAATACATGTAAGTTTGCGTATGCATATACATGCACAATTTAAATGAGATTTTTTTCCCCATCTGGGCTGACAATGCTCCTCCCAAAAGCCAAAGACAGTTTAACAAAACCCTTACCTGGCATGAGAAACCCTTTTTGAAGTAGTTGGTGAAGGCTATCCACGAGACTCCCAAAACATTATAAGGCTATTATTGTTATTGCTCCAGGTTGCCCCCTAGAGGTGAAAGATAGATCTCCGTTCCTGAAGACGCCATGCACTGTGGTCACAGGACCCAGGGGACCTGAAGCTGGATCTGACCCTGAGAACTAGCTTTCATGGCACCAAAAGGTACCACGTAAACTTCCAAAGGAGGGAAGCAACCCATAGACCTAACCAACTACGACACCTGTGAAACTCAACAGGGACCAGAGTGACACATACAGGAATGTATGTGCACTGTAATTGTAAATGGTGGCACACATACCAACAGCTCTCTAATTGGACATAAGGCCCACTCAACAGGAGGCAAAACATGCCTGGTACTGGAAACCTAGCCAACTACCCACAGTTAGTGAATTCATGGGTCTTGGAGGAGAGCTGGTACAACCATCACATCCCTAAACTAAATCCCTAACTACATTCTAAATACTTGTCCTTATGTCCACAGATAAGTATAGCCTTTACACGTCGTCAAAGAAACCTATCTTTGCAACAGAGGGAAATCATCACAGAAAACCAAAACTAACTGAAGCGCAAAGTTCGGAAGCCCCATCCCAACAGGTACTTCCACAGGACAACTTCTGTGCCTAAGGAGATCCCTGTGTCCAGGGATCAGTGCAAAAGTGAGAGTGTAAGAGGCAGAGGCACAGGAAGTTGGCTGTGAGATGGAGTCTCCTAGAAATGTCAGAGAAGCTCTGCCCATGAAGTCTCACTGACATGGCTGTCTGGACATGACCTGAACAAGGACAACACTAAAAGACACGCTGACATGACAGGGAGAAAAGTTCATGAGGCCTCAACCCTAGACAAAGAACTATAGCATCTAAGGAATACTGACAGTGGGAGAAATACTCTTCCCCAGGGACGAGCACTCCATTTGGTTACCCAAAACAAACAGTCAGCCCTGAAAACAACACACACACACACACACACACACACACACACACAGAGACACACACACAAGTAACGCTATATAGACTGAACAGATTATATTTACATATTTAAGAAAGTGTGTGTGTGTGTGTGTGTGTGTGTGTGAGTTTGAGTGAGAGCAATTGAGGGGGTACATGGGAAGGATTGGGGGGAGTAAAGGGAAGGAAGAAAATGATGTAATTATATTATAATTTCCAAAAATGTTTTGTTTTGTTTTTTTTAAAGAAAAGAAATGCTCCCAGTTATGGTCCTGTAGGAGGTCTGGTCTCCCTCTGATCCTGACCACACATACAAAGGCATGGATAAAGTGTGTGTACAGCTCAAAGGATGCTGAAATACCTGTTATCTGGCTTCAAGGACAAAACACTATTCATTAGAACCTCCAATTCTATCTTCATCCTCCAGAAAAAAAGCAGCTGTTATTCTGAAATTCTTTCTGACTAGTCCCGGAATTCTCTTACATCGAAAGGAAGTACACATTGTTTTCCAAAGTGCCGCAGCCATTTTAAATGCCCGGCAGCAGTAGACGAGCATTTCTGGAGGTCTCTGCGCTCAGCATCAATACTTACTACTGTTGTCTTGTAGGGTTTCGACGGTTGCTCTGGTGGCCATTGCCGTGTCATCTGACATCGGATCCAAGCATCCCGGAGTCTATCCTTCACAGTCTTAGCTGTGCAGATGTCTTCTCATGGTTGGGAGAGTATTTCTCCACTGGTTTTATGATCTGCTTTGGCAGATAGGTGTTTTTAATGTCAATGTTCTCTTTGAAAGAGATGAATCTTTCCTAGAAGTCACAATATCATTTCTTTACACTGTATCTTATCACGTTACCTGTATTATATATGCATTATTATATATAATTTTTGCATTCCACATTTAATCTCTAACTCGATGGCAGATGCAGGAGGCAGGTGGCTACAATAGATCCACAATCAGGAAGCAGAGAGCAATGAATGCTATTCCTATTTGGCTTTCTCCTTGTTATTAAGTCTGGGACCAGCTCATGGAATGGCAGCCCATGTAGGCTGGACTGCCTTACCTCTCCTGACCTACTCCAGAAATTCCCTCACGGATGCACCAGGAAATCTTTTCTCTGTGGTGATTCTAAATTCCATCAAGTTAACAATTATGGTTAGCAACCACCTCCCCCAGCTACTATTTGGTTAATCTCTGGAATAGTTGGGTTTTTTTCTTCTTCAGATGAGTCCATTTAAGGGCTCAGTTCTTTGCCCCTTGCAATTATTTTGACTGAAGCTCAAATACTTCCATATTTTATCAAAAGGAGTCACTTCAAGTAGGTTCCTAAATCCTTCAGACATGAGTGCTGTGGTCTTTGAGAATGTCTTTGCTATCGGCCGGTAGGACAGAATGTTTTGAACACACCCGATGCACCTCCTATTCCAGACTCAAAATCAGCCATTTTCCCAAGAAACCTTGATATCCTTCTGTGGGGAATCCAGTGCTATTTCAATACCATCACCTAGCTGTTAGGGGGATTGATTGCAAGGTCTATCATTGTTTTTAGGGCATTTAAACGGGGAGAGCTGCGATGTATATTACGTAGAATTACATATATATTTGAAATACCTAATGAATTCACACAGACTTAGATTTGGGGTTAGTAAGTTGCACTCAAACCTTTCTGCATTGTGTCACTGTCTTCTTCCTTCCACACCGAGAATCCTGGTTCTTAAATATAGTGGAGCTGACAGAATAAACCGATAAACCATAATTATTTGTTCTAACCACATGGTGTGCATAACAGTCTCAGAAAAGGAGACTAAATAAAACTATCACCACCTTGCTGAAAACATTATTTAAAACTTTTCTAAAGTCACTGAAAACATTTTTTTTTTTTACTTACTGAAAATACGTTTTAGAATATTCACACGCTCACTCCCGTCTTAATAGTTGCCTAGTGCTTACGTTGTCAGAGCTCAAGTCCGTTACACAGGCTCCTCCCTTCCTCTGAAATCTCATTTACCCTCGGTTGTTGCTATAATGTTCTTTCTTTTGTAAATTAGGTTTGTGGATGTTCACTTTCTTTTTAATTATGTGTACGTGTGAGTCTGTGGGGAGATGGGATGGGGGTAGGTGTAGTGCACATGCACGCAGGTGCTGAGAGGCCAGAGAAGGTGTCAGATTCCCCGGGGCTGAAATTGCAGGTGGTTGTGAGCTGTTCACTGTGGACACTGGGAACTAAACTCAAGAGCCGTGAGCACTCTTAACCACTAAGCCATCTCTCTAGCTCTTATTAAGTTTTGTTTCTTTAACCCATAAATGTAATAAGTTTCCTTATGGTGTTTTCAGACACACATCTTGTTCGCCCTTTTCTGCTCACCCTCCTCCAGTCCCTCACCCACTCCCAAGGGCCTCCTTATGCTTTCCTGACATATGTGTTCCATTACCCTCTCATGATCATCTTTCTTCAAACCTTATTGACTTTGAAATTTAAGACCATAAACTTAATGTTAATCAGCTGTACTTGTCAATTCATGAGTAAACGCTCTGGTTTCTGACCATCATTCTGCAGCTGATTCCTGGCGAAATAATGTGTAAACAGTATTTTCCCATGTCCCACATGGTTAGTAGTGGTTCTAGTTCTGTCTGAAAGTTAGTTTAGCTGGATATAAAATCAATAGCTCACATTTTCCTCTCTTTAAAAAAAACTCATTTATTGTGATATTTTTACAATACTATAAAAACAGCCAATTTTTTTCCTTTATAAATTGCATATCTTTTGACTATGTGTACAAAAAATTTTTGTTTTTGTTTTTTGTTTGTTTTGTTTTATTTGGGTTGTTTTTCATTTTGTTTTGTTTTGTTTTTGGAACAAGCTTTCTCTGTTGTAACTCTGGCTGTCCTGGAACTCACTCTGTAGACCAGGCTGGCATTGAACTCACAAATGTTTGCCTCTGCCCCCCAAGTGCTTGGATTATAGGTGTGCACCACCACCACCTGGCTACAAAAGATTTTTTTTAATCTAGTAGTTTTGATAGAATGTCTCAATATTGATCAGTCTAGGTCAGCAGTTCTCAACCTGTGGATCATGTTTTTTACCCTTTAGGGGTGAAACAACCCTTTCACAGGGGTTGCCTAAGACCATCTGCATATCAGAAATTTACATTATGATTCATACCAGTAGCCAAATTACAGTTATGAAATAGTAACAAAAATAATTTGATGGTCAGGGGTCGCCACAACATGAGGAGCTGTGTATTAAAGGATCACTGCGTTAGGAAGGTTGAGAACCACTTGCAATAGATAACTACTGAACTTTTTTACCCTCTAGCTCAGGAAAGAGAAAGGAAGGAAGGAAGGAAGGAAGGAAGGAAGGAAAGAAAAAAGAAAGAAAGAAAGAAAGAAAGAAAGAAAGAAAGAAAGAAAGAGAGAGAGAAAGAAAGAAAGAACATCTTCACAGCCCTTTTTGGCTGTCCTAGCTTGGAGAGCATGAGCTAATGAATTGCTGAACTAGCATCCAAAACACCAACCCACCAACTGCCAGCTGCAGCTGCCACCCAACCTTGCTCTCTCCTTTACATTCTAAGCAAAGTTCCCAGAAGTTCTAGCGGCATGGCAATCCTAAGGAAAAGCTGCACATGGTGAAAAACGTCTTCAAAGTGTCCTGTTACAAACACTAGCCTAGGTTGATTTTCTAAGGTATACAGTGTGGCTTTCCAATACATCTTTCCAAAATAGCCTTTTATAATACTTCGAATGAGTTATTTTGAATGTTAGGGCTTTGGGGGATTAATCAAATAATACATGTAAAATGGCTAAAACCCTGACTTATATCATTAACATCCATTTAATAGTAAGTATAGGTTAAATATCAAAATTCTCCTTTCCCCAGAGAAATGAAGAAACACTTCAGTGTCAGGTTTCTAAGATTTCTATTGTTCAGTGGATGGGAGAATTCAGTCAAGGCAAGCTTGTGCTCACCACTGGCTGCCAGGAACTAAGTAGAAGAAGGACTCTGCAAAGATGCACTGGCTTGGAGCCAGAACTCATCTGTAAGTTCATCCCAGTCTTGGGGTACACTTAGAACCCCAAACAAAATAGTCTTTGTAGGTAAGACATATTGCCTCATTACTCCCTGTGGGGCTGGTGCTCTGGAGGTACAGCTAGGAAGTGGGATTGATCGTATCCGTTAGAAGCACTGTGCTGTTTATTGTCCTCATTATACCTCTCTTAGAACACTGACCAAAAGTTTGAAATCTCCCCTTGACCGTGCCAAGGAGACCCCAGGGAGCAGTTGTATCCTGGGAGCCTGGGTGTTCCTAACTCCCATAGCATTCTCCCAGTTGCCATCACATGGATTTAGGACACACTAGCGTATCAGTATGTTGGTGGGGGCCTGTTTCCCCAGCCTGCCTTGGAAGCAAGCCATGCATTTGTTCTAAGCACTTTACCTGCAGTTCCTCACTGCCAAACTAATAGTCCTTCCCAATGGTGCTTGACCTTGCAATAAAATGCAGTCTATTAATTGGAGCTGCATTAACCCTGGAGGAATCCATCCCACAGAAGCCAGCCAGTGTTTGCCTGGTTTTCCACTCTTGCCCTCGATCCTGGCCAGCCACTTCAATCTAGCACAAAGAGCCCTCTTGAACTTCCCCTACCAGGTTGAAAGGGTGGGTGCTTAGGAGGCTGGTAAGCATCCCATAATCCAGCAACATTGTTGGCAGTCACTTTCAAGGGGTTACTCACAAGAGTGGGGATGTCTCTTTCTGTAGAAGGTCACTGACCATTGTATAAAATGATTGGAAGGCCTCAAAAACCAAATAAATATAAAATATATATCCCAACTACTTTGCATATTAAAATGGTTAACAGAAAACCAAGTTAAGAGACAATCAAGTAACAGAACACCGGATCTCATTTTGTGAATGTGTATGAAAGACAGATGGGATAAAAGGGGAAAGAGGAAAGAAAATACTGTTAAAAGTAACCAACAACAAAAGATTTGGATGAGTGGAATAAAACTCAAAGACTTAAAGAGTATTTAAGAACATACACATACATATGCATGATAGCTTTATACATACATATATACAGATTCACTTACTTAACTATATTGAATGGAATGAATATTTCTGGGTCCCATGCATGAAACATCCTCATCACGTGGCGTCCCGCTGTCGCCATTGGCTTCTTGTCTGGAGTCCCAGGCTGCCAGTGGCCCGCTCCAGGCCAAAAAAACTGGGTGGGGCATGACAACAACATGTTGAGGGGTGAGGGCCATGGGTTTTTACTGCAACCTGCCGCTGCCTTGGCAGGCCTCTGTGAGTCGGATGAGTACAGACACTTGCGACACGCTACAGTGGGTGTCTCGTCTCTAATGGGGGTGTAGCTTGTATATCAAGGGTCACAAGCTGGGAAGGAGCCCATGACCCTGAGAATGCCCATTGGTTAGGACATCCTATGTGGGAGTGGCCTTGCCTGTGTGTGGAGCTTGAGTCTGTGTGATCCAGCCCACAGGGCAGAAAGGCATGTTTGCTTAGTAAGGGTTCATATCTAAATTTGGCTGTGTCTTACCCACTAGGGGTGACACGGGGTTCAAGTTAGCTTCACTATAGTCCTTGGAGAGTCCCACAAATATTCAATTGTATAAATTCAATTGAATAAAATATTAAATATGCATACAAACATGTATTCACACATACACACATACACATATTCCCCTTCTCTTTTCTCTCTCTCTCTTCTTTCTAGCCACTTTAACCATCCCTGTTTGCCTCCTACAGACATTGGTGGGTCTTGAAAATGAATCTTAAGACCCAGACTTAATTTCCATCACCCAGTTACCTCCTCTTGATACCCTGATGGCCCAGCAAATATCTGTGCTGTCTCAGAAGACCTAGAAACTGGGGATAGGATGGAGGAGGCACCAGAAAGAGCCTCAGATCTTGGGACAGGCCTGAGGGTCCTCTACCCAAACACTGAGAGTTGGGGCCAAAGGTTCACCGCATGCTCCTTTGGGTGGAGATGAGAAGAATCACCCCGGGGAGAATGGAACGGGAAAAGAGGACTCAGCATCAGGTCTCAGAGTGCAGAATTGTGGGTGATGTTCTTTCTCTGGTCCTGGGACTGTTAAAATCCTGGCGCTAGAGATTTGGAACCCTTCTGTGGGGCTGACAAGGCACCTGAAATTTGTCTCAGGATGAACATGCTGTTAGTTTGTTTCTGTCTGAATTGTGTTTCCCACGCATCATTTCAGAAATCCCATCTAAGCCCTATCACAGTGTAAGTGGAGTGGCGCCCGGAGGAGGAGTTAAGGGAAAGGACCTAAGCCAGACTGTGATGGAGTTGACACAAGAAAGTACACCCTCCCTCGCAAGGGCATGGTGGTTTCCGGCCAGTCTTCTAGAAAGCTCTAGAAGACAGCTGGGTCCATATAACACTCTCCCAGCCATTGTAGGGGGCAGCAGTCACATTGGTGGTGACAAGAGACAGATGTGTTGGGGTAAACCCTGAGTTACCTGTACTTATTTCCCAAAAGGCTGCGCAACATTTTGAGCATGACACAAAGAACAAAACTGGTGATGTCAGCATCACTGAGATGGCAAGCATCAACTGTCAATTTGACAGGCTCTGGATCACCTCGGAGACAAGCTTCCAGGCACATCTTTGAGGATTAGGTTAGCTAGCCCATGGCCATGCCTGGGAAGGAGTTCCTTGATCCAGTTAACTGAGGTGGGAAGACTCATCCGTAACATGTGCGACACCGTTTCCAGAGCTTGTGTCCTGGGCTGCATAAAAATTGCTGAGCTCCAACATCCACTCTGTCCCCTGGTGGTGGACACAGTGGGACCAGCAGCCACCAGGACTTTCCCACAGATGGAGCCTTGCCCCTTTCCATTCGTTGCCTCTGTCAGAGAATTTTATCAGAGCAAGAGGAAAAGTAACTACCGCCATCAACAGCTCTTCCTTACGCAGAGATGCTTTCCATAAACAATCCTTCTTAAACATCCCAACTCCCTTCAAAGGTTAAGGTCTTGGTTATCGTGTTTCACATTGGGACACATGACTGAAACTCAGAGATATCAGATAGCTGGCGAATGCTCCCGCCCCCCAAAGCAGTGCTCTCAGACCCATGGCTCCAAAGCCACTTTACATTAACTATGATACCTCACCGTCTACCTACCTCTTCACTGGGCCCGTTAGGAAATCACTTGAGACCAATGTGATAAAGTCACGTTAAGGAAATGAAGAGCTGCACAGGGAATAGCCTGGACTCAGACATCATTCCCCATGTTGTAACATTTAAAGAAGCGGCTACGGGTCACTTTTCTGTCTCCATTGTGTTCAGATAATTAGAGGCAGGCATGAGAATACAGCCTTTTGCTTGTTCTCACTTGCATGGCTTCCACTGGAAGCTGAAGAACGGACCTGGCTCTGAGTCTGAAGATTCCCCAAATCTGGTCCCATGTGACTTCCTCTACTAATTCCATTTGGAGAGACCTGGCCTCCCTGTCACCTGAGCAACAGCTGGACCGCTCCATTTGGTGCTGTTACTTGCTTCTCTCTGGAGTCATTATCCCAGCTCTTCCAGTCCCTGCTGGAAGTAAATGTTAGTCACTGAAAAGAATTAGCATGCACAGAGGCTTTCCCCCAGCAACAAAGAAAGCATTACAATCACATTGCTGTATGAGCAGCCTCTAATTCAGATACGCGATGTTTAAAACAGCCTTTAAAGATGGACCTTGGAAAGCTTTGCTTTGATAAAAAATTTAAAAAAAAAAAAAAGACACAAAAATACAGGTTTGGAAACTATGTGCATGCCAGATTAAATATAAGCCGTGTTGTTTTTTTTTTCTCATACATAAACCCCTTCATTTTATATTTACTACTAGTCATTCGTGCCACTTTGAGTTGCAATTATCTCACGAGATTGGAATAACACTCCTGTTTGTAGCTTGCATGAGGCTATCTAATGACATTAAAAATGGGGACAGTAGTTTACACTCATCGAGCAGTTGGAGAATAAGAAGAAGTGCTGCTTAGTGTTCTGTTGACTTGACACACGCTTGGGTCACCTAGGAAGACGGAGCCTCAGTTAAGAAAATGCCTGTAGGCAAAGCTGCGAGATATTTCCTTGATTCATGGTTGATATGGGACGGCACAGCTCACTGTAGGTGGTGCCACCCTTGGGCAGGTGGTTCTGGATTGTAAAACAAAGCAGGCTGAGCAAATCTTGGAGGAGCAAGCCAGTAAGGCAGCGCTCCTCCATGGCCTCTGTTTCAGTTCCTGCCTCCAGGTACCTGACTTTGGGTTCCTGCCCTGACTTCTCATCCCAACAGACTATAACCTATAAAAATGAAATAAACGGTTTCCTCCACAAGTTGCTTCTGGTCACGGTGCTTATCACAGCAAAAGAAATTAAACCAAGCCAGAAGAAAAACACTCTAACAGCTTGGATAAGGACCTCCGAGTTAGCTGTAACCGGGGTTCTCATCTCTGCCCCCTGAAATCCAAAGGTCTAAGTGCACAGGGTGTTAGTATAGCTAGAACCTCTCTGGTGTTTCTCATTGCGACCCCATCCCACTTCGATGGAAGGAGTTCAAAGCACGCTAAAATCCTACAGGTCCCCTAAGGAAAGGCCAGTAACTGATGCTACATCTGAATGCTAAGGGGAAGTCTATAAAAGTCCCTTTCTTTTAGGAGACCCGCGTGGAGGGAGACTAACACAACAATGTCCCTCCTGCGATAAGGGCAAGCTTTGGCCTTCTGAACTTGGTAGATAATAGTTTTTGACCGAAAACCATGTTGCCATGGTGAAAGCCTCCCGATCAGTTTTCACTGGTTGGTTCATTTATGTCTGTCCTGTGCCCTCAAAGAACTGCAGACAGCTGACTCTCGCTGTTTAGTTAACACAGTACCCAGTGAGTTATTAACAACAACTCTTTCGCTCTAAGGCCGGGGATGTTTCCTTAGTCACCTAAGGTGTCATTCAAGGGCCGAGGAGGTAGCTCAGCTTGTAAAGTGCTTGCTGTGAGAATGTGGGCCCCTGACCTTGAGCCCTAGAACCAACATTAAGAAATCCAGGAGTGGTGTCCCATGATTATAATCCCAGCACCAAGAAGTTCAGGATGGGTGGATCCCTGGAGCTTGCTGGCCAGCCAGCCCAACCGAATTGACCAACGCTAAGCCAATGAGAGATTCTGTATCAACAAGGGGAATGGCACCTGAGGATTGATATCCGAGGTTGCCCTCTGAACTTCATATCACTCATCTGCACACAAAGATGTCTCTCAAACCTCATGCTGTCACTTACAATATGTTAACACATGCTACGTGATCTTTTTAGAAACATAGAGGCTACTGCTTTCATATAAAGGACTGAAAGTCTTTCCACAGCCACAAATAATGCAAGGCAACATAAAAAGGTCTTAGATTCCTGGGCAGTTTCACAGGAGGGGAGCAGAAGGAAGCAATGATCTTGGCCTTTATTTATAATAACATTACCAACTTCAACTTTCAGGAGACAAAGTTGAGGCTAGGCAAGCCAGGATCCCAGCGTAAACTGACTGGGCTGTATCAAGATCCACACTTAGCTCGGTAGGTCTCTGGGCTTCTCCCTTCACCACAATGAGGGTCCACCTCCTACCAGATAATGTGGTATCGCACACCTGGGGTCATGATGTCCTCATCTGTTTCAGTTAATGTCAAAAGAAGCTAAGTAGCTTTCACTCAAGCCCAATTCCAGCTAGGTCCCCATTCAAGGATAGGCCAAGAGTAACTGTAGCCATCTCGGTTTCCAAGTGAATTATCCATTCTTCCAGACCTCCCAGATAAAGCAATGAGATTGCAGATAGCATCACAGACAACATGGCTGATGAATATTCCCCTTGCTGTTGATACTCATTAACAGAATTAGCAGCTAGGACTGAAGAGGCCGATGCCAGGAATATTTGGCTGAGAAAAGATCTGGCCGGATGATCCCACACTACAACAGTGCTGCATGCCAGAGTCCATTCCACCCCCACCCCTTACTAAGCAGCATCTTAAAATTATAATTATTGGAGCTGTTAATATATTTGTTTGGTGTGTGTGTGTGTGTGTGTGTGTGTGTGTGTGTGTATGTGTGTTGGCCAGAGAACATCTTGTGAGCATCGGTTCTCTCCTTCTACCATGTAAGTCCCAGGGATCGAACTCAGATCAACAGGCTTGGCAGCAAGCACTTTTTCCTGCTAAGCCATCTCACCAGCCCTAAGAGGCTTTTTTCTATACTCACATTCATTCCGACTCGGTGAAAATCCAGAGCCCACTAGACTATAAGAGTCGGTTCAATGCTCACCTTCTACAATGGATCAACACCTTAGTCTTCCTGTCTTATCTGTACTCGCTACTTTTCAAATTGTTGTGACAATAACCAACAGAAGCAAGAAAGGAGGGGAAAGGTTTGTTTAGACTCGAGGTCTGGGGTCCGGTCCATGTGGCGGGACAGCATGGCAGAAGGAACAGGAGCCAGCTGGTAACATGCCATCCTAGGTCACTCAGCACACAGAGGTGATTACTGGTTTTCATCTGGCTTTCTCCTTTTTATTCTGTCCAGGACCTGGATCTGTGGGGTGATGCCACCCACATTCAGGAAGGATCATCCTTCCTCAGTTAAACCTTTCTAGAAATATCTTCACAGACATACCAGAGGTGATTGCAAATCCAGCCAAGTTGACAATGGAGATTTACCATCACACCAATACAACAGGAGATGTATCTGGGAAGCCCAGTGATCGCCCCCCCCTTGAGAAGAACAATGTCAGAACACAAAAGAGACTGCTTTGGTCAACTTCTATGATGTTGCCATAGTGACAGATGGGGCTGGGTAGAAGAAAGTCTGAACAGAACAGAATTTCCCATGAATACCACTTAGGAGCCAAGGAGACCCTTTGGGGATAGGATCACATTGTTTAGCTCTCCTGAATTGGAGAACAGAGGAGATTCATATTCTAGAACATGAACTCAGATAGACTTAAAAAGACAACTGCCTGTTCTGTGTTCTGATCCTGAACCCACACTTCCTGAATTAAGAGGAGAGAGCACATCAGAGAGCAAATCCTTGCAGCTGTGTGCAGTAGCAGACCTGCTGGGTGGGCCGCCTAACCCTCTCTTTTATTAGCAGACCTACAATTCTGCATGGGGATTCATCTCTCACCTTCTTCATGACTCAGGAGTGGATCTCCATGAGCTTCAACAATCATAATGGTCCTGTTCCCCTCAAGAGTGATTGGTTTAGTGGCACAGGTTGCACAGTTCAGACAGAATGAGAATTTGGTAGAAAATCTGAGGATGGCAAGAATCTCTAAATGGGGGGAAACCCCATTTATTGGTTTGTCTATGTAGGATCCGACGATATGACCTTAGTTAGCCTGGTCATCGTTATGTAGCCAACAGTGACCTCAAACTTGTGGTGATCCCTCTGCCTCAGGCTCCTGTATACCAGGGTTAGAAGATCACAATCATTATTTTCTTAGGTAGGAAGAAACAGTCACTCTTCTCATCCTCCATTTTGGCAGTAGTACCTAGCTGTGATATCTATAAATGCACACCCTTTCTGACAGTGAGGACGTAGCCAAGGACAGTCCTGACAGCCAAGGAAAGACATAATCTGGGCCTTCATAGCATAGTTCAGCCATTGAGTTCACCATTCCTATCCCAGAACTTCTTATTATATATGATCCAGAGGGCCAGAGATGCAGTTCAGTGGTAGAATGCACTGTGCGTGTTCATGAGCCCCTGGATGCAGTCCCCAGTATTGAAAAGGCAAAGATAGACAGACAGATATGGATGGCTTCATTTTGCTTCTCCCCTAGGTTATTTATTCATTCAAAGCTCCTTCCTACTCACACAAAGGTCTTATTTTCACAAATGGATAAAACCTAACACCCCCCAGAGTCTGCCAGCCGACTTGTCGCCAATCCAGGTGGCTGTCTAATGGGGGTGGGGCGGGAACCGGGGTCTTCCCCTGTTTCAAGCCCCAGAAGCTGCAAAAGCCTTAAGAATCCTTCATTTGTACTAAGCTAAACAAATGCCCTTTTCATGTGAAGAATGTAGGGGGCTACATTCATTGTTTTTAGCATAGAGGTGTGAACAGGGGCGTGAAGCAAGCTGCAAAGCATTAGGAAGCGCCCTTCCCCACACAGAGCAGAAAGCACGTCTACAGGACAGTCACTCCAAAAAGACAGAGTATGTAACTATACAATATCTAATTCAAATATTACACTACAGGGAGACAATTTGGTAAGAACTCTGATTTGAGTTTGGATCTTTTCCCAAACTAGAGATGCATGGTGTCACAGCCATTTGAGATGGTAGGCAGGCACAGCAAGCTGCAGCCCCCAGCATGCTATCCTCAAGGAATTCCCTCCTTGATGCTCTACAATGTACCCTGCTGAGGGTTCTGATGTGTGGCGGGTTGGGTGTGGCAAATACGTCTTCTGTTAACACTAGGTTTATCAGGGCCTAATCCCAGTCATAAGTTGAGAAGTATCCGCATTTCCTTTTACCCAAAAATGGTCATTTCTATTTCTTTAAATAATTCTTTATACTTTGCTTACACTTAAATCAAAAGAAAGAAAACCACCTCACCATGGCATAACCAAATAGTATTCTCCATCCTCGCACATCATGTGTTCCAAATGGATAGATCCGACTTGTGGAAGAGACTCACAGCGATATCAAAATAGCATAATCTTGTCTTCCAGTGTTTTAATATTGTGGCTTTGAGCCCCATGCTGATTGATCTGTGGTCACAAGAATCTGCCTCATCTCCTGACAGCATTATCATTTCAGTCTGGTGTAAAGAAGTACCTAGAATATGCTTAATGATGTCTACTTATTGATTACTTCATTATTTACTTATTGCTTCTACCTTACTGCTTACACCATGCCACATGTGTACTTTCAACCCCTAAACAGACAGGGCACCATACTTTTTGTTGATGTTGTTTAACTGGGCCATCTGCCACATTTCACAATGTGCTTGGATTTGTATGTGCAATGTCTCCCATAGGCTCATGTGTTTGAATAGTTGGTCCCCAAATGGTGACGCTGTTTTGGAAGGTCGTGGAACCTTCTGGAGATAGAGCCTCTTTGGAGGAAGTGAGTCACTAGAAGCTGGCCTTCAGATTTTATACACCAGCCCAGCTTCCTACCCACTCTTGTGAGGAGGTGAAGATTCCCAGACACACACTCCTACCATATGAAACTGCCTGCTGCCATGCCTTCCTCTCCATAATGGATACATAGATGTATCCCTTTAAACTGTGAGTCAAAATAAGCCTTTCCTTTCTTAAATTGCTTCCTTTTGGCTATTTGATCACAATGACAGGAAAAGTGATTAGGATGTAACAATTTTATGTATACTTACAAATCGAGTCCATCACCATGAAGATCACCCTCAGATCTCCTCAGAGTACAGAAACCCATTGAAAGCCTTTTTTTTTTTTTTTTCTGTAGTAAATCAAAACCTTAGTTCTGCTTTTTCCCAGTATAGACTATCTGGTATTCTCAATCTCTTGAATATGCAAATTGAGACTGAGCGTTTTGTCTGATAAATATTAATGAGACGCTGCCTTCTCTCAGGCAGAGCCTGTGTTCCTGATGCGTGAAGGGGAAGCACAGTTCTCACAATGCATTCTGTTCAAACTTTCCACAGCCACAGCCTCCTTAGAAATAGATCATTTCGTCCCATGTGTTTCTTCTTTCCAATTTAATGACAAAAATAAGACATAAGTAAAATGAATATTTTTCCAGTGAAGAATAATTCCTCAAGAGGGAAATGCAAAGAATCTTGTGTTCTCTACAAGAAGTTGTGGTGATAAACTAATTAGCATTATAATGTGCCAGCAATTAGGAGCAGAGAGAATATCTGAAGCCTCATAAAGGGCCAGGTGTGGTGGTACATGCCTGTCATCTTAGCATTCAAGAGGCAAAGACAGGAGAATTACTTTACCCGTGAGTCCAGCCTGACCTAGAACTAGGTCAGCCAGAACTATCTAGTGAGACCCTATCTCAGAAAGAAAAGGAAGGAAGGGAAGGGAAGGGAAAGAGAGGGAGAAACTCCAAGCACAACTCTTCTCTGTCTTTTTACGGACTAATCTGATGGCTATGCACGTGCATGTCGTGGGAATGTTAATTACCGTGTAGATAAGCTGGTTGTAAATGTCATGGGCACAGGCTGGATTTGCCCCTCATAAGTAGGATTTGCAGGTAATTACAGTGGCTGATCCAACATCTCTGCAAAGCAGAGGCAATATTTTCACCCCGGTGCCAAGCTCCACTCCCCATTTCCTACAATTGGTACGGATCACTTTAAGACACAGAGTCAAACGATATCACTGTCACTTTAAGACACAGAGTCAAACAATAACCCTGTCCGTAGCGACTTGACAGCAGTAACTAGCTGTCATGCGTGTCACTTACACTAATCATGAGTCAGAAATGTTCTTAGCCTGTTGCAAACATTAGCTAATTCAATCTTCATAACAGATTCAAGGCAGTGCTAACCTGATCTTCTGCCACCATACCGCCTGGGCTCAGATTGCCCCATCAGCAAAGCTCTGCGTGTCTGGAAGGAGATGAGGCACAAAGAGGTTAAGGAGGTTTGGAAATGAGTATAAATAGCTACAGTAATCAAGAGTAATGAGGAAGGTTTCTTTCCCTCCTTCCCTCAGGGTTATTACTTCAGAGGTACTCACCCCAGTGGTAAATACAATAACATTTTTTTGAAACCCAAGCTAGAAGCTCCAAAAAAAAAAAAAAAAAAAAAAAGAAGAATTTGAGAGTTGATACTTTGATTAAAATAGCAAGGCAGAGATTTATGGCAAAGTGTCTCAAAGAGGGCATTGCTCTTCCTGCCTTTTCCAGATGGATTCTCATGACAAAATAAATTTAGACTCAGGAACAAAAAGGATTTATTAGAAAACCCTTGGAAACACACAAGGATTACACTGGCAGAGTGGGAACTTGTCTCTACACCTGTTGATAATTCGTGTTCGTCTGGTATTCAGGTGCATCTCCAAGTAGGTTGCATGGAAGTATTCATATTTGCATAATAATGTGTACAGAAATGATTTCGACTCTATTCTGTGCCCTGCAGGAGAGAGGTGGATGTCTCCAAGAGGTGAAACATTAAACCTGAGGACAGCAAGAAGAATGCAAGTGATATAAAATACTGATAACCACAACTTACGTGCTGTGCACTGCTCAGAAAGATACAGTGAGAAAAGTTCTGAGTCCACCAATAAATCATAACTTGAGCTCAGTCATTAATAAAGGAATGCCGACTCCGAGGAAACTATACTGGCAGAGTGTTCCAAATGACATCTAGTGGAAAAAGAGATGGGGAAAGACTCTCAAAACAGGTGTGATTTCTGACTGAAACATAAAATTAAGACCGAGTAGGCTGGGGAGATAGTGTGAAGAGGCCGACAGTGGTACACACCTGAAGTCCTGCCCTGGGGGAGTGAGATCTCCGAGCCTCGATGGCCAGCTAGCCTAGGCTAATTGTTGGACTCCATGTACATGAGAGACTCTCAAAGAAGGTACACGATGCTCCTGTAAAAAGCACTCGAGGTTGTCCTCTGGCCTCTGTATACACATACGCACACACAGTCACGCACATAATAAAGAAGCAAGACTTCCTAGTGGCAAAGGGGAATTTGTACAAGCGTGGCCCTCCCTGTAGCTGTGAGCGAGGGCACAAGCAGAAATAATTCAAACCTTGCAACCTATGTCTGTTTGCATAAGCCAGCTCTCTGCCTCCCATTCTCACCTCAGGAGGCTCCTGTTCTAGAATACAAATGTCCTCCGTTGTCCAGATGTCCTTTACAGGATCGTCCTCTGCTTCTGAGAAGCAAATAAAAGTGTGCTTAAAAGTCCCCTCTGCAACTGTCCTCGATCTGTGGGTTGCTTCCCCTCTGGAGGTCAAATGACCCTTTCCAGGGATCACCTAAGACCATCTGCGTATCAGATATCTACATTATAATTTGTATCCATAGCAAAATTACAGTGATGAACTGAAGTAGCGGCAAAAATAAGTCTATGGTTGGGGGGGGGGGGTCACCACAACACGAAGAGCTGTATTAAAGGGCTGTGGCATTAGGAAGGATGAGAACCACTGCTTCAGAGGGTCAGCCACGCCGCCCTCTTGCTGTCCTAGCTGCATCCACAGGAGACTGAAAGTTCACCGGGTTTACGGAACAGCAGTTCCATCTCTTTGTCTCTCGCTGTTTTTTATCCCAGAGAATGGAATCTGGCACTGGAACATATCACACCCGTTCCCCTGCGCCAGTAAGACACTCGTCACCACCAAGCAATAAGAGACGTTTCGGCGTGTTGGGAAAAGAAAATGGGAAGAATTCCCAAACATATTGCATCAGCATTTTGCCAGATTCGGAGGAGCCCGTGTCAGCTCGTGCCTTCTATAAATAATTGTTTTAACTGCCAATGCATGATCAACTCTTCGGTGTTTACAGTATTTACTAGCATGCCTCCTGGTCCCAGATGATTGACTGGGAAGGGGTAGAAGAAAGTTAAGGGAATGGATTCAAAGGCTAACAGCGTCAAAGTCCTAGCGAGAGAGATTGAGTGGGAGAGGTGGTGGCTGGAGAGTTGGCTTAGAGGGTAAGAACACTTGCTGCTCTCCCAAAAGACCTGGCTTCAGCTCTCAGCACCCACGTGGTGGCTCACACAGCATCTGTAAGGACAGTTCCAGGAGACATAACATTTTTTTTCTGACTACCATAGGCACCAGGCACACTTGTGTGGTGTATATACATATATGCAAGCAAACACTCATGCAAATAAAATGATAAATAAATCCATCTTTAGGGGAGAGAGAGAGAGAGAGAGAAAGAATATTTCCATATAAAATAATAGATAGATAGATAGATAGATAGATAGATAGATAGATAGATAGATAGATTTTTAGAGAGAAGAGAGGACATTTTCATACTGGGATACTGAGAAGAGTTGAGTGATATGCATATTATATTAATAAGCCAGCACATTTAACACAGTATCCTTGGGCTGGTGAGGGCTAAAAACTGCTGGCACCCCTTGACCTGAGATGTAAGAGGAAAAGTGAGTTACTGGAACCCAAATAGTGAAGCTGTATCAGAAGAGCTACCTGGTAGGAAGTGTTGCCTTTTGTGACAGACATAGTCAATCTATAGCAAGCTAGCATGGGACAGACTGAGATCATATATAATCCAACCTCATTCTCTTCTCACCCTCTCATCTCCTCCTGATGCCTCTCATTAGCCAAGCTGAACCAAAAGGCAGTGTGTAGGAGCCACTGGGAGTCCATTTGGATCATCTTTAGCAGGACAGAGCAGGTAGCCGGAGGTTCAGAGGGGCAGTGGGTCTGCGGGAGTTAGCCGTAACATCCACCAGGCTCTACCTCTTCTGCCAGCCAGACATCATGCCTGACCTTCTCAGGGAAAACATCCTTATCTCCAGTGGTACAGACACACAAAAATCGTATTAATAAAATTAGTTAGCTTTAGCGATTCCCCTAAAAGGCCTCGGGCGAAAACTGAAAAAAAAGTAATTAACATATAAAATGTAACTGCTACAGTTCCTCTCTCGGCAGGTGCTCAGAAGGTCCAAGCTGGCGTTCGTGGTACCCTTGATTCATGCAACATTCCCTCGATGTTTGCAGGAAAGCATTTGTAGAGTGACTGGTGCCTTATTCTTATGGTATCTGAGTCCTCAGTGGCCCTTTGTGAGGTTGCTCCAATACCCCATTGTCCGGGACTAACCAATACAGGATGTTAAAAGGCACGCCAAGGAATCTGCCAGGTTCTGGGCATAAGCTTTCTTACTCAGATTATATAGCAGCCATTTAATGTTCCTTTAGGAATCAATATTGATGACTCACGAAAGGTCAATGAGCTTCTTTTCATCAGTCTGATGTCACGTGGAGTCCTAAATGACCATGGAGGGAGCCTCAGCTTTCCCCTATGGAAAATATTAATTCTGTTTCCTGGAGGAAACACTCTTCCAGTGGATATTAGGGCCACTGTGTCCACTGAGCCCAAGTCTGTAGAGACGAAAGCCAAAACAATGTATCACCAATGGACCTCTACTTCAAAAAGTCCTAGAGGAATAATGCCACAAGGAAGGAAAACCAGGGTATCACTAGGCCTACACAAAGGCAGGCCGGCTTCCAGAAATGGCAGTTATACAGGTAAACGCGTCTTTTTTCTTGTGTTTAGTATATTTAAAGTAATTATTCAAAGTAAATTCAAATGTCATGTAAATAATGACAGCAATAAACAGGAGAGGAGGAATGGAAATAGCTGTTTAAAGGCTTTCGTGATATTTACAAAGTGGGATAATAGTGTGTAAATATGATACGGCACAATTTAAAGATGCGAGATACAAGCTCTGAGATGACTACTAACATGCACACAGATGCAAGACGTTACAGCAGCTACACCAGTGAAGGAGAGCAACAGAACAAGAATAACCCAAACACAGCAAAATAAATCGAGCATTCCACCCATTTCCCTGCAGATGGTATGAATTAAATTCCTCCGGGTAAGTGGTGTAGCTGGACTGTACGATAGTTCTATTTTGAGTTTTTTTGAGGAACCTCCATACTGGTTTCCATAGTGGCTGCACCAGTCTATGCTCCCAGCAGTAGAGCTCCCAGCCTCTTCCTCTCCAGAATTTGTTACTGCCCAAAAGAAAAAAAAAAAAGACTATTTATAACTTAGTTATGTCTAGTTGTTTTAGTTACTTTTCTCATTGCTATAACCAAACACCTGACAAAAGCCATTTAAAGGAAGAAGGGTTTGTTCTGGCTCACAGTTCGAGGGATCATTTCATCACCGTGGTGAAGGCATGGCTACCTGAGTAGGAGGCTGGCTCACCACGTAGCTTCTGCAATCAGGAATCACGGTACCATCAAGGAGTGGGGCCCGGCTACAAAGCCTCAAGGGTTGCCCCCTCAGTGACCCATTTTCTCTAGCAAGGCTTCATCTCTTAAAGGTCCTACAACTTCCCCAAATGATGCCACCAGCTGGGCGATGAAGTGTTCAAACAAAATACCCAAGGAATAGACTTGAAGGAGCAATTAGTTATTTTGGCTCACGTTTTCAGTCTGTAGTTTTGGGGTCCGGAATAAGACTGAAGCTCATGATGAAGACTGAGTAGTATGTCAAAAGTAACACCTGGATGGCAGCTTGAAAGTGGAGACAGGAAGGGTCTGGTGGACATGGTATGTCTTCTAAGGCATGTCCACAATGACCCGCAATCAGGCTTTGCCACCAAATAGTGCACTCTGCTACAAACGTATAGATTTGTTAATCCCCTGGTAAAATTACAGCCCTCTTATGATGCACTCCCTTTAGTGCTACCAGCTGAAAATCAAGCCTTCAACTCAGGAGTCTCTTGAATTATGAGTGGATATGGGAAAGCATTAATACAGCTATTGTGATAATCTCAATCATCAACTTGACTTGGTTAAGAATCACTTGGGGGCCAGACAGTGGTGGCACACACCTTTAATCCCAGCACCCGGGAGGCAGAGGCAGGCGGATCTCTGTGAGTTCGAGGTCAGCCTGGTCTACAGAGTGAGTTCCAGGACAGCCAGAGCTATGACAGAGAAACCCTGTCTCAAAACAACAACAACAACAACAAAAAGAATCACCTTGGACATGGTTGCAGGGGAATTTCTAGAGAGCTTTAGGTAAGGAGGAAAAACCCACCCTGAATGTGGACAGCAGCGTTCTACAAGCTGTGGCACCCAACTGAACGAAAACGGGAAAACGGTAACAGGAGCAGAGCACCAACATTCATCTCTCTTCGCTTCTTGACTGCAGATGCTGCCTCCTGTCCCCACTGCTATGGCTTCTTCTCCATCGTTCACTGTATCTCCTCAGCCCATGGGTCAAAACAATCTCTCATTCCATCTGTTGCTTTCGTCAGGAATTTTGTCATAACAACAAGGCAAGTAACTAATGCAGTTATTGACCGTTCATTAAATATTTGTAGATTAAGATACTAGGTTCCTGAGCCTTCCTCCTCTGATGAAATTTTCCTGGGCACCCTGGAGAATCAATAAACCAACAGCCATATGGCTACAATGCATGAGGCTCGGGCAGGATATTATTAACCGAAGAACCCCGAGAAGCCTCGGATCAGGGAGACTAAACTCTAGAGCTGTTTGAGACTGCAGGAGCCATATGGCTACAAAATATTGTTAACCTAACCGAGGTCAGGAATGTATTAGTAAGATTAGGTATCAAGTTCAGAGCATATTGAAGAAGTGAGCACAACTCAGAGAAGCAGTTAGAGCTCCTGCTCGAGGGTGGATTCCATTTATAGCATTAACAACACGAGTGATCTGTCTATGAGCCTTGGAAATTGTAATCTGTTTGTTTCAATACAGTGCTGATGGGCTGAGATGCTAGCCACCATCTATCTGATGTGAAGCCCTTTAGATACAGAATCAAGCCTTGCCAATGATAGGAGGAGAGGTGAATAATGACAGCTGGGGGTTCTAAGCACTGTGCAACCCCCGCGCTGTGCTGAGGATCGGTGACTACTTCCTCCTTTAGATTCTCACAGTGTCTACGGCAGAAATGGTCACATTTACATAGATGAAATAAGGGAAACCCAAAGGGGATGAATGTACTTGACCTCAGACATAAGCAATGGGCCTGGATCTGCAGTCACCTGAAGTTTAAGCCTTCACGCTTCCAGTCCAGCCACAGGACAAGGTCAAGATCAGGGGTCACGAACTGTCGAGATCATTTGTTCTGACACTGTGCCACTCATATGGAAAGGCAATTTGAAGTGGGGGCCATTGTGTGCATAGTGGGCTTAGGTTCATCGTGAGTACATGGGAAGAGAAATGTAGAACTGAGCCCGAATTCCCCACTAAAGAAACATGCACAAACTGATAAATCCAAAGCTAAACAAGCTCTATCAGGAATCACTGTGAGGGGCCCAATCAGGGGAGCACCTTTCCCTGGGTATGAAGACAGCTGTGCATCATTGGTGAGCATGGGTAGAGAGCGGTGCATGCTTCTAGGCCAGTCAGAAGTTAGAACATGGAGCGTGACCAGCGTTACTTGCATTCACATCCAGTTCCTCTTGCGTTGAATTTTCACTGTGTTGAGGCTGTGGGTTTATAAAGAGAGTTGGTTAGGTCTGGGTGCTGACAGAACACAAGGCAACAAAGCTGTCTGAAGATGTAGCTTATTGATCATTGAGCAAGATGAATTAGATCAGCAAAGCAATCTTTTCTCTCCCTTTCTCTCTCTCCCTCCCTCCCCATGTGTGTGTGTGTGTGTGTGTGTGTGTGTGTGTGTGTGTGTGTGTGTGCATACAGGTGTACATATGCATCATATGTAGATGAATACTCATGGACATGTATGCACATGAAGGCCAAGATCAACTTTGGATGTCATTCCTCAGTTATTGTCCATCACTGTCTCTCTCTCTCTCTCTCTTTTTGAGACAGAATCTCTTGCTGTCCTAGAACTCACCAAGTAGCTAGAGTAGCAGGCCATCGAGCCCCAGGGAACCACCTGTCTCTACCTTCCAAGCTCTGGAGTTACAAGAATACACCACTACACCTGGCTTGCTTTCTTCTTCTTTTTTTTTTTTTTACATGAACCCTGTGGATTGGACTCAGTCCCTGTGTTTGCAAGGCAAACATTTTACTGATAGGGCTATCTCATCAGCTCCCACTAATGTGTTATTTAGCATCAAGCACCAGGAAGGAAAAAACAAGCTTCTAGTACCGTAGATTGGTAATAGTTATGAGGTCAAGGACTCATCAAAGAACAGACCTGTGTGTCTCTCTTGTTCATCAAAGGACAAGACAGTCCTTTACTGGATGGGATCATCATTGACTTCCCACACCCAGAGTCAGCCAGGACATAGAGCAACTAACACAGCACATGTACAGTTTGTTTTGTGCCCTTAAAGAAGGCAACAGAAACACGCAAGCATGCTTCCTCTCCTTCCTAGAGATGGACACAGAATACTTAGTTTTCTACTTCCTTCGTGACCCTGATGTCTGTGTCTCAGAGCTCAACGCCGGGTCCTTTACATTAAAAATGACAACGAACCTGTAAAACACAGTCCTCTGCCTGGTAAGTTCTCAGTACATTTCCTGACACATGAATAAGGGACACAAATAGGCATTAGATAGAGGAGAAAACACTATGAGCTGCTATCATTAATGAGGTTTACCCCTAAAATTATCTTAGCACACGGAGGCCCAAATGCATACGTCAGTCCATCGGGTGACTTTCTGAGTGCTTCAGAGTTGACAGTTCTGAAAACTGACATCAGGGCTGTAAAGATGGCTCAACAATTAAGAGCACTTGTTACTCTTGCAGGGGACCCAGGTTCAATTCCTAGCACCCACAAGCCAGCTCATAAGCATCAGTAACTCCAGTTTCAGGGAACCCAATGCCCTCTATTCCTGAGGGCATCAGACATGAAGATGGTACACATTCACGCATGAAAATTACTCATACACATAAAATAAAATAAAATCTAAAAACCAATGACAGACTAAATAAGTAAAGGTAACATTTGTTACGGCTGAGCATTAGCTAGTTGGAGATAAACAGTCCCTGAGATGAGGTTCCAGAATACACAGATACCCAGGGAAAGGCCCTCATCCTGTCCATCAAATTAAAAAAGCAGAAGAACGGGGACATAGGCTTCAAATGCTGAACAGTTCCCTCCTTTGACGTAACTTGGACTTGTCCGCTGTCAGAATATGGAATATTCCCTGTGTGTTATTTCACTAGCATTTCACTGACCAAAACTCACATAGATCCCCTTTTACCCAACTCCTACTCTTTGGCAAACTTGGGAGTCTTCCACAATCGCAAGACTTTACGTAGTGTTTGGAATGAACCAAGAACTATTCCAGGAGCTCTAAGGACATAAATTGAATCCTCTTGAAGTAATCCCATGCGGAAAACATGATTACCCTCACTCCACTCACTGGTAAGTGAATCACAGAGACGTGGTGACAAACACTAAATGTCTGTGTTCCCACAAATCTATATCAGAGTCCTAGTATCCAATATCCTATGGTATTTGGAGCTTGGGTGATGAAGAGGCAATTAGATCATAAGGTGGAGGCCCTTATTAGTGCCTTTATAAAAAGAGACATGAAAGATACGATGTTCTCTGTCTATCTATCATCTGCCTATCTGTCTGTCTGTCTTTCTCTGCATCTTTCTCTCGTTGAGAAGAGAGCTTTCTACCACGCCTGGAAGATCCCTTATCAGGCACAGAATGAATGAATACCTGCAGTCTGGGCTTTGAGCCTCCAGAACTGTAGGGGAATGCATAGCGGTTGTTTAAAGTGACTGGTACAAGCTATTCTGTTGCAGACACCATGTCCAAGGTAATTAACTTGTGTACAGTGATATAATTAATGAGTAGAAATGGTAGATTTAATCAAGGACACCTGCATGTCATCCATTCATGTAGCCTCCAAGCTAGGAGGTAACAACCCTTACCCGCGCCCCCATACAACACCATGAGGCTTCGTAACTGCTTGGTCTTGCCAAGCAAAAGATGAGCTAGCACCCAGCTCTCCCAGGTGGTGGGGCAGGAGGTACTGTGCAGGAACCATCCACAGACCACAGCTTCCCTACAGCACCGGTGGTAAAGAAATCACCTTCACCTTAACCATGTAGATGCCCCCACCAGACTTCCTGGAACCTTGTGCGGAGGCTGTGGTGAAAGAGGGTCCAGTGAGAGAACAATGAAAAGCAATAATGGAGCAAGAGAGGTGGAACTGAGGTCACAAGAATGCAAGCAAAGGAACATTCCGGAAAGGTCGGACAGCAGAACAGTATTTTTCCACATCCCAAGTCCATCCCGTTTCATTGAAGTAATATTCCCCAGCAGCAAACTATCTAGTATCTCAGGCTATTTACGAAATGTTAATCCAATGGACCCAAATGAATGCGACTTCAAATAGGCAAGCTACCAGCACAAGCTGGAAGATCTTTTCCCTGTTTAAATTAGCATAATGGGATTTGACCATAATGAGATAGATATTCAAAAAGGCAAGATGTGAGGGGTTTCTTCTTCTTCTTCTTCTTCTTCTTCTTCTTCTTCTTCTTCTTCTTCTTCTTCTTCTTCTTCTTCTTCTTCCTCTTCCTCTTCCTCTTCCTCTTCCTCTTCCTCTTCCTCTTCTTCTTCTCCTCCTCCTCCTTCTTCTAAATACTCTTTATTCTATTACATTACATATTCTATTACATATTATAATGCATTATAGGTATTAATATAGCTTAATATATTTATTTTTATTGGTTATTATTATTAATTAAATATAGATTTAATTAATATAGATATTAACTTGTAGGTAAACGCTGATGACACTTAATTTCCATTGTCAACTTCACCGGGATGAGAAACTAGGTCTTTGGTGAGGGACTCCTTTGGCTATGTCCATGAAGCTGTCCCCAAAGAAGTCTAGCCGAAGGAGAAGAGCCTCCCTGAAAGTGGGTGGTACCATCCCATGGGCTGCAGTCTGCGGGGCAGGGGTGGGGTGGAGGGTGGGGGACGAGGGGGACGAGACTGAAGGTGAGCTGAGTACAGACCCCATGCTCTTTCTCTTCTTCCTGACTGGCAGAGACAGGATCAAGCAGCCTTGTAAAGGAACTATTAATACCTGCAACAGTCTCAATAAAGAGCAAAAGCAACTCTCAGAGATGTCTAGGCAGAGAGCCTGCCTCACAGGAGCTCTCACGTGGCTCCTCTGCTTCTGCCTCTAGGTCCTGTATTCAGAACTTAATTACACACAGGCCTTAATTATACAAATGAGTAGAACCTAACACCCCTCAGGGTCTGCCAGTGGACTTGTCCAGGAGTGTCCGAGTTCAAGAAGACCAGAGTCTTTTCTGGTCTTCAGGCTGCATAACCTGTAAGGGCTGTAGGGATCCCTCATCTGCATTAACATAAACAAACGGCCTCCTGTTTATGTGGGGACCTAGGAGGTTACTCCATTGTGTTTAGCACAGAGGTGTGAACAGGTGCAGGAAGCTGCAAGGCATGAGGAAGCGCCCTTCCCCCATAAGGCACAGAAGGTATGTCCACCAGAGCATCATTCCATAAAGACAGTATATAACTATAAAATATCTAATTCAAAGATTCCACTAGGCAGCATCGTGCAACCACAGAGAGGACTCGATCCCGCAGCCGTCATGGACTGCTTTTGCTGAACCATGAGCCAAACAGATCTCTCCCCTCACAAGTTACTTTCGTCAGGCATTCCATCAAGCCAGAGAAGAGTGAGGAGCACATGCTCCCCCCAACCCTGGTAGATGCGAGAGGAACATACGATGGGGTATAGCCCTGCTCTCAAGCTTCTCACAGTCCAGGCAGGCAGTGTGAAAGGAGGACGAGAAGCCTCCACAAAGCACAGAGAAGAAAAGCCTAGCTGTTGGTGAAAGCTTCTGAGAGAAAGAGCCATAGCTGGCTGCTGCAAGGATGGGAGCGCTCCCACTGGATGAGGAGGGAAGAAAGATGTTTCTGAAAGAAAGGGCAGCTGAGAAAGTACCAAAGTCCAAGAGACCATGCTGGACTTGTTCACTTTTAAAGAAGGGAGCATGCGGAGGGCCCTGGTGAAATTATATATTTTCCATTTATTCCCACTTAGGGATAGTTAGTGTCAAGTCAGAGGTGCAGTTGGTGACTTTGTCCCATATGCCCTGCATGTGTGTGTATACACACACACACACACACACACACACACACACATATATATATATATATATATACACACACACACACAGGGTAAAGCCTGAGGAGGTAAAATGCTCATCACATAAAGCATGTAGACCCCAATTTGGATCTCCAGCACCCACGTAAAATGACAGGCATGAAGGCATATGTCTGTAGCCCCATTGGTATGGAGTAGAGAAAGCCAGTTGCTGGGGACTGACTGCCTAACCTGTCTACCCAAAACAACAAGCTCCGGGCTCAGTCAGAGAGCCTGCCTCAAACAATAAAGTGGAGAAAGGATTGATAAAGACATCCAGATGTCAACCTCTGGCTTCTACACGTGTCTGCATGGGTGAGTGCACCCAAATACACAAGCATGAGTATACCACACACAAGTGCATAGATGGGTGCGCGCACACACACACACTCACACACACACACACACAGAGTTTGCTAGGATATTGATGACACCCTCTCCAGGTCTGCCATTTCCTGTCAGTGACACCCTTCCACCTAATCCGATTACAACTATGTCCTTAGATTCTTTATTATATTACATTTTTTTGCATACAGATGGGAGTTTGCGTGGATTTTATTCTAAAGACTCAAAATAATCACTACCCTGTTAATCAGCATTTAAATATCCTTTCAATGGATGTGACTATGTCCTGAAGAGACTGGTTCCCTCTGGCCCTCTTCAAAGGCCATAGCATTAAGGAGGAGCAAGTTTTGACAAACTATTAGAGGAGAGTTAAGTTCACAGATCTCATGGTATTTCCTAGCTTAGACTTTGGGGTCATACTTTATATTTATTTCATTACACAGAGTTTTACCATGCAACACCCTCACCTGCCTGCCGCCATCACCCAAGGATGTACATCCGGGGTGTAAGAAAACCTCGGATAATAACCTGCAAGTTGCCCGACAGATCAGAGAGTATCTTAGAAACAAAGTAGAATTTCTTTTCTCTTTCCCCTCTCCCCATCCTCTCCCTGATCATGATAACCAGAAATGGAAAAGAACACTGAACCAAAAATAGTAGCACCATTTACTCTGACAGAATAGGAAACTAGAAGGCTCCGCTTGTGTGAGTCTAGGATCTGGAGCAAGCAACACCTCTGTGACTTCGTCTTACTCATCTGTCAAACTAAAAGGACGAGAAGATGTGCATGTACTTCTCAGAGCAAGGCCAGAATTAATGCAACCTCGAATCCAGTTGTATAACTCCAGAATTTCACCATGAGAATGGCCTAACCCGGTGAAGCAGTCCACCAGCCAAACAGCAGGCGGAGATTGCCACGGGTTTTTAATAAAGTTCTATTTATAGTCAGGGTTCTGAAGCAATTTGCAATGTCTGTTGGATCAAATAAATACATCCTTATGGCACCACTCGGAGCAAGGGTGTAATAGAACACCCGAACACAGAAATGAACAGTCTTTAAGACTTAGAGGCCGTGTGGGAAGGTAGAAAATCTGAATGCTTCCACGTCCCAGAATGGTTCCTATTCTCTGCTTGGCTTCTGTGTGACTCTCACACCCACTGCAGCCTCAGTCATTAGCTCTCAAAATTCTCACACAGTATCCCTGTCTGCGGAGAGAGGCAAGGAATCTCATCTCTGGGGATTTGGGGGGGACATCTTGGAGCCACATCTTGTAATCACAGCATCTCATTTAAAATGCTCTGGTTGCAAAAATCAAGCAGACCTTAGCGTTCGGATCCACTTTATGTGTTCTTGATTTCGAAACGAAAGTGTTTTCTACTCAGTGCCGTCTCAAACAATTTATTCTCTAGGGCCGTGTTCATATTCTGGGGCTTTGAGTTGCCACTGGGACAGTCTATAGATCTCCAGATTAGGAAAGTAAGGGGAATAAGAAACTGTGAACAGACCCCAAATTGTGATGGCTTAACTTAGCGATCTTTCTGCTTTAAAACGCTACAAAGGGACACGTGGGTTTGGGGAGCTTCATGGCATGAGGACCTGAGAACATCCAGAACTCACTTAAAGGTCCAGGCACGGTGGCATTCTGGTGTGCAATCCTTATGCTGGTGAGGCAAAGATGGATTGAGGAATCCCTGGAGCTCACTGGCCAGCCTGTCCAGGCTAATTGAAGAGCCCCAGGTCCCTGTGAAGTACTGTTGCAAAGCCAAGGTGGACGAGACCTGAGAAACGGCACTTAAAATCGACCTCTGACCTCCACAGACACATGCACATCCCTGCGGGCGCGCGCGCGCGTGTGCACACACACACACACACACACGCACACTTAAACATGATACTCCCTCAGTAAAAACTGCACTGCAAATCGTGAATTTTGATTATTTTTTTGCCCCCTCCTTGAGCCAATGACATGCCCTTTAAGAAACTTTCCTGAAGTGCCAGGCAGCAGCAATGAGTTACCACATGATCAGAGGTAACAAAGGCTAGTGAACAGAGTCCTGTGTGGGCGAGCTGGGCTACCCCGTGTGCAGGTGCAGTAAATACAAGCTCCATCTACAGAATTTTCAACTTCAGTGGACTTATTGAGACACGGTCCCATCATGGGGTGAGAAGCAACGGTTCCCTAACTTTAAAAGTTGTGGCCCGATTAATTGCACCAGATGAGAAAACCAAATCCGAGTGTATTTTAAAACTTTCCATTGAAGAAAAACAAAAACAGTTGAAAATAAATGACCCTCCTGGGACCTGCTATTCTTTTCATCTTTCATCAGAATGAAAGCCACTCATGGCTACCCCACGTGTAATCTCCGTGTTATCACTTAGTGTGTTTGTGTGTCTGTGTGTGTGTGTGTACATGCGCATGTGTGCACACGCACTTTAATATGTTGCAGGCGTACTTGTGTGTGGATACGCATGGACATGCATGCATGTGTGTATGTACACCTGGAGGCTAGGTGACAACCCTGAATGCTGTTCCCTATAGGTGCTGCCTACCTCATTGGGTGGTGGATATGGGGACAAGGTCAAGGTCGCTCACTGGCCTTAGCCCTTACCAAATATGCCAGGCTGGTGGGCCAGTGAGCTAGCTCTAGGGGTCTGCCCATTTTTACTCCGCAGCCCTGAAATTTAAAATGCATACAACAAGGCCAGGCTTCTAATACAAGGGCTCTAGGGATAGAAGTTCATTCCTCCTGCTTGGAAAGCCAGTGCTTTATCTACTGAGTCATCTCTCCAGCCCACTTAAGATTCTTTCTACACTAAAAAATATATGTATGTGTGTGTGTATGTGTGTGTGTGTATATATATATATATATAGTTTGCTTGCTGCTGTACTGGTTAAATAACCAGAGCATGCTCTTTGAAAGTTTATTTTCCCCTCCTTGCTTTCTGCACAAAATTCTGCTGACCAGGGACAAACACGTTCAATTTATTTTAGCTGTTTCACTGGAGAGTCACACCGGCATTTCTAAACAATCTTCTCGAGGTTTCTCTCGCTAGAAGCAGCACAAGATCTTCTGCCCATTGAAATGTTTGTTCCACATTATGTGTAGCAGACAGCAGCATAGCTTAGTCCCTTCCATTACAGGTTGTGTTGTGTAGCTTTGGCTTCAGTAAACGCACCACGATTTCTTTATCAGTTATCTTGAGACTGTTATCTGAACGGTTCCCAGGTTTTCGCTGTTATAAACACAGATGCTATGACCATCCCAAGACTCTGGGCAGACAGGCGAGAATTTCCCTGCATCCCCACATGTGGCATCAGAGAATCCCTGGTGGAGATAGCTCACCTCATTTTGTTGTGCGTCTCTGTGTGAGTATGTGCGTGTCCACAGAGGCCAATAGAGTATGCTGGGTTCCCTGGAGTTGCAGCTGAGAGCAGTTTTGAGCCGCCTGACGTGGATTCTGGGAATCTAAGTCTGGTCCTCGGCAGGAGCAGGATGTGCTCCTAACAGCTCAGCTGTTGCTGCACCCCTGTGAAACCCTTCTTAACTTTAAACACCGAAAGCCACATTCGTCAGTCTTACCTTTTACAGTTGTTTTCTGTGTCTTAAAAACACATTTAGTGCTCTAAAAAATCCTGAAAACATCCTTCCGCGTTTTATTCTAAAAGTTTGAAAGTTTTACCTCTCACATCTAAATCCATAACCCATCTGTTACGTTTTCGAGGTTCATGTGCGAAAACGCGGGTGCCAGCTGGTGGCGCTATTTGGGGAGTTTCTGAAAACTCCAGGAGGTGGAGGCCTAGCTACAGGAAGTAGGTCATCAGACACCGGCCCTTTGGGGTATCTTTCCCCTGGCCTCTTCTTGTCTGCCTCCCTGTACTTCCTGTCAGCAATGCAATGAAGAAGTACCTGTCTGTTGAAAAGAAAGCACACCTGCATACCTCGCCCGGGGCCTCCCTATCTCACAAGACAGAGGCAGATACAGCAGACCCGCGGCCGTAGCAGCTCCCAGGTGAGAAGCCGAGGGGGGAACACCGGAGCATGGTTCTTACAGGGTAACCATCTGCCTTTGATCGGAGCCCGGAGCCAGTGAGAGTGAGACCAGAGACTCTCGGGAGAGGCTGTCAGAGGAGCATATCTCTCTAGTGTTTAATGCAAGGACCGTAACATTTATGGGGTACAGGCGGGGGTGGGAGGGGATCTTTGGTACCCAGAGATAGAGGTCATTGGTTAAGGCAGGGATACTGTGGATTAGGTAAGCAATTCTGCCCATCGATCAGCCAGCCTTTTGGAGGGGGCAGTTTTGCTGTGGCTTGTGGTCTGTCAGTGCAGAGGCTGCAAAGGGGAGAGGCCAAGGATCCTGCCAGCCCCTTATGCCAGGGCTAGGGGTATCTAAGCACCCTCAATCCACAGCTACTGCGTGCCCAGTTCCAAGAGAGCACCACACCTGTCCCATGTGCTTCTGCTCAAACCCGTGAAGTCAAGTTGCCACAAACTATCCTTTAAAACAGTGAGCCCAAATCAGCCCTGTGTCTTCTTTCTGTCACAGTTATGAAGCACTAAAATAACAACTACAAATTACTTCAGAGTATGGTATGCATGTTTCCTCTTCAAACTCTGAGCTAGTGCTTCTATCCTTTGATGAAATAATAATGTTCACGGGTCACTGAGGAACTCCACGGTGCATCGTTTAAGCTTCCCTTGACAGTTGATGACTCTTAGATCTTCCCTTGGTTTCCATGAGAGAGTCCCCATTCTCTGCATATGAGGAAGTTTTTCATAGTCACTTTTGTATGTTGACAAGTCTGACCTGTAAGTGTTGGTGTCCTCCGGGGTTCCTGGTGCACCTTCCTCTTGTTCTATGCTGTCCTTAGGGGTGATCTCATCTATTTCTGGGGCTTCTCACTGATGATGCCTAAAACAGTCTATCTTACATCATCTCCCTCCGCTCCTTACACCCCCACTTGAATGTCTCCCGGCATCCAAAACTGAGCCCTGGTTGGGGCTGGAGGGATGGCTCAGAGGCTAAGAGCACTGGCTACTCTCCCAGGGGACACCAGTTCAATTCCCAGTACCCACATGGCAGCTCACAGTTGTCTGTAACTCCAGTTCTAGGGGATCTGACACCCTCACACCAATGCACATAACACAAAATTAAACAAAATAAATATAATATTAGTAATAATAACAATAACAACAATAAACCTGAGCCCTGGATCTTCTGTTCATCTTCCGGCCTTCCCCAATTCCATAAATATCACCCACTTCCAACACCTCACATTCCACCACCACCTCACACGTTACACAAGGAAGAGTCACCCTTGACACCTCTCCCCTGTCTTGCTTGCTTTGCTCAGCATGCATCTGGAACCTCCTCATCTGGTTCCCTCCTCCCCATTTTCACCCTGAAGCACCTGTCACACCTCCTGATGATACAACTGTCTCCCATCATTCTCCCTGCTTTGACTCCAGTTCCTGTCCAGCCCTTTTCCTAAACAGAAGCCAGGCTGACCTTACAAAAACATGAATGGATCGACATTTATTTTCTGAGTAAAATCCTTCTAAACTTAATATTGTGTTTAGAACCGAGACCTCAAACTTCCGGAGAGTGTCCAGTCATTAAGTGACATCACATCTCTCTAGATAGTCCAGTATTGATGGGGTCAACACCCCACACTCTTCCCCAAGATGCTCCTTCATCCGTCCCTCAGGGCCACAGATTATCAGTTTCTGACCATCGTTTCCCATGTTACAGCATCTTCACAGGGACTTGTATTCTCCTTCATATCATCTGTGGGATTTGTGAGGAGAGGTTTGGTAATTAATCCACTGTCTTCATCCCCACCAGATTCTGAGACCCTGGGGCTGGGACCACACCTGTATCACCGTTACTTTCTCTGCAGGACACAGTGCCTGGCCTGCATTAGGAATTTAATAAACCCAAGTTAAATGTGGAGGACTCATGGAGGAGCTAAGGGACAAAGAGTCTGCAAGAGTTCTTAGATGGGACTCTGAATCTCCAGCTCCATGGCACTGACAGAATCACCTCACAGCTGGTCTCCTTTTTACTGATAAACTTTCCTATGCCCTGGTCTTAGGCATCCCTACCTGCTGCCCCGTCATGCCCTCCTTTTGCTAGAAGATTCCTGTGTAAAACGCAAAACAGAAGGGAGTAAACATTCCCAGCTCAAAAGTCTGCCCGGCTGTACGGGCTGCTTACGCTGATTATCATTGTTGCTTTGGAGAGGAAACATAATTAGTGGATTAGAGCTTAATTGTAGAGTAGACGGTAGTTCCAGATTATCCACCTAAGTTTATTCTTAGGAGCCTTGGACACAGTAAAAAGCAAGGATATTGAGAACCTGGCATTGCTGTGCTGTTATCGCCCCCCAGTGGCTCTTAATGACTTAATCCCAGGCATATCAAAAAGATGTTTCTGCAGATGCCCTCTGGCTTCCCTAGGAGATTGGGAGGGTGGCCAAGGCCTTTACTCCCCTCCTAGTGACACTAGAAACAGAAGTGTGACCATTTTCTGGGGTCACCCTAGCCAGCATCTTTTCCTTAAAGGAGACCTGAAGACATTTTCATCCCTTACTCTTTCCCTGTCCCAACAGGCAACTGTGAAGCCTTTTGATCCCTAAAAAGAACACAACAGGAGCTTGTATATCCATGCTTAGACTTTCAGACAGCTAAAATTATCTAAATGAATACAGAACTAGCCAATTATCAGACATGAAGTCACGTGTGATCATTGCTGTGTGGCCTTAGGAAGTGTCACTGTTACCATGGTTTCATGCTTCTACTGAAAGTCTCATTAAGGAGCCCAGGATCCCAGCACTCAGGAGGCAGAGGCAGGTGGATCTCGGAGTTTGAGGCCAGCCTGATCTACAGAGTGAGTTCTAGGACAGCCAGAGTTACAACAGAGAAACCCTGTCTCAAAAAGGAAGAGAAAGAAAGGAAAGGAAAGAAAGAAAGAAAGAAAATAGGAGAGGAACAGGAAGAGGAGGAAGAGGAAGAAGAAGAAGAGGAGGAGGAGGAGGAGGAGGAGGAGGAGGAGGAGGAGGAGGAGGAGGAAGAAGAGGAAAGATGGTTTAGAATTCATCATGTGGCCCAGGCTGACTCAAACTCACATCAATCCTCCTGCCTCAGCCTCCAAATAGTGAGACTGCAGGCGTGAGCTAGCTACCACACACAGCACCTATCAGTTATTTAGAAGAATATTCTGGGGGAGTGTTGTGGTTAGTTTTTGTTTGTTTGAGGGGTGGGGTTTTTTTTAATCTTTGGGAACTTATCCAAAGATATTATCAGGCGTTTTTTGATTTACTTCAAGCATGTTTCTATTTCTCCCCTCCTGATCCTGTGCTACGATTTCACGCCACACACTGTATTTTCCAGTTACATGTCTTTGGAGTGTGCGAGGTTGTCCTTCAGTTCATAATATCGGCCCTTTGGGGTTTTAATATCTTTTCCTTCCTAGGTTCTATTTGGGATAATTTCCATTGCTATGACTTCTAGGCCAGTCATCTTTCCTTCAGTAATGTCTAAGAGGTTATTAATCCCATTCAATGTATTTTTTTTAAACCCCATTCATGAAAGTTTCAGGTTGAAAAGTTCATTTGGATCTTTTCATTGTCTCTTATGCTCCCACTTAACATGCTCATTCTCTTTAATTCTATGAGTGTATATGACACAATAATAATACCTATGTCCCCGTTAGCTTTAACTGTTAACCTTACACAGCCTTGAGTCGAATAACCTAACAAGAAAGTCTCCATTGAGAGACTGAGAGATTAGCCAGATCAGATTGGCATGTAGGCATGTCTGGGGGTGGGGGAGACTGATGATTTATTGATGTAGGAGGGTCTAGCCTACATGGGAAACAACATCTCCTTGGGTAGACGAAGCATGGGTCTTGGGGTAGGCCAGCAATCAGGATTCCTCTGTGGCTTTTGCTTTAAGATCTTGCTTCCTCTTGCCCTGATTTCTCTCAATGATAGAAAATGACAGGCTGAAAGTGTGAGCCAAACAAACCCTTTCTACGTTGCTTTGCTCATGGTGTCTGTCACGGCAGTAGAAAGAAAACCAGAACAGCATGTTAATATCTGTGTCTGCTAATTCAAACGTCCATGTTACTCATGGATAAGATCTGACTGATGTTTCCTTCCAAGTGTGGTTCCATGCATTCCTGCTCCATCGTACGCCAGGCAGTATGTTGATTGGATGTCACATATAATCAGTTTCTACTTTGGGAGGGGGCAGTCCCAGGGTTGTTTTGTGTTCAGAATTTTCGGAACTGGGTTTTGGTTTACAATTTCATTGCTTGGGCTCAGTCAGGTCTTGCTTTTTTCCACCCCCTTCTTTTCTTTGGCACGAGGTACAGAACTCAGGGCATTCATTATATATACATGCATGCACAAAAGACAATCGTTCTGCCACTAATCAGCATGCCAGTGCTGGGTCTTTCTTCCACAGCGTGTTAGGTAAGATCACGCAGTACTCGGTGCAAGGCTAACTTTTCCCCACTAAGTCTCTCCTCTATGAGGATTTTCAGGCTGACTGGAGTGGATAGACACCGACAACTCTGAGCCCTCCTCCCCCCACCCCCTTCTCTCTGCTTCTTTTTAGTAAGTCCCTCTCTGCTTTGGGTAACTTTCTCCTGTGCAAATGTGAATGAGTCTTCTGCTGACTACTCCAGCCTCTGCGACTCTCCACAATCCTCCCCCTGGCCAACCTGAGCTACTACGCCCTGGCAATCCTAGCCGTTCTTTTCCTGAGTCCTTTGCCTACTTCTGGGCTCTGCTCAGGACTCCTCTCCCTGTGCTTTCTCTAGGACGACACTTGGGTACAGGACTCACCCAGTTCATGTCCATTTCACTGTTGTCTGGCATCCAGGGTCAAGGTCTTGACAGCCAGGTTATGTATGTTGTCACTTGCTTTCAAGGACAGGAAATGTGTCTTTCTGTGACTGCACAGGGATGGTAGATTGAAGGCTCTCTCTGGACCATGAGGCAGCAGGAGAAAAGGTGCTATAGGAAGTTATCAAGATGTCTTAATGTATGATAATTGTACAGTTGAAGTAATCTTGTTCTCACCTTGTTTTTTGTTTTTAAATTGCCTTTACTTATTTTGTTGGTTGCTTTGTTTTGTGTATGTAGTGTGTATATATTTATGCATCCATTTGATTTATTTGTTTGTTTATTGAGACAGGTTCTCACATAGCCCAGGCTGGTCTCCAACCCATTATGTAGCCTAGGCTGGCCCTGAGTTATTTATTATCAGATCTCTACCACCCACGCACTAGGATTACAGGCATGTACCGCAACTCCCAACAACGTATTGGTTGGTTAGTTGGTTGGTTGGTTTTTGAAGACAGAGTCTCCCTATGCTATGTAGCCTAGGCTGACCTCAAAGATCGTGGCAATCCTCCTGACTCTGCCGTCCAAGTGCTGGGATTACTAGCTTTCACCCTCTGTGTTTCATAAAAACAGATTGAGGGAAGGGGAGAAAAAAAAAAGACCTTTTTTTTTCCCTCTCGTCTTATGAGAAGCATATTTTACATCTTTTCCTGATGGAGTGAGAAATAAAAGTATCTTAAAGTCATTGCTGAATTTCATTCAACCAAAGCCAAAAGTGTAAGAGACTAGCAAGCAGAGCGCTTGGCTATTGCAGTTGGAGGTGATAATCTCTCCGTCTATCTGCTCAGAACAATTGAAAGCACCATCTTACCACATTGTTCTGAGCCCTTTGCAATTAAGATTCTCCCTGCTGGGCAAAGATCTTCGCTAATATCACAGCGAGCAAGTGTCACTCTTAACCGGTTCCGCGCGTACCTGGTAAATGTTCAGTCTAATTGCGAGTCCACCGGGATTACCTCTAGAGGTGACAAGAATAAGCGCAGCAGGCAAGTTTTAGGCCTGCCTACTCCAGATACTTCTTCAATTATTCCTTTTAAGTCTTCAGATGCTCCGTGCTGCCGAACATCAGTGGAGCTGCTAGTGGTGAAACCCGCCAGGGAGAAGGATGATCCGCATCGCAATGCTTTCTGGGAAGTATTCGCATCTGAATACAGTCCCATCCCCAGCAGCATGACGCGCTTGTATACAGCAGCCTCCTCTATTGAATGCTCCAGAAAACTGCACTCTGGGATTCACACAGACGTAGAATTAAGGCCATTAGGAACTATCGTGGCTCAGGCCAGGAGCACAGCCTGGCTTGGACTTTTATTTACTTAGTGCTAACACTTGGTCGTGTGGTGACAGGTAACTAAGCGCACAGCGAACCTAACCGCCTGCAGCCATCTGGGTCCTGTACAAAATCAACCTGGAGTCTTAGATGAGTTAGCATATCCCCTTCTAAACCATCAGTGACTTTTCAATTTTGTTTTTGAAACAAAAAATCGTTTGATATGTTCTCATTCTTGGTCCCCAGTACCTGCATACTCTGTTAGTGGCTGTCACTGTGTGAATTCTGCCTGGTGAGCAGACTGTAGTGTAGGATTTCTTCGTATCTGCTTCCATCCTCTGGCAGTAGCTGTGCTGTAGCTCTGGGGCAGGAAGCATTGGGCGTGGGTCTACACACCCATGCCGGTCCTCCATAGGAGGCTCTGAGAGCCACCGGGATGTACAGAATCCCCAGGAGAACACTGCAGAGGGTGTCACTCGGTTTAGTGACAGAATGGGTCACATTTATAGAGAGGAGAAGGGTCTCTGGCGCCCAGGGGCATCAGCGAAGGCCCATTGGTTAGGGCAGGGCAGGTACAACAGCCCTATTTGCATGTGGGTGCTCATAACCTAGACCTAGTTGTTTTCCCCAGGACCAGAGGAGAGACCATATATGGTCATATAGGGAGAAGGAAGCCCCAGCATCAGGTAAACACCCACCAGGTCACATACCTGTGAGGGGGTGGTGCCTTGCTGTGAGAACAGGCAGCATAGCTTGTGTTTTGTCAGAGCCAGTAAAGGGGGGCAGCGGAACCACTTCTGCTCTCAGACTGAGAGTTCCGGGGTTCCAAGCAGGCTTCTACCCCATCTCCAGCTCTAGGACAGCCCCACACTTGCTAGGGAAAGCACTTGCCTAGCATGTATTAGAGTCAGTCCTTGGAATCTAACACAATAATACAACGACAGCAATATCCCCTGCTGTTGATACCCAGCTGAAAAGCTGACTCTAAGTGGCCATGGACCAAGAGGTGGCCCAGAAGAATATTGAGCAGATGCTCAGTAAGTATTTAAGAAATAAAATCTAGGAATGCCATTTCTGTGAGCAATGATGGTGTTGCCACCTGGTGTGTGGACACGCCCCCATCAGCCACAAGAAAGCCGAAGAACCGAATTCTTCTTTCCCCATGGAAGCTGGTCCAGCACATACCTATAATACATATAGTACATATGCACCCTTGCCTGTTAGGGAAAGACTTCAACATTCACCCTCATAAACTAACACTCTCCCTCTCTCTCCCCCTCCTTATAGAGCTACTATTCACAGTAGATATCATCTATCTAGTATTAACTATCCCATCATATCCAAACACCAATATGCCACCCATTTATTATCTGTCTGTTCGTCTATCTATCCATCCAGCTATTATCTATATACTTCCCTACCTCCTGTAGTCACCTGATTTTTGTCTCCATCTATGATCTTTGTGTATGTGTGTGTGTGTGCGTGTATGTGTGTGTGCGTGTGTGTGCGTGTGTGCGAGTCTCCTCCACTCCCTTCCTCTCCCCTCTACAGCAAATCACATTTGCCCCTGAGTTCCACATTCCTCAGTGAGAGAGGAACCAGTCGAAGCCTCTGTGTGAGGCTCAGCTGGCTTTCTTGAAGACCTGATTTCCCTCTAGGTCACTTTGCTCTCCCGCCCTTGCTGTAGCTGCTTTGTAAAGGAGCCCAGACCACCCATCTTGCTGCTGCTGTTGTCACTAGGGAGCCAGGTGAAAGAGAAAACCGAAAGGGGCCTGTGAAGAGCAGCTGAGAGTCATGGAGTTACGGGAAGCCACCCCTACTCTGTGAGGCTGCCCAGAGGGAAGAAGGGCGGGGCTGGTGTCCAGTGAAATTCGAGGATACAGTGCTGGCTGTCTGGTTTGATCTTCTTAGAGCTTTCAGCTGACACATCAGGCCAGAGGATGGCTGGGCTATGTTGGTGTAGAATGAGATGGGGTGGGGGATGGGAGGAGTTGGGAGGCAGGGGTTGGATATGATCTAAATACAATGTGTTCATCTAGGAAATTACCAAAGATTATATTTTAAAATGAGATGGAATGAAGCTCATGGGTTAAAAAGCAAAAAACAAAAAAACCTCTAACTACAAACCCAGTTTATTTTACTTGCAAGGAAGTGAACTTGATTGTTTGTGGGTGTTCAACCAGAATTTACAATTTTACTGGCTTTCCAATTTAAAAGCAAAAAACTTTGAGTAGCTAAATGAAGTCTAAGTCATCTCAGTGTCCGACTTTGCATAATTACAGTGAAAGGAAGGCAATTTGCAGGCACCCATCCCCCTTAAACTTAGTGACCCAACAGCCCTAGGAAGCAGCGACTGTTGTTCTGTTCTCGGTGTGTGTGTGTGCTGCGTTGAATTGTGCGTGTAGTAGTGTACATTCTTGTGAGCCATTATGCATGTGCACGCGCGTCAATGGTAGCTATCTTTCCTAATGGCTCTCTACCTTGACTTTTTTATAGACAGGATGACTCCCTGAAGCTGGAGCTCACTGATTGGCTAGGGCTGGCTGGCCAATGAGCTCCAGGGAACCGCCTGTCTGCCCACCCCCACTCCCACCCCAGCACTGGAGTTCAAGACGCACACTGCCACACCCAGTTTTTACATGATTCTGGGGATCCAAACTCAAGTCTTCATGGTCAAATGCTGACCGCTAAACTGGCCTGCCCTCTCCTACCTTAAAGGAAAATGAAAGGAGAAAATGAAATAACTCCTCAAGGTCAAAGGTTAAAGCAGATCTCTCTTTCTGAAGGCTGAGTCCTTTCCTCTCTATGCTGTGCCAGGCATCTATTTGTACCAGAATCCACGATAGAGATTCTGGTGCTGTGGGTATATCCGGAGGCTTGATGAGGCCCTGGGTTCAGCTGCCAGAACAAAGGAATTGCAAACACAGCTTCAACCTATCTGTGCATGTTGCTGGGAATCTGCACTTATGACAAGCAGCAGGGATGATTCGAAAACAGTTGTAGAACCAGAGCTCCAAGAGCTGGTGACTCCCCCAGCCTCTCAGGACCAGCCCTCTCATCTGAAGAGGAAGGAGCTAGCTAGCACTCAAGGTTAGGTGACCCCAAAAGGCAAGTCTACAGTCCAGAGCAGGGCTGGGACCAGACTCTCACCAGCTGGCATGGGCGTTCTTTCGGCCACATTCCTGCACAGGAAAGAAGAAGAAGGAGAAGGAGAAGGAGAAGGAGAAGAAGAAGAAAAAAAAATGAATCAGGACTATTAGAGAACTTTCTTTTTTCTTTCTTTCTCTAAGCAGCCAAATTCCCCTGGAGTGTCAAACAATATGTTGAAGGCCAGCATGGAAAAGTCACACCACTAATTCAAAAAGTCTCCACACTTTGTGCTCACGTACTGCCAAAATTGGAAGCAAAAAAAAAAAAAAAAAAAAAAAAAGAAATCACGTAAGTATTACTTTTCTTTCAGTGTGAAGGTATCAGTGTGTGAAATTGCCACGTGGAACCTGAAGGAGCTGTTACCAGTTTCTGAAAGGCAAGTCAGCCTTCTTAGATGCCACTTAGCAAAGGCTTTGCCTCTTCATACACACACCCCCATCAAGCTCTCTGCATACTGTAATGTCTAAGCAGGGTTCGGATCGGAGTCATAAGGGTGGACATCAATGGAAGTCTTCTAATTCCATGGGGCTATTTCAGTTTCCTACTAAGCTGCTGTGCTCTGATTGGTGTCTCAAGATTGGTGCTTTCTCTCTGTATTTACCCAGTTTGTGTTGAATGAGAAAAACTTGAAGATTGTTGGCCTAAAGCCGAGGCTCAGCAAACAATTGTTCCCCTGTTTCCTCGCTTGTTTGTTTCTGGTTGCTCTGTGCTTGTCACACCAAGTCCCTTGAAGGGTCAGTACAAACATGCCTGTGTTTTCTGCACTGGAGGCAACCCTATTTAAATTCTTGGCTGGTATTACTTTGAGCCCCACCCCGCGCCGCCCCCTCCCTCCCGGCCTGGGCTTTGTGTTGTCATTTTGTGTGAGGTACTCTGATGCAAATGTTCCTTAGTGACAATAGTTTACTTCATCACACAAGGCTTTGTGGACTGACTTGGGAGTGGAAATTGATGGAGTGGATCAAGGAGACAGAGACTTCAAATCTGAGTCACGAGGCGCACGGGCACTGCAAGGGTTATTTTCCAGAGCCGCGGTAGTTGGATCGAAATCATTCTAAAAGGGACATGAAGACCTGGAACGTGCAACTTTAAAATGTGATCTTCGAGGTTAAGCAGACCCTTGAAATGATGCCTCCGTCTGACAGTCTCTTTTCTTGTTTCCAGGAGCTGCAGTGCGACCCCTCTCCCCAGCTCTTAGGAGAGCCAGCAAAACAAGCCCACAAGGTTTTGTTCGGTGCTGTACAGCCCTCCTGTGGAGCAGGTCACTCCAGCAAATGTGGGAGGGTCTGCTCCGCTGAATGGAGCCACATTCAGTGTCTTACAGGCTGGGAGTTCTGCTGTTTAATGAATCCCACCCCCTTCCCTACTCCTACCCCTTCTTCTATCCCTACCCCCCCACACACACACACACACACACTACGACAGGGAGCATCTGTCCCCTTCTTGAAATAGCACAGACTCTTTCAGGCCTTCAAGTCCCAAATAGATAGTCAATACTGAATGGCTTATGGATGTTACCTTACCATGTAACGTCAAGGTCAGGGGCTGGCTTGGTTCGTAAAGCACTAGTCTTGAAGGAACAGGACCTGAGTGTGATTCTCAGCACTGACGTAAGAAGCTGTGAGAGGTAGTGTGCATTTGTAATCCCAGTGCTGGGGAGACAGAGGCAGGAGGATCCCTCAGGCTTGCTGACCTACCAACCTAGCCTAATTGGTAAGCTGTGGGCCAATGAGAGAAACTGTCTCAAAACGGAAGTGGATGACATGTGTCCACCCGCCCACTCAACACAGATGTGCCTGAGCATGTACATAGACGCGCTCACACACACACACACACACACACACACACACACACACCTTTTTAAGTTTACAAGCAAAATACAATCAAGATCAAGCCAGACATTGTGGTGAACAGCTACCATCATAGCACAAGAGGAGGCTGAGGCAGGAGAGTGATGAGCTTCACAGCAAAACCGTCTTTCAGAAAACCAAAATAGGAACAAGCCAAATCCAGAGCCTTGAATATGTTCTTTAAAAAAAAATCTTAATAATGACTTTATTAAGTTTTTCGGGCTCTATGTTCTCTGCCACAGCTACTTAGTTCTGCGTACGGTAACAGAAACGCACCGTGCGTAGACGGTACAATGAGCCAGATGGGCTGTGTTCTGGTCAATGGTATTCTAGACTCTGGATTTTGAATTTTGAATACTTTTTTTAAAATCACTAAATAATGGTTGTCTCTTGATCTCTTCCAAACATTCAAAAACACATAGAATCTATCCTTAACTCATGGGCCATATAAAGGCAGACTGCGAGCCAAAATTGGCTTTGAGTCCTGGTTTTCTAACCCTTGTTGAACCAGTAATAGACTGACGAAACAGAAATAAATAGCCATCCGGTTCGTTTATGGACCTCATCCTTACTTAGCAAGCACTTGAGATGTTAGCTGTTACTGTGCCCATGAGGTAGGCGGTCAGTCTGCAGTGTTTGGGGGATGAAAGTCAGGATCTTGCTCTGCATTGAAAGAATGCTAAAAAAAAAAAAAAAATACAGTGGGCTGGAGTTGGCATCAGATTTCTCTACTTGATTTACTGCTTCTTGCAAATGCCCAGAGTTGGAATTTAAATTGGAAGTCTTTCAACATGGAGTGGGACTCACCTCACCTAATCTAGTAGTGTCCTGTGTGTGAGGACCAGCACCCCCTAGTGGTGGGCGGCACTGACTTCCTCTGCTTACCCATAAAGTCCTCGCTTTCCCAGAAGCCCCTTCTTTCCCGTGAGGTAGGACGAGCCAATCCAATATTCACGTTCCAACCAATCGGAGAGATCCCCTAGCCACTGCCTGTTTCCTTTAAAAGGCCCACACCGCTACATTTGGCCAGCACCATTTTGTAGAGTTGTTGACCCCTGTGTTCAGGTTTGCTCTGCAGAATAAAAGTGCTCTTGCTTTTTGCATACATGGTCTCAGTGGTCTTTGTGGGGTGATTCTCAGAACCAACGAGGTATGGCTGGAACTCTTGCTGCCAGCGAATCCTCCTTCCCGGAGGTTGTGTGATGCTGCATACCTATACTCCCAGCATTCCTGTGAGCCTGGGCAGAAGGACTGAGAAGAAGCTGTAAGGCTGAGAAAAGCACTGGCCACATAGTAAAGGAAAGACCAGCCTGAGCTAGAGTGAGACTTAGTCTGGAAACAAAACCAAACAAGCAAACAACAAAGGAAAAGAGAAGGAAGGGAAGGAGAGGGGGAGGTGATGAGGGAGGGAGGGAAGGAAGGCAGGAAAGAGTTTTTGTTTTCCATTCCACTGTCAAAGACACCCCTTGTCTCCACCAAGAAGGAGGGACAAGAAAATGGTGTGCCATCATGGATCCTACTTGTAATTTTGGCATAGAAATCTTTCCAGAGGGAAAATGCCTAACTAAAACGAGGCCAGTGTTTCTCTTCCTTTCATAGACTTGGAGTTAATTATTCCCATCATTTCCCCCTCACCCCTTCCTCCCTTCCATTTTTCCCTTTTCCTTTCCATCTCTTGAAGTAATAAGAAATGGCTACCCTTGCGGTTCACAGCGTAGATCTACTTTTTACCGTTGTTTTCAACATAATCCACTGTAAAGTTATGAGACTTAAGTTTGACACTGGCTGTGTTTAGCAACCGGGACCCAACAGGGCTGGCAATGGGCACTCAGGAGCCGGCAGGAGAGGACCCCAGCACACTCTTAGGAGAAGGATATTGTTCACAATTTTGGATCACAGTCCAAGAATGCTGCAGAAAATGCCCACATAACACATTTTGGTACCAACCCCATTCATTCCCTGAAAACTTCTGTCTCCAGATCGCCCCAACAACAACAACAGAAAAATCCTCGCAGGTGTCTGCAGCATTTACCCTCCAGTCTTATCAATATCCATTGGCCTTTCTCAAGAGCATTTTCTAAGTGCCTTTTGCCTTGGATTATCCAAAATGAGATTCTTCCAAAGTAATTTAGTTCCCCTGTGAGCCCGTGCTTCCAGAGATGGTCCTCAAACACCTGTTAGCCTTACTTCAATTCCTCATTCACAAATCTTCCGTGTCCGTTGTTTTGTGATCATAAGACTTGAAGTAACCGGCAGTGGTGGCACACGCCTTTAATCCCAGCACAGGCTGTGTTTGAGGCCAGCCTGGTCTACCGAGTGAGTTTCAGGACAGTCAGAGTTACAACAGAGAAACCCCGTCTTGAAAAAAAAGACTTCAACTTGGGTTTCATTCATCTTTTCCTAGTGTTAGTAAACTTGACAGGCAGCATTATTTGGGCAGCAAGAGGGCAACAGAGTGGGATGCATTTCAGTGCTGTAAAATAAAGCTGAGAGTGGTAGCTCACACCGGTAGTCCCGGTACCGGAGAGGCTGAGGCAGGAAGATTTTTGTGAGTCAGAGACAGGCCTGAGTTCTGAACTGAGGACCAGGCTACATAGGAAGATTCTGTAATCCCGACACTTATGAGGCAAAGGCACAGGAAGATCAGGAGTTCAAAGTCATCCTGAGATATAGTAAGCTGAGGCCAGCCTGGACTACAAAAGAAACCCAAAAAAAACAAATAAACGCATGCTACAAAGCAGCCATAATCTAGCTACTGTTAACAGAGATGCCCTCTGGATTCATTGGAAAGATTCCAGGAGCTTTGCATTTCCAAGAAGCCTGGGTTGCATTTTCCAGTTGTTTGGGCCTAAGCAGGCCCCCTGGGTCCTGGTCATGGCTCCCTCAATAACAAGCTCCCTGGAGATCTTGGGAAAGTCACTCAGACTTCTCTGAGCCTAAATTTACAGCCTTGAAGACGGATGGTCGAGACATCTGGAGTATCTTTTCGCCTCCGCCCTCTCAGTTGACAAAGTTGACAAGAGATGAAAGGGCTCAGACGTGGAGGAAAGAGATGTGTGCTGCTCCGGTGAGCAGTCCACAGCCCCCTGCTCTGGGTGACACCATATTTATTTCATTCTCTACTCAGAGTACGTAGACCACCACCACCAGCAGCAGCAGCAGCAGCAGCAGCCACAGCCTAAACTGGCCTTCTCAAGTTAAAAATGGTTTTAAGACCCGCTGTCAGCCACCGAGCTGTTAGTGGTGGTCCTGTGTGGTTTCCTTCATGGCGTGGGTTTGTTCTTGTGTGACCATCCCTTTCTGTGGTGGCCGCATTGCTTGTGGTACTGCCTTCTGGCTGTTTGCGTCGCCTTCCACCGGCTGCCAGGATGGTTTGCCTGGACCAGGTGAGGAGAGAGGGGGTGTGTCCCGGGCTCCAGGCAAAGAAAAAAAAAAAAAAAAGAGCGTCCAGCAGGATGCTTAGACTCAGCCCTTCCCTCTCCTCACTCCTGTAGACACACCAATTCAAGTCCTAGTAGGAAATTAGATTGCTTCTCAGATCTCCTGGTTTTCCCTTGCAAAAGTCCCATCGCTGCTCAGGTCCCAGGTCTGCCGTGACGTGGTTTATTGTGGCAACAGTTTCCAGCAACTGCCCAGATGCCAAGCACCTTCTGCACAGCCTGTTGTTGCGGGAGGAGGAAGCCCTGGGCCCGGACTAGGGAGCTGGGATTCCGGGATGAGACAGGAGCTCCCCCCAGGGCACCGCCTAGAGAAGAGAAGCAATGGGCTGCGGACCTTCCCAGCAAGCAGAGGACCAGAACCTGAGCAGAGTGCTCTCGCCCAGGAAGGGCTGGGAAGAGGGATCCAAGGTAAAAGACAATCACAGGCTGTGTGGAAGCACACGCCTGTAGCCCCAGCCACAAGAGAATTGCTTCCAGTTTGAATTTGAGGCCTGTTTGAACTACTGGAGCTACATAGCAAGACATGGTCAAAGAGAGCAGGAGAGAGGGAGGGAGGGAGGAGAGAGAGCCAGAGGGATTGGGAAGTAAAGAAAGAAAGGGGGAGGAGAGACAGAAAGACAGGCAGACAGGATTCCCCACACTTAAGCTCTGGAGTGGTCTGGAACCAGTCTGCAGATCACTGCTCTCTTAGGTATGTGACTGAGGATGTGAACCAAGAGACATTGAGTTTATTCTGCCTCTGTCGGCTGGTGTCTCTAAATGAAGAAAGTGTACATGCCTCTGTGTATCTATGTCCAAGCAGATACATGTGTGAGGTCACACCCAGCACAGATGCAGATTAACAGGAGTGGTTGTTATTTCTGTCCATCATCCTGATTTCTCAGGAAAAGTTGGGAGTCTCTGGGACCTGCCAGCAATTGTTGGTTCTGGAACTCCTGTTTGCTGTATTTATTTACAGCACAGAGAGCTCTGTCAATCATCTGGCTACATCCTCTAGGCTGTGCAGTGTAATGGGGACAGAGTTAAAGGGAAATGATTTTTAAAAGTCTCCTTCTGATCTTTCCACTGTGCCTCAAGCTTGTGTCAGTATCAATTACTTGGAGATATTAGGGAGAAGTTCCCAACAGTTCAGTGGGAGCAGAGTGGCTAGGTTGTTTGCTATTCCCTCCCCACCCCGACTCTACAAGAACTGTTAGGCCCTTGTCAGCCCTAACAAGTTTGGCCTGTCCACCTGTACTCCACCAGCCAATTAAAGACAGTAGTGAAAAGCAGAGAAAGGTTTTAATCTTTTCAGTGTGGCCACACTGGGGAGAGGGACATAAAAGAAGTCCACCTTGGAGGTCCTGACATGAGGTATAGGGTCTCAACAGAGGATGGGGTGGCTTAATGGGTAGAGGTACTTATGCCAAGCCTGAAGACCTGACTTCAAGCTCTGGTCCCATGTGGTGGAAGGAAAGACTTGACTCCTGAAAACTGTTTTCTGAGCTCCGCACACGTGCGTACACACACTTACAGATGTAACTTAGATCTTTAGGGCAAGGAGTACTGTAATTATTCAGTCCCGATCCAGGCACAGTGGTCTCAGCTCCAGGCTCTCCAGCAAGAGTGGTCTGACAAGTTGTCAGATCTGTGTGAAGGAGACAAAGCCTGCGTCTGCCTGGCACCAATCCAGCCTGTTCTCTCTCCCTACCTGAGACTGGGGGGAGAAGTTTTAACTTTTTGGAGACTATTGTCTCAATAGTCTGATAGCCAGAGGGAAGGGCACAGGGGTCTCTCAAGAATGCCTTCTCTTCTCTCATTGAAGTTACAATTTCACCAAAATGGGCATCTCACTGATATCAAGAACCCAAGGAGAGGTCCACCATTTACTTCACCATCAAAATCATGACTGTAAAATATATCAAAATTCACACTTTCAAAGAGTAAAAGGGAGGCTACAACCCCCTTTCCCAGGCTGGCAAGAGCAGCACACTGGTACATCGGGCCATCTTTCCCACAAGGCATTCTTAGGGCTGCTGTGTGAAAAGCACATACTCTCTTCTCAGCAGGCACAGTTGTGAACTCAGTCAGGGGCCAATTCTAGCACCTGGCCCATGTGTGGCACATCTGAGCTCCTAGAATGGTTGTAAAAAGCAAACCTGGAGGGTGATGTATATGGCTGAGTTGGTAGAGTGCTGGCTTAGCATGCACAAAGTTTCATCCCCGACAATACATAAATCAGGTGGGCTACCCCATGCCTGTGACCCCAGCACTCAGGAAGTAGATGAAGGAGGATGGTGAATTCAAGGTCATCCTCGGCTGCATAAAGGGTTCAAGGAAAGCCTGGGATCTATGATGAAATCCTATCTTTAGATAGATAGATAGATAGATAGATAGATAGATAGATAGATAGATAGATAAGATAGTCAATTGGGGTTTAGCGTGGGCTTGAGACTCCAGGCTCAGTCCCTGGTGCTCTGAGAGAGGCCTGTGTCCAGATGCCACCCATGCAAATGCTGCGCTCTGCTTTCTGTTCTTAAACAGTGACTGTCTAAGTTTAAGGCAGCAACACCCTTTCTCCCCCAGCTCCCCCCCACCCCGAAGCAGAATTTTATATAGCCAAGGATGACTTTGGGCTCGGTGTCTTTTACCTTTCCTGGCACCTCCTAGCCACTCTAGCAGCACATTGCTGTCTTCTCAAGGAATACCTCCCCATCACGTATGACCCCTCTCTCCTTCCTTTCCAACGGTATCTTCTCCGGACTACCATTCCTCTCTCATAGACTCTTGGTTCACCAGGCCAAATGACCTACAGCGCTTGCTTCTGGCCAGGCTCACACCTCCCTGCCTTTCCCACGCCATTCCTAGACCTGGTCCTCACAAGACTGGTGAGCTTTGAACTCATCCCTCTGTGTGCTCCACCTCAGCTGAAGGGATCCAGCCTTACTACCAGCCCACGTCTCCTTGAAGGCCCTTCTCCTCCACAGGTGCATGAGCTGAGCTTCATGGAAGCTCTCTGGTCATCTTAGCCACTAATTGTTGCTTTGGATTAACCTGCAGGCATGCATTTTCTCTCTCTTCTTCCAAAAATATATTTCTGTCATTTAGAATTACTATGCTAAGACTCTTGATCTTTTTCCTTTATTTTGCAGCCATGATTATACATAGGAAAAATTTTCACTATTCATATTTTTTCCTATCCGTTTTCATTTGCTCAGTCATATAATTATCACCAAATACAGTGTTATTATATAATCTGGGTGTCAGAGCCATAAGTCAAGTCAATCCAAAGTGTCAAACACTAGTACTTCTAAGTCAAGCAACTACAGAGCCTAGAAAGGGGTCCTGGCTGTCTGTCCTTTCTGTTACTGTGACAAATAATATGACCAAAACTAGCTTGCGAGAGGGGAGATTTATTTGGGTTACATGTGCAGATCACAGTCCATTGCTGAGGGAAGTCAACACAGAGACTTAAGAAGAAGCTTAAAGCAGAAACCATAGTGAAATGCTGCTTGCTGGCTCATTCATAGGTTCTTGCTTACCTAGCCTTCTTATGCAACCCAAGACCATCTGCCCAGGGAATGGTGCTGCCCACAGTGGACTGGGTCCTCCTACATCGATTAGTCTCATTATGTTACTGGAATAGTCAAAATAGTCAAGACAACATCCCACAGACATGCCTATGGCCCAATCCTTTAATCTTTACATTGTCCAATTTCCTTATCTTTAAAATAACAGAAATGGTAATACTCAGAGTTCTTATGAGGACTAAGTGAATTCAGTTCGCATAAAGTGCTCCCGCCCATGCTTCACACAGAATAAAAGCAGAAGATAAGCTATGACAATATCAGTATTGTCCTGACATAAAATCCTTGGCATCCTTAGCTCAGCATCTATGTCTGACCCCGACACCTTCTCCAGCTTCCCCCTTCCCTACTTCCTTGCTTTAAGCAAACCTTCCTGAGGTTCAGCAGGTTCTTTGCCACCGGAGGAGTCACTGCACCTGCAGTTCTTTGCCCTTCTGGGTTTTCCTTCTCCCTGCGCAGGTCACACATCCCCATCTTTTAGACAGCTAGTCACTCCTCCCTTTGCTTCTTCTGGACAAGCCCTGCTCCTGGCCACGGTGCTGGCAAAGTTGATCTACCTTATCCTGTTGGATTGAAGAAAGAGCTTACGTTGTTCGTTTATTGTATCCATTCTGCCTTCTACCGTGAGCTGCGCCTACAGATGGAAACAGTCTTTGTCATTTTAGCTATAGCACACTGATTCGGACAAGCCAGCCACTAATGAATACTTTGTGAATGACACCATACATTCCCCTCCTCCACCCCCCAGGATCCCTTACTGTGTCCTTGTCTTCCAGTAGCATAATGAGACTAATGATGATGGCTAGGAGGAAGCTCAACATTAAAATTACTGGAAAATAGACTAGCTTGACTCACTCATATATCTTCTCTTCCCGTGCACGTGACTTTGGGATACTGAGCTGGGAAGGGTATGGGTATTATTATTTAAACACTCAGTGGCCAATGAAATGATAATGCCTCTACTACTTTCCCAATAGGCCTTGAGTTTAGAAGTTCAGAGACATCTTTAAAGTGAGATGAACATGTTTGTATGAAGCATTTACATTTCTCGTCTTAACTTTAAAATATATTCTAAATTAAAATTCTTGGGAGTTGTCTGTAGACCTCCTGCTCGCTTTTACCTTAGTCCAAAGAGGTGTGAAGTCAGGGCAGTACAATAATTCATCGTAATAGGAAAAGCATGGGCAACTTTCTCAGTTGGAGAAATGCTCCTTTTCTGTCTGAGTCACTCAAAGTTCCTGGCCTGGGATTCAAAGAGAGAGCTTGGAATTTAGTGAGTGATCAAGAAGGACCCTTCACGAATTTCCTCTGCTTTTGTGGAAGCCAGAGGTTGATGTTGAAGATCTTCATCTATTTCTTACGATTGTACTTGCATTGCGTTTTATATACTGTGTGTACACACCAGTGGAAGTCAGTGAAAACAACCTGTGGAAGTCCATTCTTTCCTTCCACCATGTGAGTCCCAGGGATCAAACCCAGGCCATTGGGCTTGGCAGCAAGTGCTTTTCCCACTGAGCCATCTCACTGACCTGTGCCTTATTTTTTAAGAAAGCATCTCTCATTGACCCTTGTGATCTTTCATTGGCTAGATTGGTTAACCCACAAGCCCCTGGAATCTCTGTCTTCCAGCACTGGGAATACAGACATACTCCACACTTGGGTTTTTTATGTGGGTGCTGTAGATCCGAGCTCAGATCCTCTTGTTTGCACTCTAAGAGCTTTACCTCCTGAGCCATTTCTCAGCTCTCTTAAATCTTGTTAAATAGTCATTCCTGAGTGCTTTTGAGGGGTTGCTCTTTGTCATTATATTATGAAAAGTAAATTAGCAAAAATTCTAATTCTGAAGAACAAAGTCTTCCCACAAGTCTACAGCAAACGTATTTATCCACGCATCTGCTCGTGAAGTGATTGAAGATTTCAGCTCAGGGAGCATCAACAAGTAATTCCTTCCAAGCTGTTTGGAAATATGTTTCCCAGAAGAAGCTACAGAAGTACATACAGTACTTACACTACACACACACACACACACACACACACACACACACACACACACACCATAAAAAGCAAACAATAGACATCTGTCTATAACCAAAGTGGGGTCTATTTTTTTGTTTTCTGTTTGTTTGGTTGTTGGTTGGTTGGATTTTTTTTATGTTTTTAGAATGCTGGTGAGTCTCAGATGTAAGCCTGGGTACAAGTTTTTAATGATAAAAAAAAATATTATCTCCAAAGCACTGAAATATACAAAAAAAGGTCAATACAAAAATTTTGAAACACGTTGAACCTATACTTTGCCATCTTCCTCTTGAGGACAGGATAGACTCTTGAACGCACTGACCGACCTGAGCACTGTTGGTTGCATCCCCGACGGGCACAGACTCAGTTATTTGTCAGTATTGCCGGAGTCTTTGACTTACAGCTACTTCACTCTAGATCCTGAAATGTAGCCAACATTCCTCCGTGTTACGAATCGACGTGACATTTGAAAGATGTTCTTAGTTTTTCCAAAGAGAAAAGCCTTTCATCTCTTTCTAGAAACTGAAGGCTGGTTTGTCAGGAGACGCTAAAGGATTATATTCTGTCTGTTACACATTAAGTTTCATTTACTAGCAGGACTCAAAAGCGCCTGTCTGTAAATGGGAATGGGTAAACATCGTCTCTGAGGTTCCCATCCCAAACCCAGCAGCCCCTGCGATGAGGAAGCCAATGCAAGGTCATTTGAAGTTGTAGTGTTTGAATCTATTCTAAACTGTAAATCGCAGAATGTGGCGGGGAAAGTCAACTCTTCTAGTCTAACAGGACTCAAGTTTCACTCATTTCCTAAGTAGTGTTCTGTCATCATTTTGGTGGTCGCAGTGGCAGTCATCAAGCCTTTTACATTTTTCAGTGTCTCCACTTAGAAGTGGTAAATAACAAAATCAATCCTTACATGTCATATGGTGCGTTGCTGGCTTCAAAAATAATGAGTCTGCTGGTCGTTGGTAGCTCGCGCCTTTAATCCCAGCATTCCGGAGGCAGAGGCAGGCAGATCTCTGTGAGTTCAAGGCTAGCCTGGTCTACAGAGTAAGTTCCAGGACAGCCAGAGTTACAACAGAGAAAGCCTGTCTCTATTAAAAAACAAAAGCGAGTCTGCAAAATGCAATGAACTTGTGGAAACACTCAACTGACTATCGCTGACTTCAAATATCTGAAAACTAGGGAAAGGGCTTATACAACTTTAAATTCAACGGCAACTATGAGCCCCTGAGAGGAAAACGTTATACGGTGTCTGCCTTGGCTAGTTTTGTCAGCTGGACACATCCTAGAGTCATCCGAGGGGAGAAACCTCCTTTGAGGGATTTCCCAGTTCAGATTGGCTTGGCGGTACGTCTCTCAGGGGCGGGGATTCCTTGATTGCTAATTAATGTAGATGTAGGAGATCTCCTCCCACCGTGGGAGACAGGATCCTAGGCAGGTGGTCCTGGACTGTATAGAAAAGCTAGCTAAACATAGTCTTCAAGCAAGCCAGAGAGTGAGCCTTGGACAGCATTACTCTGTGTAATGAGTTCTGTTGCTCTGAGTTCCTGTCTTGAGTTCCTGCCTTGATTTCCCTCCTCCGTGATGGACTGGAAGAAAAAGGAAGATAAAGCCTTTCCTCCGCTGAGTTTGCTTTTGCTCAGGGTCTTTTTGTCACAGCAACAGTAAAGACACTGAAACAATCTCAGTTTCCTTTGCTAGACATGTCAAATACATATGAGTGCACATGTTCTATATTGTGTAGGGCGTAGGTGTGTTGTATGTAAAGGTTCCTGGGCTGGCTAGTTTTTTGTCAACTTGACGAAGCTATAGTCATCTGAGAAAAGGGAACCCCAGTTGAGAAAATGCCTCCATAAGACTGGGCTGTAGGCAAGGTAGAACATTTTTTAAATTAGTAATTGACAGACGGGGGAGGGCCCAGTTCACTGTGGAAGGGGCCATCACTGGGCCGGTAGTCCTGGGCTCTGTAAGAAAGAAGGCTGAGCAAACCAGGGATGGTGGGCAAACCAGTAAGCAGCAGCCCTCCATGGCCTCTGCATCAGCTCCTACCTCCAGGTTCTGCCCTGTGTGAGTTCCTGTCCTGACTTCCTTTGATGATAAATGGTGATATGGAAATCAAAATAAACCTCAAAATAAACCCTTTCCTCCCCATGTTGATTTGGTCATGGTGTTTCATCAGAGCAATAGTAACCCTAACTAAGACAGCTTTTCTATGGAGTCTGCTTTCTCAGTGTTGTAATGATGCCTATGGTGATGGACAGGTGGGAAGATAACCCGTTACATTTTTCTTCCTTTGCTGGGAGACCGTGAAAAGTTTCACAAGAACCAAGGGCTTGTATCAGTGCTTCCATATAAGCAATGGAGCAGGGCTTATGAATTGGTGCAGTGCTTAGGGAGAACCTTCTGGAAATACATACAATATTGTAAGTGCATAGCCTTTCAGCTAAAATGTATACATCTGAGAACTGTCACAAAATGATTGAATCATATGTGTATGAACAAGTATAATTCTAGCCTGATTTGTAACACTGGAAAATTAGAAGGCCCCAGGAATGGGCTAAATAAATTATGGTATGGTTACATGGTGAACTATGTAAAGAACTAATACCATTGTCTATTATTGTATTGTATACTATTATTGTCTGCTATTCTTTCCAGTAAGTAGAATGAGGTAAATGTCTCCAATATATATTGTCAATGGGGAAAAATACGTTACACAAATATATGACTTCACAGAGACTCTGATCAATTTTACTTTTAAGAACAGTTTAATTGTAGTGTAATTCATGCATTAAATTCACCCTTAAAATATGCAGGGACAGCCATTTGTATCATCCATTTTCAGTGCAACCCTCCCCAGAGGAATGGCTATCTATGAGCAGCAAGTCCTCTCCCCCTCACTGACCCCACCCCTTTGCCCTACACTGTCTCTGAATCTACTTATCGCCTCCGAGTTCACCTGGTCTGGATGTGAGTAGTCTTTGTGACTGGCTCCTCTCATTTACGAAAGTTTTTAAATGCCTGTGCTATGACATGTGTCGGTATCTGATCTCTTTTTTACCGTTAACTAATATGTTGCATGATTACACCACATTCTCTTTCCCTACCCATCAGTTGATAGACATTTCGGTGGAGCTGTTTCCACTCTCTGAACATTATGAATAGTTATTATAGGCACTGTGTGCAAATGTTGAACTGAATATTATTTTCATTTTGCTGAGGCATAAACCCAGGAGTGGAGTTTCCCTGTCTTGCAGTCCCTCCGTGATTAACTTTCTGCAGGAACCTCTTAAATTGTTTTCCAAAGGGGAAGCACTGTTCTGCATGCTCATAGCAGCGTGTGTAGGTTCTCCCCTCCCCGCAGGCTCTCCCTGCCACTCGCTATTGTTTACTTCTTTCATTCATCATTCTGTGCGTGGGAAGCATCTCGTTGTCTTTAGCTTGTGGTTCCCCGACAACGGCATGATTCTGAACTTGTTTTCCTTGCCTTTTTGGTCAATCCTAATTTACCTTTTTAAAATCTTATGTGAGCAAATACACTTAGAAGGTGATAATACCAAAACATTGATAATGCTTCTGTCCAGGAGATGGTACTTTCTATTTTCTCCCGAGTCTCTGTATCAGCCAGGATTCTATCAGAGGAACAGAGCCAGTAGGATGAATGGCTGAATGAATGAATGAATGGGTGGGATTATAGGTGGAAAAATAAATGTGTGACAAAGGAATGCCTACGTGAGACTGGTCAGCCAGGTCCAAAATCTACAGGATGAGACGAGAAAGGGAAGACTAGAGGTGAAACTTCACTCCTTAGGAAAAATTTCTTCTTCCTCAGGTAGACCTTGGGTCTACTCCAGAAGCCTCTCATCTGATTAGAGAGATACACCCAGATGGTCTAAAGCATCTCTTCTGCTTTTCAGTCAATTGGTTGTTGATGCAGGTATATCTACAAAATGCCTTTGCCATAATACTTAGATTACAGTTTTGACTGAAAAAACTGGCTACTACCGCCTACCCCAACTGACACAGACTTGATCATCACAGTCCTATATTACTTTGGCTATTTTAATGGTTTTTATTCCATGTTAAACTACAAAAACAGTATTTTTAAAAATGATCTTTATACAGTGGTATCTCTAGCTTAATGCCTGATTGATGATTGTGAACTTGTTCATTTTGGTGTCACTACTGAGTGTCAGAATATTGGCTTGTACCCAGGACACCCTCCCTAAGACTGCAATCCAGCCCTTAGCTGTGAGTCCATATAAAAATTACATAAACTGGAGATCTATAGCTCAGTGGTAGTGTGTTTGCCTACAATTAACATACAAGGTTCCAACTCTGATCTCTAGTAATAATAAAAATAAACGAAATTTATAAAATTATGTATTTCTAAGATGCACTCACACAGACTGAACATTTCTGTTCCAAAGAAAGGAGTAGGAAGGAAGGGGCCAAACCAGACTGGGTTGCAGCAAAGCAAACACTAAAGCTTCTTATTCAGGTGGGGCATCAGACACATGTGGTGGCGAGGTGTGGACCTCAGGGCTTGGCCTACTGCACCCCACAGCCTTGTTGGCCAAAGCTCATACTGCTTTCCCCCGCTGGCTATGATCACTGGCAGAGGTTTCCTCCACAGATTTTCCTAGTCCCTGTTTCCCCTGACATCCCACAATCTGTACTGCAGCTTAGGCTTCAACCTTACAGCTTCTCACTGTGCCCTTCCCAGGGCACACCTGCAAGCACGTTAACCCTGCCGTGCCATTGCCTTGCTCCCTAGATTTCCTTAGCCATCTTGTGGCGTTCTCCATCATCACCCTGCAACTCTTGCGCTCTAGAAGCCTATAAAACTAACGCCCTGTGAATGATGCCAAGGACTGTTCCCACAGGGAAATAGCCAGGTCTTCTTGGAAATGCCCTCCGACGCCTCTGCATGCATGGATGACTAAACACGTAAACATGCTTTCCAGACAGCCCTGTGTAGACAGATTCTCCAAAGCTCTCATCTCAAAGCACTTTTCCCAGTGAGTTACAATGAGCCATCGGCGGGTGCTACCAGGCCAATGTCTGATGTTTCTTCCAAGTACTTTTCCTATCGTCTCAAAGCCAAGTACTTAGCTTCCTTTTAATGGTGCTAATTTCCTTACCAAACATAAACATTGTCTTTTTCTATCCATATTGCAAGTTTTTTTATATTCTCTTTACTCTGATTTTTACTACCGGATTGCACTGTAAAGTGGGCTCAAAGAAGCCAGCAACACCCATGCCACAATGGAAATGTTTTATTCCCTTGAATGTTCTCTAGCAGATTAGTTTGCCAACTTGAAATTTAGCCTTACACAAACATTTAGGGCATGGGTAGAATGTAGAGTCCTTTGCCAGAATTTAGACTCAAAGTCCTTTGTCCTATCCCCAGTAAAGATCTCATTTCTATCTGAAACCTCATGAGAACAGTTTTTACTACCAGCATTTCTATTGGTGTTCTGGACTTCTGGGCTTTCTTCATGATTTCTCACTGAGTTCTGCTACAGCATTCGAGGGTTTCTCTAACTGTATTTCCAAACGTTTCCAAGTGCCTCCCATAATCCAGTTCCATAAGGTTCTGAACAACACCATCAGGAGTAGTCACAGTAATGAGTCTACTTCTTCATATTATTAAGTTTCCATGCTAGTTAGCTTTTCTGTTGTTGTTGCAATGACCAAATGCTGGAGAAAAACAACTTAAGTGGGAAGGATTTATTTTTCCTAGAAGTTTCAGGAGTTTCAGTCCACAGGTACTTGGCCCTAGTGCTGTAAGGCAAAGCATAATAGCTGAGCTTATTTTATTGCAAATGAGAAGACAAGAGAGCCAGAGAGGAAGGGTCTAGAAACAAGATACACTCCTCAGTGTCCTATTTCCTCTATGTGCCACACCCTAATTCAGCCCATTCAGCTACGATTCATCTAGGAGTCATTCCATGGATGAGATTATCATTCTCAATCACCTCTCGCAGGGTTACCAGCTGGTGTACCAAGTCTTCAATACATGAACCTTTAGGGACATCTTATAGTCAAACCATAAGAACAATTGTGACTGTATGTAGGGTTCACATGGACAATTCCCATAACCTTACCATCTTGAGATCATTATAATCACATCTGCTAGGTCGCTGTGCTGTATAACAAAAGCATCCATGGGCTGTGATTATTAACCGACTACTGCAGACACTGATAAATGCTGACAAAAGAACACCCTGCCGTATTCTTTTCATTTTTCGAAGAGATCTCAACTCTCACCAAGCTGTTCTCTTTTCACAGGCTGATGTCAGAGTGACTTCTTCCAAAGAGAACTGCAGCCACCAAACTGAAGCCGCATGGCCCAAGGACACTGTAGACAATGCCAAAGGCCTGGACCAACAAGCCCAGATGGGAAGCTTGCCTGGGACTATTCCAGAAAGTTCTCCTTCTCCTAGTAAAATAAATGGGAGCATAAATTCAGGTAACCTCTGCCTCTGTTCTTGTTAATCTCCACCAGACATCTGGTAGACCTTAAAATATATAGTGTATGTATCTGATAGCCCATCGATCACTTATTTTGGGGTGATAGTGTACTTTAATGTAAGGTTCTTATCTCTAAGACATTAGAATTTAGTCTTAGGCCTTCATGGTGTGAGTAAATAGCTCTAGTCATTAAACTTGTGGATGAAGTAATTAAAGCCATCTTTTAAAAAAACAAGAGCCCACGTTGAGAATTGAAAACACATTTTAGGGGTAGAAATCACACGGTTCTAAGGGAAGGTACACCCCCACTGTGTTGTCATCTTCCCAAGGGGAAGGTTTACATTTGTAAAAATAAATAAAACCTTCATTAAACTGTCCCCCTCCCTTTCCCCATCCAAAACAGCAAATAAAAATGTTAAAAAAAAACATAAAAGAAGTAATTATGATCTAGTGTGCTATTTTAAAAACTTTCTGTGACCCTTCTCATGCAATGCTGTGGTTTCCCTTCCTTTGAGCTCTTCTTTGCCATTGAGTGATGACATTTTATTTTTAGTTGGTCAGCCTTTGGAACAAAGTGAACACCACAGACACGGAGGGGAAGAAAGTCGTTTAAGTTTAGGGGGAAACTTTTATTCCACATCTTTGTTTCTTCTCTCATTGCAAGATTCAAAAATAGCTGGGATAGAGGTCAGAGTGATGCTTTAGTGGTTACAAGCACTTATTGCTGGTACAGAGGACCTGGGTTCGGTTCCCGGCACCAATATTGGGTAGCTCACCACCGCTTGTAACTCCAGGTCTAGGAGATCTAGCTGACGAAATAATGTTTGCACGTATGTGTGTACATATGTGGATACAGGTGCATGTGTGTAGAGAGACCTAAGGTTGACATCAGGTATCTTCTTTCGGTGATGCCTGCCTCACACAGAGAGGAAGGGGCTCTCGGGAAAGCCAGAGCTTGCTGTTTTAACTATCCAGCTGGCTCTGGATGTCCCCATCAGTGCTTACTTCCAGGTAGAATATCACAGTCACACGACTTTTTTTTCAAGTTCTTGGAATACAAACTCCAGTCCTTATGTTTGCACAGCAAGTACTCCCCCTGCTGAGCCATCTTCCAAGCCCTTTTTATATCTTTTAAGATCTTGATACATCCAGGCTATTCGTTTCCTACACTGTGCCTCCATTTTGGGTGTTTTTATGCTCTCTAAATTCACTATGGTAACCAAGCACTCCCCTTTATATGGTGGCTAATTTCAATCATCAACTTGATTAGGTTAAGGAAAACCCAAGGCACGCCTGAGACAGACACATCTCAGCTGTGTCTGTGAGGATGATTCCAGAGCAGAGGAACTGAGGAGGGAAGACCTGCACTGGGTGTGGGTGGTACCATCCAATGAGCTGGGGTCCCAGACTGAATTTTAAAAAAAAAATGGAAAGGGGAAGGAAACCACGAGACCACAGTCTGTGTTTTTCGGTCAGTGCCACAGACCAAACTGCTCCAATAGTATGCCCCGTCTCCATGATAACTGTACTTCTTTCAACTGTGAGACAAAAGAAAACCTTCCTTCCTCCCTTAAGTTACTTTTGGTCAACTGTCTGGTCACAGCAATGAGAGAAGTCATGAATTGCACTTCCTAACAACACAGAAGCACAGTGTTATTCTTAGCCCCCACCCAAATATGTTCCAATGTTCCAAGAGAATAGGAGAATGAGTTGAAATGACTGGCACCGCCTAAGAATCTCTGTCTAGGGTAGTTGCTGTACATGTTAAGAGGAATATCTTAGTAGACTCACAAAACATTGGGCTGGATTGGTTACTTTCTTTATGTGACATCCTTTTGGAAACATCTGGGAGAGAGATGGAATACTTGTGGTTCAGCTACTCAGATCATATTTAGGAGACAGACTAGTGAGTTTGAGAACTTGGTGTTAAAATTGGATCCAGCCCCAGTTACCACTCTAACTGGTCTCATTCCCCTTGAGCAATTAACCTCTATCATATCAGTATACTTATTGGTAGAATAGAGATAATAGTGCCCCTCTCACACACTGGTACTTGAACTGGATGTGATACAGAATATAAAGCATTTAGCATGGTGAAGGTGAATAATACATAGCAGTTATGTTAACCCTTCCTGGGAAGTCCATCTTTTTTCATTTGTTTGGGTGTTGTTTTTGAGATGGGGTCTCAAATAGCCAGGAATGACATGAAGCTCCTGATTCTCCTGCTACCACCTCCTAAATCCTGTCGTTACAAGCATGTGCCCCCACCCACCCCCGCCCCTCTCTAGGCAAGTCCAGTTTTTGACAATAATGACATAAAAATCACTGATTCTGTGGAGGGATTGACCTGTGACCTTTACATTGAGTTTTCCTCCACGTTACAAAGTTTTCTGGTCTGTTTACACGTTGGAGCGCTTTCTGTAAGATTCATCGAAAGACCGCTTTGCAGTGAGAATGGGCTGTATTTCACACGCCTACGAGGCTGAGGAGCCAGCACTGGAAAGCATTGAGCTGGCTGGCCCTTTACTGGTGCCAGGTGATGGTTAGTCAGAGAACTCTCTTGTGACCGGGGGATTGATGGTCTGAAGTGGGAAACAGCTGGTCAGCATGTGTAGACATCTCGGCCATATGTTTTCAAACCACAAAAACTCATGAACGTTGTCATTGTGACCACGGAGGTTAGGAACAGCTGTGAAAGCCTTCATCCATTAAACACAGTGGGCTTTTTTTAAAGAGAGCTCACTCCAGAGAGCCCTGCGCAGTGTCACTTCTGACTTGAGACGCAGTGCTCTCTTTGGGCCAACAAGCCTGCACCCTTTATTTTATGATCTGATGGCTCGGAGGTGGCTGTTTCTTTGCATGGATGATTTGCAATGAGGAGGCCTCTCTTAAGAGTGCAGTTCATAAATTCTCTCCTGTAACTGGCTCCAGGGCTCATCTTCTAAATCATTAGTAAGATCTTAGCTGATAGTGCTCTAGCTCCAATTCTGGTCCTGTTCTAGGACTCTTTTCAGAAGGGCACGCTTTCCCTCTGTAGATTAACAGACGGTGAAACCGTAGACCAGCGTTGCAGAACTAGACTGCTCTTGCAACTTCGCACTGTTTACCGTTTGTATACAAAGCATAGAAACCAAACTGCAGCTCTAAAGAGTCACTAGAAGGATGTCTGGAGTTGAGCTTCATAATTAGTGGAGCGAATCAGAGTCATCTGACCCGAGTGTATGGGCGTTGTTACAACAGAAAGGCAGCGCACAGCAGCACAGGGACGAGACTTGATTCTGTTCAAATGAGACTGGCTACATAAAGAATAGGTTATGTTGATGTATTTCCTTTGTAAAGACAGCAAAAACTTGAACCGTCAAGAATACAGAGCTTTATTGTGGAAACCAGATAGATACTAGGGCTGGGGAGATGGGCTGCAGCAACCTCAGCTCAATCCTTGTAACACCCGTGATGGAAGGAGAGAACCTACTCGCTCAAGTTCTCCTTTGACCTCTACACTTACTCAGTGGCACACATGCGTGCATTCAAGTGCACACAGACAGACAGACAGATATAGAGAGATGAATAGATAGATAGATAGATAGATAGATAGATAGATTAGATAGACAGATAGACAGATATAGAGAGATGAATAGATAGATAGATAGATAGATAGATAGATAGATAGATAGACAGACAGACAGGCAGATAGGTATATGGATGGTAAAAGTGTTTTAAAAGAAACCAGATATTTACACAAAAATATCGATACAAGATTTAAATTCAGTAACTTGCATGAGGCACTCCTTTAGCATTTTGGTGATAAACTATTCTTAAATTTCTCTTTCTTTATACTTTTCCTTTTGGAAGACCCAGTGGCCAATGGACTAATCAATAAACCCCAACTCCTGGAGATTCGGGAACGACCAAAGTCATCAGACATCTTGGAAGAGCTAATTGTCCAGGGAATCATACAGAGCCGAAGCAAAATATTTAGAAACGGAGAGTCCTGTGATGTCCTGGCAAGTGATTTTGTGATTAACGTTTGTTTATGCTTAAAATTAGCAATAAAATATGATTGATCACTACTCATTATTTCCCGTCTATAGGAGCTACAGTATAAATGATAGCATTTATCTAAGCTAGATTTTCCCCCCATAAATTCTCTTACTTCTCTGCACACCGTGATTCTCACTGGATTCAGAACCACCCCAATCATTAATGATTAATGAAGCCCATAAAACATTCCTCGGGCTTTACTAAATTTGGACATAACTCCCAGTAAATAACGTGCTTCCTTCTATCAGCATTTCTTTAGTAAGCAAGACCTCGCAGAATATAAAACAAAACTGTGGTCATCCAAAAGAGAAAAAAAAAAAAAAAAAAAAACAAAGTTCCAGCAGAAATGCCTACATGGAAATGAGGGCAACCATGAGGAAAGGAGAACGTTCCAGAAATTGTCATGCTGTTACTTTTCTTAGTTGATTCCTCTTGGTTTATTTGTTATTATTCGACATTAATGTGAAAAATAGTTTTCCTCTGAGTTTAACTGATTTGATGAAAGTCTTCAGTTCTCAATTTTTACTTAAGTGAACGTGCGTGTGTGTGTGTGTGTGTGTGTGTGTGTGTGTGTGTGTGTGCATGCATGTTCATGAGTGTGCATGGCATAATGTGGAGATCAGAGAACAACCTCAGATGCCAGTCCTCGGGTGTTTCCCACCTTTTGTGATAGGGCCTCTCATTGGCCAGGCACTTTTCTACATAGCTGGGCCCACCTGATTCCAGGAACCCATCGTTTTCTATACCTATCTCATCACTGGGGTGACACATGTGTCCCACTGGGTCCAGCTTTTTATAGGGATTCTGAGAATCTAAAAAAAAAAAAAATCTCAGGTCCTCACACATATGAACCATGTCCACAGCCCTAAACTTTTTTAGTAAGTTCAGTGTAGAACTCTGAAGAGATATAAATCTTTTGTTTGTTACTTTGTTTTTAAGTCAAGGCTCTCGGCTATCACTCGGTGCGTAAGTAAAAGAGAGGTGAGAAGAAGGGGGGGGGGAAACAGTGAAAAGGAAGCTGAGGGAAAAGAAAAGAAACAGAAAGGTGGAAGTAGAGGCCAAAAGTTTAATCAAAAGTTGTATAGGAAACAGTTGGTAGCAATTGTCTAAATCAACACCGTCTGCAGGTCAAGTCACTAACTGCGTAAACTAATTTCCTACTCTGTATAGGGAAAACCCAAGGACGAAAGCCAAAGTCTCTTTATACAAAACGAAGGATGGCCTGTAGAAGGTATGTGCAGAAAGGAAAAGAGATTGACACAGGTTAAGACTATCATCAGATGACCATCAAGAAGAGGAAGTAGGACAAGGAGGGTAAAAGGGAATCCTGTAACGCCTTTTAATGGCTACTCTTAATTGTCAACTTGATGAGAACTAGAATCACCTGAGAAACTAACCTTCGAGGTTAGTAACCTGGAAGGGAGCATCTTGGTTAGGTTATTGGAGGTGGGAAGAACTGCCCACTGTGGGTGGCACCATTCCCTGGGCTGGGATCCTAGACTATGACAAAAAGAGGAAGTGAGCAGAACCTAAGCATTTATCACCCTTTACTTGTTGGTTGTGGACCAATTGCCTTGCATTCCTACCGCTGAGACTTTCTGGCATGGTGGTCTGTACCTGGAACTGTGAGCCAAAACAAAGCCTTCCTTCCTGAAGTTGCTTTCATCAGGTTATCTGATCACAGTTATGGGAAAGTAAAAAGTCATTTGAGATTTCCTTAATATTAACATGATCTAATCTGTGATGATAAATATCTGATTGTATTTGAAAATACTAGAAAAAAAACAGCTCTGTAATAAAGAATGGGAGAGGCTATTTTTCCAGTTATAGGTGAGTCTCTGGGGGACATAAAGAGAAATGATGTCAAAAGATGGGAGAACAATTCAAGTGGAGGAAGACATACAGAAACACTCTGTTGCTAAGCAATGCCTCCTTAAGGGAAATGAAGTGACTCCTTGATGGTAATACCTGTGGGAATAAAATTACAACTTACCTTAGTGAGCCAGTCACCAGAGGTGAATGAGTTCTGACTTATATCTAACAAAGGAGCGCACAGGCTAATTAGCATAATGTGTTGTGGAAGAAATCTATCTATTCATGACAATAATGGGCTTGACTTCTAATATCATTAAGTGAATGAAAGGTAAATTCTGTCATAATATAGGATAGGGTAGGATAGGAGAATAGAGAGCATACTCTCTATTGGATACTCTCAAATGGATCTTATGTCACAGGCCACAAGTATACTACAATTATTTTTCCCTCTGTGGTATTAGATTCCCAGGTCCCAGGATTTACAGTTTTGCAACAGGCCAGAGCAGCAACACCCAGCCCTGTTTGCTTTGTAACCCAATGTCCCAGTTTTTAACCTGACATCGGAGTAAGTCACTTAGGAAGACTTCAAAACTCCCAGGACCCAGATCATACCTTGGACTAGCACCCAAACAGAGGGCTTGGCTCTCAGAATCTTCTAGATGACTTTGTGGGCAGCCCAGCCTGAAAGCCACCTCACTGACCACAAACCTGCATGTGAAGCTCTGAGTTCATGGTAGGAAGGTTTGAGACATTTGCATTTGTAGTCCACATCCCTCTATTGTCAAAGGGAATTCTAAAATATTCCTGCAGATACATTGTCAGGGATAGAGACAGAGATCGTCCCCCAGAAAGCCTCAGGAGTGAGGAGCAGATGAAGTCTCTTCCAGCTCACACCAGCTTCAGTACGTAACACATCACATACCTTAGATATTTGGGGTAAATATGGGGACTAATATAAAAAGATCACAGTTAAAACTGAAGGATGGGGGGAAGGGGTCATACAAAGTCTGAGAAGTTGCACTGTTAATACTTTGAAGTAGTTGGTATTTGGTATTTGGTATTTTTTAGAAAACTTCCTAATTGACTGAATATCGAACCAAGGAATCAAGGGAAATACAGAGGAAATGATTTTAAAATGGACACAAATGCCAGCGGTTATCACAATTCGATGAACCCAGTCAAACGTTCAAATATTGTTTCTTCTCCGCTCCGGGGAGCTTCCGCTCTGTTTGAGTCTGTCTTCGAAGGCAGTGTCTTGCTGTGCATCCTAACTGCTCTCCAACTTGCCAGCTTCCCCGGGTCAGCTGACCAAGGGCTACGATTACACTGTGCCAAGCTGGGAAAAAAATATTAAATGTTATGGAAAGCTAGAATAAGCATGAATATTTGAAATATTTGAAATAATACGATTTATGGAGTGGGGTATTGGCCTTCGCAAACACAGGGGAACTCTGGACACAGGTCCGTCCTCTTCCTGGCGCTCCTCTTACCCTAAACTGTGTTTTCTCGTAAAGTATAACAGAATAAAAGAGAAAGGAGCCTTAATTCTTCTAAACCGGGGGCATCTCAGGAAACCAGTCTCTCCATACTTGTCCATGGAATGCCTGTGCCCACCACAGAACCCACTTTTTTTTTTTTCCAGATTCTTATCACTTACATAGCCTTCTCTGGGTAAACAGTTTTCAGACATGTTTGTGCTTTGAACTGAAGTCTCCTGAAAAGGTCACAGCCATGTAAAAGATTATTCATTCTGACTGACCGATTAGAACTCGGTGACCGTGGAGCGTTAGGAGACTGCGGGCTGAGAGCTGACTTTAGTCCTCTTCACGGCCACTGGTATCTTCCCCCTCCACCCCACCCCGCCTCTGACCTGGCAACCCCTTCACATTTAGATAAAATCCTCGGGACGGATCACTAAGGTTGACATACCGAACCTCCATCATGCCAGAAGCTAAGCGTGTCATAAGATAGCGTCTAAACTGACAATACGTATTCCCCCACTTTGCTGAGCAGTGCATTTGGCAAGTGCATTGATTCATGACTTTGTTCTGCTACCCTAAGAGTTGATGTAACAATAGATGCATGAAAGAAATGCATCATTCAGTGCACCCTGAACAATGTGTCCGGGACACGGTCATTCATATGTTGCTCAGAATAAACTAGCCCTCATTCCCATTGGAGCAAAAGCTGTGTTTCACGGTGACAGTAGTAATATCGTCTGTGCTTACTCAGGCATGGTGGCCCACACCTGCGGTCCAGTTCTTGGGAGAAACAAACGGGCAGATCCCTGGAGCTGATTGATCAGCTAGTCTTGAAGAATTAGTGACCTCCAGGTTCAATGAGAGATCCTGTGTGCCAGTTAGTTTTATGTCAACTTGACACAAGCTAAAGTCATCTGAGAAAAGGGAACTTCAATTAAGGAAACGCCTCCACAGTGTTGGGCTGTAGGCAAGCCTGTAGGGCATTTCTCAGTGACTGATGGAGGAGAGCCCAGTCCATTGTGGGCACTGCCGTCTCTGGGATGGTGGTCCTAGACTCTGTAAGAAAGCAGGCTGAGCAAGCCATAAGGGACAAGTCAGTAAGCAGCACCCTCCCATGGCCTCTGCATCAGCGCCCGCCTCCAGGTTCCCACCCTGTTTTGAGTTCCTTAGATGATGAACAGTGATGTGGAACCATGAGCCACATAAACCCTTTCCTCTCTGAGTTGCCTTTGCTTATGGTGTTCCATCACGACGACAGTAGCCCTAACGAGCACACTTTGTCTCAAAAAATGAGGTTGGAAGCAATAGAGGAAGTCACTCAACACTGACCTCTGGCCTCCACATGTGCACACATATGCATGCTCATGCATGTCTGAACACAGACATGTGCGCGCGCACATTCACATCCGCATACAGATGCTGAGAAGAAACCAGGCGGAAGCGGAGTATCAGCTCAGAAAGAGAATCTCCCAGTGTATTTTAAAGCGTTATCATGAGACTTAAGGAGGCCACTCTGAGTGTGCTTAGGTTTTATGCGACTGTGTCAATATGTGTGGTGGCGGAGACCAACTTTTGTATTGATATGTGACTGGCTTTCATGCATTCCCAGGGGTGTTATTCCCTGGCTCTCATTCCAAACTCACTTCCCTTCATCTCTTTAGCAGGACCTGGCTTCTTTTCCTAAACTCGATGAATTATTTACTAATTCCCACTGTCTGGTCAAAGTTTATTGTCTTCTGTTTCTGGACTGGGTCACCGTCAGTGCGGTTAAGGGATTCACACTGCAGCAGAGGCTGATATAATTTGCTGAGCCTCCTGGAGACGTAAGGAGGAAGCTGGCTGAGTTAGGACTCAGTATCAGTCAGTGGGTCAGAGCGACCTCCCCTACTGAGGTCCAGAGGCCGAAGAATGGGAATGACCACATCTGATGCAGGAAGCTTTGGCCTCTTCTGGGCACAGGACTCCCTTGGGAGGCATAACCAAGGTGGGTTCATTTGTAGGTCAAGAGCTAATTAGGAAAGCCCCGAGGAACATGTAGTAGATGTAAAACAAGCCTGTACATGTTACCTTGTCCAGAAACACAATTCAAGTCTTAATACGACATGTTGTGCTTGGGGTTGTCAATCCTTTGATACCATTCCCAGAGAAAACAATTTAACTGATGGCTTTTCTAGACTTCAAGGTATTTGAGGTTTGGGGGTCTAAACGTCTCTGTGTATAGTGTGAGCGTTGTTAACACCTGTAAGTGCCACCATTTCATAGGTTCTGCTTACCTGAACTTCATCTTAAAGAATTCGAGTCTGTTTGTAGGGGCATTTCGATTTTGTTTCCTTTGTCTGTTTGAAGCAAGATTTTGTGTCACTCAGGCTGACCTTGAACTCAGTGTGGAGCCAAGGATGATCTCACTGTTTCCACCTTCTGAGAGCTGGGATCACAGCCACGCACCACAGTGCCTGATTTATACAGTACCGGAGATTAGAGCCTCAGTCAGGCTAGGCAAGCATTCTGCAAACTGACCTGTACCCAAAGCCAGATCGTTAGGGTGGTGATTTTCGCATAAGATATCAAACTGTAAGAGGGCCTTAGAGATAGGGGCCACGTCCAAAGGGAGGCAGAGGGTGAATCCACAGGCATCATTTTGGGGAAAAGTCAAGGAAAGTATCTTCCTCAGCCAGAGAATTCAAACAGCTCTCAGGGATCCTGATCGGCCTCATGGTTTCTGTAAAGGTTTGGAGTGTTTTGTGGTGTCTGGCTTGCCAGTCCCTCGTGGGCTCTCGAATTGCCATTTGCTTTTAGCCTTTTAGGAGTGAGCATTCCTAAAAAGATTTCTGCGTTAATTTCAAAGTATGTCCCTCTTTGCAGCAAGTGTCTTTTGCCAACAGGAAGCTTAAGAACCAGATGTCATAAAAATAAAATGAGGACTAGGGGAAATTGCTTTAATGAATATCTCAGTTCCCACCTGGGGGTGGAGGGAAACCTCATACTACATTAAAATCATCCAATGGTTATAAAGAGCCATAATTTCAATGAGGTTGTCCTTTTTAAAGAGTTCAGAGATGGGGCTGGAAGGGATGGATCATTGCTTGAGAGCACTGGCTGCTCTTCCATAGGTCCTGGGTCCAATTCCTGGCACAGTGGTTCAGAGCCATTTTTAACTCTAATTCCAGGGGACCCAGTAGCTTCTTCTGTTCTCTTTGGGTACTACACACACAAGGTGCACGGACATACATGCGGGCAAAACATCCATAATAAGATAAAAAAAGACTTTAAAGAATTTCTGGGGATCTCAGATCATAAAGGTAGAAACACAGCAGTCCTCTGTCGTGTCATAACTGTGTAGCTAAGAGAAGTGTATCCCAAGAGAAAAAGTACCCACCTCAGATAGGCAGTGGCTCTTAGTAGTAGAGCTTACTACTCCGTCACTTCCTGTTCCGTTTGCCATCTGTTCTTGGCTCCCTTCCTGACTGCACCCACCATTGTGATAATTCTGCCAGTAATTGTGATGTTACTGTTAACCCCTGAAAGCTGGTACTGGTCTCGCTGAAGAGTACTTGCCTTTACTCAGTGGGTATTACAGCCTTTCTCCTCCCTTGAAAACTAACAAGAACAAAGCCAGATCCTGTAAAGGAAGGAGTTTTTAAAAAGTCTGTGTTGCCGATAAGGATGACCAGCTCACAGAGTGTACTAATTCACGGGAAGTCACTCTCGGGATCTGAAGGCAGGTCTGAGTCCCACCATCCATCGGCCTCTCTCTGTTATGTGACCTCTCTTGGTCTGCCTGATTTATTTTCTTTATTCTGAAGAATCGGTCTTCAGGAAATTGTAATAAATACTAATAGCTCTGTTGTCTTTAAAAAGAAACCTCTAGAGAGCTTACCCAGAACAATATATTTATTCATTTTATAGTGAAGACTTTAGTTCATTGAAACCTTCACCCAGTCATAATAAATCTATATACACTGACCTAGAAAGATGTCCGTATTAAATGCAGAAAGCAAATGTGGGAAGAGCAGATGGTAGTGGTAGGGTTTTTATTCAGTTCCAAAGGAGATGGAAAAGTGGCCTGGCATTCGGCAGCCCAGGAACCACACAGCTCTCACAGCTCTGGGGTAGGGAAGGCTTCCCCAGCTGAGCTGGAGTGTTACACTGTAGCAACTCAGTTCAGATCCCATCAGCTAGGCTCTGAAGGGAAATATCCCTGGCTGAGCTGCTTCTCTCTTTGCTTCTTTGTAGCTGCCTCCACTTGGGAAGAAGGCAGCAGCCAAAGCTGAGCCCCTGCTCTTTATTTAGTGTCCTTGCTCTTTATATAGTGTCCCTGGGGGACAGGGAGGGCGGAGCCTCCCAGGGTGGCCTATGATTGGTGGGATTTTTTTTTACCCTTATTTGGCCAGTCTGGAGAGGGTTGAGGGGACCAGCTTGGGGTCATGTATGTTAGTTAGGGCCACTTCTGTGCTATTCTACCAGGTTGGGGGACCATGCAGCCAGTCTGGAGTGGGATCCCTGGTAGTCCCAGGGGGAAGCTTTTCTATAGGAGGTCTCAAGCCCGGGAGCTCCCTGACCTTGCAGAGCCAGATTCCCACAAAGGGAACATGTGCCGGTTCCCCAGTGGTCCTTGGTATCGTTTGGGGCCAATGGTGGGTGCAAGGAGTGGTTTCCAGGGTCCCGGGTTTTTATTCCCCAAAAGGGTAGCGAGGGAGCTGAGCAGTAGCCTCCAGAAGCAGCTGGTAGCAGGAGGGCCCAGGCTGCTGGGGAAAGTCAGGTTCCCCCACAGCCGAAGCACAGACAGTGGTACAGTGGCAGCTTGGGGGAGATGCCAAGCAGAGAGACAAGGACTCCTGGAGCACGCCCTCTGAGGGACAGAGTGTGTGGGTGCCTACAGTGTGGTCATAGTCTTATTTAGTACTGCAGATGCTATGCATGTATATGTAAGTGTGTATGTATGTACATATGTATATGCACATGGCCATGCATGTACAGAGAATAACTGGAAAAGACAACAGACTCTTTACAAGGTCCATGCTGAAGTGCTGAGGAGATGGCTTAGTGAGAAAAATAATCCCTGAAGACCTGAGTTTGACTCCCCAGAGCCCACACAAAACCGGATGTGGTCAGTCATGTCTACAGAACCCCAGCTCTCCTACGGTTAAAAAGAAGGTGGAGACAGGTGGATCCCCTGGAACTCGTGTGCCACCTATTCTGGATATGCAGTAGTGAACAAATGATCCAGTCTCTGGCAAGATGGAAGGCAAGGGCGGCCGTCTGTGGTCATCCTGTGTACCATAGTACGTGCATACCTGCACTCACACACATGAACATACGGGGGGGGGGGTGGAAAAATAGATTCCAGCCAGGCAGTAGTACACACCTTTAATCCCAGAACTCAAGTGGCAAAGGCAGACAGATCTCTAAGTTCCCATTCTGGTCTACAGAGTGAGTTCTAGGTCAGCCAGGATTACGTAGAGAAGCCCTGTCTTTAAAAAGGGGTGGGGGGGAAGAGAAGGAGGAGAAGAAAAGAAGAAAGAGAAGAAGGAGGAGGAGGAGAAGGAGGAGGAGGAGGAGGAGAACCAGGAGGGTGTTTGTGTATTGTTTTAATTTTCCACGTAAATGCATGCTATCAAATGGTACGTTTTGAAAAGGATGCAAGTTAGAACTCGGTAACCCCTCATTGTCATTCTACTTTTGGCAACTAGATGCGTATCTAGAAAGTCACGGTCACTTTTCTGAGCTGCTGAAAGAGTAGTCATTCATAGCAAATGGGAAATTTTTACCGCTGTCGTGAAAATAACTGTCAAATGCCCACAGCGAAGCCTCGCATCGATAACAATCAGCGATCGCGCGCCACCGTAAGCTCAAATGGTAATACAAGCTAATCTCTACCCAAGTGAAAATAATTGGTAACACACAAAATATCATTAAATCAATCACTGTCATTGAAGACTATAGATCAAGCTAGCCATCCACCACCCCCCCCCCTCCATATTTTTGTTCGGTTTTCGGTCTTGAGCTCGCTCTCATGAGCCCTGTTCCCATCTGGCTACAGAGAGCACACTCTGAGCCTTGTCCCCGTAGCCTGGTGTTCTTAAGGCGACAAATGCATTGCACCTTAAGCGTCCCTGTGGTTGGGCCGACAGATGCCTGAGCAGGACAACCCCAGTTCGACCTCCAAACCCCACTTAAGGTGGAAGGGAAAAAGTGACCCCACAAAGTTGTTGTCTGATCTCCATCCATAGGTAGCGACACTTGCATGCCCATGACGCTTTCACACAGTAGTAAGAATTACAACAACAACAACAACAGCAATAATAATAATTCTCTTAACAGATTCCAAGTTCCTATTGAGTTCACTCGCGACTAGAAAGCTCAGATTTTGGAATTTGCATATTGGACTGTTTCTCATCCCCGTTCATCTCCTAGGCCAGGTTAATAATCGCTTTTCCATGAAAAACAAAATGTCTCTCCCCCGGCTCCCCGCAGGTGGACACCACTGAAAAGTCACTGAGGAGGCCTCCAGCCAGACTGAAAAAACTTAAGGTGAGAAAGGAGGTGAAGGACTTCACAATCCGCGACACAGAAGAAAAGATGCAGGTGGCGGAGGAGCGCCGAGAGGTATGAGCTGCTGAGTCAGAGGAGCCGGCTGGGATGAGCCTGGGCCACACCTTGCTTAGGGGCTGCCTTAGGACGAAATGCATGGGCTGCCACCCGGTATTTCAGCCAGCGACCTGTATGCTTCCTGCACTGTGCTCTGCCCTTTTGTTTTTCTCAAAAATTGCTTTTGTGTTGTGTAGGAATGGAGCAGCGGCAGAAACTCGGTTGAAAATTGTTTTATCTATACCACCTAAAAAAAAAATGCTATTCAATGTTCTGAATTAAGTCGTTTGGAGGAAATGTCCGCTGGGGTTAAGGGAGGAGGGCAACCAGGGCCAGGTGGGCACTGAGCAAAGGGTGGGTTCTGCGGACCGTCGGATCAGCTCCTGCAGTTTTAAGTGCCTGAGCCCACAACCCAAAGCCGGTCGCCCCTGGGGGACGCAGCTTTAACCCAGTGTCCTTCATTTCTGCTTCCCCACTCGGTGGCCCTGGGAGCAGAGTCTGGACTATACTGTCTATGAGGCCCTGCGTTTGTCTCTGTCAACGTGAGTTCCCTAACCGGCGGCTCTTCCAAGACCGAATAGTCAAACAGAGAAAGTGACCGTGAAGCGATTGTGAATGAGAACATGTAGAAAATAAAATCACCGGGCTTCTTTCTTTGATGTTACTTTAGACAGAAAAGGAAGAAATGAGGAAAAGGCTACGGGGTGACCAACTTCTCCCCGCAGCTAGTCCTCCTGATGTAACTGAACCCGACGAGGTCAAGTTTCCGCTTGCGAAAGGCCCTCCAGCTGTGAGTACTTGTGCCTTGGAGAAGTTTTACATGCAGGAAGGAGAGCCACTGAAGAGGAAAAAGAGCGACAGCGATATGATCAGGAACTACACCTATGCAGGTCTGGGGACCGTGGAGTCAGACATGTATTACAACCAAGAGGATGACATGTTCTAATACACTGTTTTATAAAGAAATTTCACAAAGGGGCTCCTTCTCTCCCATTGTGACGGTCTCCGTGTGTCTCGTGATCTTTAAAAATGACTGCGGCTCTCTCTCTACTCCTAGAGGCGGCTGCCCTGGGTTGAGGGATGATGTGTGAACAGCAGGGAGTGAGTTTTAGTTGAGTGAATTAAAGGCTATGCTGACCAAGAAGGTGGGGGGTGGAGGTGTCTCACGGTTGGTGTTCTCCTTCAGAATGGCTCCCAGCATTAGTCAGAGGCCTTAGATTCGGAAGACCCTGCCAGCTGACATAAATATGCTTGTGCCAAAGGAAATCCTCCCTTTTTGTTTCTGACCCTGGTCGTGCCCGCTGGCGAGTCCTTGGAGACAAATCACAACAGCGTATTGTGTAGTTTAATAACCTGCGTGTTTCTTGTGTTTTACATTGTCGCTGTCAAAGAATAAAGCGGTATCTTGAAATTGGCTTAATTATAGTCTTTTCCATATAATTTAAGTCATCGATATCCAGGGGTCAGAGTGACGTCAGGTATGAGGAGTGAGGAGTGCTCTATGGGAGAGCCCACTGGAAACAAACAAAAGCAAACGACAGAGATTTGCGTAAAGTATCAAGTGTTCTTCATGTTGAGGAAGAAAACCTGACTAGGGAAGAGTAGGAGGAGCTAAGGGGACTTCGGGTCGGTCCTGTGGCTCTGCTCTTCGCCCACAGGCTGGCTGAGCTCATCTTGCTGCAAGTATTTCTGGGTTCTTTCTTCTCTTCACCACCCAGATCTGGTCAAGGATCCGGTCCTCCAAATTTACATTCTGAAGATCTTGTCCATTTGTTTTCACATTCTTCTCGGGTCCCTACCTATTTTATACTACCTTATCCGTCAGCATTCAGTGGTTTTCTCAACCTCTACACAACCTAGGACTGTTAAGAACTTTGCTCCACCCTGCCCAGGGTCCCTACATCTTAATTGTCAAAATAAACGCTGCCTGTGTCTGTGGTTCAGTTGGAGAATGAGGTCCGTTGCTAACTGGAAGATCGATGGTTTGATTCCACTCTTGGGCTGGGGTTGTAGCTTCGTTTGAAGAGTGTTGGTCTTGTGTCAACAAACCCAGGGTCCCATCCCCATCACAACAGAAACTGGGTATGATAATGCACACTCATAACCCAAGCACTTGGGCAGTGGAAACAGGAAGATGGAAAGTTTGTGGTCAGCTTGAGCTACATAATAAATCCAAGGCCAGCCTGGGCTACATGAGACTCTGTCAAACAAGCAAACAGGCTATGAGTTGCTGGGAAGGAACTTGGATTGTACAGTTCACTCAAACTGGACTTCTTCTGGTTCCTTGGAATCAGCACACACAGAGAGACACAGAGACACAGACACACACACACACACACACACACACACACACACACACACAGAGAGAGAGAGAGACAGAGAGACAGGCAGGCAGACAGACAGAGAGACAGAGAGACAGACAGAGTGACTCTTGGTATTTGCCTATGCCATGCCCTATTTTCTCGTTCCCTTTATGGCTATTGGTAAATACCTTCTTGCTTCTCTTGTATCGTCTCAGAGGTCACTTCCTCGACCCCTGCTCAGTTCATGACCTTCTCTTTGTCTCTCATCTTCACATTTACCACTCTGTAAGGATGCCTGACAGGAGTCCATCTTTGACAGCAGCTTATTTTCAGTTCCTGCAGTGCAGAGCAATGGTTGTCCTGTGACAACACTTCTGTCTTTTGCATCTTGGAGAGTTATTTGTACAAAGAGAGCTAGGTGGAAACATTGTTCAATGCCAATATATCTTCTAGAATCAGGAGCAGCCTTGCCCACTGGGCTCCAATAGCTGGGAACAGTCCTGATTTGACCTGCGGACTAAGTAGCATCTCCTGTTTGCCTTCCCTTTGGGATTTTACAAAAGAGCACTTTGGGTTTCTCTTTGTTCAAGAACTTAGATATCTTCGGGCCATTGAGGTATAGTAGGCAAGAAAGTCATCGTAAAGTCAACACTATTCAAGTCAACTTCTACTCTTGGTGTGACGTTGGAAAGGCATGGAGACTGTGTCTCTATCTTGTCTGCTCATTGCAGATAATCTCCATTAGATGAAATCGTGTATTTAAAAATACAGTGTAAACTAGAATATGCCTCAATGTTTATAGAACATTATTTAAATAAAGCCACACACACGCAACACAATGTTTTATTATCCATCCCAGGATTCTTCTGAGAGGGTGTTCCCACAGTGACAATCACGCAAAATGGTAGAATAGCTAACACAATTACACCAGGAGATGGAGCAAACTGAGTATCGCTCTCATTTCTATGACTAATGTGTAAATCACCACAAAATAGATTCAGTCAAGTGTATAGTATCTGCAAAGCAAAGTCACAAATTCCACAGACATTGAAATAATAGTTTTTTCCTAGAATCTTGTCCTCTGGTTTGCAATTCTTAAAGTGACTCGAACGACGTGTTTGTTGGATTAAAATAGGACAGCGGTTCCTTTGTACCTATGGATCTTTCATCTAAGGATTCGACTCACGGTGGGAAGAAAATATTCGGAAAACACATAGCACCTGTACTGAACACATAACAGTTTTCAGTTTTTCTTGCCATCATTCCCCAGACAGTACAGTATGATAGATGTTTCTCGGACATCAACACAGAATTAGTTGCAGTAAGTAATCTAGAGACAATTTGAAGCATGCAGGGGTTGTTCATCAAGCATACACCATTTTACATGAGGGGATAAAGCATCCTTAGATTTCAAGATCTATGGCTGGCTCTGGAACCGGTCCTCCCACGGATGCAGGGGGATGACGATGTAGTTTAGATGTGCATGTTATCATTGGCACCCCGGCTTGAAAAGCTCTCTACTTATGTAAGGTAACATGCAAAAAAGGCAGCAGAGGCAAAACCTTTATGGCCAGTCTACTTCTGAGTGGGATCTTGGAAAGGCATGTGGATACTGTGTCTCCATGAAGAATCTTGAATAATAACTGCATACGTTCTTTATTGTACCATTACGTTAGCAGGACGGGAAGAGAGGTAATTGGAACATCCAGCAGCAAAGTATCTTTAGTGAAACTATCTGCAAATTCTTTAGGCAAGGACACTATTTAAGGTATAGATGTGCCATTCTTAAAACTCTTAAGTTGATCATTAATTAGACAGAAAAAAAAAAAGATTTTTTTCTTTCTTTTCCGTATTCTGATCTGCTCATTAAAGCTTGTGTTTAAATTGATGACTCTTGAGGCATTCCCTGGGAGCCCGCAGGCCACTCCAGCCGGAGAAGCAGGTAGGCGATCTTCAGATCCTCACCTTTCCCTCAACGCCTCCAAAACCAACCCTCCTGCCTCATCCTCAGCTCTGCAGCAGATCACTTGCTGTGGCCTCTCCTCACTCTCTGCCCCCATTCCCAGGAGACTAAGTAGATCCTGGTGGGACACCCTGCTTTCCTCCATCCTATGGACCCTCTCAGGGCCCCCCTCCTAATCCATCCCCATTTTTACCTGTCAGCTCTCAACCTGGAACCCCCAGTGGCCACACCTATCAGGATCCCAGAAGAATTTCTACCAGACAGTTCTCATGCTCTCCTAAGAACCAAGAGGGCAACAGAAACTAAGGAAGAAAACACCCACCCAACAAAGACAAGATCAGATATCAGCACCTAGAATTACAGTCTTTCAAAACCCAGATGCCTAGACACCAGCATAAAAACATAGAACAGCCAGGACAATATGTCTCCACTGGAGCCCAGCAACCTCGCCACAACACAGGCCCAGTGTTGCGACATAGCTGAAACACGAGACAAAGACCTTAAAATAGCCTTGATGGATATGATACGGGTCCTTCAACAGGAAATAAATAAATCCCTTAAAGAAATCTATGAAAATACAAACAGTGGAAGGAAATGAATAAAAACAGCTCAAGACCTAAAAGTGGAAATAGAACCAATAAAGAAATCCAAACCGAGAAAAAAACTGGAAATGAAAAATTTAGGAACTTGAACAGGAGCCTCAGAGGCAAGCCTCACCAGCAGAATACAAGAGATGGAAGGGAGACTCACGCACTGAAGACACGGTAGAAGAAATGAATACCTCCGTCAAAGAAGATGTTAAATCTAAGAGATCCTGGAAAGCAAAACATCCAGGAAACTTGGAACGCTATGAAAAGAACAAATCAAAGAATAGTAGGAATAGAAGGAGGGGAAGAGACGCAGGTCACGAGCGCAGAAAATATTTTCAACAAAAATCTTAGGAGAAAAATTTCCTAACCTAAAGATGGAGATGCCTATCACGGTACAAGAAGCATATAGAACACCAAATGGACTGGATCAGAAAATAAAGTCCCCTTGCATATAATCAAAACAAAACACCCGCCTCTCTTTAATAGAAGGGTCATCCAGAAAAACTAACCGGAGAAATGCTGGAGCTAACTGCTGTTATAAACCAAATGGACCTAACATATTTACAGAACATTTCACTCAAACACAAAAGAATATACCTTCTTCTCAGTACCTCATGATTCTCCAAAACTGACCACATACTTAGACACAAAGCAATTCTCAACGGATACAAGAAAATTGAAATAACACCCTGCATCCTAGCTGACCGCCATGAATTAAAGATGGATATCAACAACAGCAGAAACAACAGAAAACTTACAGACTCATGGAAATGGAACAACTTAGTACTGAATGGAAAATCTGAGAAGACAGAGATTTTTTAAATTTTAAAGACTTCCTAGAATTGGATGAAAATGAACATACAACATACCCAAACTTATGGGACACAATGAAGATGGTTCTAAGAGGCCAATTCATGGCACTAAATGTCTACATAAAAAATTAGAGAGATCTTGTACTGGTAACTTAACAGCACACCTAAAGGAGATCAAGGGGCTACAAATTGGAAAGGAAGAAGTCAAAGTATTTTTATTTTCAAATGATATGATAGTATACATAAGTGACCTTAAGAATGCCAAGAGGAAACTCCTACAACTCTTTCAGCAAAGAAGCTGGATACAAAATTAACTCACAAAAATTAGTAACCCTACGATATACAAATGACAAATTTTCAGAGAAAGAAATCAGAGAAGCAACACCTTTCACAATAGCCTCAAATAATATAAAATATCTTAGAGTAGCTCTAACCAAGGAAGTTAAAGATTTATGTGACAAAGCATTTAAGATGTCAAAGAAAGAAACTGAAGAAGATCTCAGAAGATCAAAAGATCTCCCATGCTCATGGATCGGTAGGATTAATATAGTAAAGACGGCTATTCTACCAAAAGCAATCTACAGATCCAAAGCAATCCCCATTAATTCCAACACAATTCTTCACAGATCTTGAAAGGACAATTTTTCAAGTTGTACAGCATGGTATTGACACTAAAACTGACACGGTGATCAGTGAAAGCAAACTGATGACCCGGACATAGATCCACACCCTTCTAGACACCTGATTTTTTATAAAGAAGACAGAAATACACATTGGGGTAAAAAGGACAGAACCATCAACAAACGGTGCTGGTCAAACTGGATGGCTGCATACAGAAGAATACAAATAAACCCACACTTACCACCCTGCAGAAAACTCAACTCCAAATGGATTAAAAAAAAAAAAACTCAACCTAAACAGACACACTGGACCTCATAGAAGAGAAAGTGGAGAATAGCTTTGAACTCGCTGGCACTGGAATAGACTTTCTGAGCAGAACAGATGCTAACATCGACAACAAATGGGACCTCATGAAACTGAGAAGCTTCTGCAAAGCAGAGAACACTGACATTTGGACAGAGAGGCAGCCTACAGAATGTGAAAAGATTTTCACCAGCTGCACATCCAATAGAGGGCTAATATATTAATATCATATATATATGTATATATAGATATCAAGAAAACAAATAACTCAATTAAAAAATGGAGTACAGATCTAAACAGAAAATTCTTGAAAGAAGAAACTCAAATGGCTGAGAAATCCTTAAAGAAATACTCACCATCCTTAGTCATCAGGGAAATAGACTTCAAAACTACTTGGAGATTTCATCTCACACCCATCAGAATGGCTAAGATCAATAAAACAAGCGACAGAGCGTGCTGGTGAGGGTGTGGAGTAAGAAACTCATCCATTGCTGGTAGGAGCGCAAACCGGTACCTCCACCACGGAAATCATTGTGACAGTTTCTCAGAAACTGAGACGGGCTTCCGTCTACTTCAAGATCCACCTGTCCCCCTCTTGGGCATATACCCGAAGTACTCTACATCCTACAACAGAGACACTTGCTCAAGCATGTCCATTGCTGTTCTATTCATAATAGACAGAAATTGGAAACAACCTAGATGTCCCTCGGCAGATGAATGGATAAAGAAAATGTGGTACATTTACACAATGGAATATTACTCAGCTACTGAAAAAAAAATGAAATCATGAAATTTGCAAGTAAACGGATGGAACTAGAAAACAAATCCTGAGTGAGGTATCCCAGGCCCAGAAAGAGAAGCATGGTTTGTATTCACCTGTATGTGGATATTAGCTGTTAAGTCGATGATAACCAACTCCAATATGTAGACGCAGAAAGGTTAGGTATAGAGTATGCCTATAGAGTATAGACTTAGGTATAGGTATAGAGTAAGGGACTGACAGAGAAAGATCTTGTTAGGAAAAGGAAATAGAATAGGTAGCTATGGATGAGGAATCAGAATAGAAGGATCAGGTGGGGAGGGGAAGGGAAGAGGGGGGTTGATGGAGGGATAGTTAAAATCAAGGTGCATTTGAGGAGTATAGAAACCTAATACAGCAGAAGTTTTCTAGAATATATACATATATGAGAGCTATCTAACTGAAATTGCCAAATAAAGTGGGAGACAGAGGCCCAACTGGCCGTCTCTTGTCACCAAATGAAGCCTCCAGTACCAGAATTGGCTTACATCTAATTGATTGTTGGCCAAAGGGGTCCCATGGGCCTTTCCAAACAACCCAGGCTGTTGCCAAGACAATAGGTCGCTCTCCATAAACTGACAGCAAGGCCCCATTGCTGAAGACAACACTTACCCGATTCATTGAACATAGAGAAGTCAAGTCGGTGCCTACATAGAGGCCTCACCCCTGCATTTTAGTGTCTTTGGTATAGGAAGGTATTCTGCATGCTACCATAAGAGAAATGCAAACACCATAATGTAACGCCAATGTAAACGCCAGCCATAACTTGTTGGATTGACAGTGGTGTTCTGCCTGCAAAATACGCTAGAGCAATGGCGGTGCAGAGCTTGCGGGAGTAACTGACCAATGTCTGATTTGACTTAAGATCCACTCCACGAGACATTGTTTGGGTGACCAAAAACCTAAAACTAGACAGCCCGGGGACCTAGGGTTAAAAGAGCCAGGAGTTGTGGCCCATGCCTTTAATCCCAGCACTTGGCAGGCAGAGACAGGAATATCTCTGAGTTCAAGGCCACCCAGTCGAGTTCTATACTTACAGATCAGTGCCTTGCTCAGCCATCATCAGAGAGCCTTCCTCTTACAGTGGATGGGAACAAATACAGAGACCCAGAGCCAGACATTATGCAGAGAACACTCAGCCCTAAAAGAGTTGAAATACACTAAGAAAATAAAGTCTTCAACATAAGCAAAGCTCATATGAATTCACGGAGACTGAAGCAGCATGCAACAGGGCCTGCACTTGTCTGCACCGGGTCATTTGCATATATATCGTGACTTCCAGTTCAATGTGTTTCTGGGATTCCTGGGTATGACAAGGAGAGGGTCTCTGTTTCTTGTGCCTTCTCTTGGACTCTTTTTCTTTCTCTTTGTTTTTTTTCCAGTTGCAACTTATTACTTTTTGTTTGATCTTATTATATTTTATTTTATTAATTTTTTAATGTCTCTTCTGTGTCCTGATGGACCCAGGTGCATGTACCTTCAGCTCTCAGGCCCTCAACATGTAAACATTTCTTCCCACCAGCCACCAAGCAGTTACCCTGTGGGTAGCAGCTGAGTGTCCTGTAACTTAGTTCATTTCTGATACCACTGACCCGGAGATGGTGTCAGGGCCACTAGCTAAGGGCTCTATCCCACAAGCCTGATTTCTACTTCAGCCTCCACTTTCTGCTTTGGATCTATTAGCCATGCGGTAAGGTTTCCCAGCTGCCCTGTCCAGGTTTGCTTAATTTTCTAGGACCACTCACAGAACCCAGGGCTGAATAGACAGATGGAAGGGATTCATAGATATACAGAAGTGTCCCCAGGAGGGACTTCTATCCCTTCACAAGGGAGTGGAGGTGTGTGTCTGGGGGGGGGGTGTCAGCAACAGTACTCTCTTACAACATAGGTGTGTTCACCGACCCACAAGCTTTCTGAACCCAGTACAGTTTGGGGATTTTTGTGGCGGGTTAATTATCCAGGTAATTACCTAGGTTTAATGAATCATTTAGTCCTTTCCTACCCCACCTCCGCTCTCTAAAGAATGAGTGGTTGCGATTGGAATTTCAGGTTTTCAAACCATAGCTTGGTCTTTCTTGTGACCAATCCGCTTATTGAAGTCTGCAAGGGTCAGCTCATTAGAACAGAAGATGCTTTTCTAACTCACACCTTCCAAGTGGCTTAGGAGCTTTGTGGCAAAAACTGAGAACAGAGATCGGGGTGTGTGTGTGTGTGTATGTGTGTATGTGTGTGTGTATGTGTGTGTGTGGGTGTTTGCGTGTGTGTATGTGTGTATGTCTGTGTGTGTATGTGTGTGTGTGTGTGTGTATGTGTGTATGTGTGTGTGTGTGTATGTGTGTGTGTGGGTGTGTGCGTGTGTGTATGTGTGTGTGTGTATGTGTGTGTGTGGGGGGGGTGTGTATGTGTGTGTATGTGTGCGTGTGTATGTGTATGTGTGTGTATGTGTGTATGTGTGTGCGTGTATGTGTGTGTGTGTGTGTGTGTATGTGTGTGTATGTGTGTGTGTCTATGTGTGTGTGTATGTGTATGTGTGTGTGTGTATGTGTGTATGTGTGTGTGTATGTGTATGTGTGTGTGTGTGTGTGTGGTGTATGTGTGTGTGTGTGTGTGGTGTGTCTGTGTGTGTGTGTGTGTCTGTGAACTATTTTAGTAACCAGTAATTTTATAGACTCAATTTTGTCTATTGTAGTCTAAAGAAATTTCATAATATGACTCTAACTATATTGATTAAAAATTTTACATTATTTTTATTTAAAATCCATTCTGTCCCATGTGCCATTCATAACTGCTAAAAAAAAAAGGATTTTCAAGCCACTTAAGGAGATTTGCCATGCGAACCAAGTTGGTAAATGTTGCCATTTATTAATTTTGGCTAATCCCTTTTGGTAGAAGTTTGGGCTATTTTCATTCCATCCATATTAAGAATTAGTTTAAGAAAATCTGTCCATGTACAATGTACAGTGTCAGTGAAGAAAGAAACAGCACGCAACACACCTGACGTGATGCATGTTGGTTAGCGCGGCTGACCCGGAACACGCGCTAGTTAATTTTGATTGCCGGCTTGACTGGATTAAGAAACACCCGAGGCACTGATGAAGCATACCTTGTGGAAGGTGTGTGATGATGTTTCCAGAAAGGGTTAACTGAGAGGTGAGGAAATCCCTAATGGCAAGCAGCACCCGGCCACAAGCTCCCTCTCCAGTTCCTCAAGTTGTTTTTTCATCTCTTCAGGTCCTTAGCCCCCCCTTTTTTTTTCCTGCTTTTTTCCAAGTTTGCCCTAAACTCCTTACGAACTCCCGACCCTCTTGCCTCCACCTCCCAAGTGCCGGAATTAGGGGCATGTGCCGTAGTTCCTGGTTCTCTAGGAGCTGCTTAACGGCTGCAATACATTTTTGAGTTCTTCTCTGCGTGGTAAAGACTCCCGTATATTTGCTCTTTCTCCCCACTAAACTGTAACTTCCTCCAGCAGCTTCATTTCATGGGGACATAGAATTCTATTTGCAACAACTCATCTCCATTGACAGACGAATCTTCCATGGTGTATTTTTGTTGTTGGATGTTTGATTGGAGTACCAGGTATGGTATTCAAATGGCCTAAGACCCAGTTGTCCCAGGAAGGAGGAGGCAAGTGAGACTCCCTCTGAAGCAGCTAACATGGAGCAGTCGGTCTGCCTGTCTCCCTCTGATGTACATGGAGGAAGGTGCCTTGACACTGCCCTCTCAGTACCTCACCAACCCCACATGCCATATGGTACCTTAGCTGTTTTCTTCAGCTTCTTCCGGCCTTCCCGGAAGTCTGGTAGCCAGGCACACTGGTCGTGGTGGGTGGTAGTCCCCTGGGGGCTCCTTTTTCTGTGCAGGGCCATCACTGCTAGCCTTTTGATCCTGTGTCAGTCTCTAAGCTGTCACCCAGCTTCTAGAAGAGCAGGCTGCCTTGGTCTGTCCTGGGGTCCAGCTAACCCTAAGACTTCACTTTCATCCACAGTCCCGAGGACCCCAAACACTGTTTTGCACAGAAGATCTATGTGGAGCATATTTGGGGACAGAAAGAAAGAAATAGCCGTATTCAAACAGACAGATGCTCAAAATGTCTCTGCATTCATGAGAGGGCTTAGAAGCATCTTTCTATTTGCTCTTCCATAGCAGAATATATTTGAGCTTTCCCAATTGCAATCTTCAACGTTCATCGGATCAGGTATATTGTGCGTTGCTCCTTTCTTCCTTCCTCTCTTTTTTTATTCTTTTTCTCCATTACTCTCTTTTCTTTTCTTTTTACATTTGAGGCAAGATCTTCCTAGGGACCCTAGACTGGTCTTTAAACTCCCGGCCTCTTCTTTGTCATCCTCCTGAGCATTTGGGTTCCAGGTGTGTGCTGCCATGTCCGGTTCCTCCTGTTGCTGCTCTCCTCTGGCCTACTGATGGGATAAATGACACCAGCATCATTGGAGGTACAGAGCACCACCACCATTCCTGAAAGAAACCTATAGCTCCATTTCTTTTCTTTTTTTTCAATGAATTTATCTTTTCTTCAATTTTTACACAGACCATTTAGGAATCAAGCTTTGCGAAAAGGATCACCTACAGTGAAATTCTCAAGTGGCCCTTCTGATGAATCCCATCTCAGTGTGAGCTCTTTGCTCTTTGGAAAGCTATTAACAGCACGACTAGTAATGCTCCTTGTAGTTAGTTGCTGTGACCTGTCTCCAGCAGGTGGCGCAAAAGTATAGCTAATAGAAATCAATGCGTTTTTGACAAATACGTTTTAAAAATATTAGGTTTTGCAGCATTTTGCATCTTTTTCTTTCTTTTACCTCCTGCTTGTGTATGTGCATGTTAGCATGTGCGAATGCAGGCGCATGTGCAGTGGTCTGTCGTTCATCTTCCATGTTTCTTGAGACAGAATCTCTTCAAGCTAGCCCGCCCAAGAGCTCAGGGAAATTTCCTGTTTCCTCACCTTGGGAGCACTGCGATTACAGGCCCACTTCGATGCTTCACGTGGTTCCTGGTTCCGAGGATCTGAATTCCGGTCAGGTCTGCTTGCATGTCAAGTTCTTTGCCTACTGAGCCATCCCCGCCCCCCGCCGCCCATCCCCCGCAACCCACCCCTCAAGCTGAGCACTTTGAGTGTTTCTTCTTAACTGAGTAATATTCAAAGCTTTGGATAGCCCGTCCTTGGATTACTTTGGCTCCTGGACCACTTCCAACAGCCATCAACGTTTCTCTTGTCCCTGCGCTTGAAGGACCCCTCCCACTTCCTCTCTTTGAGTTCCTCCTCCAGTCAACTCTTCCAGGCTTCCCGGGACAGACTGATACCATATTAAACTGACCGTTGCTAACGGCCAGTGGGGTCCCGACAGGACCCACTATTTCCCTGATCCACTTCCTCAACTCCACCCCATCGCTTCAGAGATGGTAGAGACTTCAATGTCACTGCTGCCCCGTACTGTGCTGACACCAACCAGACCTCACTTCCTGGGGTAAACAGAAGCAATTGGAAGACAACATTCACACCCCTTCACGCCCCACAACCACCCACCTGCCTGGATTTGTGACTGAATTCTGCTCCTTCCTGCCTACCCTTGGCCCTGGTGAGAGCCCGCCCCTTCTCCCCAGCCCCAAGCAATCAGTTCCCCCACTTCCCTATCAGTCTCCATTTCCTTCTGAGCCTTCCCCTCAACCCCACATAAGCATGCTGGGCAGTTGTGGAAGTTTATTTGTAGTTGTTATAAAATATTGTTTAATGCACGGTTGGGTGAGGGGCTGCCTAGGTTCTTGGTGTTTTGTATTGTTTGCAGGTGCTGGGTTTCTGTGGGGGATGTTTGATTGCTTACCATCTGCACCCAAGGAGTTCTGGATGAATAAAAACACCTGAGCTCAGACACTGGAGGATCCATTGTGAGTATGGCACTGGCCATGACTGCGGTTCCCTCCGCTGAGGTCTTTCAGGGCTCTCCAGGTATGAAAACGCCTCCTTGTCTCCTTGGTGAGCCACCCTGTAGATGTACAACTACACTAGTCCTTTATTTTTCTGGACACTGAACTTCTCTGGACTCGTTTCCTTCTTACTCCCATTGCCCACCCCCCCCCCCACCCCCACCCCAGCTCCGCTAATTGTTCTCCTTCGGCTTCTTTCTGTGTCATCTTATCCCACGATTCCATCGAATCTACAGTTAAGGCTTGCTGAACCAACGGGACTGTTCTGACTCTGCACTGTGCTTGCTCACTTCCCATGCCCTCTTTCTCAGAGCACCCCCTTCCCGTGTTCCTCTTGACTTCCAGGAAGCTGGCTGGCTGTTCTGCGCCCTGTCTTGGGTGGTCTCACATGGGGTAGCCCAGAGCCTTTCCTGCCAAGCGGCTTCTCACTTCTGTCTACAGGTTTATTCTTCGTGAGCTCATGTGGAGGGAGATCCTATCCACACACCAGTGGCTCCTTGCCACTTATGCCACCGCATACATCCTGCCCCGGCTCCTCCCCGCCTCTTCGTCAGCATCTTAATAGAACAGCTCTCTATACAGCTCTCTTCTGAACACCGGAGTTTCCCAAGTCAAGCCAAAATGGTTCCAGCGTCCTCCGTGGCCAGGCACGAGCAGCCCCCTGTTCTCAGACTCTGCTTGGGTAACTCGTGTGTCTACTCACTCAGGGCAGCCATCTTGTCACTGCTATTCCTCCCTGGTGTCAGGCCTAAGACTCACTTCAGGGTTCACTCTTCGCAGATGCCTTCATAGACCATACTTCCTTCTCCTTTAGAGCAAGGTATTCTTCTCGGACCGTCTGGTTTAAAGCCACAATCTCACCATCACCCCCGTCCTCAAAACCACTATTACCATTGCCCACCAGCTTACTCCCGCCATGATCCTGTTGGCTTCGCATGTCGCCATGGTGACCGGCACTGCCTCATTGAGTCTCTCCAACTACAGAACGGGATCCACGCAGACGGCGACTGGTGTCTGATTTGTTCATGGCTGCATGCCCAAGCTGACAAGAGCTCCCACACAGCGTCGACCCTCACGCAAACCTGTGAACCGAACGGATTAATGAATGATTACTCCACACTGAATTAGCAGTCGAACCCTGGAGTCTTCTTAGTACACACAAGCATCACCCATGGCTCCTCTCACGACACGCAGAGCCTTGCAGTCCGAAGAACAACACAGGCAGATCTCCAAGTCCTCGGTCAATGTTTTATTGAGAGAGAAGATTAAAACTCAGAATAAACCAACTCATATGCTTTTGTAAATCATTTACCAACATGCGCAGTGCCAACGAGTTCCTTCCCTCCAGCCAATTTTCTATCTGAATGTACAACTCCTAACGGCTTAAATTCTTCAACACTGAAAATGAAAGATGTGTTTTATAAAATGCCACCCGGAGACAGAACAAAACTTCTCATGCTCAAAATAATCTATGAATTTCAAGTTCCCTTCAGCCTCGTCCTGATTGTAGACGCCTGAAAATGGATGGCTGTAATTTATATTTTCAATCGTGCTGGCTTTCTTCCGTGACTGTGCCTGTGTCTTTAAACCCTAAGATGCTTGCATCCATCTTAATAAAAATGGATGGCTTGCATTCTCCCTCCTCCAAATTATGTCAGGTCTTATCTTTCCAGAGGTGAAGAGTTTTATTAAGTCGTTGCTCTGCTGTTTGTCAGGTGAAATAACATGTGGGTTTATTTGCTTCATAAGGGTGAGAGCACAACCAAATTCTCTCTATAGCAAATACATTTAAAATGCTTAATGTTCAGGGAGAGTGGTGTAGGAAATGGGGAAACTGTATTAACTCCTACATAAAGGTATTGTGGCCTATAGAAATTGCTTTGGGACATGCTCAGCCTTTTGATAGTATCCAGCCTTAAAAGTGACCTCCAGGTTCAGCTACACTGATTAAGAAGTGGAAGCCAGCCAATTCTTCGTTTACATAGCTTGCTTTTGACTGTCCAGTTTTTGGTGCAATAAATGTTTATTTAGCATGTGTTGTGTGCTGGCCACTTTGGGGGGTTCTTGGGGATGAGGAGAAAAGAGAGATTACAACAATAAAACTTGACTTAATTTGTAGTCAAGGATCTATTCAAAGAGAGGAGTGCAGGGCAAACAGGGTGTACAACGCACATGGAATCAGAGCCCAGGCAGAAGCGGGAGAAACTGCACTCCTGAGAGAGCTCTGTGAAGATTCCATGGAGGAGGTGACATTTAAGTGGAACCTTGGCTGATGAGTAGGCGTCTTACCCAAGATAGGAACTGGAGCAAGACGACTCCAGGAGAGGATTGTGTGCACAAAGGCCGGCCGTGTGGGAGAATAGGGAACTGTCTGTGGGACTGGACAGGTGTGCCACACAGAGGGGAGTGTGGCAGAGATGCTGAGAGATGCCTGTGAACCATGTTCAGTGGTCGGGCTTCACCCTGAAAGCAGTCAAGGGTTGTAAGCAGCAGATGAAGGTGCTCCTGTTTGAGGACAGTCACAGGATTCCTCTGAGTGAGCTCCTGGACCAGCAGGCATCTGGGAATCCGAGGGAAATTCAGATCCTCAGACCCTCCCCAGTCTTCGGGGTCAGAAGATTCTATGCACTGGGTGTGGGAATTGATTGGAACAAAGCCTGCAAGAGACACTGGTGCTCACCCAGGACTGAGAATCGCTACACTGGTACCAGATGGTGTGCGTTAAAGGCCAGCGGAGGCTCTGTAGACATCTCCCAATTTATCAGACCTAGAGATAGAAAGCTGGATCGAAGTTCAGGCAAGCCACGATGGATTGCAGAGACCCTTCCAGGTCTTGATGTTTGGTGGAGGGCACCTAGGAGGTATTTATGTGACTATTGCTAAAGTCTCAGCAATTACCAGAATGTCCAAGTGAGTAAAATCTATCCTCTTCCCAACCCCCGGCTTTCATCTGTGTTACGGATCATCTGTGTTACGGCCTCCTCTTCCCCTGCAGTTCTTACATCTTTCTCAGAGTTTGAGTTTTCTATTCGTGGACGCTTCCCCCTTGCAAAGTTGTTCAATCTTCACCCTTCAAGGAGTTCCTGGTACCGTCTTCCTTCTTCATAGAGGATGCTTTCCTCCCACAGCATTTGAACTGGAAGACGCTATGACTGCCCAGGGGTAGATAGCTCTTCATTCTGGCCACTCATTAAATCCTCTAGGGAAAAAAAATGTAGATGTTCAGGCCCAACCTCGGGGTAAATGAATTAGAATTCCTGGAAATGGAATATTTCTAGAATGTTCCCTCAGTGATTCTGATGTGAAAGTAACATCGAGAGCTGTAAAATATGTTTTAATAAGGTCAGAAGAAGAGGCTCGGGGGCCTTGGAAGAAAAGCCTATTGTGTAAGTTGGGTCCACTGAGGATACTGTTGACTGTATTAAAAGCTGAAGAGGTGTAGACAGTGGTGCTATAAGCCTTTATGACACAGAGGCAAAACAAAGGCAGCTCCTGGGGTCTCTCCCCAGCCACCAATGGGGTGGGTGGGATACTGTGAGAAGTACAGATGCTAAAAGAAGTAATAAGTGTTTATCGTATCAGTTACAATGGAATAAGAAAAACAGGGAGATCTTGACATGTCACATAAGCACAGGCTCATTCCAGAGTGGTGCCCCCATACCCCACCCCCACTGTAATATCCTGCTATATACATGCCATATGGCATATCTGTACGAAGCAGTGCTGCACACTTACAGAATGATGAGCATGATACATTTTATGTTTTCTCTGTCAATTATAACCACAGACATAATATATACACATAATACATGGACATAAACTGGTCATGAGGTCCACTGTATGATTGCTCCATTCTGAGGGGTGGCATTCTTATGTGTGAAACAATTTTATTCTCTTTGATGAACAGAAATCCTACAGGAGCCAGCCCTGCTTTCATTATTACCTCAGTCCACGATGTAGAAGAGGACTTGGACTAACCAGTTTGGTAAATTATAGCTTAATAACTTTTTCAAAATGATTTGTCGTTTTTTATTTCTGTGTATCTATGTGTAGTATATGTACATGCAGTGCCTGAAGATACCAGAAGAGGGCATCAGATCCCTTGGAACTAAAGAGGTTATGAACAGCCACGTGAACGATGAAAACTGAACTCAGGTCTTCTGCGAGAGCAGTGAGTGCTCTTAATTTAACCACTGAGCCATCTCTCCAGCAGCAACTTTCAAGAATTTTCAGCAATAAGCTAATAGTAAACTACAAGCGTTCTGCTAAATGTAATCTGCATTTATCTCAACAAGTGTTGACTGTCTGTCTGCTTGGCTGTGGTGTGGTTTGCTGTGTGAACTAACAATATTGGTCGTGTTCCTCAGCAGACAAATGGATCGCGGCCTCAGTATAGACAGAGCCTCAGCTTTGCTCTTGAATATATAACTGTCCCAATTTTTGTCAAAGCTTCAATCCCAGATGGATTTTTCAAGGCTATTCTTATTCCCTGGTAGTTTCCCTTTTACACTGACTTTCCTGTCTGGTTATTTTTCTCATTAGTCAAGAAAGAAGTTCTGATCTGCCTGCAGCTAGCCAGACCCTCCACGGGGCTCCAAAAGCTGGGTGGGAGGTTCCTTCAGAACATCAAGGAAGGATGGAGATATAGTTCAAGGTGGAGCTGCTTAGCATGCACAAAGCTGGGATCAGTCCCCAGCACATGAGTGCATACACACACACACACACACACACACACACACACACACACACGCATACCAGTTGATTTTATTTTCTTTGTATGAAATATGTGATGATTTGGAACCTAGTAACAGAGATGATACGTTCTAGAGCCTGTCTGTCACGTTCCTCCTCCTGAGCTGCCCTCACAAGGAAAGTGTCACCACCTTCCCTGTGCTTGCAGAACTGCTTCCTGAAATCAGCGGTTCCTAATTTTGACTGCAAAATTAGAATCACCCGGGGAAACTTCGCAATTCCCCAAACCCGGAGTGCTCTGTATACCAATTAAGTCAGAGTCTCCAGAGGTGGAATGGGGCTTTGAAACTCACCTGAGGAGTCCAAGGAAGAAAGGACAGGTCTCTCGGTTCTTAGTACCAAAGAGCCGAGTCTAAACAGCCAGGGTTCCATGTCCCACATGCATGACCCCTGACCTCAGGCAGCTCACAGCAGATGCTGGCGAGGTGTGCACAGCAAAATGTACTCTGGATGGCTTACAAGAGTGCTCAAGCATACACACATTAAAAGATATATCTCTGCGTGCAAGTCTTTTTAATCGTTTTACTTTTAACTGGGGGAAGTATGTGCACCAGAGTGTACCTGATGTGGAAGCCACAAGCTGGGTCCCATGGAAGTTAGTGGTTATGAGACACCTCATGTGGGTGCTGGGAACTGAACTTGGGTCCTCTACAAGTGCAGTACATGCTCTTAACCACTGAACCATCTCTCCAGCCCACACATATAGATCTTTATTAGCTGTGTACTGGGGGGAAGGGAGGCGGAGGGACCAGCCTAAGATATGTCTGCACTTAGTCTTTGTCATTAAAGAGATAAGCGGTATAAAAACTAAACCTTGAGGCTGGGATACAGCTCAGCCGGCAGAGTGCTTGCCTAGCATGAATGACGCTCTGGGTTCCGTTCCCAGCTCCACGTAAAACAGATGTCCTGGTGCATGCCTGTGATCTTAGAACTTGGGAGGTGGTGTCAGGGGGAATCAGAAGTTCAAGGTCACCCTCATCTACATAGTAACTTTGAGGCCAGATTGGTTTACAGGAGACTGTAAGCAAAACAAAAAAACAAAATTGTTTTTTAAAAGACTCCTGTTAAAAAAACACACAGGAAGCCAGGTATGAAAGCACACCTCTGTAATTGTAGCACTCAGGAGCTTGAGGTAGGAGGAAGGCCACCCTGGCATGCACGGTTAGTACTAAGCCAACATTGCAACAAAGGGGAGGGGCCAGGGATCCTCCCAGGTCCTCATTTCAGAGCTTGGTGTTCCAAGCACCCTCCCTCGACCCACAGCTTCTTTGTGACCATTTCCACAAGGGCGCCACAACAGGTGGTCCTCCAAATCAGAAGAGCGCATCTTGGCCAACTAAAAGGACCTCAAATTCACAGCCCAAAAACAAAGCACAAGGGAAGAGGGAGGCTGCAGCACAAGCCTGCATTCCAGTAGCTAACAGAGCAGAGGTGTGATGAGTTCCTTCTTACACTGTGGGGTCAGAGGGGTGCAAGCACTTTACAGACCTCACCTTGGGACGCAGTCATCCCAGTGTTCCAAGTGAGTAACGCAAAACTTGAATAAACATCAATCCTCACACTTGGCAGCAGACCTTGGGTTCTAGGCCAGCTCTTCTCTGGATCTTGCTCTTGGCACTGTACCCCAGGCTGATGTTGGTCCTAATCATCACTTGGTGGGATTTAGAATCAATGCAAGAAGTATTCCCCTGAGGTTTATAGCCTTGTTCTGCTTCCTGTCATGTGTCTACTTCCTGTTCCAAGAAGATGAGGAAGCAAGGTGCACCAGCCATATGCTCCCACAGCCTCAAGTTGTTTCTGCCGTCATGCCTGCTCCACCATGGTGGACTGTACCCTCCAGGTGCAAGCTAAAATAAATCCTCCCTCCTCTAAGCTGCTGCTTTCAAGTGTTTGATGACAGCAACAAGAAAACTAACAGGTACATTTCAAAACAGACTTATTTTCAGGGTAGACATAATATATTTAAATAGTATTGATTAAATTAATAGATCCTCTCTAATGCCAAATAATAGTTTACACAATAACGACGCAGGAAATCAAGCAGAATATCTGACCCATCTTAATAAACATAGACCGGAAGCCTTCTTTCAGTGATACACATTTCAACTAACTACAGAGACGTTCTGTCAAAGGAAGTAAGCAACATATTCAAAGCATCGATTTCTTCAAAAAGAGACATGTGCATGGCAAAATCACCAATATTTGCAGGACACTAATGAAGGGGTGAGTTAGTTTTAGGATCAAAGATTTTAACATACTTTGAAGAACTATTCAAGGAGGTGACCCTAGAGAACAGTGCAAAACAGTTCTAGGATCCAAGAAGGAGCCCCTCACCCAAGTTGAACCCAATATGGTCATTGCCAGGTTTCATTTTATCTTGTATATTGTTTTCTATTCTGTTTCTGGGAATAAATATATATAATATATATATATATATATATATGTGTATGTATACTTATATATAAACATATGTATATACATATATGTATGTGTGTGTGTGTATGTGTGTGTGTGTGTATATATATATATATATATATATATATATATATCTCCTGACAAAAACAATTTAAGGGAGAAAGGACTTATTTGAGCTTACAGTTCCAGAGGAATAGAGTCCATCACGGTGAGCAAAGCATGGGAACATGGGGCAAGAATAAGAAGCTGGCTGATCACACTGCATCCATACCCAATGCACAGCAAATGGATACTGGGCTATAAAACCAGTGAGTACTTCCTCCCACCATGTTTATCATCTTCCACAACCTCCCAAAACAGCGCCACCTGCTGGAGACCAAGTGTTTAAATACATGAGCCTGTGGGGGACACTTCTTTTCAAGCCGTAAGACTTTGCAATGAAAGAGAGAGCAAACTGGGTCTGTTCTGGCTGTGCCAACTGAGGAAGTTATGTTTGGGGCTGTGTAGTAGTAAACGGGGAACAAGAAGAGGAGGGCGGAGACAGAACCTTTCCTAGGGATAGCGGAAGCCTCTGCTGACAGCTTTTCCTAGGGGAGACCTGTCTCCTGGTCCTATTCACTGTTCATTCAAGCTTTCCTTACACAAGAAACTCTGAGGTTCTATTAAATCCCTTTATGTGTGTAAATTAATTTGGGCTAATCTTTTATCAAGTTCAAAGGGAGGAAAAACCCAACCATGATTAATGTACCATCAAACTGAAAAATATGAAACATTTGTCTCAAGAATTTCAGGGCTGTGTCAGGATTCATGCTTTTGATATCAGGAGGTCAAACATCTTTGATGGAGCTGCCAAGTGATCACCACCTTAAAAGTCCCCTGCAAGATCTGAGCAAGATGAAAGCCCTCGGAGGATAGCCCTGTGTGGACCAGACATTTACATAAAAGGAAAGCATTTAGCACATTGTACAGGAGCACACAACCTGGCTGGTGGAGGACACAAAGAGTTTGCTATGATGCTCACAAAGTGATCACAATTGGCAAATTGGCAGATATAGACCTAGAGAGTTTAGCTCTTTCCCTCCTTAGGCCTGCTGTAGCTCAAAAGCTTCCGCAGCTGTGAGAGAAGCAAGGTCCACTCCTTTAAGCCATAGAAGTTGTGAAAAATGTATCTCTGCAGTCGCAAGACACTAACAGAGTCTGGGCCCTCTAGGCAACCCATAGATCTTCCTTCTCCTATCTACCTTCTTCCCTCGCCCTCTGCTTTTCAAATCTCTGTCCTCTACTTTCGTGTCCCCATACCAAAGCCTCCTTCCCTAAATGTGGTCCATGTCCACTAAAACTTCAAAGAACAGTAACTCAACTGAACCGATTCAGAAAAGGTGGCACTACCCTTTGCCAAAATATTACCAAGTTTTGGGTTGTTTGTTTGTGTAACCCATGCTGGGCCTCAATTCACAGTAATCCTCTTGTTTTACCTTCCTGAGTGCTGGGGTTACACATGTAGGCCACCACGTCCCTTTGTTTTTAAAAACAAGGGTTCATGGGGCTGGAGAGATTGTTCAGTGATTAAGAGACTGTACCTCTTACAGGGGGCACAAATTCAGTTCCTAGGACCAAGGGATCCAATACTTTTTTCTGTTTTTTTCTCAGGCACCTGCACTGATCTGGACATCCCTCAACACACACACAGACACACACACACACACACACACACACACACAAATAAATCCTTAAAACAAACAGAATTTCATATATAAAGGAAATATTTAATGATAGACATAATCTACCCAGCTCTGAAGTCTCCAGGTTCAAGATTCAGGTTCCTTGAGGTGGACTTTCAAAGCAAGAACATACCCAGATGACTACCATTGACCAAGATCAGGTTGAAGATGCTTCTCCAGCCCTCCTATCCCTTCATTCCAACCCCAAGGATATGAGCATCAAAAAGACGTTGGAGACCGCATCGCTCAAAGCCCTCACTTTATGCATAGGAGAGAAAGACCCAGACTCCACAGTTGTCCGGATGTCACGCAGATCTCTGGACCAGGATGAATCCCAAAGACTCCCCCTCCGTAGATATAATACCTGACATCTCTGAATGTTTCCTGTGTGCCAGGCATAGTGCTTGGCACTTTGGGGAGCATTTAATTCTCTTTGAGGTATACATGTCCTTCACTAAAATCCCAATGTCTGTTAGAACATAAGGATCGTCCATTATCAATTTGTCTGTCTCTACCTTCTGGGTGCTGGGATAAAAGGCTTGAGCCACCACACACACACACCCTCTGTATTTTATTTTTAAAAGCAGATTAATTAACTGTTTCTGCCCTCAGAGAAAAAGCTTTCACAAAACTAAAAGACACACACAGGAAAACAGCCCTCCCAACGCTGTCAGGTGCCTGCATTGTGATAGTCAGTGTTTGGTTTTACAATGGGAAGAGACTAGCAGGAAGCAACACGCTATGCACTCTCTCCTTTGATTCCATCTAATGAATTCAGAGCTGACTATTTGGTTTTACAATGGGAAGAGACTAGCAGGAAGCAACACGCTATGCACTCTCTCCTTTGATTCTGTCTAATGAATTCAGCCCAGCTCTGGCAAGACAGCGTGAAGCCATATGGGCTGTCATGAAGCCCAGTGAATATTCATGTAGCTGGGTCCTCTCAGATACCAGCTATCAGCAGCAATCTGGCCGGGACCCAACACTGAGAAGGAGAGTCCTGCGCAGGGATGTCGTGGACTCAGCCCTGCCCTCCCCCCACCCATATGTTGAAAACTCAAGCCTCAAGGTGATTGTCTTTGGAGACTGGGTTTTTAGGACACAACAAAGGTTAAACGAGGGCACACGGATGAGGTGCTTATCCCATAGGACAGTAGCGTTATAACGGGAACACCACACGTGTGAGAAGGTAGCTGTCTCCAAACCAGGCAGAGAGTTCCAAACAGAAATGAAACCTGCCAGAGCCCCAAGACTGGGCTTCCCAATGCCCATAACGGCAAGGAAATGAATTTAGTGTTTCACTATGGTGAGCCAAGTGACTAACTCAGGGAGCACAAGCACAGCGTACAGCCAAGGGCTGAAGGGCGACACTGAAGCAACGAGGGATGATGTCACCTCCCAGGTCCTTCTAGCCCCTTTAGTTTAAGGCTCTCCCCTGCAAGGTAGACTCACCATGCTCACGAGCCAGCAATGTTAGGCGCTGACTTCCTGCAGATGGGGATGGGCAGGGACTCAAACACTGCTGACATGAATGACGTCTCTTTCCCATCAGTTATGAGAGTCTAGCGTCTCAAAAGACTGTTAGAACAAGCTTACATTATCCTCTTTTGATTAGGGAAAAACAATGACAGTATCCACACTGAAAACTAATTTTCATTTGTGTGATTGGTTGTTTATAACTTTTCCTTTTCAATTTTAAAAGGATTTATTTTACGTATATGAGTGTTTTGCCTGCGTGAGCTTATGTGCACTACATGAAATCTGGGTTTCCAAGAGAGTTGGGTATTGGATCCCCTGGAACTGGAGTTACAGGTGGCTGTGAACCACCCTGCGGGGGGTTGGGAACTGAACCCAGGTCCCATGAAAGAGCAGTAAGTGCAAGGAGAAATTTGTATTGGAAACTATTAAAAGGGTAGCCATGTTTTTACGTCTTTGAGGGTTGCTATAATAAGATCTCCACGAGACAGTATGTAAACGAAAGAAACTTATTTCTCATGTTCTAAAAGCTGGGAAGACCAAGGTCTTAGTGCTGGCAGCATCTGTATTTGATGAGGGCTACTTCGTTTTCAGAGACAGATGCCTTCTCACTACCATTCACACAGCCAGGGGGATGAGTGGGTTGTGTTTGGTCTCTTTCAGAAAGGCACTGATCTCATTCATAAAGGCTCCACTCTCATGACCTGATCATTCCCCAAAGGTTACTGTCTTAGTTAGGGTCACTATTGCTATGATGAAACACCATGACCAAAATAAGCTGGGGAGGAAATGGTTTATTCGGCTTACACATCTATATCTCTGTTCATCATTGAAGGAAGTCAGGACAGGAACTCAAATAGGACAGGAACCTGGAGGCAGGAGCTGATGCAGAGGCCATGAAGGGGTGCTGCTTACTATCTTGCTCCCCATGGCTTGTTCAGCCTGCTTTCTTATAGAACCCAGGACCACCAGCCCAGGAATGAACTCACCCACAATGGGCTAGGCCCTCCCACATCAATCATAATTAAGAAAATACGCTACAGGTTTACTACAGCCCGATCCTATGGAAACATTTTTTTAATCGAGGGTCCCTCCTCTCAGATGACTTTAGTTTGTCAGGTTGACAGAAAGCTATCCAGCACAGTCACCACCTCCTGAAATTACCACGCTGTGGATTGGGATTTTAATACATGAACTTGGACATGGGGGACAAAAATAATCACACAATAATAACAGTAGTGGTTGTTTGTAATAACTTTAAAAATGAAAAGAAACAAGTACCCGATTTAGGGATACTTGTAGCTGTGATGAGAAAAAAAATGTCCGTGATGGCTGTTCTTTGTTGTCACCTTGACTACATCTGGAATTAACAAAAAACCCAAAATGGGGCACACCTGTGAGCAATTTTGCTTAACTTTTTAAATGGGAATATCCACTTCTGATCTGGATCTTGGAGGTGGGAAGACATCTTCAGTCCAGGTCTCTTGAGGTCGAAAGACCCACCTCTAATCTGGACCATACCTTCTGCTAAAAGCCTATAAAAGGACATGGAAGAAGGAATCTTTTGCTCTCTGCCTGCTTATTTTCTCCTTGATAGCAAGTTCATTCCTTCACTGGCATTAGACTGTACCTCTTCAGGATTCCAGTGTCTACTGAAGACCAGCTGAGACATCTATCCTTGTCGAACGAACAGCTACTAGATTCTTGGATCTTCCATTCACAGGTAGCCATTGTTGGATTAGCTGGACCACAGCCTGTAAGTGATTCTAATAAATCATGTAGATGTATATGTATATACATGTATATATTTATATATATACATATATATGTATGTATGTGTGTGTGTATACATATATATATATATATATATAGAGAGAGAGAGAGAGAGATTCATGCTATAGTTTCTATTACACTAGAGAACCATGACTAATACAATGTCCATCCATGATGGTGAAAGAAACAGTCGGCCTCCATTAGCGTAACATGATGAGATACACACTTGACAACCTGAAAGATGAGCTGGAAGGAACTGCTCAGCCTGAAAAAGCTCCACAGGCAGTCTAACATGGTTAGGACCTACTTAGTCATAAAATGATTTCTTTCTCTCAGTGCTGTGTTCTAGATAAGTGTCTACTGAGGTCCACATATTGAAAGGCCTGGTCCCAGGGGAGTGCAACTGAGAGACTCTTAGGTCATTGAGAGTGTACTCCCAAAGGAACTATGAAACCCAGAAAGACCCCCCTCCCGTTAACTTCTTGGTCATGAGGTCAGCAGTTTTGCTTTGTCGTGGGTTCCTCACTAGTCGCCTAAAAGCAACGGGTCTACTCGGTCATGACTTCAAACTCCCCAAACCGTGAGCCAAAACCAGCCTTTTTTTTTTTTTTTTCCTGACTTAACCAGCTCATCTATTTTGTTATAGGGACGGAAAGCTGGATCACATGCTTAGTCTCTCCAGCCAGCAAAAACGTTGCAGTGACAGCCTGAAGACAAAGATTAAATTGGGGTGTTGCCGGAAGTGTCTTTACTAAGAACCCAGAAAACCAAAAACAATGATTAATAAGCCACGGGAGGCAGAAAATCAGCTTTGGAGAATTTTAACTCTCAGTAGCTTGGTATGCCTGCTGTAGACAGACTGCTCAGGCCTCTCCTGTCATCTGGAGCATGCCCAACCAACCAATAGAATTGTTTTTTTTTTCTTTTTTTTTTTTTAATAGACCATTATTATTTTAAGTAAGTATTTTTAGAGTTGTTATATAACAATGGATAATTGAAACAAAGGAGTCTTTTATTTCTCTCTGGCTAAAGACTTATTTTTGGTGTTCTGCGCTTTTACCACAATGGGCTGCTAATATCCTTTTTGTGACGTTGTACTAACTTGTGCCTCTGACCACTTCTGGTGGAGCTGTTCAGTGTTTCGCCTAGTTTATCTTGTGCTCCATTCTCTCTGCTGTTGGAAATCTGATTAGACAGAGCAGACTTTACTCCCCGCTCTGCATCTCGACTCCTCATCTCTCCAGCTTTGTCTTTGCCTCTCTGTCTGCACTCACTAATTTCTTCTGCCTTGCGGTTTGAAAAGCAGCCCGACTGATAGCTCAGGCCAGTCTCAAACTCAGAGTGAACCTCCTACCTCAGCCTCTTGAGTACTGACATGATGGGGAAGTTTATTTTCAGTTATGTTTACTCTGTGCACTGTTGGGAAAAGGGCTTCCTAGGCCTTGGCATTTTATATGGTCTTTAGATGCTGGCTTTGTGTAGGAGACATTTGATTGTGTATGATCTACGCGTGCTATCAATAGAGCACCTGGGTTGCTTGGGTATCAATAAAAACCCCTGAGGGGATAGGCTCAGGGTTCCACTGTCCAGTATGGCACTAGCCATGATAGTGCTCCCCCTCTGCTGAGGTCTGGCAGGCTTTGCACCTATGAGTATGCCTCCGTGTCTTCCTTGGTGGGTCAGCATGGCAGCGTACTTCTACACTGACATGACAGACATGTGTTACCATGACAGACCTGAACTTGGAGCTTTTCTCTTGAATGCTTCATTTTCATTTTTCCTTACCTTTTTCTTCATATTTTGTTGGGGGCCCGATGATACCCAGGCTGTGGACATAACCAGCTTGACAAGGATCCTGGTTTTTCTCTTAGCTAGGAGTCTGAAGCCCACCAACTGCTTTGCCCCTTTCTCATCTTTACTGTATGGTGACAAAGGCCTCTCATCAATAATATTGTCTATATTGGCCTTATAGTGAAAACTCAAATCAATTCCTGGGCTGGCTGGGAGAGGAGCACTGCCATCTCAACTCTACGTAATTGTCACAGTCTTACTGGCCTTCAAGTTTTTGGCATGTGTGAATACTATTCGTGCTTTCTGTAGATATATAAAAAATTATTCTTGGTAAAACTGACCTTCCCATAGAGACAAAGCCATAGTCAAGAACAGAAATGAAGTCTAGACAGTATGTCAGCAAGCTTGAAAAAGCAAATAGATAATTCACCCCTGAATGCCTGCCCCTCTTTATTGTAGCAAGTATATAGACGTAAAATCAGCTATTCATTAATAGACTATTGTGTTTAGGCTACCCACTAAAATTAACCTTGAAGATTAGAAGCCTGCAGCTAGGAGGGGATGAACGCTCTTGCATTGATGTATGCCTGAACACCTGCATTCCTTAGATAAGAAGTTAGCAGTTTTGCTATTTCAGTCAGGGCAGCTCTCTTGTCTAGAGGGGAGTCTTGTAATTTTTCCCCAATGTGCACACTTAATTTTTCTCTCTTAACTTTTCCAACTTCTAATTCCTTTATTTCTATTATTAAAGAAACGCTCTTGCATGTCATAATCATCATAAAGTGTATTCTATGTGTCTCACTAAAGCGCGTAAGTGTGCCAACTAAAAGTCCCATAGAAGAATGAGGTACTGCATTCACTTGTCATAACTTCGTTGTTTATCCTCCTTCCTGGAGACAGAGGAACCCCGTGTGGACTAGAGCTGGACTCCATTCCCGCAACATTTCTCCTTTTTTTTCCTTTTCTTTGTCTCATATTTGTCTCTTTTTCTGGTGTGTGTTGAGCATGTGTATAAGCGTATGTGGGTGCACTCACCCACGTGGGTACACGTCGAAGCCAGGGTTTGACATCAGGACCTTTCTCTGACCACTTCTCAGCATATAGGGTAGGCATATCTTAATCCAGTCAAGCTGGCTGTCAAAATTAACCCTCACGCCCATTAGATAGCCATTCCTTCGCTCCGCTCTCCACCCTAGCTCCTGGTAATTCCTCTGCTGTCTGCATCGTTGCTTTTTCCTACCCTTAGTCTCTCACCTGAGTGGAATCACACAGTGTTTGGCTTAGTGTGTCTGGTCATTTCCATTCATTTCAGTTCATTCAAAAGCATCCCCATTTCAATGTCTCCTGGTGCCATAGCTTACATGGTGGGGATTTCCCCATGTTCCCCCTAACAGAATCTCTACTTACTCAGGACACCCAGAAGCATTACCAATGAGGGGCCGCTTAAAGTTAACCATTTTAGTACTCTTACAATCGTTCGGGTAACATCACACTGATTTGCAAATACTCAGAAAGGCCAGCTATGGTACAGTAGCTCAGGAACGGTTTTATTTCTTCCTGTTTTCATCAGCCCTCACACTTCTATGAAGGATGTATTAGTCTGCCACAGCTACCATAACAAAATACCACGGACTAAGTGGCTTAAGGAGCAGAAACCTATTTCTTCTAGCTCTGGAGGCCAGCAGAGCAGATCTTCCAACGTCTCTGTTTGCCTGCAAGTGGCTATCCCCCTGGTGCCTTTGCTCATGGGTGTACTTCTGGGCAACTTGTGTCCCTGGAGTCACTTCCTGGGTCCTCATCGGTTCTTTCTATAAGGACATCTATCATTTTGAATTAGAAAATATCTTAACTATTTCATTTTAATTCAATCACCTCTTTAAAGATGTCATCTCTGTCTTTGTTTTCCTTTTTTGTGTTTTGAGACAGGGTTTCTCTGCTGTAACTCTGGCTGTCCTGAAACTCACTGTGTAGACCAGGCTGGCCTCAAATTCACAGAGATCCACCTGCCTCTGCTTCCGAGTGCTGGGATTAAAGGTGTGCACCACCACCGCATGGCTGTCATGCCTGAATAGTCACATTCTGAAGCACTAGGGTGTGATAGATGCTCTTCATTGCCCACTGGATGGGATCTATAACCACCTGGAGACTGTACTTTCGCTACTGTTATGGATCATAATGTAAATACCTGCAGACGGTCTTAGGCAATCCCTGTGAAATGGTTGATCGGCCCCCAACAGGTTGAGAACCGCTGGCTTAAATCAATTCTGAATGCTGATCGTGCCATTCTATGAGCTAGAGTCTGAGATGGAATAGAAAAGGAGAAAGCTCTCCGAGCACAAATACTCTTCTCTTCCTGTTTCCTGACTCAGCGAGACGCCATCACGACGGACTGTACCTGCAAGCACTGAGCCCAAACAAATCCCTTTTCCATTGAGCTGTTTTCATCACAGCAATGAGAAAAGTAACTAACTGATGCTCAGTGTTAGGGTTTCAACAAGTGAATTTCGTGCGAGGGAGAGAATGGAACTGATTTGGCTCTCCCTTGGATGGGGAACGTGGTTCTGGCCTCTCTCCCTACAGCATCTAGAACCTGCTAGAACCTCAGCCAGCTCTTGCTTGCCTCAGAGGCCCTTGAACATCGGGGATTGCGATGCTGTGTTCCCATTGAGCACCTGCGGTTCTCAGTTCTGTTTGAGTTTTAACTCTACTGACTTCTTATCACCTTACCATAAGCTTTTACACATTTTCACCAATTAGCCTCTCAAAGTATGGCAGTTTTGATGAGGAACTTGCCCTAGAGGCTGATGTGTTCGAACACTTGGTCCCCTGTTGGTGGTACTCCTTGGGGGGAGTTATGGAACCTTTAGAAGATAGCGCCTTGCTGGAGGAAGTCTGTCACTGGGGGTAGGCTTTGAGGTTTTATAGCCTTACCCCATTACCTGTTCTTCCCCCACCCCTCTCTCTGCTTCCTGTGTGTGGTAAGAATGTGATCTACCAGCTCCTGCTCCTACCACCATGCCTGTCTTGCTGACACTCTTTCTGTGACTGTTGCCATTATGGACGCTATTCCTCTGGAACTATAAGCCAAAACAGACCCTTTCTGTTGAAACTTGCTTTTGGTCATGGTGTTTTACCACCGCATCACAAAAGTTAGCAATACCCATAGAGTCCGTATTGTGAATCACAACCTGTGAGATTTTATTTAGTAAAAGTATAGGCCTTTGGAATCCCCCACCCCCATACACACAGGACCTGTGTTTTGATATCTTCTTTCTTAGTATCTAGAGTGAAGAATGGCCAAGGCCTGAGTGTTGAGTTCTGAGCCGGTGGAGGAGCAAGAGTTCATTCAGTAGTTTTTAGACAGATGAATAGCCTAGGTAGTCAGGTAGTCAAATATGCTGGCCGTTTCCACAGTGCTTGCTTATACTTCGAGATTCCAGAGTTAAGAAAATCACCACTATCAACCTGACATTAAGTGTAAGATCCACTATCAGGTAGGGAAAAAAAGTATCAACATTTCTAAAATATACGCAATATGAACACAGGTGAAATAAATTAACGTGAGTCTTAACTTTATTTAACCACTATGCTAATCTCTATATTCGGGTCCTCGAGAGACTCCATGGCTCCAGACCTGTTTAAATGTAATAAATACCTTGGGTTGTGTTTGTTTGTCCCGCCAAAGCAAGTTCATCCTATGAGAGACCTGCCACAGCGCCACACGTGCCCACCAAGAACTATTTTTTTCTGAGTCATGTCCAAGGGCTTGGGCCCTGGAAACACCAAACCAGTCTTAGGACATCGCCCAGCCCAGGAACTGCCTTTCCAGAGTTCTCTCAGCCTCAGTCTGTTCCCATAATCTCTCCCACGCTTCCTACTTGCAATGCCTAAGGAGAGGGAAACGCTCAAACCCCACATCTATGATGGTGGCTGCCACCTGCAGGACGAGCTGGGTTGCCTCCAACCACCCTAGCAACGTGCTCATCTTTGACGAAGGATCCTTTACACATGAGTGAGCTTCCTCACTTTCACGACCCGAGCAGCTGCGTAATATATATAACGGAGCGGACGGTAACGTGACACAGGCTTCAAAGACAAACCGGGGAAGGGATACATATCCAGCGTTCCCTAACCCAGCACGGAAGGGCTTCACTTCTGAGTCTAACAGCGAAATATAACAAAGGGGCAGCAGGGGATGTGCAGAGGAGGCTGTTCCAGAGAACTTGGAGGCCCAAGTTTGAAATAGAATGAAACGTTTCCAATCTAAGCGTTAACTGGACCCGAGCCTTCTTGGCTTCTGCCAAGACAGGGTGCACTCAGAATGATATGACCACAGACAGAATGGAATGTTTATGAAAGAAGTAACAAGACTAGGGCTAGAGACAGCTGAATCAGTAACGTGCTTCCTTACAAACACGAGGACCTGAATTCAGTCCTTAGAAGCTGTGTCAAAAACAAGAACAACCAAGAGACCAACCAACAAAAAGCCCAGGTTTCATGGCATGTGCTTGTAAATCTAGGCACCGGAGATGTCCGGACAGGTGGATCCCTGGGCTTTACTGATCAATCACGTGAGCCCACTTGGCAAGCTTCAACCCAGTGAGAGATTCTGTCTGGGGAAAAAAAAAAAATTAAGAACCAAAGTGAATTGCTCCCAAAGAGCAACACCTAAGGAGATTCCCTCTGGCCTGTATATACACCCACACACTTAAAAGCACTTGTACACATAAACACAACATGTGCACACACCTAAACACACTAATACCAATGATGGTACGGATCCATGTTTAATGATGATATCACTTCCCTCTTTTAAAATATGACGCAGCACGTATGTAAAAGCACAGGTCATTCTACACAATACACTTAAATTATTTATGGACATATTTATTAATGCCTTTAAAATCCAGAAACACCTCTGTCTGATCTTGTATCTCCAGGACCCAACACGGTGCCTCACATGCAATAGTCAGTGAGTTAGAGATTGCTCTCTAACGATCTCAAGAGTGACCACGAGTGCTCAACGCGCCTCCCATTTACCAGGAATCGCGCATGTGAATGGTGCAGCCACTTCTCGAGCCCCACAACTGGCTCAAGGGATTTGGATTATTCCGGAGACTCTACAGGTCTAAAGAAGGCTGCGCTTGGTGGCAAGGCACGGAGATCTGCAGTGTAAAAAGATTCTAAGTCTTAATTTTAACAATCAGATTAAGGGAGTGGGGGAAGGGCTCAGTTGGTAAAGTGCTTGCCTCACCGGGTGAGAGCCTGAATGTAGATCCCCAGAATCCACACAAAGAGCCACGGGTGGCCCAGGTCAGTAATCCTAGGCTGGGGCGGAGGCAGAGACAGGAGGATGGCTGGCACATGCTGGTTGTCTAGTCTTGCCGAAGCAGTGAACTCCAGCTTTAGAGAGAGACTTTGTCTCAAAAATAAGATGATGATGGGGGAGGGGGTGTTACAATTATCATTAACCTCTGCACACACGTGTTCATGCATACGTGCTCTCTCGTGCGCTCTCGCTCTCGCGCTCTCTCTCTCTCTCTCACACACACACACACACACACACACAGAAACACACATGAAATCAGACTAAGTTAATTCTCTAAACAAAGGACCTTCTTTGACAGCACAACTCTGTTCAGGAGCACAGAGCTGAAAGGCAAGGTCGAAAGGGCTCCGTCTGCCCAAGGGCTGCCTGTCTCGTTTGCCTGCTTCCTTACCATCCTGAGGCCCCTCCAGAGCGAGCATTGTGCTGCTTACAGATTGCTGGATTCAGCCCTGGAAGACACCGTCCTACACGTTCCCTGTCTATGGAGCATGCTCGCTCTCCCCAGGCAGAGGCGAAGCGGCAAGGTTGTTTTGCAGTTATTAAGCTGTCGGCGCTGCTCAGCAGCGAACACAAAGAGCACAGGAACCATGACTGCGCGCAGATAATTTGGAAATAAGTTTGTTTTTCTTTTTCATCTCAGAAGAACATGGAGACTTGTTTCTTCCTATTACACCCCACCCAATTTTGATATGAAGTTAGTTTTACTTCCTCTTATTACCTGGTTTTTTTTTTTTTTTTTCTCCCAGAAGAAGTGTGTTCTGAGTGGGAAAATAGGAAAGTCATTTTCCCACTATGAAGTGAAATCTGTTTCCAGAATTCAGAAGCATCAAGGAAGAAATACAGGGAAGGGATACCCACGTGGTTGTCTGTAAAGCCCAAGGCAGTGTTGGAGAAAGCCACTTCTAGCTCTAGAATTGTCATGTTTTTATTTGTTCATTTGTGAATTGTGTTTGTTGTGTTGCTGCTGTTGCTAGGGTTTTTTGTGTGTTTGTTTGTGTTTTGAGACAGAGTCTCGCTATGTAGCCCAAGCTAGCTTGCAACTCACTATGTAGCTCAGGCTGGCTTCAAACTTGTGATCCACCTGCCTCTGCCTCCTGAGCGCTAGGATTACAGGCATGTGCCACCAGCCATATCCCTGCTCCAAAATTCTAAAATTCTAAATTCTAAATGAAGGAAGGTGATAGGAAGGGAAGAAGGGTGAGTGGAAAGTTTGGGGTGACATCATGTTCCATCCAGTTAATGTGACACCAGGCTTGCAGGAGAGACTGAGCCCTAAGGGTAGAGCTGGGCCTCATCCATTTTGATAGCTGAGAAAGGGTATTGGGAGGATAAACCCAGCTTGGGAAAATAGGAAGAGTTGCAGGAGCCAGCAGAGATTGAAGTCTGAGTGCTCACAGGGTGCTCGCAGTGGGTAACAGTGGGCAACTTCTGTATCTCTGAAGCCCACGTGGCAGGTGAAGAGCAGACAGAGTAGGCAAGGTCTGCACATACAGAACCAGGGGAAGGACTGAAGTAAATCCTAGAAAATGGAGTCTGCACAGAGAAGGGGCTCAAGGCAGAGCTTATGTCTTCAGGAATGGGAAAAGACTGCTTTTCAGGGTTGGGAGGTTGGGTGCTGAGTGCACAGTTGACTACTGTGGTAGGGTTAGAATGTCGTCTAGCCAGCCATGTTCTACACCATTGATTCTGAGTGCATCCTTTCTTCATCGATTTGATTGGCTGCAGATGATGGAAGCAATGCTATGCCGGTTTCTTGGCCAGAGGCCTTCAGCAACTACCAGCTTCTACCTCCTCTGTCTCTTGACACACTCACTCTCGGGAACCAGTTGTCACACTATGAGGAAGCCCAAGCTGTCAAAAAGAGATCTACACGTAGAGAAAACAAGAAACCTGTCCAGCAATCCAAGGAGACTTCCAGTCAACCAATGGCACTAACTCATCTGCTATGAGTTGAACCATCACGGAAGCAACTTCTTCAGCCCAGCTAGTACTATCCCAGCTGATGGGAGATGGAGCGGAAAGTGGCTGTTTCTACAGAGGCTAGCCTGAGTTGTATATTTGTCAGAACAAATGATCGCTGGTGTTTTTTAAACAAACACACTGGAGGAGAGCTGTATTAGCTGCTTTTCTGTTGCCGTGATAAAACACCACCATCCAAAGCAACTTGAGGAGAAAAGGGTTTGTTTCGTCTTACAACTCTCAGGTCACACTTCAGCACCCAGGGAAGTCAAGCAGGAACCTGTAGACAGGAACAGGAACCGATGCAGAAGCCATGGAAGAGCACTGCTTGCTGTCTTGCTCCTCCTCAAGACTTGCTCAGACTGATGTCTTACAGCATCCAGAACCAACCGCCCAGGGGTGGCACCACCCCCCATGGGATGTGGGATTATACTCAGCCAAGGAGCTATACAAAACATTAAGGTGCAGGTCCCACCCTGACAACCAGTAAGAAAAGCCTGCTGTGGACTGTTAGAGGAGTGAGAAGCCCGTTTTGTCATGTTAAGCCACTGAGTGAGCACTTGAGGTTTATTTGTTGCTGAAGCTTAACGAAACTGAACCCACATCATAGCTCAGTGCACATGGCGAATGGAAAGGGGGAGGGGTCTGTTCTCCTTCCTGCTAGAAGAACTACCAGAGAGGAAAGTCGGAGGCTTCTTACATCAACTGAAGAAGGTTCCTGTCCCATTTGGTGAGAGCAGCCGGGTTAGACAAAACATCAGGAGCCAGGAGGATTTTGCAAGTATTTGCAAATTTGTCCACACTAATCTTATGACCAAACTTCAGAGTCAGAGCTTGAAGACTGACAGCCCTAACAGGGCTGGTTCCACAATCTGCCCTCAATAAGCCAATTAAATAAATAAATAAACAAACAAACAAATAAATAAATAAATAAGTGGAAAAAAAACAGAAAGGGAAGATTTACTCAATGGGGTCACATTGGGAAGGGTAGTGGGGAGTGCTAGACATCTTTATCTCCCTCCCAAGTTCACCTTGAAGACCTTGACTTGAGGCTTAGAGGGCCATCCGTACGCAGAACTCAACAGTCCCGGTCAAGGTATGGCCCTGCCCGTCACTGACCGGCGGCTGTAGTCTTTGCCCCGAGTTATCCAAAAAGGTGTCCTCCCAAAGTAATCTAACAAGAACTGTGTGAAATCTCTGTGCTGGAGACAGCTCCTCTTCTAGCTCGTGCCAGCTTTAGTCTTTCCTTCTCCAAACACGACACGACCAGGATATTTGCAATTTCTTGAAGAAGTCGATAACCTCCTACCCGAAGAGAGGGGCACGAGTGTTTCTTTAGAGTAACTTTCTTCCTGTCAGGTGAGTAACATCCCAGCTCGGGCCACTGTGGCAAACTTTTCAGCGAACTCTACTGCTTTCCCCTAATCTAGAGCTCTGGACAGATTTCCGTCCAAATTTTTAAAAAGATACTGCATTGCCTTTGAAAACCTACTGGGTTTTGACAATGCCTCATTCGCTCAGTTGGTGCCAGCTGCTCTCTATTGACCAAATAACCCCGGTCCCCAAAGACCCTGCGGTCAAGGATGCCTGATTTAAGAGGCCATTGATCTCTTGGCTTTGAGACTCCCAGAATTTTAAAATACTGCTGCTCCAACCCTGGGAATGTAGCGCCCCGATAGGGCAAGCGTCCCGCGTGTGCCTGACCTTGGGTTTAAATCCCGGCACTAAAAATGAATAAACGAAAAAAATTTTAACGCTACTTTGCTTCAGACTAGAGGATATTTAATCTTGTGTTCACGCAAGCAATGACAGCAGCAAATTAAACCAGATTAGAATATCAGAAATCCATATTTGTTTACCTAAAACTAAGAACTGTTTGTTTGTTTGTTTGTTTGTTTGTTTGTTTTTTAGAGACAGGGTTTCTCTGTTGTAACTCTGGCTGTCCTGGAACTCACTCTGTAGACCGGGCTGGCCTCAAACTCACAGAGATCCGCCTGCCTCTGCTTTCTGAGTGGAGTGCTGGGGTTAAAGGCATGCACTACCACCAACCACCCAGCTTAAAGAACCTTCCTAAAAATCGTATTTGGGAAGCCCTCGCTGGATAACACAGGGAAAAAGTACTTTATAAACCATTTGTTTCAGAGTAGACTCTACAAATCTCTCTCTCTTTTAATTTCAGAAACACAGAACACAATATTCTTATCTTCACAAGGCTGTTTAACCCAACTAAAAGTTCAGACTTGTTCCCGAGTGGACAGTTGCTTGGTAGGTGCCTTCACCCCTAAGTAACAGAGCCGGGGAGCCCCTCCCGGTCTATCTCTATATCAATCATGTACAATCTGTTTATTATGTGAGCGTCTTACTTTTTTTAAGCACCCAAACTTAGCATTGAGCCTGTGGGTTTCTTTATTTCCATCTAAGGACTTCTGGCAGACCAGAGCCGTCTTTCCCTCTGACAGACTTTTAAATGATTCTTCATGCTCTTGTCACATAATTAAAATTAGATTACTTCAATTCCCTGCTGGCAGGCCTGAGTGGGGGCCCTTGTGTAGCCTCCAGCTGGCCCAAGGGCCTTTGAAAGAAGGAATATGGTCCAAACATCCTCTGCCTGGGAGTCATTGTGTTGCCTTGCCAGTCAGACAAGATTTACCCCGAGCGAATCAATGGGCACTTATTTTCTTCTGGTTATATTTTCCGTTCTAAAGAACTTGCATTCGGAGAAACTGGTCTGTGTGCTGCTGAGCAGCCAACCCTGTATCTGCTTCCCAGAACCTACGGCGCTCACCTTCTGCTGGTGTTAACTGGCTGAAGAGGATGAGCAGGGACCGGCAGGAAGATGGAGAACAGTCATGCATGTTTGCTTCTGGTAACTGTGGTTTCCCGGCCAGGGCTTCCCTGGCCCTTCTTTAAGCCTCCTCCTCCAGCTTCTGCCAACCAGGCACTGGCTGGCTGGGGTTCTACAGCCTGGCTTAGGGCTTCCCGCAGCGCAGCTAACTCTGAGCAATGCAGACACACAAAGCTGTTCCTCTCCACACACCTCCTCCTGATGAACGTTCCGCAATCTGCCTCTTTTCTCTCCTCAGCTCCCTGCAAACATTAAGGCAGGAAAAGTAAAGATCGGTGTTATTATCTGTCACGGATAATCTCCATTTCCACTGGCTGGAAAAGCAGCCTTTGGTCTCCCTTAGCATGTTCCCTGGCCTGGTGCCTCTCCACAGACTTTCCCTGGGTCGTTTCAGTTCTCTTCAGTCTGCCTGCTAGGCATCCACTTTCTGTTACACAGAACAGCTTCAAGGCGAGGACTGGGATCTGGCCAGATGTGGGCTGCACTCCTGGATTAGCAACTTATTATCTCTCTGAACCTGAACCAGAGGATATTTCTTTATCCTAGAATTAGAAATAATAATGCCCCACCTCAAGTGACCGTGCGTAAGATTAGGGATAATACAGTTAGTTCCTGGCCTTCAGGAATGCCTTGTCCTGGCTGCTCAGCGTAGAGAGAACTGCCTTCTTATGCTTCGTTAGTAAACACTGTCTCTCCTCTTTCTGTAGGAGACAATTCATTAGTTATGGTTGCCTCAGATCTAAGGTAATGTGGATCTCCTTAAATATTTAAGAAAGGTACCCAGCATGTATTTTCTTTTGGAAAGTCTCAAATGGTCTGGTGTGTGCTTAAGAGGGGTGTGTGTGTGTGTGTGTGTGTGTATGTGTGTGTAGTTGCACATAAAAGATTCCATCATAAACACTTGGATTCTCCCATGTGATGTCACTTCTGTTGTTATATTCCCACCTTACAGATGAGGAAAGATAAGCCTAGGAACCAAAGAATTACAGAAGGTACAGTCAGCAGCCAGTCAGTCATGGATTCAAGCGGCCGGCTCTGGAGCCCACACTCTGCATCTCATTTGTGCATGGAGGTCATGGAGGGATTTCAGGAAAGCCGAATGAACAAGTCCCCACAAATTTTTGAAACGTCCTTTACCATCCTATTCCTGCAAACCAGACTCTATCGTTCCTTGTTTCTCTGAGCTATCAGAGCTCAGTCAGAGCACATTGTTCCCAAGGCTGCATCTGACCGTGTCTGGTGACGGTTTTGGGTGCCACAGCTGACACAGGCAGGGATGGGTCACGGGGTTGGTAAAACTCATGGACACTACGAAACACCTCTCACTACTGAACCCAAGAGGTTTCTCTCGCCTCCCCCCGCCCCATGCCTAAACGCACAAGTCCAGACCAAAGCATTAATAGTGCTGGTCAAGGTTGGAAAAACATGCTTTGGTTCAGTACAGTACCTTAAGTGCTTCCTGCGAAGGGGCTAGGAGGATGGAGGGTAAGGAATCTGTGCTCTTACTTTTCTCAAGCTTCCATGCGGCACAGAGTATTCAGGCCAATGCCAAAGCAGTCCCATGCACACAATCGTATCTGCTGGAAGTTCAACCATTCAAGAGCAATACATTACAAGGCGTTGTTTAAAGCACTGAGAGGATGGTGCCAAAGAGTTCGAAAGTTATAACTTAATAGTTAGGGTGGGATTTGTGTTAAGCACGGCCTAAAATATTTTGCAACCTTTCGAAAACCTTTAGGAACAAATGACACCAGTGTTTTAAAAAAAAAATGACAGTTATTCAATGCAAAATGTAAATACAAGTAAAGACTTGCATTGGCAGCTTAGAAGAAGTTGCTCATTGTATTTTGATACAGACTTTGGTGCAGTGTGCCACTGGGCAGCGAGAAATGGTTATAAACAAAGGAAAACGAGAAAATATATACAGGATGCCCATCTTATTTATAATCTTCCATTGCCTCGTATTATTAAAAGTCCAGCTTTTAGGAAAGAAAGGAAGAATAAAGAGAAGAGAGGAAGAGGAAGAGAGGAAGAAGAAGAGAAGATATATGTGGTATTTGTCTTCTGTTTTAAATTTTAATTTCTTTGTATAATAAATTGCCACCTGACACATCTGTTTCTAACGGCTGCTGTTAGGATAAAGTTATCATTTGTGTTAAGCCCTTTGATAGATGGAGCAGTTATCCAATTTATCCACTAGAAGGGCTCAGAAAAAAAAAGTATTTTAATCTTAATTTCTTTTAAAATCAGAAGAAAAATGAATATAATAACAGTAAATCACAATATTATTCTGTCTTGTTGTATTGTTTGATATGAATGATAATAGTCATAAAAATTAATATAGAAAAACAACCCAGCCTAGATTCTATTAATCTTTATGCCAACACAATCAGGAAGTGTCATTTAAGATATCCTTTAATGAACAAATGGGCCCATGATGGTCTTAGGCCCTATAGTGGGCAACCAGGAGAAAAGCACATGTTCAATTTCCCCAGCAGAGTCAGTGAACTATTCAGCATCCTGAAGATGCTTAGACAACTGGAGATCAACTATCAAAACTGCAAATGTTATTTTTCTCTGAACTATCTTTTAAGGGGAAGAAACGTAAGACGTCTTGTACACACCTCTGTCTTTTGACACCAGGCATCAAGGCTTTCACTGATGATTCATGGTTCATGGCCTGCATTCCTCATGTAGCAACTTACATGGACTCTGCATAGGAGTCTACAATCGCCTTACATTTCAGAAAAGAAAGAAGGATAGAGAGGAGAGAAGGGTGGAGGAGGAAGAGAGCGAAAAAGAGGAGGAGGAGGAACGGGAAGAGGAGAGGGAGTAGGAGGAAGATGGAAATGACTAAGTATATACAAGACCCTCTTTCCCTGCCCAGGCAAGTTCCAGGTCTCTCCATTTCTCTCACAACCCCTGGCCATTGAAGTCTTTATTTCTGCCACGCCCAAGTTCTGATTGGTGCGTGTGTAACGTAAGACCCCGTAAGGTGGCTAAAGTCTTAAGGAGGGTCAGGAGTCCTGATTGACAACCTGGAGGGCTCTCTGCAAATCCACACTCTTCAGATCCTGCTTGACAGATCACACAGTGGCCCTTAGTTTTCTCATATTATTGAAGAAACAAAGAAAAAAAAATCAATTAGAGGATCCTCCAAGAAGGATTAGCTGGAAAAACCCGCAGCAAGATTTAGCACAGGAAATCAGCAAGGGCATATCAGTCTTCAGGGCCGACAGAGGCAGTAGCCCAGAAGGTAAGAGCCCAGGCTTCATCCCTCCCTCCAAGTCTCTTATCCCAGGCCATTGAGGATATTCAGAAACGGCTTATGCTTCCACTTCCTATCTTTGCAACAGAGCAAAAATCCTGCGTGCTTTGTACTGCTCTAAAGAGAACCGAGCGAGTACATGTTCGTGAGTTTCTTAGGTGGGCGCTGGCACGTCACAAATGATCACGTCTGTGAAATATGCTGTAACAACCTAGGGGCTGGGTTTGTCTGCTAACAGAACAAAAAAAAAGGGGGGGGGCCTGGGCTGAGTCCGACGTCCAATCAAGTCAAGCAAGCACGTCCCTGTGTTCCTCACTCCCAACACCCGATGATTCAGCATCAATCAGTTCTCTAAGGATCAGGACAAGACTGAGTCCTGCTCTCAGTCATACCTACAAAGTAGGGATATGTCTTTTTCTGGAAAGCCATGGAGCCTCTTACTCACTTCTCTGACTTTCCTTGTTTTTGAGTCTTGGATAAAACCAAGAGGATTTTTTTTAAAAACATCTGTTACCATCCTGAATTGCACCACGATGGCTCTTGCCAGATGCATATTCACGTATGCACACTCCTGTGTAGAGGAGGCAATGACTTGAGGCCCCTGGAGAGACTGTTTTGTGAAATGGGGCTGTCTACCCAAGCCTGAGCTAACACCTCACGACTGAAACCATCGTTGGGACGTGCATGTTGTTCTAGCACCAATGCCCACTGCACTGCTGGCCACATTTCTGCAGGTACCATAACACCTGGGGAGCGAATTGCCTGCCCTGTGATGTTTTCCTTATTAGCAACTATGACTAAGTAGAAATGGTGAGTAGCATTCCAGAAGCCCAAGGATACTTCCTGGGTGGACAAAAGTGGATGGCTTGGCTATCCAGTCTGCAAGTATCCTTGGATTCTGAGCCAGTTGAGAGGCTCATCCACTGTCCAGAGCTTCCCATGGAACTCTGCAAAAATGGCCCCAGCTTCCCGAAAGGTGTAGATGCAAAGAGAATGTGTGAGCTGAAACTCCCCATTCTGTCGTGACTGCCTAAAAATGTCACATCTTCACTAGTCCTTAGGTTCAATGCTGGAGCGGAGACAAAGTACAGCCAGTGGTTGACTAATACCTGGGGTAAGGTTTCCGTGCGTGCGTGCGTGCGTGCGTGCGTGCGTGCGTGCGTGCGTGCGTGTACATGCGCATGCGTGAATGTAAGGCGTCTTTGATGTAGACTCAAAACGTCTCAGCACCTGCAGCTGCTGCCGGGTGCAGCACATCATCTTTTCTCTTCTCCACTTTTTCCATGACTGCTCGCTCGGTGCCCACGGGAACCACCCAGCATCTTTGCCGTGTACAAGACCCTAGGATTAGTGCAGCAGAAAGTCACGTTATCACAGTGTAATCCTTGGGGGAAAGAAACAGAGCCAGAGAGCAAAGGTTCTTCCTATGATTATGGATAATGTTTAAGAATATTCTAGAAGGTTTCTTCAAGGGCCTGCAATGGGCTAGATGCTCAGAAGAACCCAGGAGGTACTAGCTCAGTGGTACGCTCCAGAGTTATCGTCTGGTCTTCCCCACCACATTGTCCCCGGGGTCCTTTTCCAGTCCTGTCCTATGAGCTCCGTTCCCCGTTTCTCAGACAGAAACAGTAGGTGTGGCTTTGAGAGCAGTGTGTTCTAAATGCTCCACAGCCCTTAGCTAAGGCTCCTGACAACGTTACTGCACAGATCCCCAAAGAGAAAAACTGGTTTCCAACACCCAGGATGTCGGCCTATTACGTGCTTTGAAGCAACTGAGTGTCCACAAATTGCAGGCTGGCAGAATTCGAGGGAGGCCAACAAAAGGCAGAGAACACGTCAGATTGTTTCAGAACAGATAAGAGGAAAATTACCATGATTAGGGAAGAGGCAACTTAACCCATCCCTCTCATTATTCAGTTTGTTGGACTTGATCCTTTCATATTGAAATACTACTACAATGTTTGGTGTCCTTAATCCTCACTTTAATTCCTTGCATTTAATTTCTCAGTGGAAAACCGCCGGGCTTCATACAAAGTATCCTAACCAGCATTTATGCAAGTGTGTTTGAAGAAACATCTTCAGAGCCACACCGAGCCAGCTTTGTTTTGCTTCTGTGCCCCCAGTTAATATTATGGAGAAGCTGGGTCCGGTGGCACTCCCACCTGCGATCCGATCCCAGCACTCTGGAAGCCGAGGCAGTAGGATTGCCAATTTGAAGCCATCTTTATAATAGTTACGGAGTGAGTCCCAGGCCAAACTAGGATCTATATCAAGGACCATTCTCAAAAATATATAAGTTAAATAATAATAGTAATGTTAATAATAATAACAATAATAATAATAAATATCCAAAAATAATGAAAACGAGTATCACAACATCTATCCTGTGTTAAGACATATAGTTGACCTCCACGTTTATGAGTTCCTTAAAGAGAAAAAATGCTAACAAGGCTATTTCAAGAAACCTTTCTTATGTAATTTAAGTTTTGGTCAAAAATAACATAGAAAATGAATGAACATACTGAGGTAACGCCCATGATGAGATGAGGACTGAGGACCGGTGAACGGCTGTGAAAACTCAAGGTTGGGGTCGGGGGAGAGGAAGAGGAGGCTTGGGAAGAGGAGTGAGCATGAAGTCTAATTTCCAAATTTTAAAGCTGATCAGGAAGACCTATGAGCAGCTGCTTCTGTGGCATAAAATCATGGACTACCACCTTCTAAAAGTATATTCTCTTCTAGAATTTCTTATCCCGTTGCACCGGCTGAGTTTGGTTTTGTTTCGTTTTGTTGTCAACTTGCCACGGGCTAGGGTCATCTAGGAAGAGGAAACCTCAGCTGAGAAAATGCATCTAGAAGCTTGACCTGTGCATTCTCTGCATTAATGACTGATGTGGGAGAGGCCAGCCTAGGAGTAGTGCCACCACCAAGAAGGGGGTGTTAGATTGTATCAGAAAGCAAACTGAGCAAGCCATGGGGAGCAAGGCAGTAAGCAGCACCCCCTCCATTGTCTCTGCTTCAGTTCCTGCTTCCAGGTTCCTGCTTTAAGTTCCTGCTGTGACTACCCTTCATGATAGACTGTAACTGTAAGCTAGAGCAAACCCTTTCCTCCCCAAGTTGCTTTGGGTCACGTTCTTCATCACAGTAATAGAAAGCTAACTAAGACAACCCTTTAGTTACTTCTCTGTTTATAATATTATTTGGGGTGGGAAGCACTTAAAATGTTCCAGTCTCAAAAATGCCATCATCTCTATTTCTTTTTTGTTTTAAGATTTATGTATTTTTTAAATGTTGTGTGAGTATTCGCACACATGCATGTATACGCACCACATTGCACTGGGGCCTGTGGAAGCCAGAAGAGGGCTCTGGATCACCTGGAGCCGGAGTCATGAACAGTTGTGAGCTGGTCCTCGGCACGAACACCAAGTCCTCTTAGCCACAGAACCATCTCTCCAGACCCATCTTTATATGTTTCTCACACTCTTGAGTTAATTGACACATGCAGAAACTCTGAGGAAATGGGAACCAAAATAAGTAATTTGGAGCCATTTTTTTTTTCTATTATCTGTGAAGCAAGAACAGAGACTTAGTAAAACACATTGAAAAGTTAGGTAGAGGATCTTGTTCAATTGAGAAGTGATGTAAGCTAGGTCTGATGGCTCACATCTGTAATAACAGCCATTCCAGAGGATGGGGCAGGAGAATCACAAGTTCAAGACCAGTCTGAGCTACAGAGCAAGTTCAAGACCAGGACAACTTATTAAGATCTTTTCTCTAAAAAGTAAAAAGAGATTAGGCTTAAGCTCAGTAGTAGGTTGCTTGCTTTGACTGCACAAGGCCTTAATCCTATTGCTAGTACCACAAAACAACAGTAATGAAGGAAGAGGAAAGAAAGGAAGGAAGGAAGGTAGAAAAGAAGGGAGAAAGGAAGGGAGGGAGGGGGAGGGAAGGAGGGAGGAAGGAAGGAAGAGGAAGAAAATAATGGATTAATACAATAAGTGGGAACTCAAAGCTCACAAAGGAAAGTTTGGTGCATAAAAGTGACATTTGAAATAAATGAAGGAAAGGTCAATTATTCAATGAATTATGTCAATCCAAGGAAGTAGTCACCCAGAAAACATCAAAATAAATCCACATCACATTCCTTGAACCAAAATAAAGCATTATTTCAACATAAATTAAAAGCCTATAAAATATTAAAAGAAAACAAAAAATAATCATGGAGTGAGCAAAGACTTTTCTATGACTCAGAATAGACACAATAAAAAGATCAATTTAACTATTTAATTTTTCTCAAAAATTTTTCTTAAAAGTCTTCAGAACAAAGAAAAAAAATTAACAATCCAAAACCAACAAGTATATAATGTGTGCAATGTCTGTCCCAGACAGCAAGCTAATTTTGTGATACAGCAGTCCTCTGGTGTTCCAAGCCTCCAGTGAATTCTTGAAATTGTGTAACATACATATTCCATACATATTATATGTATCCCTATACATACATGTATACCTATACATATATGTATCCCTATACATACATACCTATAACTTTTAATCTGTATATACAGCAAGTAAATTTAAAATCAACTAATAATAGAGCAGAACAATTATGAGTATATATTATCATACCGTGATAGAAACGGAGTCAAGTCAGTCTTGAGCAAATCAAGAAGAATAAACTTAGGGGTCCACAGTTGACTGCAATTAACCATGGGAACTGGAGATAGCGGGGAGATGTTATATATAAAGACATAAAAGGCTCTTAAATGCATGAAAGAAGACTCACCTTAACTCAAGTTGAGGTAGGAGAGTTGGGCAGAGAAGGAAGTGAGGAGGGTCTTATGCAAAGGATGCAAACTTAGTTGATCAAGAGAGAAGCTGAGAGTGTCCCTCTCCCTTTCAGTGACTTCCCAATTCACAACCTCCACCCTGACTGCCAGGACTAGAATGGTCTGGAGCCACTGCCCCAGGTGCAGAGGCACTCCAGAGTGTCTGAAAGTAACCTGTGCTCTTTAAAATACCAAACGCTCCTTGAACGGAGATTGAAGATGCTCCAGAGACAAGCTAAGCATGAAAATGAGCATGCATGAGAAAAGTTGTGCTTTGCAAATGATCCAAAAGCCTGTGCTATGCAAATGACCCTCCTCCCAGGCCCCACCTTTGTGATGGGGTATTGTTTGAGCCACTGAACTCTGCTCCAGCAGGATTCTTCCCTTGGAAGTGTATCTTTTTTTTTTTTTTTTTTTTTTTTTTTTTTTTTTTTTTTTACTAAACTTTCCCTGATTTTGCTGCCAGTCATTCACCTGTCTGTCCACTTCCTTGTTTCGGGTCTCAAGAATCTGGGGTTCCTCTAGAGATGCCCAATAAACGCAATCCACCGTTATCAAAATGAAAGGAAACACAAACTATGTTCAAAATGTAACCGAGCTCGGCAGCCAGCTTGAGGGGTTTAGAGATATGGCTTCTCAGCCTTACATGCGTAGCACTCCCATTGCTCCCAGGATGATTCTAAGAAATAGACTCAAGACTAGAGCAGGCCTGAGAATGTCCATGACTAACAAGCTCTCTGCTAATGTTTCCACAGCTGACCCATGGACACTTTCTGTATCATGCTTGCGGGAGCACGCATTCATATTATCTCTCTGAAGGGCAATTTAACAACGTCTTTTCTTTCCCCCCGTTTTTGGTCAGCATTTCCACTTTATTGTGGTATTTCATGATATAGTCACATACCGCAAATTCACTTGATAGCGAGGAAATTTCTTGCGGTATCATTAATAAATGACAAAAAAATAGAACCAGTGAGAATATACTTCAGCAGGGAACCGTCTTTATCCATTATCCATGGAATTAAGTATGTTGACGGCAGGAAGAACAAGCGAGATAGTGATGTGAAAAATTCTCAAAGACATTTTAATTTTATAAAGAATGTTTGACAGTCTAAGAAGTCATCTATGGATAAATGGGTAAAGTCAATGCATGGTACGGACACAATGGAATTTTATTCAGCTCAGAAGAATAAAAGTATGAAAATGAATCAAATTGGAGATTATTATGTTGAGTGAAATAATTCCAGATTTGGGAAGACATATAAGGCATGTTTTATGTGTGTGTTGTTGTGTGCATATGTGTGTGTTGTGTGCGTATGTGTGTGCTGTGTATGTATGTGTGTGCTGTGTATGAATGTGTATGTGTAATGTATATGTGTGTGTTGTGTGTGTGTTGTTTATGTATGTCTGTCGTATATGTACGTGTGTGTTGTATATGTGTGTATATTTGTGTTGTGTGTGCTGTGTATGTATGTGTATGTGTGTGATATGCGTATGTGTGTGTTGTTTATATATGTGCGTATGTTGTGGGATGTTTGACTTAGATATCTTATGGTTATTATGGGATTGTATTCCTGTATATGTGCTGTATGGGGGAAGGGTGCTTCCTGATGCCTTGCAGCTTCCTATACCTATTAATGCCTCTGTGCCAAAAAACAATGGAGTAGCCTCCAGACCTCGGCCTCAGCCACCGGGTATTGCATCCCTGAGGGTTGTCATGGCTCATTATTAATATATCACTGGATTTAATTTTAATTATTTAACATATGTATGTGAGGGGGCATTAAAATAAAAAAGTCAATTATAAGAGAAGAGAAAGAGGTCTAAAGAGCAAGGGAACAAGAGAGGGGAACAGAACACATGGGTCACAGTGAGAAGGGGTGACTGTTGGAGGAGAGAAAGGGATGGGCAAAGGAGAGAGGTCAGATGAGGGAGGGATACGCTGATATATACGTGTGAACAAACTGTCACAGTGAAACCCATTTCTTCTTATGTTAACCAATAAAGAATCAGGAGTCAAAAATGTTCAAAATACCCAATAAAGGAAATTCCCATGTGTATGTGTTTGCACTCTCGAACGATGTTAACGAGCTTCCCAGAGGAAAGCACACACAGCTCCATACTCCCATCCTCTGAAGCCTGAGGCGCTTCCCTAGACTTTTAAGGACCTGACTCAAGCCAAAGGAGATGTGTGGCTTTGACACAGAAGAGAATTTCAAGACAGCCAGTTCATGAAGCCGAGTTGGTGATTCTACTGAAGGTACTTTAATACAGGCTTAAGCACGAGGGCTGTGAGAAAGCAGTGTGGAGTAGGGGAACAACGGAAGCCACGCCCAAGCATAGCTATGGGCTCCTGAAGGGCAGGTGGGCAGTTAATTATCTCAGCACTTAACACAGACCATGTTGGTGGCTCTCGAGTTACATCTCTAAGGTTGCTAGGAAACCTTTCTTTTTTCCTCTCCCTTTTGATAAGAGAGAGATGTGAGATGGCTCTGCAAAGGCCTTGGATGGAATTATAATATGATCAGGTAAAAGCAGGAGCCACGGGGTGGGGGGGGGGCGGGCTATGCAAGGACTTTGGTGCATGTCCTTTCCCTGGGGATGGGGTTTCTAGAGAGATTCCTGGAATGTAGTAGGTTTATGGCTGGGAAGAAGAAAGACCTCAGGTGGCTGTTCATTGTGCTGTAGCTCTTGCTCTGCTAACTGGCAGAGGCTTCAACCAAATTCCTGAATGAGGGGCTCCTTTTCCTTCTCTTGCCACCCCACCCACCCACCCCCCCACCCAACCCCCCCCCACCCAACCCCCCCCCACCCCCGCCACACACACACACACACTTTCCCCTGCCTTTCTATCCTGCTTCAAGCAAAAGACGTGGTGCCTTTTCTTACTCTGTGCTCTGGTTATTTGTTGTCCCTAGATGAAATCTTAGATTCCAAAACTTTCTCAGACATGCTTCCACAGCATACACATGCACACACGCACACATACACAGGCACACACAAATGCACATGTGCACACACACACACACACACATGCTCACACACACAGATTGAAGTGCTGTGGTTCCAATCTAGTCTTTCTCTCTCCTCTACCACTCCAGGCAGAGGACCACAGTGTCCTGGGACTGCTCACATGTCTGTGGTCACTCATCATCCGTGGCTCTCCCAGACTCCAGGCCCACACCAAGTTCTCTAGGCAAGCCTCTGAACACCCTCTTCAGTCTGAGGACCCATAAGGGAGTGACTACTATCTTGTTTAAGCTAATATTCCCCAGGCTCTGTTCCTTGCTTTATTGCCATAGAAGTGGAGAGAGACCCTGTGGGTACAGACCCTAATATCAGAGTCAGTGCAAGCAGTTTATTGTCCTGGTCAACAGCTTCCGACTTAAGATTTCCCACAAATCTCCAGATATTTGTAAATCTAAACTACAGAACAACTCAGGGCATGTGCTCTTCCTTGGCAATATTTCGGGAGGGGCCAAAGGTGTGTAACCATCCTGCCAGGAATAAAGAGACCCTTGTGCCCTGGTCCTCAGCTCTCAGACACTTGAAGCAATGGATCCTGAGCAACTGAGGTCTCTTGCTGAGATAATGAAAAGACTGGAGACCCAAGACCAGCCAGGGGAGGAGATTATCTCTCAGAAGGAGATTTTGCACCTGTGAGACCAGGAGAGGCTGGAGCCCTGACAAGGACAGTCAGAGATGGGTGGGGCCACACCTTGGCCAGGAAAGCCTAGTCCTTCCCTTTCTAGTTCCACCTAAACTTCAATGTCAAGAGACTGAAGGCGGACTTTGGGGGGGGTCACTGGACCCTTGTGTTTGTTCCTCTTCCTAACGTGGCCACGTTGCATACCTCTTCTTTCTCTGCTTTTCGAATCCTTTGCTTCTTTGTCTCCCCTACCCACAGAGAACACTAACAACAGACGCAGGCAAAAGCAGTAGAGCTTTGAAGCCATTCCGCTTCTTTCAAATGTCTCCCTTGAACTTTATTCCACTCTCTCCCCTTCAAATCTAGGAAGTCAGTGTTCTCTCATTGACCTGAGTTCTACTCTTTAAAGGAGATCAATTCACTTATAGTAAATGGTGGATGACTTATGTCCTTTCAGGGAAAAAAGTAACAAGAAGCAGAGGAGTCTTCCCATTGGTGAAGCCCAGCCATTGTGGAGTCTGGATGAAGGAGAGGGGCCTTGGGACCAGGGCATAGTTTGTTCTCTACCGCCCCTCCAACCTTCGGACAGTCATTCCTTCTCCATTTGATGCTGGCTGGCTAAACTGTTTGTCCTGGTGATCAGAACAACTATTCCCTTTTGTTGCTCTGGCTGGTGGCTTGTTGAGGAATCCCCACCCCAGTTGAGTTCTTCCTGGGGAAAATAATAATAATAACTTATGTAATTTCCCCCTACTCTAAGATGGGATTCCTGTGCGATTTATTCTACTCGGTGATAACAGTTCAATGTGGAAAGAGAGAAGTAGGGGAAGGAAGGGAGGGAAGGGAAGAGAGAGAAGAACTTGAGCATCAGCTTAGGCACACCCAGAGACAAAGAAGGTTCAGGAAACAGTTTTTCTGTGCTCTGAAATCTTAAACCCGTCTGGGAATTTTACAGATTGCTCTGAGAGTGTTCACATTTTGAGAAGAGATCTGACAAGTCCAGAGAACTCTGAGAGGATAGGGAGAGAAAGAGGGGGGACTGCTTTCAAGGGCTTGAAATGCCACCCGGAAGAAGCAACTCCTGGGTGAGGCCCTCCTCGTGCCAAGAACAAAGTCAGACAGACAGATCGAAGTTAAGCAAGGGGAGCTGGAGGAAATGTTGGCTCAGGAAATGAATGTAACAGCTACTAGATACGGATGAGGAGGAAAACAACTTTCCCTTTCACCAAAAATCTTCTGAGAGAGGCTGTTCCACCATCTGTTTGCAATGCTATAGAAAGCAAACGCTTCCCTGGCTGCTGGTGGCCTGGTTTGATTTTTTGTTGGGACTCTTGAGTAAAAATTCCACATTTGTATGAATTCCAACTTGCATATTGTAGGGAGGAACTATGAGCCAATGCTCACAGTCAAGGTGAGGTTGGTGCCTGTTAGCCTGGACTTCAGCATAACCACTCAGGTCTCCCTGCCGTCTCCCTGCCGTCTTTGGACCCAGCATCTGCTACTACAGAAGCATGTGGTCAGGATTGTTTCGTCTTTAGGCTTCTCGAGTGTGTGCATTTAGTATTCTTTGTTGTCAGTAAGCATGAGAAATGGCTTTTCACTCAGCAGCTTTTTCCTAAGAGTTCTTGCAAAGAAAATGATGTGGCCAATTGTTTATTCCATGGATAGCCTTTTTCTGTCCTCAGAATGTGGCCAACATATCCGTGACTCATATTCACAGGACAGAAGGGCTGTTCTGGCTTACGCTTTTACTTCTCTGGGCCAATTGGAGAGTTATTTATAAACATTTATTGATTTGAATTCATAAACCCGAGAGAGAGAGAGAAAGAGACAGAGAGAGAGAGAGAGAGAGAGAAAGAGACAGAGAGAGAGGAAGAGAGAGGAAGGGAGGGAGGGAGGGAGGGAGGGAGGGAGCTTGCTGTGTTCGTTGCTATGGTAACTAGCATTTCACACATGTATTGGCCAACAGCTACGGCTCAGAACAGAACCCAAAGCCTACCTGTAGCTGCAGGCTGCGTATTCATCCCTTTTTCATTTTCAAATGAAACTCCGTGGTATTTTCCTCACCCGCTCCAAGTGGTAGGACCGTGCTGGGGCAGACACAGAAGCAAATTCTGTTTTAATTGATTCCTGTGGTGACTCTTGGACCTTTCTTGGGGGTATTTTTCTGATGCCATCTAATCAGTTTCAGTTGTCAAAACCAAAGAGATTCCCACCACAAGTTGAGTTCTGCCACATGCTTAGGATGATAGGGGAAAAGTTGGGGCTCTATTCTTCATCATCGAGAGACTTATAGCTGAAGGGTAGGAGCAGAAATATAAAGCAGCAGACACCTGTTGATATGAGCCGCACTCACACAAAACAATATAGGTAAGTATGAAACTCTACGAGATAGAGGGCAATAGAAGCAAAGCATGCTGGGTGGAACAAAGGTTCCACAAAGAGATGGAAGTGTATGATTTCAAATAAACAATTCCTTCCTTCCTTTCTTTCCTGGTTTCTTTCCCTCCCTCCTTCTCTTTCTATTTCCTTTGCTCCATCCCTCCCTCTCTCCTTTCCTTCCTCCTTCCTTCCCTTCTTCCTTTTTCCTCACCTTTCTTTTGTAGCTAACTCATTAAATGAAAACCATGCCGTGCCATCAAACTATTTTAAGAAATCAAGAAGAGAATTATTTAAATTCCCTAGAACTATGTCAGACCCGTACAGAACTCTCCATTCACAGGAATTTATCATCTGTGTGTTGGAATGGTCTTTTGAAAGAATAAATTATATCTTGTTTTTGTCAGGAAAAGACCTTGGTTTTATGGAGGAGCTGAAGTTTACGTAATTTTTTGGCTCTACTTTAAAGACAAAATAAAAAATTTACAAATATACAGCCAGACATAAAGAACCACTACGATCCAAAACTTCAGCTGACAAAAATCTAAAAATATAGCCTGTCATTTTAGTATGTGATTGTTTAACACTACTGTGCCACAGCTCCTTTTTCCTACAAATTGTGTGTGCCCTGACTGCCTCTCACATGACATTGACTTTGGAACATTGTCTGTCAAGCAAATAGAAAGATCATGAGCCACTCTAGGAGAGCTCAATGAAATTTTCTCTCCTATATTGACATTGGGATGTATAAACCATGTGATTTCACACGAAGATATAAGTACCATTTATAAGAATGCTCCTGAGTTTATGACTTATGAACATGGGGATTCCAGTAAGTTCTAACTTATATAGTTGCCATAAAATAGGGGAAAACCAGGGTGAATGGATACTTTGTATGTTGCAGCAGCAGCAGCAGCAGTATTCCAGAGAAAGCTGTGGCTTGGGCCAAGCATCTGTAAGAATCACATATTTGGTTTACATTTTCCTATATTGAAGAGCAGATGAATTTTCTGGAATTGTCCTTTGACTCAGCTTGTCTTCTCCCTTGTAACCCTGGTTCTAGGAGAAAAACACAATACATTAATTGACCCCTGACCTTGCCCAAGAAGTCAGGAGAGCTGAAAGTAAGATACCAGAAATCCCATTACTATCCAGAATTGCCCTAATGTCCAATCCGTATGGAATTGACTACCTACCATATAAAAACGAGTTCCTTAAACCCAAACTGAAGCATTCTACAATAATTTCCCCCCAAGCTAGGCATTCAACAGTCACCTGACTAAGAGGGAAATAGCTTGCTTTTGCTAATTTTGCAGATGCCTTGTGAAGAGATTGCTGGAGTCCCTCCCAGGGTCTTGGGAAGGACCAATGTAATAAAGAGACTGGGACATTGAACGTCAGTAGCTTAGACAAATGCCTCCAGTTCTTACTGCTTTGAGGCAAAGCAGTAAGACTTTATTCCACACAAGAGAAAGAACGTGAGCAAGGAGGCCTGGGGAAACTCATGAAATACGTGCAGAGACCTAGTCAATTAGACCTGAAGAATCTAGTTAGAGAGGACATTGGAGGGCAGACAGAGGAAGAAAGGGAAGTGGAAATCTTCAGACAAGCTAGAGAGTAATGAAAGCATTTCAAAACATGAGTCTGAATGACACATACTGAGCCTTGGGTATTTGCAGAGACCCAAGGAAACTGTACAGAGTTCAACAAGGGGGAGAACTCCATGCGGCAGAAGGAGCTTAGCGAGCCAAACAGGAGCTCTATCTCCTGAGAGCATGTTGTTCCGTGTGGTCTGTGGATCTGAGCTACAGACTACTCAGTTAAACACCCCAGTCATGTCTCATTAGAAAACAATCTTCAAACCTTCAGATATAGAGAAAATAAAAGGGGAATTATGATTAGCTGCTCTCTAGGACACTGCTTCTACTGGAATTGTACATCGACATCATGGCTTGTCCACAGTCATTGAAGCCTTCTAGTTGCCATCTAAAGTACCTGAACGTGACAGATGACCACGTGGTCTCCTGAGGAGATGGAAGGGAAAACAGGCTGGTTATGGAGAGTCTAGTCACAATGGGCAAAGCAAAAGAACTAAGAACTGGGCCCACGAAAAAGAGAAATGACTGGCTAGAAGATTTAGAAAAATGTTCTATAACCATCTTTAATGTTAGAAAGGACATCTATAGAAAGAACACCTATGATGAGAAAGACAGGAGTCTAGAGTCCCATTATTTTGAATATTGAGGGAGGCATGGCCATATTTGTAATGCAAGTTAGTAAAGTGGAATGCGTGTGTTTTAGACGTTGGGCCCATAGGCTCGGATTTAAAACTCCTTGCTATCGAGGAAATTACTACTATCAGTGTATCTGTTAGTGTTAATGTTGGTGAGAGAGGACGTAAACGGGAAGACAGGGTATTATCCTTTGGATCCGGTGAGTCTCAAATAAGTCCCTGTGTTAAAGACCGGGTCCCCAGGGTGGTGGCATCAGAGATGGCGAGCCTTTAAGAAGAAATGGCTGGATAGAAGGTCCTCAAGTCATTGGATATGTGCCATCAAAAGAAACCATTAGACCTCAACCTCACCGTGCTTTCCCTTTTGTTGATTGACTATAAAGTGAGTGTCTCGGCTCTGTGTTACGTCTTCGCTATGTTGCCCAGACTTGCCACTCACCAAAAAGCACTCAAGCCAACTGGCCGTGGCTCAAAACTATTCTTTTTTCCTTTGTAAGCTGTTATCACAGGTATATTGCTATAGTGATGCAAAGTTGACTGACATACAAGGTTCCTATCCCCACGGAGCTCACATTTTAGTCAGAAAAGGGGAAATGCAAATCATAATAGTGATAGTAATAATAATAATAATAATAATAATAATTTCAGATACAAAATTGCTACAAAAATACAAGGTCAGTAATTTAAGATCAAGTTCGTGGCATGGTAGGAAGGACTCTAGTTATTTTACCTCTGATGAACAAGAGAAGAGAGACCTCTGGTTTGAAATACGAGGAGTCCACTATCCAAATATCTGACCCAGAGCATGCCTCCAGAAAGAGCACCAAAGACGATAGCAAAAGGATAGAGATGAACAGAATGTCTCGGTGGAGGGGGCGGTGCAGTGCAGGCAATGGCTGTGAGATTGGGGACCAGACATAGGCAGGAAATGTCGCATCTATGACACGAAAGGCAGGGTTAGATCTGAATGCAATGGGGAACCGCAGAAGAATTCTGAGCAAGGGGTTGACACGGTCTGATGGAAATTTTTAACAGAGAAGATTCTGGAAATGAAGCGACTCCCTATTGAGGTCAAGAGTTGAAATAAGGGTAGCAGTTGTAATGAGGGCTAATGGAATCATCCAGTCGTATTATAATAGCAACTTGACCTAAGGGACTGTGTAGAGTCTGGTATGAATGGCCTCAATTAAAGGTCTTCCAGTAGCCGAGTCCTTTGGTCTGTAATTCACGGCTCCATTTCATTCTGACTTTGCACTTTGAGGAACGTTGATGCAAGAAGAGGTTTTCAAAGGACCTGTGAATCGGGGCTTGCTCTTGTATAGTTAGTCTTGCTTTCTTTTAGAGCCCCGCTGTGTCCTAAGAACAGGTCCTAGCTAGCTGCTTGATGAAGGAGGAAAGACCACATGCAGGAGAGTTCAGGCCATCCTGGACCAGCTAGCCCTGCACCAACTTTCAAGTTGAATGTAGCTGATTGAGAAATCCATCAAAGACCAGGCAAACACAGCCCAGACAGGCAGAAAAGCCCAGGCAAACCAAGGACCAGAAAACATAGACTCCCTGATCAGTCCAATCTTATGAAGAGTTTGTTTCTCTGTATTAAACAGGTGATAGAAAAGGGATGGAGAGAACGCTTGGGCTGGGATATTTTGGAATTAGGGAATCCATAACTGCTGTCAGAATGGCTATCTGTCCTCAAGCATATGTAGCTGAAATATTAAAATTATTCAAACCTAGCAAAAGTGTGTTTTCTATGTGATTAATAAATACAGTGTTTTTATTCACTATTTTTTCCATCTGAAAGTCTGGACCTAAGTAGATAGAACAAAATATTCCATTTTATTCTGTGATGCTCAGAGAGTGGGATCACGGTGGCCTGGGACAAGCTACAACTTTCACTGTGGATGGAGTGAGTTTTTAAGAACTGAAGAGCTCAGGAGCCCAAAGTGGAAGAAAGACAAAGAAGGACAGCACAGCTTTCCTGAGAGAAGCAAGATTCAAAATTGATCTCATAGAATTCTGGCTGAAGGCCAAATGAAGCAGGTCTGGTTCCCTATGCCACTAGTAAAAATTATTCAAGGAAATGAAAATTGGTGTCAGGGGAAGACCTAGATATTGGGACTCAACCTCATCTGTCAATCTGAGAGCCTGGTCAAGTTTTGCCTGGTGTTGAGTCTAGTGAAATCCCCTTGGAATTGCATGTGATAAGGGGGATCCTAAGAGGTACAGGTAGGATGAGGCGTGAGGACATCTGGATTCTATTACAGGTTGACTACCCCTTCCTCAAAATGCTTGGGACCAGCAGCGCCCCAGATTTCAGACTGATACCCGGAATTTTCCTATGCATACTAAAACGTGTTAGCAAATGGGGAACCAAAGTCTCAGTCCAAGTTGATTGATGGCGATTTGATACAGAATTTAAAAGTCTACATACAATGAACCATAAAGATTGTGGTGTTGTGTTTGTGCTCAATGTTTCTAATTTGGGAGCAATTTGGATTTGGGATTTAGAGACTAAGTTTGCTCATGCCGGAGTAGTTTATCTGGGGAAACACTTAGCTTCAACTGCCCCACAGACATGGATATTTGCTTCCTGGAAGGTTTTTGTAAAGTACTCAGCGAAACATGTGTTGGGAAAGAGAAGAAAGGTAGACTTGGTCATAGAGGCGCTGAGTTTGGAATGAAGTTGGAACAGTGAGTCTTGTGGAAATCTTTAACGCTTGGATGATACTTCAAAGATGACCAGAGGCTTTCGTCTGTATTCCAGACCAGCAAAGGAGCAGACACAAGCTGGCTGAAAAGGAGAGAACCTCAGGTAAAATAGCTTCCTTCTGCCTCCAGCAAAGACCCCTAGTGAGTGACATTCACACAACTGGAAGCAAGGGCATCAGTCCTGGAAGGAAGCTCTTGGTGCTAACCATATTATCCAATACAACCTGTCAATCATACAACCTGTCAATCAAGACATAGGTATTTTCCTTCCATCTCAGCTGAGTGGGAGGGAAGATCATGGAATTCATTCACATACAACCATAGGCAGTGCTTCCATTGTCCCAATGGAGTTGAAGTCAGCCCTCAGTCAGCTAAGAAGCATGAGGGATGAGGGAGGAAAGACAAGGATGTGGAGAAGAGGAGAGCCAGCGATAACCATGGGCTAAAGAAATTCAGAGACTTAAGTTTTTTATTAAATTTATTTTTTTCTCTTGTATAGTGCATCCTGACCCCATCCTCCTTTCCCTCCACTCCTTCCAACTTTCCCCCCCATTTTCCCCTCTCCCACAGGCACACCCCACCCCACTCTCCTCTGCTTCCCCTCAGAACAGAGTAGGCCTACCAGGGTTCCCACTGGACCAGGGCATATCTAGAGGGAACAAGCCGGGGCTCGACCCCTACTTCAAGGCTGGATGAGGGAGCCCAGCAGGAGGAAAAGGGTCCCAAGGGCAGGTAAAAGGGTCAGAGACTCCCCAAACCCCAACTTTTAGGAGTTCTACAAAATCATCAAGCCCCAGATAACAGTAATAAATTATAGGGGACCCCACAGGTTCCGTGTCTGTCTGAGCCCCCATGGGTGTTGGTCAGTTGACTCTGTGGGGCTTGTTCTCCTGGAGTCCTCAACTCCTCTGGTCCTGTAGTACTGAGCTCTGCTTGATGTCTGGCCCTGGGTCTCTGCATCTGCTCCCCTCAACTACCAAAGGGAGCCTCTCTCACGACAATTGGGTTAGGCTCCCATCTATGAGCATAGCAGAATTATCATTAGGAATCACAGAGACTTAAATATTTGAAAAAATTTGGAGAAATGTTAGCAAAATTGAATGAAGAATTAAAGATGTTGAAAATGTGTAGGAAAAAAAATAATTGGGAAATTATTTATCTCCTTTCCCAGGCTAAACATAATCCATGTTATAAAGGCTTAACTAATGGGAGAACTTAGATTGAGGCCATTCATGCAATGATTCTACACATCGCCCCTGGTCCTGTCACTATTACAATTATTTCCCTTGCCAGGCGGTGGTAGCCTTTAATCCCAGCACTCAGGAGGCAGAGGCAGGTGGATCTCTGTGAGTTCGAGGCCAGCCTGGTCTACAGAGTGAGTTCCGGAACAGCCAGAGTTACAACAGAGAAACTCTGTCTTGAAAAAAAATTCCCAGATTAAAGTACCAAGACAATAGAGACCATTGACCATTTAGAGTTGAGAGTTACAAAGAGATGAATTTGGGGGGAGGACACACAGAGATACAACGTTCTGAATGGAGAAAGAAAGTTAGCTGCAGAGACAGTGGAAGGAAACACAGAAACCCACTGGCTCCGTGTAGTGGTCTTTCTCTTCTCCCAGTGGAGCAAGAGTCTAAATCTTCTGCCCAGAGTGGCAAGCCCAGGGCATCTGAGATTTGAGGAGAGAAATGACATCGCTGTGTTGGGAATCAGGAACATTTGCTGAGAAAGACATAGACATTAGAAGAGGCCAGGGAGCAGATGATAACCACGGACCTGGGCCTGGCCAAATTTTTGGGTTAGGTTTTGCCTCTGGTTGGTCTCTACACCTCCATTAGCATAACCCACCTTGGGGCACATGAATGGGAGATGTGGAAACTTGTGCTGGTTCTCAGTAACGGATTGACTGGCCAAGTATAATAGCATCACAGGGAAGAGAGAGCTCTAGTCACGGGAGTGTGCCTGAAGTCGTGAGGGACAGGCAAGGAGAATCCAGCCGCGTGTGGTACTTGCTGCTACCAATGTGGTGACTGGAACGGATCAGAAAAATGAGAGCGTGTTTGTTTATCTGCGTCTTTTATAATGGGGTGTCATATAACCCAGGCTGGTCCCCAACTTTCTATGTAGACAAAGATGACTTTGAATTTCTGATCTATGTGCTTCTACTTCCGGAATGCTGGGATCGTAAACACGCACCACCACACAGCTTTTTCCTGTTGTTTTGTTTTCGTGCTGCACTGGGGATTGAGCGGAGGTCGAACCACCATCCCAACCCTGCTTTGATTTTCTTGAGACAAAGCTTTCATGTAGCCCAGGCTGGCTTCAACAATACTCGTGGGGTTCAAATTGTTCTGTTTGTCAACTTAACAGAATTTAGAATGACCTAGGAGATGCCAGAGAGGGTGTTTTCAGAGAGGTTTAGAAGTGAGAAGTTCTAACCTGAAAGGATGGCACCATTTTGTGGGGGAGGGCCCTCGAACAAATGAAAAGGAGACAGCAAACGGACCATAAACATTATCTCTCTCTGCTTCCATGTGGCTCGCCTTTGCTCCCATGGCTTCCCTGCTGTGATGAACTGATGGTACCGTTATACCATCAGCCAAATAAACTCGTCTTTCGTTGAGTTTCTTTTGCCGGGTGTTTTATTTACAACAACGAAAGGAGTAACTGACACATAGGCCCTCCTTCCTAAGGAGCCAATAGTGATCCCAACCATCCTGAGTCTGGTGGTGGTCTCTAAAGTGTGGCCTTCACTCTCAATGATCTTCTGATATCTCCTTAGCTCTGGCCCAGAGGATTCTGTTGATGCACCTGGAGAAGGGTGCTTTTACCGGGCTATAGGTACTGGAGGGAAGCATGACTGCTTGGCATTGCCCTCGTGGATGACCAGCCCTACATTTTAATTCCATCTCCTCTGAAAACTAACCATTTTCTTACTAATCATAAGACGAAAACATGCTGCCTGGCAGAACTGATTTTACGCAGCGACAACAGTTGTATGTGCTGGGTAAACGCTTTTCATACAGAATTGGCAAGTGCCACAAGAAGGAGTTTGTGTCTAAACTTGGAGCTGTAGATGCAGTCACAAGGAGTAGGCTCCATGCTGTATGTACACATATGCATTAAAAAAAAAAAACTAGTACAAATTCATTTGATATGGTGAAATATCCCTGACCCAGGGGAATCACAGAAGACTCAAGGTATTCTTTATTAACTGTCGGGAACCGAGGTAATTCCAGAACGGCTGTGGTAGTTGGGGAAAACAGTGGTAACAGGAGACGACCGAAGACATTTAGGTCATGCTAGGCCTTACGTTCCCTGGCTGGAAGGTTCTGTTCCAAACTCTGTTCTCAAATACCTTCCTTGGATCACTTTTTACAAACCTGAGGCATCAGGCTGCTCCCCTCCCCCCAGCTCCTCAGGAGTCTCTCTTTCTCAGAGTTGATTAAAGCCCTTGGCCTTGTTTCACTCTGATTGAATTTTGTCAGTGCCTCCCAGCTCTGTCGCTTTATGAAATTCTCGGTCCTGTATCTCCTGCTTGTCATTAACTAGATTTCAAAATGCCTTCAAGGATACAAAAGAGTGAACACTTCCCTGGTAAGAAAGCTTCGGACTGAATGATTCCCCGCGACCCTCTCCACCGTTGACCAGAACCACAAACCACCAGAATTCTCCCCACCAACACAGAGAGCATCTCAGGCCTCCTCAAAGGGTAACTAGCTCGACAAAGAGACTCCATGAATAAGTAACGCACGCCCAGGTCCGATTTCATTTGTTCATTTCTAAGTGTCCAAATACCATCTTGTTTTATTAATGTCGGTGTCTCATGGCTGTCTCAGTTTCCAAGCTGAGGGAATCAAAAACAAACAAACAAAACGAAACACCCTGCATCTGATAACAAGCAGAGGCCCATCAGTCTCCCTAAGAAATGATGGCTAATTTAAAACATTGAAAAAAAAATTCTGTCAGCGTTGGCTCCAATTTGATTACTTGGGATGCACACGATTCTGTTGGATTTTATTACCTGTTACTTCTAATAAAAGGAAACCGTGTCTGTTTACATAGTCCATGCTGATAGTATTATTACCAGCTTGTAAGGGAAAATGGGTTTCCATCCTGTGGAACACATCATTAAAATGGGCCCCAGATATGCCCCAGTGATGGGAAAGGCTCAAGGATACAATCCTGTACATTAGCCAAGCTTGAACCTAATTATCTGGTGACCTGGGACAGTTTGAATGTATGAGAGCTTTTGAACCGGTCTGAACTGATTATAAAGTATCTGTTGCCTCTAAAACCACACATACTTTTGTTTTGTTAAAATGGGGTCTCCCAGATTTTTTTAATCTTGTAGAAAAAGAATTATTTATTTTTATATGTGTATGGATCTTGCCTGCGTGTGCATCTGTGTATCACATGGACACAGTGCCTGAGGAAGTCATAGCGCCTCAAACAGGACTTCCAGACAGTTGTCACCCACCCACTGGGTGCTGGGAATTGAACCCAGACCCTCTTTAAGAACAGCAAGTGCAATATGTAATCTTAATCGCTGAGCCACCTCTCCAGTGCCTAGCTTCATTGTTTTTGTTTTTGTTTTTTTTAAACAAAGTCACTATATAGGCCAGGGTGGCCTTGGATTTGCAATCCTCCTGCCTCTGCCTCTCAAGCCTGGGGTCACAGGCAGGTACCACCACGCACGTAAGTCTTTTGATGGCATCACAGGCAGCACCCAGTAACCGACGAGACAGCGTAGGATGGTGTGGGGACCCTCTGTGCCGCTCCCAGTAAACAAAATCAGCTAGCGTCATCACTGTAAGCCAATCATCGACAGGCACAATGCTGCCATTGTCCTTCGTCCGTACAGTAGCACAGAGCGTGCTGTTTTCCTCTCGCTTCTAACAAATGCCAACGAATCGACTTACCTAGCATCACCAACGCGTTATTAGTGTTAGTCTCCAATTTCTTCTTGAGTCTCTTTTCTCTTTACAGACAGCTTTCCTCTTACTCAGACACACCCTTTAGTAGCCACCTAAGCTCTGCGAGCAAACGCGCCACCTTGTTTTCACGGGAGGCCCTTGAACATGGCCTTCATTTCAGCTTTAGTCCTCGAGGAATTTATGTAGGAAAGGTTGAACCAGGGTTTAGTGAAACATGGGATTGCGTGATTTGCCTGTCTTTTAACTTCTGTTTCTGCTGATAAAATGTCTATTAGTCTAATAGTAACATCTTTGTGGAGACCACCTGAAACGCTGTGTCACAGAGGCTGACAGCATGCCGTAAAGAGCAGAGTGAACTATTGCAGAAAGTTGTTCCGTGGGTTCTCCGTCACCACAATTACTCCGGGGAATGAGTTTTTTGTTTTGTTTTGTTTTTTCCTTTACTTGCCTGAAATCTAGTGAATATATGAGATTTTTGCCCTAGTCTCAACCAATAAAGTGCCCTTAAACACACACACTTTTGTTGAGAGAAGCTCTCCCAGATTCCAGGCTGGCCTTATACTGGCCTTATAGCTAAAAGTGACCTTGAACTTCTGTTATTTCTTCTTCCACCTTCCCAGTCCTAGGATTATAGGCACGGGTCATTACAGTCTGTAGCAGAACGCTACAATCTTTTACCCTCACTTTAGGGAAGGAGAAAGGAAAGATAGAAATCTTCACCGCTTTTACCAGCGGCCTTAATACAGAAAGAGAGAAAAATAGAAATCTTCACAGCCTCTTTTTAGGCTGTCCTAAGCTCGAATCTCTCCAACCTTTGTTCGCCTAGGAATTATCTCTCTAATTAATGACAGCAACCCAACCATCCAACCACCAACCAATGCAAATCCCGACTCTAGGGGCTTCAGACCTTTTATGACCTGAGCCAAAAGTTCCCATCAACCCATGCAGCACACAATCCCAAAGACAAGCTACAGGTGCCAGAACGACTGCACCCAACCAAATTGTAGCCACCTGCACCAAGCATTCCAATTCCAACTCGTTAACAACTCTACCACAGCTGGGGTGGGAGCACCAACCTGTAGTGACTAGTCGGTTAAACCAAAAAAGGTTTTCTTAACATAAAAATTCCAAGTGTTCCTCCACACAGTCTGTGTATGCAGTGACAGATACGAAATCCTGGGCTTTGTGCGTGCTAGGCAAACATTCTACTGAGCTACATCCCAGCCCCTAGATTTTATTTTTTAAGGATGGTTCTAGGTTCACAGAAAAACTGAGCAAAGGTGAAAAGATTCCTGTGTACTTCCCGCTTCCCTGATACGCACAGCCTCTCCAATATCAAAACCCCTCACTACAGAGGTACAGCTGTAATAGCTGATACATTTGCATTGCCGAAGTCCCTTGTCAACATCTGGATTCACTCCTGGTGTAATGGGCTTTATAGGTTAGGAAAACATGTAGCATCATACATAGTAGTTCACTAGTCTATGTCATACCTATTTATCCAACCCTCCTACCTACCCTTGAAATCCACCTATCCTTAGTGCTTCCTTAGAAAGCCTTTTCCTTCCCAAGAATGACATATGGTGGGAACCTCACAGAGTACATCTTTTTCAGATTGGTTTCTTCATAATGCTCAATGACACTTCGTTGTCCTTATAGACCATAGATTTTTTTCATATATAATTTTTATTAGAAAATTTAAATGTACAGCGTGAATCCCAATGGTAATAATCAAATGTGAAGAAGCGTGCAAAAGCAGAATAACACATTATTTTCAGTAACATTACTGATAGGTAGAGGCAAAATATCTGGAAGTGAATTGGAATGGCAATCCTTAACAGAAATAATCGGGGATTTAAAATATCTCATAACTAGTCAGATGCTAATCCAATTGATTTTGAGTTTTCAGGTTTCAAATATAGCGGAGATAACATTTATTGAGGTTTAATTATAGGGTAATTTTCTGCTTAGAGCAAAGGGCCTCTTTCTGGTTTCCTGCCACCTCCACTCCCTCCCACACAGATACACATTTGAGCCTTAGAGACTGAGATCCTCTGCTGTGTACACTCCCCCCCACCCCCACACGTGGATACACTTACGAACATCAGAGGCTAAGATCCACAGGTGAGAGACAGCTCGTGGAATTTGTCTTTCTCTGCCCGGGCTATCTCAACATGATATTTCCTAGTTCCACGTATTTTCCTGCAAATCGCATGATTCCGTTTCTTTTCTCTGTGGCTGAGTAAATTGTCATCATGTGTCCGTATCCCGTTTACATTATCTTGTCATCTACTGGTAAACATCTAGGCCGGTTCCGTGTCCTGGGTATTGTGCATAGAGCAGCCATATAGAGAAAGGAGGAAGCATCTCTGTAACAGGACAGAGTCCTCTGAGTATGTGCCCAGGAATTGCATCGCTGCGTCTAATGAAGAACATTCCAGTCGCTTCCAAGTTTGGGAGACTACGAATAAGACTTACTAGCATCCATACGCAGGATTTTGTATGGACATACATTTTCAGAATTTCCGAGTAAATACCAAGAAGCAAAATTACCAGGCTGTGTGGAAAGAGGGCATTTGCCAGGAAGAGGCCATACTGTTCTATACTCCCATGAGCAGCAAATGGAGGAGGCTTTCTCTCCCTCCACAGCCACACCAGCATTTGGCATGTCAGGGTCTGCATTCTGGCCCTTCCTGTTTCGATCTGAATCCCAGACCCACACCCCATGAGGAGGGTCTACCTTCTAGGGTGCGTATTCTGTCCCAATGATCTATCTGCTTCCTCCTTCACGATCACCACAACATCTTAACTGTTTCGGTTTCATAGCAAATCTTAAAGTCAGATGCTGTCAGTCTTCCCGCTTTGTTCATTAATTGGTCTTGTGTTGGTTTATTCTAAGTCCTCTGCTTGTCTGTGTACGTTTCAGAATCAGCTTGTACCCATGCAAATAATTTACTGGAACTCTTACTGAGATCTCATTGGCTCTGTAGACAAAGTTTGGAAAAATAACCATCTTGAAAATACAGTCTTCTTATCCATGAATATCTCTCTATGGATTTAGTTCTCAGATGCCTATATGTGTGTGTGTGTGTGTGTGTGTATATATATATATATATATATAAATATATATATATACACCCATGTGTTCCATTTTAGGGGAAACTAATATAAACAGTGCTGTGTTTTTAATTTCAAATTGTACTCTTTCATTTGATACAGGAAAGTGGTTAACTTATGTATATTGACAGTATATCCTACAATCTTGTTACAAATTTTCCATTAGTTCTTGGAGATTTTTGGTCAATTCTTTCAAATTTTCAAATGGAAAATCATGGGATTGGAAGACGGTTCAGTGGTTAAGAGCACTTGCTGCTCTCGCAGAGGACCTGGGTATGGTTTCCAGCACCCACGCAGGGTATCTTACGAACACCTGTAACTCTAGTCCCAGGAGACCCCTCTTCTGACCACTACTCTCATGTGGTGCACACACACGCGGGTTGGCAAAACATCGATACACGTGCATTAAAAACCAATCTTTACACGTAGACCATGATGACGTCTATGAGAAAAGTTAATTTCTTCCTAATCTCCACACTTATTTTGAGACAGGGCTTCATATAACCCAGGCTGACCACAAGCCCACTATGTAACTGAGGATAACCTTGAACCTCTGATACTTCAGCCCCGACCCCCTCACAGTGAGCTGGGGTCACAGGTGTGTAGCATACCCAAATCTAATTTTCATATCTTTTATTTCCTTTCGTTTCGGTATTGAGTAAGACTTTCAGTATGATGTTGGAAATGGTCTTGATTCATTTAACTAATGAGTCAGAAGTTCTCACTTTAGCAAATGGAATGTTCTTTCTTGTCCTGGCAAACCACAGGAAACTTATTTAAATTAATCCTCTGGCTACAGTCTCCTTCACACTAGAAACCTGCAGAAGGTTATACCCCACTCTTCCACTAAATTAACTCCACTCATTCTAATTCTTTGGAATAGGAGAGAGAGGGCCAGTGCTGATTTTCTAAGAAATGAGGAAATTCCTGGAAGAAACCTCTTACTTTGCTGATAGATCCTGGTCTGGCCATGGCTTTCTGGGATCTTTAATGCGTAGTCCTGCTTATTTTACTTGGGAACAGTTTGAGTTTCTCAGTCCTCCGATGAAACTCTGACATGTCAGTCCTGACAGAGGCAATGCACAGGTTAACTCCTGCAACCTGCCTGTACCTGCTGCCTGGAGCAGTTTATCATGTAAACCATTCACTGCTGGGTTCTCTTCAAGTGGGCAGATCTCTACCCTTGGGCGAGTTCCCTTCAAAGACGACTCCAGTTCAAGAATTTTTAGTGTCTCTCCGGCCCCTAGGAAACAATATCTATTTTCCAAGCCAAATGGAGAAGCATTCCAGACACCCCTCTTGGTTCTCCCCTTCTCGGCTCCTCCAAGTAGTTAGGTGGAAGCCTACCATGAACACCTAAGTTCTGGTTGCGCTGCATTCTAGGGCACAATGTCAGGATCTCCAAACATCTTCCCAGAGTATCATTTCCTGGGCCTACAATAGCAATACGCTGCCCTACTTGCAACACACACACACACAACAAGCATATGGAAAACACCCACAGTCTTCCGAAGGAACACCCCAGCGTAAACCTTCAGACTCCGGAAGCTAATTGACGCTGTCTCGAAAGTTTCACCTCTGTTGTTCCCAGTGTTCTGTGTGGATAGTTGAGTGCCTCTCTCCATCACGGAGCAGCGCTATTAAAGAATGAGTCTCAGCAAAAATGAAGGGGGAAAAGATTCTAATATTCTGTCATACCTCTTTCTTCTTTTTTCTTTTCTTTTCTTTTTTTTCCTGTTCTTAAAAATCCCTGGCTTTGCAGCATGTTACTGCACCGTTCTGCGTACTCAGTAACTTTATTTTTTGTTCTGTTTACGAGTTGGTATCTACCTGCATTTCTTTCTTTAACGTGGGAAATGTTCACTGATCGTGTCGTCAAATATTGATCCTATTGAAATATATTTTGGCTGGAACTGACACTGGATGTCTCCCGGGCCTTCTTACTCAGTCTTCCACGTCTCTCTTGATTTCATGTACCTACCTGAGGCTCAGTCCCACCTGCCTCTTACTCTCTCTGGGTGGGTTTCTCAGTTCTATCTTCTGGCATACCATCTTCCTTCATCTACATAAAAACTCCTACATTTAAATTCTTATTTTTTTAGTATTTGATTATTTTTAAAGCTTATTTCTTAAATTATAATCCCCCACCTTTCCGTACAGTCTTTTGTTGTTGTCGTTACTGTTCCTTTAATGATTGTATTTCCTCTTGTTGAGGGTACTGAAGACCAAACCCTGCACCTCACCCCCGGCTAGGCAACCATTCCTCATCATGACACCCTCATCTTCTTGAATAATTTTAAATCCATGTAGCTATTTCCCAATGGCCTCTGAGCCCAGTGTCTGTACACCACTTGTTTTACCTGATGACTAATTCTCATACTGCTTATTTCACCGTTAGCCCTGTAGCTATTTTAATGGAGACTCCTACTCGGTTTCACCTTTCTCCCAGGGGTACTCATGCTATCTCAGGAGTGAAATTATCTCTGTGCTGCCTTTTCATCACCGTCTCTGCCAAGTCTCTCCTGCTTTCTCTGCCTATGGGTAGAGTTTTATGTTTATTAATAGGCTTGGGTTTTACTAGCAGTGCAGGGAACGAAAGTGTGGACTTTGCTTCTGTATGGAACACAGGTCTGGAAATTCTGCACGGAGCACAGATCTGAAATGGTAACATTAACCATGTGACCAGAAAGCACTGCTGCAAAAAGAAATCGTACTTGCCCTTTACTGTTCCGGAATATTGGGCAAAATCTTTTTCTTTTTTTTTTTTTTTTTACCCAGTCTCTTTTACACACAAGCCAAGCTTTCAACACTCCCAATTTTCATAAGCAACCTCATCCCAGGCTTCTCTTCCTGAAGAGAACATGGGTCACGTTCCCAAGTAGGAATACAATTCCCACCCAATTCTCAGGGTGTGCACCTGGAGCTAATGGCCCCTTGCGCTTTGCATCTTCGGTTTGTTCTTCTTACCACACTTTTGAGTTTATCCTCTGGTCCTGCTCCCAGTCATAGCCCTTTCTCCTGGGCTAGGCAATGTGCTGTGTTTTATTTTTTATTATTTATTTTATCGCAAGTTGCTTGGTATCATATGGAAGCTAAAATTCTGGGATTAGACTGGATTCTGATCTCAGCTCTGCCATCTGTACGTGATGGGGTGCAAGTTACTTATTCTCTTTTGACATCCGTCGCAGTGATTCAAAAACGGGAGCGATAATACTACCAGCAACGCCCAGCTTATAAGGTGCTAAGAGGGCTAAGAGGGTTGCATAGAGGAGGAGCCTGGCGTCACCATGGGAACAGATGCCTGACGGCGTTTACTATCACTGGTACTGTGGTTGTTTCTGTCGTGGTCATCGACACTCTCATTGTCCTATGCGGTCCCATGATTTTACTTTTTAAAAACTTTCCCTAAAAAAAAAAAAAGAAAAGAAAAGAAATAGAAATGCTGCCATATATTTTCTTTTCAGTCCCAAAATAGTCTCATTCTGCCATCTGCGACACTAAATAGGACTTCCACCTCCTGTACGTAGTCTCAGAAGATGTAAATCTAGTCTAAGCACACAGAAATTAGAAAGAATGAAATGTTTCCAGGCCAATCGATGTATTTCTGGACTGGTTATAATTTTGATTGTTGTCTCCTTCTGAAAAAAAAAAAAAAAAAGGTGTTCTGAATCACAGCACACTGCATCTCACAGCTAACGGAGAGGAAGCAGTTGCTGACTAGGGACCACACCAGGGGTCCGGTTAGCAGAGATGGGGCCTTTCAGTTGAGTACCTGGGGTGAACCTGCAGAGACCACGGTCCTTGGGAGTGAAGCGCAGCAAAGAGAAAGGAAGGGAGCCTTGTGGGGCGGCTTTGTAATGGAGTGTACTGAGTGTCTGCTTGGTATTTTCTGATCTCTGACATGACGGGCATATGGTACTTATCAATAAATAAAAAGGATATAATTACGTGGAGGCTGAAGCATTCAAAGCTTGGTAACATTTGGTAAGCTGGCAAGCTGTCGGCCCTTCTCCTTCTCCTAACAGGTGGGCTTTAAAAGAAAATGCCTCTGCAAAAATCTATTCAGAGTGCTTCATCGTCTTCTGTTGTCTTCAGTTTCCCTGAAGAAGCAGTAGGTCACACTCTAATTTGTGCCTGTGGATGTGTGCTAATATATTATTTAAATAATGTTTTGGGGTAATGACAGTCAGTCCTTCCAGCGTACGGCTCCTCAAAGGAGCCGGAAGCTTGGGGCATCTTACAAAGATTAATCGTTAGCTGAAGTCTGCCACAGCTAGTATACTGCTGTCGTGTTTTGAATGTAAAATATCCCTCATAGACTCAGGCATTTGAGAACTTGATCCCCAGCTCCTGGTGCTATTTTGAAAGGCTATAGAAGTTTTAGGAGGTGGAGTCTTGCTTGAGGAAGTCTTCTCGGCTTCTTGACTGACTCGTGTGACTAGCTGCTCCACACACCTGCTGCTAACTAAAAGCCAAAAAAAAAAAAAATTCCTTTCTCTGTTAAGTTGCTTCTCTTTGGGTATTGGGTCAAAGAAAAGTAACAACCCAGGGACTTTTTCTCCTGTGATTTCTGCTCAGATCTTGACAGCATGGACAGCAGTGTGCCTTTCAACACTCACCTGTGGTGAAACTTGAAGATATGTCAGATAGGGGACTCGGATAAGAAAGATACAGAGGACACGGTCTGTCCATTTCCTGCATCTGGGCTGTCTCAGAACCTGTTTCAGATTCCATCAGCAGTGGCCAGTGAATCTTTATTTCACTTCTGATCCATAGATTTGCCAGGTTCTTAAAAAGGCACTGTTAGAATTATTCACAGATCATCTTCTTGGATAAAAATTTTGGGATGGAATCCTTTCTTCTACATGCCGTTTGCCACCTTCAGGCAATCCCGTTGGGTCAGTCTTCAATGTTTTACATTCAACACACCGGTGTACTCTCACCACTGCAGAGAGAGCCCCGCGCCCTCCCACTTAGAGGACAATGATCGGTGTTTAATGCCGTCCTACCTTCTCTCTTTTCCACCTCAGAGTCACTTAACCTCACCAAGGAATCCCTCGCAGACACACTCGAAGGCTATCTCAAGCTTCACAAGTACGTTTAGGAAAACACGTCTTCATAACCGGAAACAACCAAATGAATAAACCTTATCGCACCAGCCCCAACTCAAGAGCACAAAATACACTACACCGAATCTTACACACTGTGCGTGTGTAATATAAATAATGGGTAATACAGGTGTGAGGAATGGTAAGCCTGTAAATCCAACACTTGGAAAGGTGAGGCGGGAGGCTCGCCATGATTTGAGAAGAGCACGACGGTCTACAACAAGACACAAATTGAAAAATGTGTTGGAAAGACTCCCATTAGAGTGGAAAGCCAGAAATCTGAGTTAACTACTGTGCTCTAATGTGTTCTTGAAGGGCGTGTGCAGAAAGATGAAGGCCTACACAACCCAGACATCTGACCTCTGGCTGTCCTTCCTAATTACCTCTTGTCCCTCACTACTTATGTGCCCAGAAGCTCTGAAGAACGATTCAGTATCAAATATCTCACTTTTAAAATAAGATTTTAAAATTCCATTCCATTCCTAAACATCTGTGATTCCTCAGGGAGGTGTAATAGGAAAGTAAGTTCTGCTACGAACCTGCCAGAAGCTGAGTTCGCTAGCGAATCCGGCGAGAGTCCTTTCAAAGACGGCGTTCATGCTCACAATATTTCGACACTTCTGTTTTACATTATTACCTGTAGCAGGTGCTCTGTGTGTATTCGTGTGTGTGTGTGTGTGTGTGTGTGTGTGTGTGTGTGTGTGTACGCACGCACACACACGCATGCACATATGTGACAAAGATTGACATTGGTTGTTTTTCTCTATCACTCTGCCTTGTTTTTTTGAGACAGAGTCTCTCACTAAATCTCTGGCGCATCACTGAAGTGGGACTGGCTGGCCAGCTGGCCTCCAGGATCTACCCATCTCAGCATCCCAGTGCTGAGGATACAGATGCAAACCTTTGGTCCAGCTTCTACATGGATGCTGGGGCTCCGAACTCAGGCCCTCGTGCCTGTGCAGCAAACACTTTACTCATTGAGCCACACCCATACCCACTGTATGTACTGTAGCGGAGTACTACTTAAGAAATATCGACAAGTGTTTTAATGTATCCAGTCACAGGCAGAGATAGCACAAGAGCCAGGGTAACCTGGGAGCACCATCTGTGTGCGGAACACCTGTGCTGTGCTGTCTGTTTAAGGAAAGTTAATTCCCAGTACGCCAGAGTTTGTCAGCTAGGATCAACCTACCGAAGTCTAAAAAGTTGGGTTATAAATCATGCTTTTTAAAAGCTATTATGCTATGTTTTTAACACAAACATAATTACTCAACTTGACCACTTTAATCTCCTGCATCGGTCATTAAGTTGGGCTATGAATGATTTTAATTGGTTGTAGAAAAAAAATCTTCTTATCTTTAATCAAACATTTACCACTTAAAAAGGTCTAAAGAGTGGTCACTTAGATATAGAGGCAATCACACACACACAGAAGTCAAAAGCCACCTACAGTCATGGTAGCATCATTCAAATGAGAGTTTTATTATCAGAATCCAACTCACAAGGACAGCACACACTTGTGTGAATGCACACCTATATGAACCACCTCATTTATAATTAGTTACATTTTAGATTGCTACAAACTTCCCAACCCCCTCCAAACGGTCTTCTTATGGATAGTGCCCTCTAATTCATTCTCTTCTAAAATTTATATTTTAGATCTACTTACTTTTATTTCGTGCGTGCATGTTTTGCCTGCGTGTGCGTGCATACGGGGGAGAAGAGGCCATCAGACTCCCCGGAGCTGGATTATGGATGATTGTGAGCCACCATGTGGTTACTGGGAACTGAACCAGGGTCCCCTGTGATTGTGACAAGTGCTACTGACCACTGAGCCTTCTCTCCAGCCCTGCACATCCTTTACAGCACAGAGAGAGATATGATTTACACAATATAGAGCTTTCTTCCTTAATACGTGGAGGCTTACTCCAGCTAAAACCCCAGCACAGATGGAGGAAGTGGCCACAAATTCCCACCCCTAGCTGAGAAGCTATTACAGAGAGTAGCTATTCAAACTATGGCTCTGTTTTCTGTTTCTGTGGGTTTATCCATTTTGCCGACGTGTCTTATTCTCTTTTTTTCTTTTAGTACTTTTACACAGGCTGTTGTATTTAAGAAGTTGCTACCTAATCCAAGATGGTGGTTTAAGCCCCTGTTTTCTGCTTAGAGTTTTATACAGTTACTTATTATATTTAGGACTGCAATCCATTTGGAGTGACTTTTCATATGGCGAGAGGTAAGAGTACAAGGGTTTGCTTGCATGTGGATACTGGCCTAGTCAGGATTCACTAGAGCAGGGGTTCAGATTTGTCCTAATACTACCACCCTTTAATACAGTTCTTCATGTTATGGTGACACCCAGCTATAAAATTATTTTTGTTGTTACTTCATAACTGTCATTTTGCTACTGTTATGAATCGTAATATAAATGTCTGATATGCAGGATGATCTTAGGTGACACTACCTCAAAGGGTGTCGACCCACCGATTGAGAACTGCTGCTCAAGAGAGACAGAACAAAGAGAATATTTACATGCTATAAAAATGAGACCTTTTTTTTCTCAGTTAGCTTAGATGGCACAGGTAATTCGGCAATGAGTATATGCTGGAGAGGATAAGAATCCAGCAACCAGTCAATCCAGGAAGATGAGTTCCTCAGCTATCCCAATCTGCTAGTAAAGACCCAGAAGATTCCCAGAGAGCCGCTAGCATTTGGTCAACAACAGAAAGCTGAACGGTCTGTGGTCTGATGTCACCGGGGGACAGAATTATCAATGGCAGACACATTCAGAGAAGGGACAGTGCCAGGCAGGTACACACAGCCTTTTCCTCAGACCTCTTTATACCCAGCTGCCTGTTGGAAGGTGCTGCCCACGATGAGGACGGGTCTTCCCCTTCGTTAAAGCCCTCTGTGTCTCCTAGGTGATTCTAAACCCCATTAAATTGACAGTGACAGGTGGTCAAAGCAGGTCTGGTGCAAATGCCATCCTTTCCTTAGTTTTCTTTGCATGCTTGTAAAACTTCCATTGCCCCTAAATGCATAGGTTCACTTTTGATTATAAGTTCTTCCTCATGGCTTTATGCCGGACCCATGCTGCCATTATTGCATGGCTTTTTAGTAAGGTGAGTTTTTTTTTCAGTTTTACTAAGATATAATTAACAAAAATATGTATATTTAAGGAATATGCAATGTAGTGCTTTGTTATACATATACATCACGAGCTTACTGTCAATTCGAGATAATTACTATATCACGCCACATGGTTTTTGCATGTGTATGGTAAGACACTTAAATCCCGTCTCTTAGCAACTTTCATTTTATACAACCTCCTATTATTGAATCTGAAATCAATCTGCTGTATATATTGAGTCTCTAAAATTTTTGCAACCTGTTTCAGAGGTGAAACTTCTCTCCCTATTTGACCAACATCTATGCATTTCTCACAATTTCTGGTCCCTAGCAGTCGCCATCCTGCTCCTGCTTCTGTGTGTTTGGTATTTTTAGACAACCACACGCGAGTGGAATCGGGTACCATTTGTCTCCAGCTAGCTTATTCCATTTGCACCATAATGTACTCACGTGTTTACACTGTCAGAAACAACAGGGTTTCCTTACTTTTAATGCTGAATAATATTTTTGCAGCTTTCTTGTGTGTGCTCTCTCTCTCTCTCCCTCTCTCTCTCTCTCTCTCCCCTCTCTCTTAAATTCTCTTTATTATTCGCTATTGATTAATGCTTCCGTTGCTTCCGTATCCCAGAGTCCCCACAATGGTACTTACATTAAAGGACAGCTGCCGAGCGATTGCTTAGATCAGGGAACATGGTTAGACACACCTTCCCTTCAACCGTCTTTCTGGTGTCACTCGCAGTGGGCTGTAGGGAGTTGGGAAGTCAGGAGATACGAACCTTTCTACTTGTGTCTTCTTTTACAATGTCCTTTTGGTTTTTCTAGACCTCCTGAATTTAAGAGCTAACTAGCCAGTTTCTGCAAAACAATACATGAATAAATCTTGGGCTGAGAATTTCAAATAGATCCACTTGGAAACTGTGGTCACAAATCTAAGATGTCTTTATTTTTATGTAGGTCTTTCTTTGAATTTCCTCAACCATGTTCGACAGTTTTCAATATCTAAGCCTTACATTGATCTTGCAAAATTTGCTTGTGGTTCTTTTACATCATCATAAGTGCAATTTTTTTGCGGGGGGGGGTTATTTTTTTAGTTTTCATTTTGGATCACACAATATAACTGATGTTGGTGTTATATTTGTAATGTGTTAACGGTTGCCCTTGGCTTTTCAGAGTTTGGTAATTCTATGTGTGTACAGTTATGGGTTGCACTGAATTCATCCTCAAAACTCACTGGGCTTCTATGGTACACAGATTGTTTTCCTAAAATCTGAGAATTTTTCTGGCATTGTTTCTTGCACTACGTTTTCTGATTTCTTCCTCTGAAACTCCTATCCTGGGGGTGCGGGTACATTTGCAGCATCCCACAGGCTAGATAATCTCAAATAAACTCTCCTCAACTTCAACTGTCAGCTCCAGACTTCCTGTAGGCCCTTCAGTGAAGTTTCATTCAATTTAGTGTACATTTCATTGCCATAATTTTTTTTCTTTTAAATTTTCTTTCTCTTGGCCAGGCATAGCTCGCACAAGCATTTAATCGGAACAATCAGGAGACAGGGCAGATCTCTGCAAGTTCCAGGCCAACCAGGGCTGCAGAGTGAGGAAGTAAATGAATAATCTATCTCTTTATTGGTAGTCTGTTCTGTGAGGTGTCATCACCATACTTTGTTTTGTTTGCTTTGTGTTTTGTTTGGATATGTGTTCTTTTGGTTCATTGAAAACGTGTTGGTTTACAGTCTGTGTCTTTTCAGCCCAACCTGTGAGCTTCCTTGGCGTTCCTTCTGCTGGTTCTTTTCCTTCTGCATGAGCTCTGCTGTTCCCTGGCACAACTTTGAAGTTTCATTACAAATTTGGGAAAGCTTGTCTTTTATATTAATATAGCACAGAAGTCCAGGCCATCAGTTCAGCTCTCCCTAGGATTACTAAGCTCTTTGATTCGGCTGTTGTTGCTGCTGCTATTTATTTAGGAACTTGCTGAACTACATTTACAAGGTAAGACATCATATATATTCTATGAGATATACAACCACTAAAGTATATGGCCAGTCAATTAGTTACCTTATTACTATCATTACATCACTGTAATAAAATACCTGACATAACGGGAGGAAAGATTGATTTGCGCTCACCATTTCAGAGGGTTTGGTTTCAGTCTCTTGGCTCTGTGTTTCTGGCCTTCCTGTAGCAAGGCAGTATTCATGCTGTCAGGAGTAGATAGGAGAGACTCTTCACTTCATGGTTGCCTGGCAGCAGAACAGATCAGCTCACATCAAGGCAGGAAGTAGCAGGAAGTAGCCACGGCATGACATAGCCCCCTAGGATACCCACCCCAAACCTACTTCTTCTAGGCAGGTCCCACCTTCCATAGTTGTACCACTCCCAATGCTTTACTCACATTTTAAGTCTACCAATGGATTAAATATCCATTAGGTCAGAGCCCTCACGATCTATTCATCCCTGGTGTCTTAGTCACTGTTCTACAGCTGTGAAGAGTCACCATGACAAAGGCAACTATTATAAAAGAAAGCATTTATTTGGAGGCTTGCTTACAGTTTCAGAGGCTTAGTCCATTATCATGGTGAGGAACATGGTGGTGTGCATGTAAGTTCTGGAGCAGTAGCTGAGAGCTACATCCTGATCCATAGTCAGAGAGAGACTCTCTGGGCTTGTCATGGGCTTTTGAACCCTCAAAGCCCACCCCCAGTGACACACTTCCTCCAACAAGACCAGACCTCCTAATCCTTCTGATCCTTTCAAATAGTGCCACTCCCTGATGAATAAGCATTCAAATATATGAGCCTATGGGGGCCATTCTTATTCAAATCAACACAAATGGAAACACCCAGATATGTGCTATATTAATCTCTGAGAATTTTCCGCTCCACTCAGGTCGATAATCAAAATTTGCCATCACATCGTGTAATAACTGGCTTTCATATTCCTTAAATATCTTGAACCAATAAATAACATTTCCCAGAGTTTGTGCACACTGGAGAACCTATTCAATGTTCTGGCAATTTAAAACTCCACTTAGCCTTTATTTCCTGCCATACAAAAACTCAAATTCACTCAAAGGAGACTAGCATTTTCTTAGGTCCTTCCTGGGTATGCACACAGACTTCTGCATTTGTTTGGCCATGTAGGTTCCCAGGGATATGGCAACCCTTCAGAGGAAGATATCTGTTTCAAACCTTTTCTATTAATTTATTTTAAGCATTGTTACAGCCTTCGATGAGTTGAATGTCTCTTCCAAGAGTTATATGCAAAATAATATTCGTATTAAGAGATGAGGCCTTTGAGAGCAGATTAGATCATGAAGTCAGAGCCTTCACAGATGATATCAGTGTCCTTATAAGAAACTAAGAAACTCTCTCTCATAGCTTCCACTAGGGGAGAATACAGTGGGAAGGTGGCCATCACTGACCTGGGAAGCAGATCCTCACCAGATACTGAACCTATGTAGTCTTGATATGGGACTTTCAGCCTCTAGAAGTGTGCGAAATAAACTTCTGTTCTTTCTGAGTCACCCATCTGTTGAGGAAGTTTATTTTTAGTTATGTATAAAATAATTGTTTTGTGCACTTTTGGGTGAGGGGCTGCCTAGGTCTTAGTGTTTTGTATTGTCTTCAGGCGTTGGATTTATGTGGGGGGGGGGCAGTTGATTGCTAATAATCTGCTAATGATCAATAAAAACACCTGAGTTGGGAGGCTCGGGGTTCCACTGTCTGGTATGGCGTTGGCCACGATGGTGGTTCCCTCTGCTGAGGTCTGGCAGAGATAGCGTATGAGAATGCTGTCTTTGTTTCCTTTGGTGAGCCGCCACAGCAGCCTAATGACTGCACCCATCTATGGTTCTTTTGCTACAGCAGTCTGAACAAAGGAAGGCACCGCTCAGACAGCTATGATGTTAAAAGACTGCCACTGGGAATTTTTGACAAGTGCCCCAGGAGAAAAAGCTGTCTTTGCGGATTGAGTTTTGCCTGAGGTAAAAAAATAAAATAAAATAAACAGGCTCTGAGTATGGAAGTCTTCATGGAGGTGCCAGACAGGTCAAGTGAGGACAATGCTCTGTAAACTGTTGAGGGTGATCCAGTACCGTTTCACCAGCTCCAGTGACTGCTAGGCAGCTTCTTCTCACACCTGTTGTAGTTGGGAGGCTCTTGGTCTCCATGGCGACTATGGAGCTAGAGGGAAGATGGACATGAAGTAAGATAAAACACCACAGATCCTGAGGACAATTCGCACTTCAATAATTGCTATAGGCCTTTGACTAGTGTTCAGAGTTCTGCAAAGGTTGATTTTCATAATTTTTTTCCAGTGTTCTTAATACATTCAAGGGAAAGCACAATTTAAACTCCAGATTCTACCATTCCCAAAGAACTGTCCCTCTTCTAGAATGTTCTTAAACTGGATGTTCAGACCCTTTGAGTCTTGTGAGCCAAGGAAAACCAACAGCATGTAGGAGGTTTTGCATATTCTTTTAAATGCAGAGCTCAATTTATGTTGTGTCAGACCTTGCTCCAAATAGAACCCCCCTTATGTGGGGCCTGTCCTTTGGTTTTGACAAATGCAAATGATAGCTGAGCCACTCAATGCCTTCCCTGGGAGGAAAAAAATCAGTCCTTTCTTCTGAAAAAAATCAGTCCTACATTTTGGCTGCTGCTGAGAGCTAAAACATTTGTTTTCTCACGTGGTCCCGATGAGATCTTCACGGTCTACCCCCTTCTTTCTGGTCGTAATGAAACGACAGGGTTTTGCTGTTAAAATATATATATCACAAAAGTGGCCACCCAGTTATAACGACCTGCACGCACAGAACACACCGATGATCACCTTCCAAAAAAAATCTTAAACAAATATGACATGAAGCAAAGTCGCCAGTCTATCATTTAAAGCTCACCCGGTCTGGGATGAGAAGCTGTCTAGGAGACAGTGGAGGATAATTCATTCATCTCATCCATCTCCCTCATCCATCCGTAACTATCCATACGTCCCCTACCTAGAGAGAACCATCCTCCTTCCTAGACCCTTACTCTATACCTAACCTCTGTGGTTGCACAGACTGTAGCCTGCTTATCAAAGGCTTAACAGCCAACATCCACATATAAGTGAATACAATCATCATTTGTCTTTTGGGGTCTGGGTTACCTCACCTGGGATAATTTTTCCTAGCTCCATTCATTTACCTGAAAACTTCACAATTTCATGGGGGGGGGGGGGGAAGGTGAGTGTGTTGTGTGAATGTTCTTTATTTATTCTTTCATTGACAAACATCTAGGTTGCTTCCAGTTTCCGGCTATTACAAATAGAGCAGCAGTGAACATGCCTGAGCAAGTGTCTCTGTGGTAGGATGTAGAGTTCTTCCGGTATATGCCCAAGAGTGGGGTAGCTGGATCTTGAAGTAATCGATCTCTACCTTCCAGTGGAAATGTCACACTGATTTCCATAGTGACTGTACAAGTTTACTCTTCCACCAGCAACGGCTGAGCGTTCCCCTTACTCCGCATCCTCGCCAGCATGAGCTGTCATTTGTTTTATTGACCTGGCGGGGGTTAGGGAAGGACATTGATGCGCTGTAGGACATATTAAAAACAGAAAAGACAAACCAAAAATAGAGTATTTTACGAACTGTTCAGACTGTCTCCCTGTGGTTCTATGGGAATAATTTCATTAGTTGCACTTTGCAAATCCAAAGAAATAGATGCTATTCTTTACATATGTGTATAACCCTTTTTAATGTTACATTAACGATTTAAGCAAGTTCAAAGTTAATCCAGAAAGGTTCCTGGATTTGCAAAAGACCCTGTCAGAATCACGAGAAGAATATAGCAGAATTCCTGACTGTGTTTTGACTCCTCAGTGTGCTTTTTAGCTAATTTATTGGCACTTGTCTCCTTGGCATAGCCCGCTGAATTGCCTTCTAAATGGAGTGCTTTACACTCATAGATAGACTGCCTGATTTCTTTATTTGACTCTTCTGCATTCCATCAGCTGGTGGCTGCTCTGTCTCTCCTACTTCTCTCTCTAGTTCCAGCTCTCTGGGATACCTCTCCATCTGTGATTACACAGGAATGCTGCTGGAGAAGGAAAGAGAAATATTCAGAAAGCAATGGAAACATCACAGGGGTACGGGCAAGGCATCTGTATGGACACACACCTAGAAACTGAGCTGCCTTCATCCTCGTGCTCCAATCAGGGTATAGATAAGGAGGATGCGTGCAGCCTTGTGGGTATCCTTCCTGTTTTCCTTACCAATTCACATTGCACATCTAAGCAATACTTGCAGTTACACTGACAAGATGACAGTCCCGCGCTCAGTATCTCAGGACTGTTTGCAAGGACCAAACCTACAGACCCATGAAGAAGGGAGGAAGGGATTCTGAGGCCAGAAAGATTCCTGTTTCAAGCCAGTGGACCTTGACAACCTTCTCTTAGAGATTTGTCTCTCGATGGTGGCCTCAGTCATTTAATTACCCGAATTTTCAGAATACGAATTTGTTGAAAATCCAACTAAGCGAGCACAATAGTTTCTACATAACGTTCTTCAAGACTTGGTTGTGTGCTGATCTTAAAAGTGAAGAGATACACGGGCTGAAGAGAAGGCTCAGCAGTTAAGAGCACTTGCTGCTCTTACAGAGGACTCCAGTTTGGTTCCCAGCACCTACACCTGGCAGCTCACAAGTGCCTGTCAGTCTAGTTCCAAGGGATCTGATGCATCTTCTGCCTCTTTCGACGCCTGCACACACATGATGCATATGTGTACACTCAGACATACGAACATGCGTTGTGGAAGTTTATTTTTAGTTATGTATAAAGTAATCGTTTTGTGCATTGTTGGGTGAGAAGCTGCCTAGGTCTTGATGTTTCGTATTGTCTGCAGGTGTTGGATTTTTATGGGGGCGGGGGATGTTTGCTTGCTAATGATCTGCACGTGCTATCAGTAGAACACCTAAGGAGTTCTGGATCAATAAAATCACCTGAGCTCAGAGGCGTGCTGTGATGGTGGTTCCCTCTGCTAAGGTCTGGCAGGGTTTCCACCTATGAGGATGCCTCCCTGTCTTCTTTGCTGGGCTGCCACAGCAGTGTATTATTACAAACACACACCTGAAATAAAAACTTACTGTTTTAACATAAGTCATTTTTACAAAAAAAAATCCATTCTTCGTTCATTGATTTTTAAAGGTCACATTCCAGCCATGATAAAGTAGCAGGTTTCATTCTTAGCTTAACACCAGGACAAAATGCAGAAAGCAATTGTTGGAAGGCACTGACCAACAAGCAATATACAGAGGTACAACCCTCAAGAGAGGAAACTGGTCTGCTGAGTCTTGCATTGGCTTCATTTGTTTCTGAAATTATTTTCCAAGCTTACCACGGGGAAAGTAAATCCAGGCAAAGAAAGTCAGGTTTGCTCACTGATCAGGGCACTGTTAGCAGTGCTGGTGCTTAGCAGCTGGAGGCCTGGCAGAGGGAGCTAAGATGCACCACTCAGAGAGATCCACAAGCCATTTTTTTAATTTAAAGATAAATGAGGCCTACTTACAAATTTGTCAACACACACACAGAGAAAGGGAGGGGGAGGTTAAAGACTTATTGATAACCAAAGAGTTTATATTTTTCAAAATGCTGAGAAATTTTAAAAACAAAAACAACCAAGTCAAACTGAAGACAAACATCCCACCCAACCAGCTAAGAGTCCCAAAAGTCCCTGTCTGCACTAAGGGTGAGAACCACTTTCTCAGAGTGAAGATGGGGATGAAAACATTTTACTCTAAAAAAAGGCAATCTTCATTCAAAGTCTTAACACAACTGCGGTGATCTTCCACTCATTTAAACACCTTCCAATACAAACTCAGTAGACCTCAGGGAAAAATAACAAAATATAGAATTTTGGTAGTACCTGACTCAGTGTTCTAGACATAGAAGTAAGGAGTAAAAAATGAAGACAGCAGAAAAATAATAAAAGCACACAATAGGAAAGGTCTGAGTATAGGGGTTAACTACAAGATCCTTAGAATAATTGCAAATATTATGACAAAGAGAATCCACGGAGGCTGGGCGGTTGGTGGCGCATGGCTTTAATCCCAGCACTTGGGAGGCAGAGGCAGGTGGATCTCTGTGTGTTCGAGCCCAGCCTGGTCTATAGACGGAGTTCCAGGACAGCCAGAGTTACAACAGAGAAACCCTGTCTTGAAAAAACAGAAGAGGGAGAGAGGGAGAAAGAGAGAGAGGAAGAGGGAGAGTGAGAGACAGAGGAAGAGGAAGAGAGAGAGAGAGAGAGAAAGAGAATATGAATCTGTGGATATGTAGACAAGATCTATAAAATAAGGATCACTTGAGGAGAGAATAATTTTTAGGAGCATTAAATGAACATTCTAAACCTAGAGGACTCGACATCTAAATTTAGAAGCCACTGGGTGGGTCTCTCAGAACGGAGCAGAAGAAAGGCTTAGTGAGCACAAAGATGGGATGATAGACATAACCAGATGACAGCACAGGATAAGAAAAGAAATAACACAAGCAAAGACTTGGTGAGGTCAACGTCATGACTAAAGGCCGTAGCCTTAGATGCCACTTGATGGAAATGTAATGCTCCTTCTCAATGGAAAAGATAGGATAAAGTATTGAAACTATATAAGATACGAGACTCAAAAAGAGAACAATAGGGAAATGATACTGATATGTGGTAAAAGATCTGAGTTCCTGAATTTCGATCAAACACACACAAGAGGAACATAACAGAATCTACACTGTGCTCTGCAGGGTTAAACTGCTGATAACAAAGGATCCAAAGAATGGGCCTTACAAGCAGTTTCAAAATACACACCTTAACCTCAAGGAAGAGCTGAGAGTACATCACCTGACTTCGGCACCGACTGTGGAAGCCAGTGACTCCATCTCCACAGGGGATGCAGCTCGGTGGGAGAATACTCATCCTCATCGAACATGGCCAAGCCCTGGGTTTGATTCCCTACCACTGGAGAGTAAGGAGAAAGGAGGGAAAGGAAGACAAAGGGAAGGGGTTACTGGGAACTGGCAACCTAAAATTCCAGGTTTTTACCAGGGAAGATACTCAAATAAAGAAAAGCAATATAAAAGTTTTCAATAGTCTAAACTTTAGGAACCAAAGGAAGACTAACTAGTCTTAAAGAAAATGTTTAAGGACACTGTTCAGGATTAAATAAAAATAATCACTGCAAAGGAGAGCAAGAAGCAAGGAGAGTCTTAGAAGGGTAAATGTACAGATAAGCAAAAGACACTAATGAAAATTCAAAGCAACACTAATAAAGTTTTATGCAGCGTGAGATATATTTTAAAGTAGAACCTCTATACAATAGAGTGGCAAAGAAGCAGAGGGGCTAAAGTTTCCCGCCAATCAAAAATAGATCGCAAGCCAAGTGGCGGCGGTGGTACACGCCTTCAATCCCAGCACTCGGGAGGCAGAAGCTGACGGATCTCTGTGAGTTCGAAGCCAGCCTGGTCTAGAGAGTGAGTTCCAGGACAGCCAGAGTTACATCAGAGAAACCCTGTCTTGAAAAAAAAAATAATTAAAAATAAAGATAAAACAAACAAGCAAATAAATAAAAATAGATTGGAATAATTTCAGAATGTGATTCATAGTTGCTATAACAGCAAATAGCCTAGATATAGTTTTAATAGAGAAAAAAACTAATAGAGGGAAGATAAGGACAGGGCAGGAAGACGAGAGTACAAGTCGGGTGGAACAAACAGAAAATGGACTGGCAGACTCCAATCCCACTGTACCAACAATGCATTGAGACAAATTTAGAGACTCTGAAACACACACCAGAAAATTTCAAATTGAATATAAAAGACAAGCAGATTTATAATATGTTACAGTCAATATAAAGATGACTCAGTTTAAAATAAGACTAGAAAAAAATTGCAGCAGCTAACTTAAAGCTGGCCCTGTTAATATTACATAAGATGGATTTTAAAGCCAAAATAAGTTCATATGAGATAGAGAGGCCTCACAACAATGAAAAGATCAAACCAGAAGAAAAGAACCATACATTTTATACCCTCGGTAATACAATTTCAGCCTGGCACGGTGTCACACACCTTTAATCATAGCACTGGATAAACAGAGGCAGGAGGATCTCTGTGAGTATGAGGGCCAGCCTGGTCTACACAATGAGTTCTAGGCCAGCCAAGGAAACAGGCCCATGACTTCAAAACTCACAAGCAAAAGCTGACAGAACTCAAAAGAAACAGACACTCACGTTCTTAGTGGAGATTTTAAGCACTTGTTCTTAGTAACTTATAGAATAAGCAGACAAAGAGCATCCTGTATTATTAAGTTGTAGAAGCTGGGGACAAATATACCCGAATCAGCACACTTAAGAGTGCTACATGGTAAGTGTATGGTGAATATCATTTTCACACACATGTGGCTATTTTGTGAAATAGAACATTTCTGGGCAAAGAGGCGGGGACTACAGTTCTGAAATGATGAAGGGGTGATGAAGTCATAACATTTGTTTCCATTGTTGAAGTTAAGTAGAAAAAAAAAATAGCCTGCAAACAGAAAGCTAACGGGAAAACTTCCAAGTGCTAGTAAATTAACAAGCATACTTGCTGCCATAAGACAAAATGAAATTTTAAAAAGATTGAAGATGAAACTATATGTAACTCATCAAAACTTATGCACAAGTTCAGCTGCTTCTTAAGTCATTAATTATGCAATTTTCTATCTTACAACAGAGTCACTTGGTACATTTACCAAAAACTAACAAAAGCATATGCACACACTTTTTGTATAAAACTTAATAGCAGATTTGTGGGTGGTGGCGTTTGTTTTGCCCAGCTGGTCTGGAACTCACTCTGTAGGCCAGTCTGATCTCAAACTAATGGCAATCCTCCTGCCTCAGACTCTCAAGTACTGAAATTGTAGACATGAGCCCTGCTGTCTTCAGATTTGTTTTTAATGAGAAGATTAGAAATAAATCAAAGATTTGTACATGTTAATAGAGGAACAAACTGTACTGTGGCCAACACAAGAGAATACCCCTCAAAAATCAGAATGTTACAAACTGCTAATGCAACCTAAGTGAATTTCAACAACACTGTACTGCAAAGAATCAGGTAATAAAAGAGACATGCCCTATTATTCCTTCTATGTTAAATCTAGAAACCAAACTAACCCATAGCCATAGCAAGCAGATTAGTTGGGGCAGAGGGCAGAGGTTATAAGGAGATACAGGTTAGCACGGGAAATCTTGGAAATGTCTGTGATCCTGACTGAGGTAAGTTTTGTGTGCAAGCACTCAGATGCATGTTGAGACTTCTCAGACTGCGGGCTTCAGATATGCCTAGTTACAATGGATTGTGTTTAATTTGCTTTCTACTACTGTGATAAATACCAGGACCAAAAACAACTTGGGAAGGAAAGAATTTATTGTATCTTGCAGTTTACAGTCCCTCCTGAAGGCAAGCCAGGGCAGGAACTCGATGTAGGAACCTGGAGGCAGGAGCTGACGCAGAGTCCACACAAGAGTGCTGCTTACTGGCTTGCTCCCCACGGCTTGCTCAGCCTGGTCTCTCATCCAGTGTTAGCTCAGGGTTGATGGAGGCTGTGTGAAAATAAAAGAAAGGGAAGACCCACCTCAGCAGAGACGGGTTGTGTTTTATGAAGGGCAGCGGTCTCTCCATGGGACTGGATACTAGGCTGGGGCTCCGTGGAGCTAAGGTTTTATAGGGCAGGAAAGGGAACTTTGGGGGTGAAAAGTTCAATCTGCAGATCTCCTCCCTGTAGTCTCAGGGTCGTAAATACCAATAGAGCTCCTTATGACATGGTGCCTGTCATGTCAGGAGTTTCTCAGCTCCTAACTTTGACTTTTTTGTCAGGTAGGTGTTCTTATCCATATACTGAGTTGGGAGTTTCTCAGCTCACCTGTCAGGACATTAACTGTTCACCCTATCTACCTGCCCAGGAATGGTACCCCAACAGTAGGTTGGACCCTCCTACATCCTAAATTATTAATCAAGAAAATGACCCACAGATTTACCTACAGGCCAATCTGATACAGGCGTATTCTTCAGCTGGGGTTCCCTCTTCCCAGATGGCTCTAGCTTCTGTCAAGGTCCCCTAAAACTTACCAGCATGTATTGTAAATCTATCACATCAAATTATAGCTGCAATTTTTCTTAATAAACTTTTTGAACTTGGACTTTTCTAAGGCAAGATTAATCGATGTTACTGTAGCCATTTCTTCCTAAACCACTTTAATACTAGACAGAATACTGAGGCGCTGTGCTTAGGCACATCTGTGAATAGACCCTGCAACTCCTAAACTCCATAGGTCAAGGGAATAGCTTTATCATTGGTAGTTGTGTTCTGAGTCAGGGTCTCATGTAGCTCAGGCTGGCCCCAAACCTGTTATGCATCCAATGTCGATCTTGAACATCTCTAACTTCAAACTCCTGAATGCTGGGATTACAGGTGTGAATCACCGCATCTAGTTTATGGGGTGCTGGCGATTTAACCTAGGGCCTTGTTCACATTAGGAAAGTACTCTACCAAATGAGCTATTTGGTTTGGGTTTTGTTTTGTTAAGCAAAAAAAAAACAAACAAATGACAAAACAATTAAAACAACAACGACAAAAGATGATGTGTTCCTATGGGGAAAGGTAAGGGAGCCCAGAAGGCACAAATAGTGGACCAGATACACGCATATTCCCCTATAGACTACTGTGGGTTTGGCTGTATCTATATAGGGCCATGCATTCTAAAGCCTACCTACCAGAGAATCACCATCTTGGGGGTGGGGGGAGGAGGGGACTTACAAGGGGTCAAGCAAGTGTTGAGGATCATCGAAATTTCAGTCTTGCCTATAACTCATTAATACCTCCTTAGTACCCCAGGAGTCTACTGAGATTCCCTGAAATGGTACTTTGATAATAAGAGCTACATTTTAGTCTAAGGGTCTGATCTGGATTTATTCCAAAAGGAGCTAAAAATCATGTCCAGACAAAAGTCTTCAGAAGACAAAGTGTTTGTATGTTGATTCCTGCCAAGATACCAGAACTTGGGGAATACTTCGGAAGTATAATCTTAACAATGTCTAAAACAAAACCCTCATATATCTAAGGCAGCAGCCTAATTACTGTATAACCCAAAAGTCAATACTCATGAAAGAAGCATAGCAGTGATTTAAAAAAAAAAAAAAAGAAATACCGATTGCCAAAGGCCCTTTTCAATAATTAAAAAATACTAGAAACGCTAAGAAATAAAGAACTGTACTCTCTAGTCAGCTAAAGCAGTTGATAAAAAGCAATTTCTGAGATGATCTAGATATTGATTTAGCAGGCAATGACTATGCAGGAATATATATATATATATATATATATATATATATATATATAATATTTTAAAACATGGTCTTGATGAATGAACAGAGATAGTCTAAGCAAAGAAACAAACATTTAAAATATGAAGATCCTACTGCAGAAAGTACAACTGAAGTTTTGAAATCACCTATTTGGTTTAATGGAAGACTAGAGGTATCCAAAGAGAGACCTGGTCAACCTTAAGATAGGTCAGTAAAAACTGTCGGTCTGAAAAATCAGAGACAAAGAAAATTCAAGAATAAAAAATGAACATAGGCCCAGGCATACGCAGGAAACTATTGGCAGAGTTAGATTTTTGCAAGGGGAAGGAAACAAGAATGGGAAAAAGAAGCCATTAGAGGAAATACCAGCCACACGCGCAGGATGCAGTGGTTAGACATTCATTGTGGTCATCTGAACATGAAGAGTCCACCACAAGCTCATGCACTGGTCAGATGTCATCAGCTGATGGGCCTCGGAGAAGTCCCTGCATCTTAGGGGGCATGGCCTTACCAACGATTTAATCCTTTCGCTAGATCCATGGTAGGGTGAGACTACCGGGAATGGTAAAAAGCAGGAAGTGGGATCAACTGGAAGTAGGTCACGGGAGGCATGCTCTCTGCCCCTCCCCCTTCCTCTCTCTGCTTCCTGACTGCCAGGAGTTGAGCAGCTTTCCCCACTTACTCCCTATGGTTGTATTTTTCTACTTCAGCTCTGGCTCAAAGCCATACATACGTCCAAATGACCACGAACCAGAAACCAGAAAGCCAAAATAAATGTCTCTTAAGAGATTTCTCTCATACTTTTGTCACGATGGCAAACGTTCTGACTGATACCTAAAGTTGATAACACAAAAGGGCATGTTGCTGTGATGGCCTGTGGTTCAAAGTCTTTAAAACCAGTTTGCAGGAGGGATCTGGGAAAGTTCACTGACATGGGCTGGAGAGGCCTTAGATTGCCTAGAGTAGAGCCTAATGGCTGACAGTTGTGGGAATCCAGAAGAACAGAATGTGGCTATGACCACAAAGGGTGCCCCTGAGATTTAGGATGGGCTTGGAACATTCTGGAAAAGAACTCATCTATATGTTATCTATGCCTCCCACCAAGGACACAGATTATCTAAGTCTAACGTACATCTAACAGACCTCATGTTGTCAGACCGAAAAGGAAGTAGAGGCACTGGTGAGGATGTACAGCTTTAGAGGAAACAGACATAAATAGAGATAAACCCCACAACTGCCATGGGATCGGCAACACAGGTAAAAATTTAAATGTCCCCTTAAAAATAAAGAAAAAAAATGTGTGTATCTGCTACCTCCTAGCAGTGAGAAAAAAAGCACAATGTCCGGCGGGGCCTTTTGGGTTTACAGAGACAAATATTCTATGCCCAGGGATTTTTTTCCCCTCTGTCCATGGAATAGGCAAGATCAAAGGCTACAAGATTTCAGTGCGATCAAAAGCAGGAGAGAGGACCACATCAAATCCAGGCTGTGACGCTGAGGGCTGTCACTTGGGCCAGACACCCTGAGAGCTTGTGTTATTAGGGGTTAGGAATGACAGGGAAAGGTGTCATCTGACATCTAAATGAATCTAAATGAATCTAAACACCTAAATGAATCACAGCACAGATCCCTGGGTAAAGAGTAAAGGAGTGCTGGTTGCCACAGCTTTTGAAACATAGCTCTAGGCATGCATGATGTTGTGTTCTAGCAGGGGGGAGAGTGGCTGACCAGGTAACACTAAGTGATCATGCAGCCATAACTCCTTAACTGTAAGCTGGGTCTACCAGCTCCGCCAACCTCCAGGAGAGAGCTGAAATGGACAAGACTCTACCTGGTTGACCACAAGGTCACAGATTTCTACAAATCTTTGCCCAGCCCCAAATATTTTTACCTCATTTAAAAAAAACAAAAAAAAGGTAGTTTTCAAAAGAAAAAAGAAAAGGTCCAGAAATATATGAGGGTAAAAGAATTAGTGATAAGAGTTCGTTTTACCCAAGAAAATAAGTAAAATTTTAAAATTCCATGCAAATTTCCAACGGACTATTTTGGTGTTTCCACAACATCCATTCTACCTTTTCTGCACCCCCAAGAACTCAGACCCTCATGATGTGCCTAGTAGTTACAGCACCTTCAGTTTCAGGACTGAGCCATCCATCAGGGAGGTACTTATACTTTGGGAGGTTCAAAGATTTGTGTCAGGATGAGAAAACTCAGTGGAGCTCAATCTTTAGTCAATCAGCAGTCACATGACCTTGGCCTGGAAGAGCAGCAGTTCAAGACTGAGTTTGAAACATCAGGGGATACAGCCCAAAGAAAGGTTGGACTTAGAATATTTGGGTCTGACCTGCTTCTCTGCAGCCTTCATTCTCCACTGTATCTGAACAAAATAGCTTGCACCCTGGTGCTGCCCAAAGTCCCATCCTACCCTGAGGGGATATACTTAAGAACAAGCCAATCAGAGAATAGGAAAAGCAGGCTGGAGGAGACAGGGTTTGGTTGTTGACAGCATGACTTCATGCTCCTGGCGTGCTTGAAGCCTGACCTGTTTCTGCACTTTTAAATCTTAGGATGGGAAGTGTAAGGTCATTTGCTACATAGTGCATTTGAGGGCAGCCTGGGATACTTAAGACCCTGTCTAGGAAGGAAGGAAGGGAGGGAGGGAGGGAGGGAGGGAGGGAGGGAGGGAGGGAGGGAGGAAGGAAGGAAGGAAGGAACCAAGGGGAAGGGAAGGGAAGGGAAGGAAGGGAGGAAGGAGTGAAGGAAGGGAGGGAGGTAGGGAGAAAGGAAGGAAGAAAAAAAGGAAAGAACAAGGAAAAATTAAATCTGATGCTATCATATTGAGGATAACTTGACACTATGTTGTCAAAAGCTCTAAATAGGGGCATACCCTTCAATATGATACAGAAAATTATAAGAATGCACTCATCTTGCAAACAATTAAGCACTGGAGTTTAACAGTGAGCAAGACAAAGTTCCTTAAGGAGCATGCCTTAAGGAGCAACCAAAGATGGATATAAAGGCTTGTTTATAAGGGTATTGATTTTATAGCTCTTTGTAATAATCAATAAAATAACACAAATTCCAACAAAATAAAAGTGCTTACATAAATCTTGGCACATTGACATGATAAAATGGTATTTTAAATGAATTGCAGAAACCATTTCATGATAAGGAAAAATATTTCCCTATATAAGGTTTTTTTAAGAAAAAAAAAAAAAGCCAATGGTAACACAGTATGGAGCGGAATGAACCGGTGTTTGTACACCGTCTTGTGTGTTATTTGCACACAGGAAAAGCCCAAAATCGATTGCTCTGAAATGTCAATATTTATTCTAAGAGAAAAAATCGTGGGTGCATTTGATTTTCTCCTGTGTGTATCTGGCTATCAATCTGTAATTTTCTATCACAAATGCGCCTTTCCATTGTTATCAGAGAAAACATACCTTTGGCAGAATGACCTCTAGTAGTTTACATTAGAGAGAGAATAAAGAACACTCAATGACTAGCATTGGGTTGTCTCCTAAATCTGGGGTAACCAACAGACATTTCTAAATAAAGGGGGTGAGAAGCAGAATTCAGGCTAGGATGGCTGCTTCCTGCTTCTTCCTATCCCTCTAAGCCCCCCTAGCTTTTTGCTAGAGGACTGGTGCCTTGCCCATGGCATGCACTCTCTCACAGAGCTGCACCCCTAGCCCTATATTTGTTCTTTCTAATCCAGAAGACCAAGAATGTTCTGGGAGCTGGTTAATGACTGTCTGGGCCGGGCCCCATGTCTCCTGTCCCAGGATTCAAGGCTATTTCCACCACGGCGTCCTTTGCCAAGACCACAGCAACATCACCAGGATAACGCTGTCATCAAGAGCGGTCATCCAATACATTTGGAGAGTACCATCAGTGCCCTAAAAATAACCCGGCAGCCTGGAGGCTCGCTGTGTACAGGCTTGAAACCCAAGTACACCCAGAGTTTAAAAGGCAAGCCTCATGGTGGGTTAAATGTGTGGAGTCTCTTCCTGGCCTTCCCATTTTAAACACAAGTTCAAGTGTGCTCACTGTTGCAGCAGAGGGAGATTGTTTTCGAGGTGAGGCTGACAGTGAACTTTCTTGTACCTCTCACTTTCATTTTAACTCTTGTCTGATCACTGAAATAACCACACCCTGCTTCCCCATGTGGGAATGCTTGACATAAAATCAGTGCTGAGTCTTCCGACAGTTACACCTGTCCGTTTCAAGCCTGTTACCCAGCCTAGCTGAGACACAATGTGCCGTGAATAGATTTCTCCAAGACAGGACTGAGCTGCACGGACTGGGCTTTCAGATTGGCAGTTCTGTGCACAAAAACCCCAGCGGGGCCCATTACATGCCTGTGCTCTCTATGACTAAGGAGTACCAGCCTAGCCCAAAGAAACAGGAGCAGCTGCTCAGGACTGTTCCAAAGGCCAGAAAGCCTGTGAGCCCCCAACAGAATGCTTACAGGGACTCAAAGGAGAACAGAACATTTCCAAACAACTGAAACAAAGGCTTACTTACCTGAGGGCACACTTTATTTTTAAAAAAATGTTAAGTATCTGGCCTAAACATTCTGAAAGAGGTCGGTTCTTTTCAGATTATATTGACTCATGTCAAGCATGGAACAGGGGTTATAAATCTTTAAGATAGTATTTCTGGAGATGGAGAGATGGCTCAGGGTTTATAAGCACTGCCTGCTCTTCCAGAGGCCCTGAGTTCAATTCTCAGCAACCACAGGGTCACTCACAACCATCTATAATGGGATCAGATGCCTTCTTCTGCTATGCAGGTGTACATGCAGATAGAAAATTCATATAATAAAATAAATAATACTTAAAAAAAAGGTACGCTTGTGTGTGTGTGTGTGTATGTGTGTGTTTTCCAGGGTGCACAGAAGTGCGCATGCACACTGAAGTGTGTGTGTGTGTGTGTGTGTGTGTGTGTGTATGTGTGTGTTTTCCAGGGTGCACAGAAGCATGCACATGCACACTGAAGTTGGTCCCAGCCTTTAGCTCACCTTGGTCGTCACCTGCTTTTGTTTTTGTTTTTTTAGGGTCTCTCCCTGAAACTCACAATCTAGGTTAGACTGGCTCCCCAGTGGTCTCCAGCTCTCAAATGCTGGTATGGATTGCAAACTCATTTTCCCTACATCTCACTTTTTTACGTGGATTCTGGGGATGGAACCTCAGTCCTCTTGTTCCCAAGACAAGCCTTATACCAACTGAGCTAATCCCCCAGACCCTGGTTTTCCATTGGTCTTTCTTTAGTACTCTAAAGTTGTGCAAATGGTTTTGGTGACCTGCAGTGACAGCCAAGGAAATGTTCCTGCACTTCAGTAGATTATTGTTCAGAAAGAAATGATGCTTCTGAACCTTCACTACATGTTACATTTTTTTGCCCTTCAAAATTCTTTTAGATGCTTGTAAGCCTGGAGTTGAAAAATTCACGATTAATTAAAAAGGGAAAAGTAACAGGAAAAAGGAAAAAAATAGATACAATGAACATCCAACCTTTGAGTCTGGCTCCGGCCTTTAATAGATAAAGATTTTTAAACAACGCGGATGGTAATTTACTGTAAGTAATAAAATGACATCAATCCTGCCAAGGAATGGTAGCCAAGGATTCAGGCCCTCCATGTGCACTAATTTGGATATGGCAAGCTTGGAACTCATAACTTTTACAGTATTATACCACTCTTCTTTTTGAAAAAGCACACATTTTACTGCACAAGGCATGTGGACATATGTGATTCCTCCGCCAGAGACACTGGGAAAGAGAAGTGGTTCTTCACGTGTTATTATTTCAAACCTGAATTTGTGATGGGTCATTGTACAGAAATATCTGGTACTTAATAACCTTGAGGTTTGTATTCGGATCCATCTGACAGCCTGCAGGGATACACGGTTTGATGGCACAGGTTCATAAACCCACTGAGAGTGGATCTGGTCTTTGTAAATGTGTAGATGTGAAACCAAACCCGCGTGCTTAACACTGGCTTCTATTGGTGCAGAGTTAGAAAATAGTCACCATTCTGCTTCACCCACATTCTCAGCAACTCACACCAGTGGATTAGGGATGCTTTGATTATTTCCAGAATTTCAAAAATGTATGAATGCCAGGTATCATCTTGTTCAAAATGAAACAGTATCAGACAAAGGTGTCAAATATTTTCTAAATGCACATCAGTGGGACCCCAGTGGGGACTGGAGGGAGTGCTGTTACCTGTCTTATTTTCTTTGGATTAATGGCATACAAATCTGTCTCCCCACCCCCACCTCCACTCCCACCCCTGAGTGTGTGTGTGTGTGTGTGTGTGTGTGTGTGTGTGTACAGAGGCCAGAAATTGACCAATATCAAGTCTCTCTCTTGCTCTCTCCCTCTATTTTTCAAGACAGGGTTTTTCTGTGTAGCCCTGGCTGTCCTGAAACTTGTTCTGTAAACCAGGATGGCCTCAAACTCAGAATTCTGCTTGCCTCTGCCTCCCAAGTGCTGGGATTAAAGGCAACACCATCAACACTGGCTTCAAGGGTCTTTCCCAATTGCTCTCTACCTTACTTTTTTTTTTTTTTTTGAGCTAGGGTCATTCACTGAACCTGGAGCTAGCCAGTTGGCTAGCCTGACCTACCTGCAAGCTGCAAGGATCCTCATCTCTACTGGTCAGTGCTAGAATTACAGATGGGGCAGCACAACTAGCTTTTCATGGTGATGCTGGGGTTCAAACTCAGGTCTTAGCTCTTGCATAGCAAACATTTTACCCACTCAAAGCTGTCTTCCCAGCCCTCAAAGTCAAACAGTTTATTTCCTCCCCAAAGCTGAGCTCTAGGGTACAGCTATTCCACCGTGGGGCAAGAACTTCCTCTAAGCTTTCTCCATTTTGCCTAGTGACCACCATGCAAACTGCTGACTGCAGTCACAGACACTCTCCTTCCCTGATGATGTCACAGCTCCCTCCAGGTCACACTTAAGTGAAGTACTGCAGTTCTCTGCCCCCTCCCCCCCACCCCCCTTGGTTTTCCAAGACAGGATTTCTCTGTTGTAACTCTGGCTGTTCTGGAATTCACTCTGTAGACCAGGCTGGCCTCGAACTCACAGAGATCCACCTGCCTCTGCCTCCTGAGAGCTGGGACTAAGGGCGTGTGTCACCACTGTCCAGCTAGTTATTGCAATTCTTAAGTGACACTGCAAAATGAATGTGAAATATTAAAAAGCATCCCTTTTCTGTTGCAGGGCCTGCTTTTATTTTTTTTTTAAAAAAAATATCATTTGTCATACTAGCACAGAGACTTTTCTGAACTAGTAGTACATAATCAGCGTGGAGAGAGTTTATATTTCGACATTCAGGCTTTCATCTAAAAATTTCATATAAAACACTTATATTGTAAATTACTTTTTTTTTTCAGCTGGACTAAAAATAGGTAGATTTCTTATTTTTCCTTATCTCTCACTGGGAGTTCAAACTTCAGGAACCTGACAACCTCAGTCAACCTCATGTGGAAATCGGCAAGATGAATTTATGATTTTCTACCAGTATATCTGCTAGTAATTCTTGTTCACCTTTGCAAACACCACATTCTTCATCTTCTTGGGTTGACAGCCAAGGTGTCCTGGAAAGTAACTGGGGTATGTCTGTGGGGCTCTATCAGATTAACACACTGACCTGTTTAAAAGGAAATAAAAAGGTATCGCGCCGGGGCAGTTAGTGTTGGAACTGCACTGGACTCTCCAAGCAAAAACCGCTTAAACAAAAATTGTCCTGTGAGAGCAGAGGGTGGAATGTTCTGTTCACATTAAATACCTTCATCCGGGGCCTGGGGATGTAGCTCAGTTGACAGGGTGCTTGCCTGGCACGCACGAAGGCAAGATCCTTTCTCAGCATCCCATAAATCCAGAGCAGTGACGTGTCTGTAATCCTAGCACTCAGGACTTGGAGAATCACAAGTTCAAAGTCATCCTTGTGGTACACCGGGCCTTTCAAGGCCAGACTGGGATACTTTTTTTTTTTTTTTTAAATCCAAACCTCAAATATTTCAAAGCTTCAATAATTAAAAGCCCTGTTGAGTACAAAAAGTGGGAAGGAGCTGGCTTAAATTAATAAACATATACTACCTTTAATATGTTCCATACGTTTTCAGGTTTGCGGGTAAAAATAAGTGGTTATGTAACAGGTTGTTTTGTTTATTTGTTTTCTTTTGTTTTTTTCTTTCTTTGTAAAGAAAACATACCATTTACAATTATATCCAGATAAATAAAATGAGGTCAATTCACTAAACATTTTGTAATTGAAATAGAAGGAAATAGATTTTTTTGCTTAAAGGAAAAAAAAAAGGTGGGGGTGGGAGCGACTTATGATGAGACAGACATTGTACCCATCGCCCTGAATAAGGAGGAAGCACAAATTTGATGATTGTGGGAGGTACAGTCCCAATTCATGGTCCTCTGAAGTAGAAGGCAGAGCCTGATTGACACAGACATCTAGTTAGTTACCCTTCGCCGGCTGTGGGCCATGAAAGCTAATGTTTTTCTCAAGCACACCCAAATGCTACGGGTTTTGTTAATTTGTCCCCCCCCCCCCTCGCCCCTGCCCCCGCCCTCAGCTCTACCTCTTGGTCTCACAGCACCGGCTTTTGGGGGGCCTAGAAAACTTGAGGGTGCCTCTCACAATCCAGACCCCTAGAGGAGGCTGATCTCACGGGTCCCAGGTGTCTGGGAGGAGACTGGCCTCTCTCTACAAACCGCCTCGGGTCTCGGGGGGACTCTCAAGTCACCGGTCCTGCCATCGGGGCCTAGCGCGAAGAGCTCGCGTGGTCGGCTTCGGAAAGCCAAGCGGCTCCCTCTCCGGGCGTACTCCAAGGACTCCGGGCCCCTGCCCCGGTCGCCGGGGGGTCTTTACGACTCTGACCGGTAGGAGCAGGCAACAGCGGAGCCAGGCCGCCTCCAGCCCTTTGCAACTCTGCCCCAGCAACAGCGCCGGAGCCCCAGCCAGGCCACCCAGCGCCGCGCCGCGCGCGGGGAGAGAAGCAGCTGTTCCCAACAGCTGGGGGGCGGCGGCGCCCGGCGCCCCAGGTGCTGTCCCGGCCAATCGCAGGCGTCCGGCCCGCCCCCTCCCCAGCCGGGCGTCGACCCCCGGTCCGCGGGGGAAGGGAGCAGAGGGGTGGAGAGCCGTCCTCCGCACTGGTCTGGCAGCTCCCGGGCAGGAGCCACCGTCCCCCCCAACCCCGATCGGGCCCAACGCCGCGCCCCCAGCTGCCACCTCCGCGCCCCGGGGACCCGGTGACTGCTGAGCCTCCCCCCAACTCCCACCCCAGCCACTTGATTTTTTTTTTTTTTTTTTGAGAACGAAACATCTACCTCTTCCGGACTCTGAGACCACCACCCTCTCTTTGCTTTATTTTTTTTTTTACTTCCACGCGGGGTGAGTGCAAAAAGCTCGCGCAGTCCACGGCCGCGGGAGCTGGTCGCCGGGACGATCGGGAGGGTCTGGACCGTGACCGGACGCGGGGACCCGAGCAGAGCGCCCTCCGGGAGAGTGCTGGGGGCCGCGGGCCGCTCGCGAAGCCGCACGCCCGGCGCCCACGCCGCGCCCTCGCCCCCGCGCGCGCCCTCGGCCCCCGGCGGCCACCGCGCGCTGCGGGAGACGCGGAGCCCGAGGACCAGGCGCAGCCGCAGCCGCAGCCGGAGCCCGAGCCGCGGGGCGGGCGCGAAGATGCACACGACCCAGAAGGACACGACGTACACCAAGATCTTCGTGGGAGGGCTGCCCTACCACACCACCGACGCCAGCCTGCGCAAGTACTTCGAGGTCTTCGGAGACATCGAGGAGGCGGTGGTCATCACCGACCGGCAGACCGGCAAGTCCCGGGGCTACGGATTTGTAAGTTACGCGGAAGGAGGACTCGGGGTGGGGGGGGGGGGAACTAAGAGAGGTCCAGGCGGGAGACCAGGAGGGAACCAGTAGCTCCAGGTGCTCGGAGAGGGGAGGTGGGGGGGGGGGTCAGAGCTTGGGGTGAGGGGCCATGCAGGACCTCGCGGGACGCTCCTTCCACTCAGAACTGAGCGGAAACTTTAAGCATGATGGGCCTTGGGGAGCGAGGGCCAGTGCCTGCCTCATGGGGTTCCGAGGAGACCCGAGGTGATGCTCTTTAGGGTATCCAGAGAGCTTGGGAATGAAAGCCAGATCTGGGAGGCAGAGAGCTGGGAGGGAGGGAACAGAGCCCCGCACCGTGGCATTCCGGGGTTGGAGGCTGGTTGTTAAGTGCGCTGTTGCTTTGTTTAAAAAAAAAAAAAATGTGTGTGTGTGTGTGTGTCTTGTGGCGTCCTAGCCGGAGTAGGGAAGAGACACCCAGGATGTCTGGAGCTGTTTCCCCCTTGTCACACCCCTACCTTTTAAATTGCAAAGGTAGATTCTAAAAAGAAAAGGAAAAGCTGACCCTCTGGCTGTTTGCCTAACTGAAGCAGCGCATTAAGCTTCCTGGAGATTTAAAGGGGCAAATTCAGTCGCCCAAAGAGCTCTGGAGCAGGACAATCGCTATTGTCGCCAGGGACTGTTTGCCTCTTGGGAGCTACTGGCTGGTTTGGGGCTAGACTTTGTTTTAAGTCCACACAGTGCCTCTGGGGTCCGGGTGGGGATCTAGTGGGGGACCTTGGGAAGGGGGTAAATCTACAGGCGATTTCAGAATTGTGTTTTCCAAATCTGTTAGGGCACCACACTCTTCTCCTTAGGACTTTGGGTTGGGGTGGAGGGCTTCTTTCCTTTCTTCTTTCTGCTTAATTTTTTAAAAGGGTAAAGGGTTAATGTCCCAACCCCCTCCCAAATAAAAAAGAAAGAAAAGGAAAAGCCAGCCCAGTTGGCTTCAATATTTTAACCTTCAGGGGTTAACTGAGGGCTTTGTGTGTATGTCTGTGTACGTTGCTAAGGTCACCATGGCTGACCGGGCTGCTGCTGAAAGGGCCTGCAAGGATCCCAACCCCATCATCGATGGTAGGAAAGCCAATGTGAATCTGGCATACTTGGGAGCAAAACCACGAATCATGCAGCCAGGTGAGCCATGTCCTCCCCTCCCCCTGCCTCATCCGTTAGTGGAATGATCCCACCACCATCTGCAGCCCAGAAAACCTTGGCCTCCTGAAAATCTGTAGCGGTGTTTGGTAAAATTTGAGCAGTGGCTGGTTATTCTACCGAGGCATTAAAGATACATGAGCATTTTAAGTATTCCGCTGGGTACTTGAAATGTCTCTATGTGCGAAAATAGATCTTAGGGTCTAGGGAGCTTGCACCCAGAAGTCAATTCATGCATTTCCTACATGATGATACGTATTTTTGACTGCTTTCAGTTATCCAATTTTTACTAGCCACTTGTAGCTTAAAAGGTAAACTTGGTGGGCTTTGTCAACTCCAGCCAGTGAGTCTCTCTTCTTAGTGCGGTCTTTTTTCAACTGTGCTCAGAGAACACATGACCTAAGAGAGGCACAACACATATTTTCACATGAAGTCACAGAATACTAGCAGTCAAATACTTACACATGGAAAGAATTCACCTTCTCCGGTTACAGATTTTTTAAAATGATGCTTACTTGGAGATGAGAGGTAATTTACTAAAATTCCCATAGTTGTTGGTTGACAATGGGATATAGCAGTTTTGTCTGTGGGGAAATATGGCCTACTATATTACTTGGTACTGCCCTTTACAATCAACTGAGTTGGCAAATGTCTTCAATTCCTTAGACAAGCAACTTTGTTGACTAAACCATGTGCTCTTCGCTCAACCTTTCCTACAGATTTAAAAAGAGGTTGACACTTCCGATCAGGAGCTCGGTTGTCAGAAAAGGAATACACGGAGGAATGCCCACAAGCATTCCAAACTATGAATTTCTAGAACATCTCTGTACCTGTACTATTCTTAAAAGAATGACGATGGGGATTTGTTTTTGTGAAATTTTAATACTATAAACTGCACAATGTGGAGTTTCCCAAAGAATTCCAGATGTTCCAAACTGCAAAGACTTTTTTTTCTTTCTTTTCTTTTCTATTTTTATTTATTTATTTTTGCCCACGGGTTAGAACTGTAAGAATATGTGTGAACGTAACTTTGTTGTTGCTCTTGGGTGTCCCTCATGAGCAGTTTTCTCCGGTCTAATTCTTTTAAATCTTTTTTTTTTTTTAATATCTATTAGCAAAACTTTGCAGAATTCTTTTTTAAAAGTTTTCAAACCTTAGTTTGAATTCAAATGTTTATTTAGGATGAACGATAATGTTACTAAAACATACAAACTTTTTATATGTAGAGAACATACATAGGAGTGGTTCTTTTTAAATCAGAAATCATGAGTGCAGTTTCTGTGTGGGAATAGTAAGACCCTAACTGTGCACAATTGGAAAACGTGCTGTGTTTTATTGGTAGGTTTTGCCTTTGGTGTTCAACAGCTTCACCCAGCCCTTATACAAAGACCTTTCGGGTAAGTCAATTCCTCGAACCCTCCAAAGTTTCGACACGACCACCATTTGTCTCCCCGCCTCTTTGCTATGAACAGACGAGATCCACATGTCACAGAATGTTCCGGGTTATACATAGTTAACATATGCTTATGTATTCCTGTTTAATGCCGACACTGTAAATATTTTTAGATGAGTCGAGTTATCTGACCCAAGTATGCAGTCAACAAACCAGCCACACGTTGGGTTTTACGATTAACCAAATCAAACCAAACAAAAATCCCAGGTATGACTTGCGCACAGGACATGTGTCCGGTCACCGTTCCTGCTGTCCAGTTTGACTCAATATGATTTATCTCTTTCTAACCTGACAGGGCTCGTATACAGTTAAGCTAACTGATGAGAAGGATTCGATGATAAGAGGTGGACTAGTTCTGTTTGGAATTAAACTCTGTAACCGGTAGACTCAGACACACAAGCTCAGATGGTGATTAACCATGCATGGATGTTGGTGCTGTTGTTTTTAATTTTATTTTCCACTCTAGTCCATAGCCCTCCGTGTGCTTTTTTTTTTATATATTTATTTATTACAATAATGAAGTGGTGTTGAGAGCTAAACTGTGTGCTTTTGACTTAATTGAACAGAGCTGTAGTGTTTTCTTTTCCTTGGGGAAGGGGCTCTTTGCCGTTTGATTTTGGTGGTGGTGAGCAGTGTTGACTTTTGACTTTGCCATGGGGAGCAAAGGGCCTTTTTTTCCCCCCACCCTCCTGCTTTTAAGCTATTAGCCTGTGACTTTCACTTAACATTTTTGTAGTGAGTGCTAAATCGTGTGATTTTTTTTTTTTCTCTGTAAGAATACAGATTCACTGCTTGCATGTTGTAAGTCTCTGTTTTCTGGGAACGGGCTTTCTTTTGCAATGTATGTCTACTTCCAGGTCTTCTGATAAAGGTTCAGCAGCTCTATTCAGATTTCATTAACGCTCACCAGTTTGGGCTCCCTCCCCACTTAATGTTGTTTGGTTTTTGTTTTGAGCAACACAGTACTAACTCCCCACCTTTCAGACCTAACAGGTGAACAGCCTGCTCATATCCGTGTTTTCTCTGGGTCCTGTGAGCACCAGCTACTGAGGTCCCGGTTCTCTTACATGAAACATCATGGGTGGGAGGCCACCCGTCCGTTTATCCTGGACATGAGAGTCTGTTTGCTCTATCTCCTGCCTGATCAATATTCTTGTAACTCTAATTCTTTTTCGAATGTCCAAGTTGTCTGAAGAATTTTCTTGTTATCCAACCTAGGGCCTAAACATCTCTGTGTCACCTAGAAGACTAGAGTCTGTCTTCACAGACAGATATCTACCAATCACGTTCTTCCAGGATAGGCTAAACCAAAGGAAGCGGTAAATTGACTTGGAAGAAGCGAGTTATATTTTGATGGACACTTTCTTATTGCCCTCTCGTTACTTTAATCTCTTAGTAACTCACTCTTAGAGACATCTACAACTTTTTAAAAAGGTATAATGAAGTACAGCTATGTATCAAAGCCCCTTCCAAGCCAGGCTGGATATGGATAAGAGATGAGTTAATTGGGCCCCTCCCTCTCTCTCTCCTTTACGCCTCAACTCTCTTTCTCCCTCTCCCTCTGTCTCTACATCCCTCCTCCCCCTCCCTTTCCTTCTTCCTTTCCCTCTGCTGATACGTCACTGGTGTGGACTTTCGTTCAAGGTGGGACTGTTGAAGGAAGCATATATCTGAAGGTATAGTAGCGATCTTAGCCCTGACCCTTCCAGGGGTCATCTCGAAAGACTGTAAAACCAAATCAAGTGACAGCTGCTCTTATGCGTTCACCACTTTGGAAAAAAGAAGTCGTGTGTTCATTGTGGGGAGCAAGAAGTTGGCACAGCAGCCAAGACTCTCTCATTGATGAGTAGCCTGGCATTGTTTCAAGTTTAAGAGGAACTCAGACGTGGATTGGGAGAATTGGACAAGCTGCGGGGAGGGAGACTAGACTGGAACTCGATGAGGGTACCGGTGTGGCTAAAAGGTGTGTGGTGGGCTGGAGACGCAGGGAGGCTCAGTGTAGAGAAACTACAGTGCACTCGGGCCAGCTGACTCTATCTGGCCTGGCTGTGTCAGGTAGTCCTTGTAGATCCTCGGAAAGAAAGCACCCCAAAGTGGAAGAGAGCCACCAGGGTAATGTGTGTCACATGGAAGTTTTAACTCAAGTGTGTTTTGATGGTAACCTTTTGTTTTCCATCTCTTCTGATATTAACTGTCTTTATGAGGAATGGTCGTTGTTACTGTGTGCATAAATTGTTTGAGCTTGAGATTCAAGTTGAACTTGAGATGACAGGCAGATACCATTCCAGGTAGACCAAGTAAGGTTTCTCTCTCCCTTTTTGAGTGGTTCTCAGCACTGCCCTGGTTCCAACTCTGTAACCGATAAATCACACCTGGTCTTTCTAAACTCCATTTGAATGTCATATGATCTTATTTTAGACCTGGAAGCAAGCTTGAGAAATTTTTAAATTGTGCTTGTTTGAAAGGCAAGCGAGGAGACTGTTAGTTTTAAGTAATCCTTAAACGGCCCCTGGGTTACCTAAGGTCTTTAAAGGCAAAAACATCGGCTGAAAGAACTTCTTAGCACACAGGGCAGATGTGGAAGAGTGTGTGGGGCTTGAGGAGCATCAGCTTCTAAATCAGCGGTTCTCAACCCGTGGGCGGCCACCCCTTTAGGGTCGAGCATCCTTTTAACAGGGGTCGCCTAAGACCATCTGCACATCAGATATTTACATTATGATTCATAACAGTAGCAAAATTACAGTTCTGAAGTAGCAGTAAAAATGATTTTATGGTTGGGGGGCGGTCACCACAACATGAGGAGCTGTATTAAAGGGACGCAACATTAGAGAAGTTGAGAACCCCTGTTTTAAATGGCTATGTGTGGGAAAAAAATATATTTCCTCATCCCAGCTTTAGAAAAGAGATCCTACAGATTTGTGAGTAGAGAGATTTATGGAGTAGTTTACAGCGAGTTAACCATACACTTAAGCTGAGCAGCCGTTTTCAGTGCCTAGCTTTATGCTAGAGATGGTGACTCTCCCCCCCCCCCCGCACTCTCCCCCTCCCCCTCCGTACTATGTGTGTTGTACTGATGGCGTTTAATTCTTACGCTAAGCATTTGGAAAAGACACTGTTAAGTTTCTTATGAACAAACAGAATAAATGCAGACAGGTTGATTAACTCCCCCCTGATCACAGAACCAGTTGAGTGTATTAGTGTGAGTCCAAGTTCAGGGTCATGCTGTGCCTCACCTTGGAAGCTCTGTCCATTCCTTGAGACTAAGCTATAGCCGGCAAGAAAACACAATGACACTTTCTCGCCACCTAGTAAGAAAATAATCAGAGCCCGGAAGGGTGTCAGACAAAAGGAGAGAGACGGCAGACCAGTGGATCTCAGGAAGTCTCCATGAAGAAGATGAGCTAAATTCTTGGAAAGAGGATGACAAGGGGAACTATTTTATTAAGCATCTGCTGTCCTGATCTGTGGAGGCTCCTCTCACGGAGAACTTAAATAACGTACAGCGATTCAGGGCTGGAAAACGTCAGTCTCTTTCACATAGGAGCAATGTGAGATAAAGAGGGAAAGTGAACTTCCAAAGTTAGTGTGTGCACTGAGGACTAGAGCTCGGGTGGGTGGTGGAGGTAGAGATGGGTGTGGGGCAGTATCCTGAGTGAGGAATGGATGTCAGATGGGATCTAGTGGTCTGTGGCATGTCCAGGAAGTAGTAAGATGCCCTGCTGACCTGGGTCCAAAGAAAGGTTAAAAAAAAATACTAAAAAGACATTTGGGGACAGGCCAGAAATGACAAAATGGTTCGGTGTAGTGTTAGGGATCAGTGAGTCCTACTAGCAAATGGATGAAATGAAGACTTGGTCACCAATCTGCAGGATAGACTGCAAGAGCTAACTGATTATGTTTTTGCTTTGAAAGGTACAGAGAATAGCCTGGTTTGGTGGCACATGCCTGGAATCCCAGGACTCTGGAGGTTGAAGCAGGATGATCATAAATTTGAAGTCAGCCTAGGCTGCACAGAGAGACCTTGTCTTTAAAAAGAAAGTCAGTCAGTCAGTCACAGAGAGATAGCAGGGTGACCTAAAGAAATGGAGATGAAAGGAAAACCTGGTTATTTTTCTTTAATCACCCAGGGTGTCTGCTTAGCTCTTGGACTTTATACCTGCTTGGTGTGAGCTTCTGTAGGGCTGGTGGTTGGTGGAATTCTTAGTAGGAGGGGTGATCCCTAATTTCCTTACTGAATTCTTTAGATGAATAAAAGAACTCCCAACACACCCTTCAGCCCTCTGCTGCCTTCTCCCTGAACCTGAAAGTCTCTCTGGGGTCCTGTGGGACATGAGAGACTCTCTGAGGCCCTCTGGACTCCCCTTTTCTGTGATCTGTTAAAGGTCTCAGGACTCCATTTGCCTTTCAGACATCTTCCTCGCCCCTGCCAGCCTTCATGTAGGAATCTCATCTTCCAGGGGAAAAAAAAAAATTACGTTCTCATCAAGTGGCTTTGTCCAATCAGAAGTAACCATGAATACAAACACAGAGACAGTAACTCTTGAAACAATCCTTTCTGTGTTTTAATACAGTCCTCATCCACCCACACACATTTTATCCTGCCATTTTTTTGGGGGGGGGGGTTGGGGGAAGGGGAAGGGTAGAATAAACTTCCTTTGAGCTACTCCCTCATTTGAAAATACAAACCTATCAACCACTGCTCTGTCCTCAGAACATCGGGAGGACACGAAGGGTTAATGTCTCCCTATCAGTGACGTTCAGACTAGCTGGCCTTTGTAGCTGATAGATGTTTTGCTTTGGCCTTATAAAGACATTTTATCCGATGGAAACCCTTGTCGCATGACAGGATCAAAAATAGCCCGGCTGCAGCCTCTGCTGTCCGTCACCACATGTAAACTGGCAGGAGAGGAGGCTCTTAGCTGTGTCTGCACATTGTGGCCCTGTGGGCTCTGGGGACACAGTGCTTTATACAGCCACACCTGTCACCGAGGGCGAGCCAGTCACCTGATCTGCCGCAGAGCTCTGAATGTGTGCCTGACCCCGTGCCTGGTTTCTGACATGCAGTTAAGAACATCTCTAAGTGTCCTCAGAAACACTTGTGGACATGGGTTTCTGCTGGCACTGGGAAAGAGCTACGTTTCTAGTAAAGCTGAATGTATTTTTATCTTGGAGAGACAAGAGTTCACCACCCTCTCTGATAAATTCGTCTTTTCCATGGATGTTCTTAACGAGTGCTTCCAGTAGAATTCTGAAGAGACAAAGCAAAAAAAAAAAAAAAAAAAAGTTTTTGAAAAGCCTGAACGTGTTCTTTAAAATTTGAAGATGGTTATTTGTGCTTGTGCCACTAAAGAGTTGGTCTGTTGACAGCCAGATAGCATGCCAGTGTTCTATTTTTAGAAAGATAGGGGGTTGTGAGGGAGATTCGTTTAAAGGAAGACAAAAATAAGTCAGATATTCGAGGTAGCCCTTTATAAAGGGGCTGGAATGAATCGCAAGAGTTGATAGCCACAGCGCACGGGATTTTGTAAACAAACCTCTGGTGATTTATTATTTTTAACCAACTCTTAAGCGAGGTCCTCCAGTCTGTCCTGTATGTGAGCTGTGAACTCGGTGTTTAAAACAACACTTGATTTTGTTTCACGTACTTGGCCCTTTTCAGGGTAACCCATAACCATACAACCGAACCGTACAGAATGTTAAGCCGGTGGGCAGAGTGAAAACAGATAGGCTAATAAATCTATTTCTTCTGACTTGGAGGCTAATGTAAGGGTCAATGGACACGCAGACGAAGTGTTGCCTTACAATGGAGTTATCTTAAGTCTCTATTAAGTTCGGAGATGTGTGGTTGTATTTTTCTGTCCCTAACTTTTCCATCAATCTCACAAGCCCCGACCCCTTTCTGTCTGTCTTGCGTAGAGACACACAAGCTGGCTGAGCCTCAGTTGCCTGATAGTCAAACAGGTTTGGTTGACTGTTCTGTCCTTATGGAAAAATACAATCAAAGAGAGAGCAAGAATGTTCCGCACACCTCTTTGGGGATCACTGCCCTGACTGTTAATAGCATTTTGGTAGCTTCCCACAACAGCCTCTTGTGAACCGAGTGAGCTGCACTACTGTTTGAGGAGTGTGATTGCTGTGTTTACCACACTTGTGAACTTTTAAACTCCTGGTTTGGATTTTTTTTTTTTAATTTTACTTTGTCGCCTGCTTCTTTACGTAATTATGATTTTTAATCAGGGGTGACTGAGGTTGCCAGAGATTAATGTGTGCTGAGTCTGCCTAGCCATCTCAAATAGGGTTGCCATGATAAAGAACTCCTGGAGTCTCTTCCCCCTTTAACAGCCAGGCCATCAGCCCCACAGAGCCATGGGATCTCAGACAACCTTGTGAGTCCCGTATTGACGGCAATAAAGTTTTCTCTTTGCTAGCCATATCTTATATGAGCTCTGCAAATTTTTCAGAACTCCACACAAAGCCAGTGTTAAAACTCTGTTCTGTGCACACCCCTGTCAAATCATGATTCATTTTCCGAACTTGGCATACATGATACTGCATGGTTCGAAGTCCTAAGTGGAAATTCGAACAGGGAGAATATCATTCTGAATTTTTTTGTTGATGAATTCTCTCGAGGGTGCATCAAAAAGGACCGCTTAAAAGTAGATATTATGGCAACCCTATGTTGACAGCAACCACTAAATTTGAGTTTGTCTCCATCTCTGGCCAAGAGTTCCCTAAGAGATGACTGCTGCCTGACTTTGTTTCTCATTTCTTAACAGGATCCCTGCCCACTACGTCTACCCGCAGGCTTTTGTGCAGCCTGGAGTGGTCATTCCCCACGTCCAGCCCACGGCAGCTGCGGCTTCCACCACGCCGTACATTGATTACACTGGAGCTGCCTACGCACAATACTCGGCCGCGGCAGCTGCGGCCGCGGCGGCCGCTGCCTATGACCAGTACCCCTATGCGGCATCTCCAGCTGCTGCAGGCTACGTGACCACTGGGGGATACAGCTACGCCGTCCAGCAGCCAATCACCGCCGCTGCACCCGGGACGGCTGCCGCCGCAGCTGCAGCAGCCGCGGCTGCAGCGGCCTTTGGCCAGTACCAGCCTCAACAGCTGCAGACGGATCGAATGCAATAGACCACCAGCCGTCTGATCAAAGTCACAAGGATTTCTCTTTCCCTCCCAATTTTGCAATTTTTAGTAGCCCATGAGACAGTTAAATGTTGACTTAACAGCTTTAAAAGGAGAGAGCAAATCGATTGTGAAGCAGAGGTGTTACTTTTGTCATACTCCGGGTAGTGCTGCGGATGAAGAGGGGAGGACGGGAGGGCGAGAAGCCATTTTTTTTTTTGAAGTCAATCCCAAAGAGCCTGAGTTACACAGAGTAGCCGCTGGGACCTGATGGCAGGTGTATCCATGGGACTTCACTTTTGTATCGGGATTTTTATTTTTTGCTCTTTTTTATAGTATCAGGGAAGCAAACTGCCTTTTCCAAGTTAGAAAATGCTATGTGAAATCTAGTTGAACCAGGGAATATGGAGTGAGCAATACGTAGCTTGAATTATGCGTAAAAGTAGATTACAATACAAAAAAAAAAAAAAAACCCAAGCAAGGCAAAAGCGCTGGTTGTCCTTCGTTGCGATCACAGCGACCTGTAGAACTGTTGAGGCAGAAGGTAGTGTTTCCGCTATCTCAAAAACAATAAAAAAAAAAAAAAACGGGCATGAACAATCAGTGTAGGGGTGCGGCAGCGGGTACAGTGGTGGACAGGTACCAAAGCTATTTTCTCATCTGTCCTGTGGACTCGTGGGATGGTGGAGCCATTGATAACTGCACCAGCCGCTCAGACAATCAATAGCACACACACTTCTGGAAAGAGTCCATCGCTTGTACTTGTCACGTTACAGTCATTCTCCCCGCCCTTGGGGAAACTCGTCTGCTGGTATGGCCCGCGCCCCCTCTCCTTCTCTTTCTATTTATCATGGGGACCGGGGATTGTGCGTCAAGGCAGATGAAGTTTGTAGATGCCCCGCCCCTCAGGACTGTCTGCAGGACGTTTATTTTCTTCCCCTTCTTTTAAATCATTTTCCACTTTCTAGTATCTATTTCAGAGTCCTATTTAAGACTATTTATTAGTGACTATAGTACCTGAGACAGCAAGTTTCTCGACGTCACAGCTCTTCGACGGTTTGATGATCGTGTACTTTATAACGTGCCTTAATAATGATCCTATTTAAGATATTTATTTTTAAGTTTTACTATGCTGCACTCTAAAGGAAGGAACTTTAGACGTGACACTGTAAAATTATGTATTCATCTCATGGCATAAGTTATTCAGTAGGTCTAGATGTAGCATATTACCTATTAACCTATTCGACTAAAGATGTTGGCTTGGATTTATTTAAATTCATATGTGCACTGTTCAAGAGGGTACTCTTAACCTGAACACATTTGAGTTTATTTTAGTCTTGAGATTTTTTTTTTTTTAACAAGCTACATTGCTGGTTCTGTGCTTCCTTCTCTTGATTGTTTTACCCCTGTAGACCTCATCTATCGGGAATCCACGACTTTCCCGCTTTCCTTGTGTAGTGTATGTAGTTTTAAAATACTGCTTTATATTTTCCTTCTGAAAGTGCGATACTTGCAATTTTTACTCTTAAACTAAATTGAATACTATTTTACACTGTATTGGACTTTTATACTTGAAGACCTTCATACAAGGGACAACAGGTTAGCAGTTTTTATGGACTTTCTCCATTGTCACTGGATATAGGTATTCCCGTACTAGACAGTGGTATGCAATGGAGAGGTGGCTCTCCTGTGCAAATTATTTATTTGTTGTGTAAATTGCTTTATAACGTTTCAAATCTTCTAATCTATTCACTTGTATTAAATATAATTTTTAAAAACTGCTGTTGCATTGGTTATTTCCCATTCTGTGGGGGATGGGGGAGAGGGGAGGGATGGTTCTCTTTTTAGTTTTCTCATTTTGACAGGCTGACCGTGAACTCCCTATGTAGCCAAGGATAGACCTTGAACTTTTGACCCTTACCTCCCGAGGGCTGGCAGTACAGGCAGGCGTCACCATGTGAAGGGCTTCCCAAATGCAGGACAGGTACCCTACCAACTGAGCTGTGTTCCCAGCCTCCAGCCTTTAATTTTTTTTTTTTTATTTTAAACTAGTTTGTTTAACCATGCCTCATAGAAAACTTCTATGAACATGAAAATCTCTTAGAGGCCCTATACTTGGACCTTTAAAGTCAATTTTACTAAATATCCTCTTTATGTGTAGCAAATAGACCATCCCCCTAAACTGAATTCTGAAGGATCATTCATATCACAGAAAACTGATGGTTGGCTATAACCAGTCCCATTCTGGATCAGGATAGTGGTGCCGGGGAGCTGGCCTTCGTATTTTCTAGAAATGTGGGTGTATCCCAATGCTCTTGCTTATTTGTGGTGCTAAGACTGAACCTGGGGCCTCACATTGCCTGGCAAAGTGCTCTACCACTAAACCACATTCTCATACACTCTCTTTACTTTTTATTTTATTTTTTTGGTCTTTGTAAGACAGGATCTCATGTATACCAGGCAGACCTCACACCTGCTAAGTAACAGAAAATGACCTTGAACTTCTGATCTGTCTTCAACTCCTGAGTGTTGGGATTATACATGTGCACCACCACAGTTGCTATCTGTGGCCCTGGACGTTGAACCCAACGAAAGTCTATCCCCAGTCCCAACTTTTAATTTTTCCAGACAAGGGCTCACTGAATGGCCCTGGCTAGCCCTGAACTCACTCTCTAGCTGTAACTTGAGATCTTCCCATCCTTGCCTCCCTACAGGTCTATTCCACCGGGTCTCACGTTACTTTTAGTAACCCCTGCCCCCCACATTTCTGTGATATTTTCAGACTTCTCACACAGCCTATTGGAACAGAGATATCAGCATCTAATAGTCATATATGTCATGTCATACATACATACATCATGTCATATGGCAGCCCCTTGATACAAAGCCAGAGAAGAGGAGTAAACTCATGGAGAAATGCTGCAGTGCACTAGGGTGATGGATACCCAGATACAGAGCCCCCAATGGGGTGTTTTAACAATGCAATAATGCCTAGTAAGATACGCATTAGGAAGTCAAATGAACAATATGTGTTCAAATGTCAAGGGACTGGCTGCCTATTGATTTTAAAGAGTATGTGTCATTTCCATCTTGTTGTGCGTAGTTTGTTGAACCCTTGGTCCCAATGTCTCCCAGATCCATGGTGTATCTTGAACTGTTAGTTTTCAGTAGTTTGAAGCAACAGGAACGTGTCCAAACAGACCGTCACACTTTATAACCGTCCCTCCAATTCGGAAGCATCAACGGTTCCAACTTGAATTGCCTTTCATTTAGAAGAAAATGTAGACAGCAGTTTATCCCCAGTGGGAGGTGGAAATGTGTGCCTCAGGGTATTATCGACGGCCAGTAGAATCATCTCCGAGCTGCTTAATGCACTGGTGGCCATTTTGATTTTTCAGACTTATGAAAAAAAAAAAAAAACGGTCATTAATTGCACAAACTTGAAGTAATACTTGATTTATTGATTAAAAATAGGTCTGACAGTTCCAGGGAAAGCTTATTAAAAATAGACTCAGGAAAGCCAAAAGTCCACGTATTCTAGGTAGGCTGTACATTTCCTTAGACTATTTCCTGTGTGTGTGTGTGTGTGTGTGTGAGAGAGAGAGAGAGAGAGAGAAGAGAGAGGGAGAGGGAGAGATCGAGATTGTTACTTTGTAATGTCAGTGCATAAATTTCTAAAAAAAAAATGAAAAAATATATCTAATAAAGAGGAAAAGGATACCATGATTAATGTCTTCACTGACCTGGCAGGCCACTGGTATCTGAGAGGAGAGTGAGCCTAAGATCCGAGGTGTGAGATGAGACCTGGTTTCTCTGCAGTGGACTAATACCCGGGTACAGTGAGTTGGCGGTACTTCCGTAGTTGCTCTTCCTCTGCGGCTGTGCTGAGGACATGGTAACGGCTCTGGTTTGTCTCTCTCTGCAACCCGTGTTGAGACACAGTTCTGGTTGTGAGGTGTGAAGAGGCGAGCCCGGGTGTGACAGCCAAGGCTCTGCACTCACCAACAGAGTTACCCATGAACCGATGGGTTAAGGACTTACCTCAAAGTGGGTCTGCTGTAAAAGTCACTTGTGTCTTTTGTGAACTCCCTTTCTCTGACCACAGGATGCCCTGCAGCGCCTCGGGACTGCCAACAAGAAAGCCATCGCCATATGGGCCGGCCGCCTCCGTGTTACACCAGAACCATGAGCCGGAACAAACCTCATTTCTTTATAAAATTCCCAATCCGTGGTATTGTGTTATTAGCAAGAGAAAATGGACAGCGGGTAAGAGAGCATTTTAGAAATTTTAAAGTATTGGGCAAGTGAAAATTAGACTGAGACAATATAGTTTGGGTTTTTTGGGTCATTTTGTAATTTTTGTTTGTTGTGTTTTTGAGACAGGGTTGTGTGTAGCTCAGACTAGCCTTGACCTCACTGTGTAGCCGACAACTACAATCATGAATTGCTGATCCTCCTGCCTCCACCTCCTGAGTGTTGAGATAGCAGATGTGAGCCACCACATCTGGTTTTGTGCAGCCCTAGATGGAGCTTGGGGCTTTGCGTATTCTAGGCAAGCTCTCTACCAACAGAGCTACGACTCCAGCCCTAAGGAGGCGATATTAATTTGGTAACTGGCTTCAAACGTCTCACTAAATGATCCTTCTGAAGAATTGTGTTCCAGGGTGTTATTTTCATTTCATCCCAATATGATAATAACCAAATAATCCAATAGTCCAATTGTACAGTAACAGCAACACAGACACACACACACACAAATAGCAGTGAGAGGGCTTACCAGCCAGGGGAAGGAGAAGTAGACTCAAAGATTACAGAACACGTTTCTCTCACAGAGGCTCTATATTTAGTCCTTCCCTCACTCCTGTCAAATGTTGTTCTTCTTAATTCCTTCGGAGTCTTGGAAGCGTTCATTAAGATGACAGCCTGAGGCTCGGAAGGGGCAGAGGTGAAGAGGAACCGAAAATAAATAAATAAATGTGGTTCCACGCTTACTTTTGTCTGCACTTCTCCTTCAAGAGTTCCAGGCTGTTTCCATGGAGACGCTAACTTTGTTTTTTTTTTTTTTTTTTTTTTTTTTTGCTCGAGCACTTTGTATAAAAGAGATTCATTTTGGGTGTTGGTTCTGAGTGGGATTTCAGTTCAGTAGTGATTTTAGCTAAGTCACTTGCATGACAAGCTCCTTAAAAGTTCTGCTATTTTGAATTGGCATAATAATCGTACATATTTACGGAGCAAATACGATGTTTTGTTGAAGGCCTATGTAGTGTCATAATCGAATCAGGGTAATGAGCCTATCTGTAATCTCAGATTAATTATCGTTTGTTGTGGCGAGACTATTTGAACTTCTCTCGGGCTATTCTGAACATACATCACTTGAATAGCGTAGGCTTTTTTTGAAGTATACATTATTGTTAACTCTAATCACCCTACTGTGCAATAGAGCACCAGACTTCATTCCCACTATGTAACTATAAGTTTGTATCCATTGTCCGCTGGATACAACAATGGATTGGAGAGCCAATCCTATGCTCTGGCTAACCAGCAGAGTCTTTCATGGCCATCATTCTTCCCTTTCTTTCTGTAACATCCATTTAAATCCCACATGTGGCTGAGGCCACATTTTATTCGTCCTGGCTTACTTCACTTAACATCTTCCTGCCGGTTGCGAACGACAGAGCTTCATTCGTCGGCGAGACCGACAGCACCCAGACAGACACATAGAGGCATCGCATTCATAAACATGTCTGTATGTCACGACTGAAGTTGACTTGACACCACATCCTGGCTGATTTGCACAGTGCCGTTCTAATCAGAAGTGCAGCTGTATCTCCACTGTAAGACGGACACGCGGTTTCCTTCACAATACGAAGTAACGGCTCGACTCGTTCGGTCGTTTCTCATTCGATGGCCCTCACTTTAACTTTGTGAGGAACCTCCACCCTGTTGGCCATAGTGACCGGAATAATTCACGTCGCCACCAACTGCAGTGTGCAAGAGTTCTTCACCTGACATTTCATTCGTTTATTCGTTCACAATGCTGGGGATTGAACTTAGGGTCTTGGGCATGCCGGTCGATCGCTCTACCACTCAAATATATTCCTAGCTTCCTCCTCCTTTGTTTTTGTTCTGTTTTGTTTTGTTTGGTGACAGCCATGTTTAACTGAGAGGAACTGACATGTCACTGTGGTTCTGATTTGCATTTTCCCGATGATTGTTGCATTGAACATTTTTCCATAGATTATTGAAATTTTCAAGTTTAAAATTCCAATCATTATTATTATTATTATTATTATTATAAATTATTACATGTGTGGAGGTCAGAAGAAAACCTTGGCTATTTGTCATTACTAGTTTGATGACAGGGCTTCTGTCTTCTAATGACTAGTATTATACATTATATATTATTTTATTATATATTATTATTCTGTATTCTAATTATTATTAGTAGTAATAGTGTGTGTGTGTGTGTGTGTGTGTGCGTGCGCGCGTGCGTGCGTGCGTGTGCGTGTGCCATGGTTCATACATGGAGATCAGAGGATGGCTTTGTGGAATCAGTTCTTTCTTCCACCTTGCATGGGTTTCAGGGGTTGAGCTTGCATGGCGAGCTTGTTTATCTGCTGTGCCGTCTCACAAGCCCACAGATTTCAGGGTTTCTTTTAAGTCTCGGTTGTGAACCGTAAGAAGAAAGACATAAGACCGTGCATAGACCGTATGGCCTTTGGTAGTTTTAGAGAAGAAACATGATAGGCTTTGATACAAAGTCACTGGTCTCCTTGCACAGACTTTGACCCTTCTTCACCAACAGCATCCTCAGAGGTGACCTCTATAAAGCCTTGTCTCTCCTGTTACTTGCTTCCTGGAAGACAAATGCCATTGCTTTTTTATAACCAACACATCCATTAAGCGGTTAGCGTGCTTTAGGTGAATTGGTGAGTGTATATCATTTACTTTTCCACCAATGGAAGAAGCAATTCCAGTTATAGCGTGGCATGGACTGGATACAAATCCTGATTTTTTTTTTTCATTTAATCACCCAAATATCACATCCACAGAGGGGGACATGACTTCCAAACTGAGAAGCATAGTCTGCCAAATGACAACACGCACTGTAGCTCTGACTGCCTGGCGCTCACCTGATCACCCAGAGATGAACTCACACTTTTTCAATGCCCTATCTCTGTCGTCTGTCCTTGTAGATGCCTCAGGTGAGGCAGAAGACCCCCAGGCTGCTGCTTGGAGACTCTTAGACTATGCACACATCTCTCCTTCTGCATTCATTTATGGGAACTTTGATTTTGTTTTTTTGTTTTTTTTTAAGATTTATTTATTGTATGTGTATGAATGTTTACCTCCATGTATGTATTTGCACAACATGCATGTCCTGTACCCAAAGAATATCAATTGAGGGAGTATGTGAGGGACTATGCAGGTAAGAGAGCTGGTCACTCCTTGATCTGAAGCAGCTAACAGTATCATTTAAAACATAGCAACTAAATGTCTGATTTTCTTCTGAGTTTTAAAGACATGTAGGGGAAAAACTTCATTTTGAATGTATTTGTTATTTGTGACTTTGTGTGTGATATGTGGGAACAAATGTATACACAGGTGTATGTATGTATGTGTGTGTGTGTACGTGTACACATGCATGTGTTCATACACATGTGCACACTACTGTGTAAACACATGTGCATGCCTGTGTGGGAGCCAGAGGACAACCTCAAGTGTTGTCCCTAAGGCACCACACACCTTTTTTTTTTTTTTTCTTTTTTTGAGGCAGACTCTCTCACTGGCCTGGAACTCACCAAGTAGACTACTCTGCTTGCCCAGCAAGCCCTGGGCATCCTCCGCCTTCTCCTCCTCACCTCGGCCTTCACTCCTCAAACTGGGAGTACAGTTTGACCCATCACATCTAGCTTTGCAAAAAAACTCATCAAAATAAAAGGCTTCTAAACACCCAACTCTGGAAACTTAATTCAAATTCAAATACATAACAAACTCGAGGCGTCTCTGGCAGAGCAGAGCTCCCCCACGTTGTGTCACATAGCGTCATTTGTCTTGGTTCTGAACAGGAAGCACGCTGGTTTCACACTGCACGTGCTGTGCACACACCCACAAACACTGCTGAAATACCTCAACTGTACAGAGACTGTGTCATGAACGCTGATGCTTTCATTGTACATACAAAGCCTTCCTGTGGTTTCCTATTTCCATTCCTTGCACTCAAGTACCAAATCAGGGCATCTTTGAGTTGTATTGGACTTGGATGTTTGACCTTAAAATCTTCCATGTGAAACCAGGGCATGGTGATGCACGCCTTTAATCTCAACTCTCAGTGGGCAGAGGCAGAAGAATCTCTGTGAATTTGAGGCAAATGGTCTACATAGTGAGTTACAGGGCAGTCAGAGTTACATAGACCTGAGTTACATGTCTCAAAGAGAGAGAAAGAGAGAGAGACACACACACACACACAGAGAGACAGAGAGAGAGGGAGAGCGAGGAAGGAAGGAAGAAAGGAAGGAAGGAACAAAGGAAGGAAGGAAATTCTACTTTACATTTTATAACAAAGAGCCCATGTCTTCAAATTAGTAATGACCAACACCCAAGGTTTTCTCCTACCTCCACACATACATGGTGGTATTTACAAGCCTGCATTCACACACCCACACCCACCCACACACACACCCACACCCACCCACACACACACACGCACACACACACACACACACACACACGCACACACACACACACACGCACAGTTTGAATGGCTGGCTTGAATTTCACTAAAATTAACTGAATTTTGGCCTGGGATTAGGATAGGATTCTCAACAATTTCTGGAATAACCTTAAATACACCTCCGCCATCTTGTGTTATGTATTTTTTCAGAAGTGAAGTTCTCAGCATTGGCAATCATGAAATCAGAATATCAAACAACTCCAGGAAGCAGTGAAGATGCTCTGTGTCCGGCACCATGGAACATTCACCAAGATTTCATTGTTATATAAAAATAAACAAGCACTCATCTCATTAGTGGGCAAATTTTGCTTTCATTCTTCATTAGTGGTAAACTTGTATGTGTACCAAAGAATTGTTTCATAATAAATCTCTTTATGATTTGCCTGTCAGTAAATGTGTGAGCTGTGAACACCAACCTTATGCACCTATTTACCTAAGGTCGTGTAAAGCTTTGTCAGACAAAAAGAGGTTGAGAGTAGAAAAGAGAAGTAAGGAGCTCTGCAATAGATTGCCAGGACTTCTTCCCTTCTGTCTAAGACTTTGCATTTCCCCCTTTGTTGTCGAAGGCACACATACACATGTGCGCGCGCGCACACACACACACACACGCACACACGCACACACGCACACATCCTCGGATCGTTATTGTAAGTGGCATTAGAAAATATGCGCCTGTCTCTGTCTGGTTGTTGATTTAGGGCACATCTTCTACAGTCATCCTGTCGCCAACAAGGACAGAATTCATTTTTAAAGGCGGAGTCATTATTTGTTTCTGCCAGCCACAGTTTCTTTATCATTTGCTGATGGGCACCTTGATCAATTACGGGATCTTTGCTAGTATGAATTGTACTCCAGTGAACATGAGACACAAATGTCTCTTCAACATACTGGCTTCATTTCCTCTGGCTATACACCCAGAAGTGGGATTTTTGGGTCATATGCTAATCCTATGTTTAGTTAATTGAGCTCTTGAACTACATTTGCAAAGGTTTAGACATTTCAAAAACCTAAATGCATTTATTTTAGCCTAAAGCTTTTAGAAACAGACAGTTATGGTATATAGATGTGTACCTGCACACACACATAAGCCAAAACACATGAAAACACACACACAAAAATAAAATAAGTTATTTGTAGCTGAGAAACTCAGGCTTTTCACATCTGTATTTGTATACTGTGACTCTCGCAACAGTGTCCTCTTGTTGACAGGCCTATGGAGAAATCATGGAAAAGTTGGGAGGAATAAGCCTGCAGCTGCTACCCATCTACTATGTCTGGGGTTCTTGTGTTTAATCCTCACAACAACTGGAAGGCAAACCTGTCCCATTATTCAGTCAAAGCAGAGTACAAAGGGGTAGTGAGCAGCCTTTCAAAATTACAGTGTCAGCATGGCTCAGAACCCAGATTTCAATGTGGAGCGTACTATGGTTTAGGTCTACATTGTCCTCCAAAGGCCATGTGCTGGGTGGCCAGCTGATGGGCTTTAAAGAAGTGATGTCATCCTGAGGACACCGACTGATGCTCTAATCCACTGATTGTTTCATGATGTTGGGAAGTAGTGAAACTGCACAGCATAGTACAGCATAGTCAGAGGGCATAGGTCTCTGTGAACAGACCTTTCAGATCACAATAAATCTTGCCCTTGCCCTTGCCCTAACCATTTCTTGAACCGCTCTCTCAGCTTCCAGGTTGCTGTGAGGTCAGCAATCTCCTCCTCTACATATTCCTAACACCATGATTTTCTGCCCTGTCTGGGGCCCAAAGCAATGGAACCAAATCAACCATGGACTGAAATACCCTCAACTGTGAGCCAAAGTAAATCCTTTTTCCTTTGAAGTCATTTTTCTCTGGTATTTGTCACAAGGGTGGGGGAAAGTTAACCCGGGGCGACAGATGCCAGTGCTGTGTGCACACCAGCTCAGATGCAGTGTCCTATCACCTCTTTCTGATAAGCCATGTGAGCTTCCTGTGTGGCTCCTTGGGGCTATCAGTTCTACCTCTTACCCTAGTCCAGCAACCACTGGCTTAATGGAGAGAAATCTCCTGCATGGATTTAAAATATAGGAGAAGATAGATACAGAAGATTCCAGAGGGCTGTGAGAAACCTTCAGCATTTCTCAAATGAATCAACCTCATTTCAGAACTGCAGCCTGATTTTATTGACCTTCAATTGTACTTCCCATTCTTGCTTCTCATTTGGGCACCATATTTTAAAAAAAAACAAAAAACCTTCTAATGTAAATTTTACACATCACATCTTTATATAATAGTTTAAATCACCCCACATGTGTAAATGGAAATTATTATCTCATATAGGTTCAATAAGGGACAGAAGACAAACACTGAGGTGTAAAGCCTGAACCACCTGGGCAAGGCATCCAGCCTCTGATGGGCTGGACCCAGAGCACATGGTCTCCAGGTAATTTATTGAGGAAAGGCACCACCCACCAATACAAAGGTTTTAATTACTTAATGAACAGAACCTCCACAGTACAACAACCCCTAACCTTTGGCCAGGTAACTTGATGATGTGATTTATGGGAGAGTTAGTTAAGGCCTCTGGTGGGGTATTCCTTGTCCCGGTGCTTAGGCTGATGGAGGAGACCATAAAAAGTTCCTCCTTTAGCAATAAGACAATCAAATGCTTTCAACCTTAAGATCTCAGTGGGCAAGGTAAAGTTGAGCTTCAATTGCATCATCCAAGGGTATTGGATAGACAGTTACCAGTACTCCAGACTAGCATTCTTTCTGCATTCAAGAAAGCTGCAGCCCATCCACACTCAGAAAGCTGGGTCTAACAGCTAAAGAAGGCGACCTTCTGGCAGCAGCTCCTGCTGACATATAGAGCGGCTGTTTAAAGTTCATATTACCGCATGTAGCTTTACAATATCCAAGAATACGTTCAAATATTCCACTACACACACGCTCTATCATCTATCATGGTTGATAATGTTTAACCAACGCTTGGCATAATGATGTCATTCACTGAAAAGGTGTGCAAGGGCGAATGTGAAGAGGAAGAGTCTGAAGTCCCAGGAGGACTCAGAGAGTAACTGTGGATGGAAGGGAACTGTGAGCGTGATACCTCTCTCCTAGACACTGGCTTGAGGGTTTCTCTGATCCTTCTATAACTATTCTATGTGTATACCGTTGAAGAAATGTTGGCTGTAATCTATGTCAAACTGAGTACTGTTTTAACCACTATTCCTCCTTTTTACTTGAAGCATCTGGATTTGGACGACCACTCGCTGAGTGTTCATTTGTGCCAGACACTGAATACACTAAGGGTATTACACCGCACAGCAGGGTCCCCCCCATGTCATCTTCATCTTAGAGAAAGGTTAATGTGATTTGCCCCAAGTCATAGCTGAAAACGGTAGAAACACAGAGAGTGACAGCCCAGACATGAGCGACTCCAGAGACTACCGCTGCTGGATTGCCTCAACCAGCTTTTCTCCTGTCAGTAGGAACTGTGTCAGAAATTATTCGGGAGGTGGATAAATGAGCCTTCAGGACTGGGTTCAAAACTGAATCTGAGGCGCCCAAGGCAAGTTCTATACGTGATTAAAACACTTAATAAAAATCGTAGAGCATTGTAGTTTTCTCTGGTTTCCTTGGCAACGTCTGTTTCCTGACAGTGCTATCTGTTACAATTACTATTGGATCATGATGACCTCAATCCACTGCAAATTTGGGGAACTATACCATTGCTGTGATTAGTGGTGAGAAGAGTATATAAAGTAGTAGATTATAGTAAGAGTAAAATAAAAATAAGAACAAGTTGGATTGGTGGGATAGCCCCAGCCTGGAAGTGCTTGCTGAACAAGAATGGGAGGCTGAGCTCAGTCCTCGGGGAGCCCACAGGAAAAGAGCTGAGTATGGTCTCCTGCGCTTGAAATCCCAGCACTGGGGAGGGGGAGAAAGGAGGGTCTCCAGGGCTTGGTGGATGGCAGCCTGCCTAGTCCAAGAGGTGAGCCCTAGGCCAATGACAACCCCTGCCTCAAAAAAAAAAAACAAAAAACAAAAATAATATGGTAGATAGTACCTGAGGAATGGCACCCGAGCTTGTCTCTTGGCCTCCACACGTGCACGCACATGTATACATGCACATTCACACACATGTACCTGGACGAGAACACAGAAGCAAAAATGGATACGAGTCAACCTGATTATGAGTTTATGCCAAAGGGGTGTAAAATAAGGAACGCTTTTAGTGAAGATCACCGATGTTCATAAGAGCGATCGTAGACTAGAGCAGCCAAGGTGTGCAGTTCAAGGCGCGGGTCATTCAGAGTACGTCTGTTGTAGTTAAGATGGAGAGACGCAGGAAGAAAGGTGACGTGAAGAACTAAGAGCGGGTAGGACCCTGACTTGAAGAGCGTTTGTAGAGCAGACACCTGTCGTCTCCCCAACATTCCAGGCGGCACCCGGACCCATCACTCACACTTTAGTAGCCTTTGCTTTTCTTAGCCCCTCCACAGCTGCTTATCTCAGGAGCAGTCTCCCTGGCGACTGCTGCCCTCCCAGCTGCCAAAGGCCATCCGTCCTTTAAATCTCACGACTGTCTTTCTTACCCCTCAGCCCGGGCTTCCTTTATCTGCAGGGTTTTTTCCTAATCTCCCCCAGCTGCCACTTTGGGCACAGCGACTGTCTCTGGGGTCTCTCAGAGTGATGTGTTTCAGCAGGAGATGTAGGGAAGGAACAGAGCGGCTACCACGATGTGTTTTCAAAAAGAGCCTCGAACTGCCAAGAAAAAAGAAATGTCAGCTTAGGGAGAAACCTGCACGATTGCCCTCTTTCAGGGTAATTCTTACTAGGTAGTTCTGAGAGGTTTCCCAGGTTTTCTTAATGTGATGAGTTCTGATTGAGCGCTTTTTTTTTTTCAAGGTATAATGTTAGTATTGAGATAGGTTGCAAGTTTGTAAACAAAGACAAAAGGACCCCTATAAGCAGAGAAAGCTAGCTCCCAGGTAGAATTGGAGAGGGCAACTCTCAGGGTTGCATAATGCTAGGCAGATAACTAGGCTTTGCCTTGGCAATGGTCCCTCTTTAATTCCCACTTAAGAAAATGCCCAAAGACATGCTAAGTAGGGCCGTGCATACCTGCAGCTGTAGCAATTGGGAAGCTGAGGCAGGATGACCATGACTTTGAGGTCAGCCTGGGTTACATGGCCGGACCCTGTCTCAGACACTGGAAAATAAATAAATAAACGGAAAGAGTTATACGGCTTAAAGACCACAAGTGTCTTGGGAAATAACCCTGAGGTTGGCCAAAATTGCTTTCTCCTATATCAACAGAAGAAATGTAAACGGATTTATTAAAATACCTTTGCATTAATAACATGCTATGAAGATAGTTATTACCCTCCCAAAATGACTTGGGTGACACAGAAGTAGTTCTCTACCACATAACGAGAAGTAAATGGGAAATTTTTGTATGTTTAATTAATTCTAAACCAGGAGTGAGGAATGTCAACACAGTAAGGCCTAGCCAAGCTGATTGGCACGTGCGGACCGTCTTGTTGCCGTTGTTCATCGTTGTTCTCTTTCTCCTTGTTTGTTAAGGTTTGCAGATAGGTTTCCTGGGACTCACAGGAGCGTGTGTGTGACGCCAGGAGGATACATCACCAAAACGTCTCCTGCACAACTTATGGCAGCTATATCACCAAAGAGTCCTCCACACTGCAACTGTTTATCCATTAGAACCCCTGGGAGGGGCCTTACGAGTCCCCCACTTCCAAACATCTTCTCCATCCAAGCCAGTCACCACATCTGATGTGTTCCGTCCAAATCTGCATTGATTAAGGTCACCAGGAAGAATACTTGGTCTGACACATTTATGCGAGTGTGCGCACGCACACACACACACACACACACACACACCCTCCACACACACATCCTACACACACACATCCTACACACACATACCCTCCACACACACATCCTACACACACACATCCTACACACACACACTCACACACACACACCCTCCTTTCACACACACACACTCACACACACCCTCCTTTCTCACACACACACACACACATACATGCACCCTCCTCTCACACACACACACACACACATCCTACACACACATTCACACACACACACTCTCCTTTCACACACACACACACATTCACACACACCCTCCTTTCACACACACACATACACACATACATGCACCCTCCTCTCTCTCTCTCTCTCTCTCACACACACATACATACACACACACACCCTCCCCCCCATACACACAAGTGCACCCAAGCTATAGAACACTGCTGTCATGGTCCGGAGCTTGGGGAAGAGCTTGTACATCTCTCCTTGCTTCTCTTCAGCTATAAAAATTGGGCTTGGCGGCCCCAGTGGTCCCAGCACTGTGAGTTTCGCTCAAGCCCTTCCTTCTCCTCCACGGAGCGCTCCTAAGCCAGCTGTAAAGAGGAAATGGGAAAGCTAACTGGACAAGTATCCCTTTGCCAATCTGCTTTATGTTACAACAGATCTTCTAGACCTCTGTGCCTCTCAGTACCCTTCCACATGTATACAAAAATCTGTAAATTAAGAGAATAGGGATAAGAGAATTTGAAGAGAGCAATCAGATTATAATCAAGATTTGTCAAGAGAGAGCTTCCTGGTCAACCCGAGAAACAAGCTTCCTGGTCAACCCAAGAGACAGTTCGTAATGACACCTGTCCAGGACAATGACAATTATTGCCAATGTCCCTTTCTCTTCTTTCCCTAGATCATCTGATACCTCCACTATTCATCCCACCAGAGAAAAGGCTATGCCTTTATAGAGCTGCTTGAACACAACTATCCTCAGATTGCCTTGAAGGAGTCCACTCGAGGGCTGCCATGGGGATGTCTGTGCCCTCTGAAGTGAGGCTGAACCACTGAGTAGTACTTGTCTAGGGTGACAGGAGCCCCTACCCAACTTGGAGACACATCAATAATCAATGGCCCTGCAAAGAAAGAACCCCATGAATAAGAGATGCTGCTGTTTGGAGAGGGCAGGGCCAGCGATATTCTTGTGCTGGGGAAACGGGATACGCTCAGAGTGATACAGCATTTCTCTAAACTTTCCAGTGACATCACCAGATAGCTTAGATCAGAAGTACTCAACATAGTGCTACCCTTTATCCAGCCAAGTTCCTCAGGGTCAAAGTCCGGTCAAAGACATTTGCCCAGAGATTCCGAACCCTTCCTTAGTCAAGAGCAACTGAATTATGTTGGCATGTTATGCCTTTTCTTTTCTTTTCTTTTCTTTTCTTTTCTTTTCTTTTCTTTTCTTTTCTTTTTTTTGACTCACTATGTAAGTATAGCCATGTTTATCTGGTTTCATATCCAGTATGGAAGACTAAAAACCCAACAGAATTTCCAAATATATTCTCTACCCCATTTAAAGCGCACCATCTTCCAGGTCTGTCTAGTTTTCTTTATGGTAACGTTTAATTATTAATCCCTCCTGACTTGTGGGATCTAATTTAAGACTGCATTAATAGATTGCTCACTAGAGAGTTTGCCAAAATCGTGGCAGGACAAAGTCATTAGAGTCTGCCGACTACTACAGGAGTGGACCCGGAGGCAGAAGGATTTGGAACCGAGTCTTGCGCTTCACCATGCGTCAGCTGTGGGACGTCAGGGAGACACACCTCCTCCTCCCATCTGAAGGTATTTACGGTATCTCACAGTGCGGAGATGCAAAACTCAAAGCAAGGCAGGTATGAAGCATTAGATGCATGCTGGGTCATGTGTATCCACCGTGTGTGTGTGTGTGTGTGTGTGTGTGTGTGTGTGTGTGTGCGCGCGCGCGCACGCGTAGTCATACACATACGGAAAACAGAGGCCAGTGCCAAGTCAGACATCTTCCTCTTTTGGTAACCATTTTTTTAAGACAGGGTTTTTCAGTAATTCCGGAGGGCATCATTTTGGCTAGACTGGCTCCTAGCATCTCCCTGTCTCCATCCACCCAGAGCAGGGTTCCAGGTACAAGCTGTCACACCCAGCTTTGTACACGGGTTCTGGGTTTCCAAACTCAGGTTCTCAAGCTTGCACAGCGAGCCCTCTGCCCAGGGAAGCATCTCCTTTACCTTTACTCCTCTTCAATCGCCACTTTTCTTAACTATTGATCCAGGAAGTATTTACTGAATGTGTAATGTGTTCTAGTTATTGGGAACATAGAAAAAAAAAACTTGCTCTAAGCCATTAAGATTTGGAGTGGTGTGCCTAGGATGTACTGATAACCATGTAGGAGACATAGACTAGGGTGTACTTAAAGCCATGGAATTGTACGAGATCAGCTAGGTACTAATGACAAGGCTCAGCTCATCAATCACAGCTGTATAGTAAGGAAATAGAGGAAACTCCAGGGAAGGAAACTGCCCTCTGAGGAGACCTCAGAAAGCTATCGTCCTTCCTGTTGGGCCCTTGCTAGATACTGAACATGCTTGTGTCTTGACCTTGAACTTCCCAAGCTATAGACCCATGAGTGATCCATTTCTGTCCTTTGTAAGAGCCCAGTTGCTGGCGATTTGTTCCTAATCGTTCAAACGGACTCAGCGTGAGCTGCTGAGGAAAACTAAGAGGGCAAGTGAAGACCCCGCCTCACGGATGTGCCAACTGTGTCAAACACAGCCGGCGGGCTGAAGACAGACCTGTGCAGCACCGTGGGGCTTGACAACCGTTGTGAACGTGTGCCTTTCTTGGGCTCAGAAATGAAACGACAAAAGAGATGGATGGCAAATACAGACAAGACACACCAAAGAAAATGTTTGTTCAGGTGAACCGAGAGAGGAGGAGATCAGGGAAGGAAGGGCATTTTAAGATAAAAGATTATTCAGCTGGAAGTGTGGTTCAGTTGGCAGAGTATTTGCTCAGCGTGCAGAAAACCCCGGATTCTGGCGTAGCATCGCACAAAGCAGGGACAGTGGCAGAGACCTGTATTCGCAGCATACAAGATGTAAAGGCAAGAAGATCAGGAGTTCAAAGTCATCTGCAGCTACATAGCAAGTTCAAGGTCAGCTTGGGGTACGTGAGATCTTATCTTAAATTGACTGATTTAAAAAGATAGAAGATTAGCAATTTTGTAGTAAAAAGAATAGGAGCCGTGTAGAGGAAGAGGAGAAAGAAGAGGAGCAGGAAGAGAGGGAGGAGAGAATGACCCTGGACCAACCAAAGCCACACTCCAGGATATCCTTATATTCGCCACCTGTGACTTCCTACTGCCATGCCCAGATCAAAGGCTGAGAGAGATAAAGCCAAGGTGAAGAACGGGCCACAGAGAAGATCTGAGGCTGTCTGCTAAACCTGCTCCTCCAAAGTCAGAAAACACCTGAAAACACCCCTGCGACGGAGGGAGAGAAAAGACCCAGAGGCAAACGGGGGAAAAGCTGATGCTGGTGAGGCTGGGACCAGCCCTCAGAAGATGCCAAACAAGCCAAGCATAGAAGCCCCGTGGTGCTGGAGATGCCAAGCGAAGCACGTGCATGTTTAATAACTGTGTGTTTCAGAGGACTTACAGTTCAAAATAATATGTTTTATCACATTTTATAAAAATGCAGAAATCTGTTTTACTTTAAAAAAAAAAAAACTGTGTTATTAGCACACAGAACACTCCATTGTTTGAAGGGTGTTTTGGTTTGCTTCCGACTGCTATGATAAACGCTGTGACCGAAAGCTACAAGGGTTGGTTTGGCTTACCTGTCCTGATCACAGCCCATCACTGAGAAAAGCCAAGACATGTGCTCAAGAAGGCAGGATCTAAAGCAAAGCCATGGAGGAGTGCTGCTTACTGCCCCTCCCCCCATGGCTTGCTCAGCCTGCTTCCTTATACAGTCCAAGACCATCTGCCTAGGGGCTGACACCACCCACAGTGGGCTGGACTCTCCTACATCAGTCATTCTCTCCATCACGTTTTCTAATGCCTGTGAAGGGATACATGGAGTCTAAGAATTTCAGCATGCTTACCCACTGAGTGAATATTCGCTCGCTGCTTGCCCCTTCTTTGGGGAAGATAAAATTTCAACGCAATGAATTGCACAAACATGAAGTGTTCCAATTCTATCAGGAAACTGAGCATTAACATAACTCAAGAATGAACTCAAGTCCTTACACAGAGTCAACCCCAGCTCCTCCTTTCATACTAAACACAGTTATACCATTTTGCTTTTATGTGGGAGGTTTCTTTCACTCTTCATAGCTGTTTTTGTTATTGCTATTTGTTTGTTAGATTTATGTGTTCTTTATACATTTCACTATTCTATTCCTCTTTGTGGCTGGCTAGCGTTCTCCTGTGTACACACACACACACACCACAATTTGTTCATCCATTCTTGGGTTGATGAACATTTTGGGCTGTTTCCAGCTTTAGGTTATCATAAACAAAGCTTCTGTGAAGTCTTTTTTGGACCTGTGTTTGTTATTCTTGGGCCTAGAGGGTGGAATTGCTGAGTCATAACAGGGGAATTGTGATTCGTTTTGTAAGCATCTGCCAGACAATCTTCAAAGATGGTTATATTATTATATATTCCCACCAACGTTGTGTGTGGATGCTGGCTTTTCCTCTGTGTGTGGTAGTTTGATTTCTCATTCAGTCTTTTAAGATCTACTCTTTTTCCCTGAGTTCAGTTGAGAAAATTCCCTTAGGATAAAGCCAGATTCACACCTCACTGAAATAAATAGTATAATTCTTTTGTAGCATAATATTTTCATTAATTATTGGCAGAAGAAGCTTCTCTGGGGCCTGCACAACACCTTCTAGCACTATTGAAAGCTAGCCAGGTCACTCGTTTCCAGGTCACTAAAGACTATTTTCCATTCATCCCACATTTGAACAGTATTTAGAGCCCTAAAAACTGTGTTGGGTTCCTATCAAATGCGTAGAAATTACTAAGTCTTGTTAAGTAAGAGAGAGGGTGGTTTTCAAGGGCCCCAGAGCTATCACACTAAGTGCCGATGAGTCTTCATACTTGAAGTACCAGGCTTATCTTCGTCTTGAATTCTACCCCACACCTCAGCCTCAGTCAGACCCCGAGTGGCCTTCCAAACGTGTCATAACCAAACTGAAACTCCACGTGTGGCCCTATCACACTTCCTCCCGGGCCTCCATTCCCAGGCAGCGTGCTCTTCTGTCACCCCCCACACACACACACACACACAGACAAACCACCACCCAACTAGTCACCAAACAGTTTTCCACATCTTGACATATCTGCAATGACTGTCCCTGCCCCTGACCATGCCTTCGTTCTCATGCTCATCATTTTACCCTCAGAGCCATGGAACCCCTGGCCTCTGCTGTCTCTGTCATACTTCCGAGACTCCCATCCATACGTTCTATAAGCTTCACTCGTGTGATGGATATCAAGTAACAGAACTGCTACCCACGGAACAAGCTGCCTCATCAGCTGTCCCGAGCTCCCCCTGCCCAAAGCAATTCCCATGCCTTCCCTACCAAAGAGTGAGCCAAAATGAATTATCTCCCCTCCCTTAAATTGCTTTGTGGTAGGTAAATCTGGTCATAGTGACAAGAAAGGTAACCGATCCACACGGCACTGATCATAAAACCCGCATCCCACGGTTATGATTCTAGAAACTCAACCGGATTAGTTCTGTGCCCATCCTTCCTGCAACATAGTTGTGCCACCCTTTACAACGGATGCTACCTTAGTTCCCCAGCCCTGCTCTCATGAGCTCACGTCTCAGGGCATACAACAAAGCTGCAGTTCCTAGGACATGATGCTATGCCCCTCCCACTCCCCCACCCCCACCCCATCCCTGCGAAGGATTTGATCATCTTATTTCCTCACCCTTATATACCCATTCTTGGGAAATCCCTAGTCATCCTTCAAAACATAGCACAGACATTGCTTCTCCTTCCTCTTAGTCTGTACTGTCTGAGCTAGTCTCTTCTCCAACATAGCCTTGGTTCACTGAAGCCGTCGAGCTTGGTTGGGGGTCTCCGATGGGCTTAGAACCAGACACATGGTCATCTCTAACTGAAGCTGTTCACCTGCCATGTCCTTAGCAAGGAAGACACGGAGGTGTATTCATAGGTGCAAACCCTACCAGACCTCAGCAGAGGGAGTCACTATTATGGCAACTGCCATCCTGGAGAGTGGAACCCTGAGTGCCTCATCTTGGGTTTTTATTGATACCTACGCTTGGATGTTCTACTGATAGCAAGTGCAGATCATGGGCAATCAAACATCGTTTACATAAAGCCAACACCTGCAGACAATACAGACACCAAGGCCTAAGCAGCCCGCCCTTCATCCGACGAGGCACAGAACCACCATTTAAAACATAACTAAAGATAAAGTCTGCAGCACCTAACAGCACGCCCTGGGGTGCAGTTGCATGGTTCCACCCTTGAGTGGCATCTTTCTACTGAAGAGCACCATTTCCGCTGTCAGGTTTATGATCTGGGATTGAGGTTTCCCCATCATGTCCCCCCCCCCCCACCCGGTGCTTTGGGCCGCACTTTTCACGCTTCCTTTATAGGCCTGTAGAGCAAGATTTAATGAAACTGCACTTAATAGGATGGCTGCCTCTCTTCCACAGGCAGAGCAATCTGGGCCTGGAAAATACAAACAAAACACAATATTTGCTGTGGTGGCACTCACGATCTTGCGAGACAAAGATGGCGCCCCAGGATGTTAGAACAGGTGGAGACTTTTGGACATGGATCCGGATCAGCATTTCACAGAGACAGAGAAGAGGTGATGCTTCGATGTTAGGCTGTACAGAACTGCAGCCAAAATTTCATGGTGGGAATAATAACACACTCACCTACAGGTGCGCACATGCGCGTACACACTCGTGTGTGTGCGCACACATACACACACACTCTCTCTCTCTATATATATATATATAGAGAGAGAGAGAGAGATAAAATAGAACATACAACAGAGTTCAAAAGTACATAATGTCCCATCTGTGTCCTTGGCTGCATACAGCTGTAGAGCTTTGTGCTGGGCATTCCTGGTAGACAGTAACCAGAGTCCTATTTAAAAATCAAGAAATCTGGCTGAAGATATGGCTCAGAGGTTATGAATACTAGCTGTAAAATCATGAGGACCAGAGTTTGGCTCCCAGAGTTTGGCTGCATGACCAGCCAGGCATCCTGTACACTCCTTTAATCCTAGTATGGAGGTAAGTGGAGACAGAAGGATCGCTGGGTACTACTGGCTTCCAGTTTAATCAAGAAAACATAAGCCCCAGGCTCAGGGGACGGTCCTATCTCAAAGCAATAGATGGAGAGTTGCAGAAGAAGACCTCTCCATATGGGTACACCTACATATAAACCTATGCACGTTCTCTGTCTCTCTCTCTTCTCTCATACACAGCACACAGGCAAATAAATACATCTTTTTAAATCAAGACATGTTAGTTAAGTGATAAGATCAATGTACAGCTTTGAGCAAGTTATTGATATCCATGGTTCAGTTTCCCCATTGATAAGACAGGTAGAATAATAGCTACCTTGTAGCATAGTGTAGAAATTATAAATGATACATCAGACACCCCTTTGGTTAGGGAAACTTTTGTTATAAATAACACAAAACCAGTTGATAGTGTCTGGAACAAATGGGATTTATTTTTCTTATAAAGAGTGTGGAGAGGGCTGGACGATGGCCCCAGGGGTTAGGAGACTTGGTGCAAGAGCACGGGGACTCGAGTTTGAATCCCCAGTACCCATGTAAAATTCTGTGCATAGGTGTCTATCCTATAACCCAGCACTGTGCAAAGTAGAGACAGGAGGATGACTGGGGCTTGCTGTCTTCCAACCTAGCTCCAGTTTCGGGGAGAGACCCTGTCTCAAAGGCATAACATGGAGAGAGGTAGGGCAAGCACGCAATGTCCTCCTCCAGCATCCACACGGGCACATGTTTGTGTGCCCGCACACATGTCTCCACACGCATGTACGTATAGACCACACAAATAATAAAATAAATGTGATCAGGCAGACTGATGTTAGTCCAGGGAATGTAGCACTGAAAGCTCCTTAGCCTTTCTTGTACATGTGTGGTCTTTGGGGACCAAATGGCTGTTAACACTCCAGACTTCGCACCTACATTCAAGGTAGGAATAAGGGCAAGAGAAAGACCCTAATAAACACATCCATCTGTCGTTCTGCGGACAGCAAGTTCCTCCAGAAGTTTCCCAGCAGAATTCCAATTTCTCACAAACCCTGACACGATATATTATCATCTCTCAGTAGGCAAAAAAAAGCTGCTCAAAGGAAAAATGTTTGGTCTTTTAAATTTTTATAGTTGTGGGTGGGGGAGGAGTGGAGCTGGGGCTGGGGAGATGGCTTGGCAAGTAAGGTGTCTGTCAAGAGTTCGACTCTAGTACCCACATAAAGCTCTGGGTATGATGGTGTCATTGCAATCCAGTGATGTGGAAGGCAATGACAGGAGAGTCCATGGAGCTTTCTAGCCGGCTAGCCTAGCCTAATAAGAAGCCCCAGGTCCCAGGGAAGGACTTGTCTTAAAAAAAAGGCCAGTACCTGAGGAACAGAACACGAGGTTGAGTACACACATGTATCACACATATGCATATATGTGCAACGCACAAATACCCACAGGCATGCACACCACGTGTGCTTATGCACACACATGCAAAAGCAGGCTGGAATACTGTGTTAGGGATAAGAGAGGACCTGTGGCTTACGAAGGGATTTAAAGAAAGAGAGGTGGGATTTTAGGCTTTTGAAGTTTGCTATGAACTCATCCATGAATCCTGATTTCTTGCCCCTTGTTAACAGGGAACTTCACCTTACGGAGAGTTAAGAAGATCAGGCTGACTGGGCTTGTGTGCTGGGTGGGGCCCCATCTTCCCGGAGCTGACTCGTATCTCACAGATAGCCCGGAGATCACTTTTAGATGACAGGGATTTGTGACCCAAGTCCTGAGCTCTGTTATCTGGGCATTAGCCTCAAGGTAAAAACCCACCGCTAAAGCGGTCTCACACGTTTATCTATTCTTAAAGCCTCAGATCTAGAGGTGGAGAAGATTGGATGGAACCTCCAAACGCACTGAAGATCCCCAAGTAATGAAAATGCAAATGGCACCAGGAAGGTTCTATGTGTCCTTTATCATCTTTAGCAGCGTCAGTGAAATGACTGACTCTCCCTGGAGTCAGAAATAATCCAGATTTAATTGGCGAAGGTATTTTAAGGTTCTGTCTTTTTTTTTCTACTTTTCTCCCGCCTTGGTAAAGGTAGGAATTATGTTCCAAGCACTGAGAGTCTTGGTACAGCAGTTACTAAGACAACATATTAAATGGGGGGAAAAAAAGCACCGAATTAAAAAAAAAAAAAAAAAAAAAAGCCTCTTCCGGTTCACATACAGGCATCTTGGTGTCATGCTTGACAGTTCATCTTCCTTAGAGAAACCTGCATATTCTTTAAGTCTCGAAGTTAACACTTTCTCTCCTCCTTAGCTAAGCAGAATCTGTTAGCCATAACACATAGCAGAGGCATATTATCCACTTGTCAGTATGTGCTCAGGTTGGCCTGCACCAAATTTTAGCAGATACAGTTGTAAATTGATACCTGTCGGGGACTGGTCCCAGCCCTGCACCCCGCGTCAAAGCCCCAGCATGCTCAAGTCCCTGCCATACAATAATGAGTATTTGCATAAAACCTGCACACATCTTTCCTTACATTTCAAATTAACTCTAGGTTATTCCCAATAGTGATAAGATGCAAAACCTCTATTGTTTTCTAGGGAACCACTTAAGAAATTCAGAGAGCAAAAGAAAAGTCTGTGTGTCTTCAGAACCCACATTTCTCCCTGTATGTTTTGGGTCCCTGCTTGGCTGAATCCTTGGTTACAAACTCATCGGACTCTGCATCTTCGTGTTCTCTTAATTCCATGTGAGGTGTGTGGGTTGAGCTTAAACTGCAGCCACAAGTTTTGGGGTCATGGAACTCAATGAGAAAGGTCATCAAAAAATTGGCAACCATAAAGGTTTCTGTAAGTCCAGACCTCTAAACTAAATTTATAAGGGACCTGAGTGCTCCTGGTAACACCACCCCGCCCACTGCCCCCTGGCTTCCAGCAGCCCTGGGTTCTGAGCACACCACACCTATACTTCGTACCATGCACACCACCACAACATGTGACTTCCAGAAATACCGGCAGAAACACCTGAGATCAGATGCAGGCTGCTCTGTGTTAGGAAATGGGGCCTTCTTACTGCACAGGCAGTTTTCTGCTCTTCTAGGAACAAAACAGCTTAATTTGGGGAGGAGGCTTTTGGCATTTTCCTACTGCAGATCCTTAGTATGTAAGTATCCATTTGGTTACTTTGAGTCAAATGATGTTAGACAATCAAAAATTGTTGTTTGCGCCTGGTGGTGGTGGTGCATGCCTTTAATCCCAGTACTTGGGAGGCAGAGGCAGTAGGCAGATCTCTGTGAGTTTGAGTCCAGCCTGGTCTACAGAGAGAGTTCCAGGACAGCCAGAGTTACAACAGAGAAACCCTGTCTTGAAAAAAACTGTTGTTTGAGTCACTGACTTATGTATACATATATACATATATATATGTGTGTGTATGTATGTATGTATACATGTGTGTATATATATATATACACATATGTACGTGTGTGTGTATATGTGTGTGTGTGTGTGTGTGTGTGTATGTATGTGTGTATATATATATATATATATATATGAGATAGATTTTGGTTTGGGATTAGGACAGAATTTCCAACATGGTCTAAAACAGCTCTTGTTACTACCTCTGTTGTTTTGTGCTCTGTACTTATGCAAACAGCACTGTCAGTGTTGACCATTATAGTGAACATCAGTTAACCCTGAAAAATGTCAAATATCGTTTACATCCTACATTGTCAACTATTTAGTCAAGTTTTAATTCTTTATGTAAAAATAGAAAAGCTAATCCAGATGTCTCTTTAGCATGCAGATTTGCTTTAGTTTTTCATAAATTGTATATGTATATTATAGAATTGTTTAGAATTCAACTTCTTTATGATTTGTTATTAGTAAATATGTTATCATCTGCTTTCTATGTTTCCTCAGGTGGAAAGGTATCACAAGTGGAAAATGTTTACGAGTGTCTCAAATCTGAATAATGCAGTACTTCCAGGTGCTAATGATGAGAATGAAGTCCTCTAGCAGAATAGAACTGATCTCCACAGAGAAGCAAGCCTTCCTAAGACACAGGCCGTCGGTAGCAGAAGATATCATAAGAGGACATGGCTCAACCCATTTGATGTTCCTCCAGAAAGGCAAATCACAGAGGAGCAAGTTCACTCTCCTGAAGCCAGTACACAGGGGAAGGTAAATCCCAGCTCTTCTGATTAGGCCAACAGGCATCTTCCCTGTGCTTCCTTCTGGGCCTCTGCTGGGTGTCTAGTGCTATGCTAGGTGGTAGAAACACAGAAGAGACCGAAAGAGGGTGTCACTCTTAAAGAACTGATGGTATTAGGGATCCATATGAGAGGAAAGAGAAATGGAAAGGTCTTCAGTTGTGTAAATGTCTTCTCTGCCTATTCAAGAGAGAGAAAAGGAGGGAGGGATGACAAACTGAATGGGTTGGGGATGTGGATGGGGGCTAGAATGCGTGCCTAGCATGTGTAAGGCCCTAAGTTCAATCCCCAGCACTGAAATAATTTTTTTTTTTAAATTTAGTGTGAGTGTGTGTGTATGTATGTGTGTGTGTGTATGTGTGTGTGTGTGTGAAAGAGATGTATGTGCAGGGACATACTTGTCACAATGCACATGCAAAGGCCAGAGGACAGCTTCCTCTGTGAGCCAGGTTCCCTCTCCCCACTTCCTGTGAGCTCTGGGGCCAGATCTCGGATTCCCAGGCTTGTGTGGCAAACATTTTACCCTTTGGGTCATCTCACTAGTCCCAAAGTTAAAGTTTGCAAAGGGCGGGTAATGGCTTCGTGTCCACCAGACTGAAGAAACAAATGTGGTTTGGTGGTGCCTGGCCTCAGTCAGGTGGAGGGAGTCACAGGGAGATGTCCCATTCTACTAGAAAATGACAAACGTTAACATGCGGGCACTGTTTTGAAACTCCCCAGTCTTTTAAACACAGGCATGCCTTTGAACGGCCAGAAAATTTTTGAGTTGACTACGGTTCATTAACATTAGGCTAATGTTCTTAAAGTTTTAGCCTCGTTTCGTAGAAAGCGCTTTCCTTGGCTTGTTTAAAGTGTCACGAGAGCAGGACGGCTCAGTGGGTAGGGGCGACTGCCACCGCGCCTGACTAAGATCGAGCCCCAGAACCTACGTGGTGAGAGGAGAGGACAGACTCAGGAGTCCTCCTCCTCCGCGGTCGTCATGGGACCTGTGTGTGTCGCACCCGCACGTACACAGAGGAGCGTGCAAAACAAAAACTGCAAATAACCAATGTGCTAAAATAAACTATCACAGTAATGATTGCCTTAAGAGACTGCATTTGTAGCATTTCAAGTATCTTAATGGGACACGTTTCATCTGCATCAGGATACGACCATATGCCTTCTAGACGGCGTTAAACAAAACAAAAATGAGTGCCCTCAAAGAATTCAGAACCTAGTGAGGGAGACAACCATGCCACCTCTGCCAGAAACTGACCTCATTGTCCTACGAGCAACCCCGACTATAGTCCAAGACTCTAAAAAAAGACATCCCGACACACAAATCAACTCTATGACAGGAGTGATTGAATTGTGGAAGAAATATGGCTGCATACGCACCAGAATATCTCTGTCTCTGTCTCTCTGACACTCTCTCTCTCTCTCCCCCTCTCTCCATACTACACTGCACACCACCTTGGCAAGGGTTAATGACATGTGATAAGACTTCATCTGCTCACATACTAAAATGGAGAAATGACTCAGAAGTTAAACATTTGGGGCTTTTAAATTATCAGATTATCCACAGAAGTTTAGTCTAAATTACCTAAATATCTATCTTGATTTCTTTTGTTCGTTTCTGTAAGAGGACCCACGGGGTAAGATTAAGTCAGTCAAAGGAATGCGTGTTTACCTACTTATCTGGTACACTGGGAAAGGAAGGTATATTTATCCAAATCTGAGTTGCTTAGCAACCTCATCAGCTTTCCATTCTAGTTAACTAGCTGTGGATGGAGCCTGACAGAGTCACAGGCTCCGGCGAATGTTCTCATCTTCACGGGAGGCTTAGAACCAAGGTCAGCCGCTGAGCTGCCACCGCGGTGGAATCAGTGCTTTTTGCGTTTATAAAGAAATAGGCTCTGGGATGTGGAAGGGGCCTGAAATGTTGTTTTAATCACAGCGCCATCTTGTCTGTAGCTTCACTGTGGAGATGTAGACCCAGCTCTACGTGAGCACTGGCCAAATTTACCGAACTACTAAACTCAGACCTTTCCCCGACAATGTACCAGGATGCTCGAATTTTAGCTGATGGCATGTATTGAAAATTATCAACAGCGCTTAATAATTTTTACGATTTTTTTGAAAGGGCATGCTTTATTTTCCTGATGAAAAAGAAGAACTGCCAATCGTTTTACCCATAACCTCTTTTCTCATAATGACCTAGAAATCTCTCTATTAATTGTCCCCATCATTTGAGCTGCCTCATAGATCAAATCTAATCTCTTTGTGCGTGACAACCTGGCAGCATCCTCTCACCGGGTTTTCCTTCTAGCAAGAGTTCCTGTTTTCTTCAGTCACATCTCACAGGGCGTGTCAAGTCCCTTGTCATCTTGAATTTTAGCAGTTGGCATGTATTGAAAATATCAACAGCGCTTGATAATTCTTATGATTTCTTTGAAAGGACATCAGCTCTAAATTCCAATAAACTCCAATAAAGCTTTGTGTGTTCATTCTGAGCCAGGGCAGGAGAGCAGAACAACAGAACAAATAAAGATGCAGTAATTTGAGTGGGTACCAGTCCTCCATTAACACACGTCAACACCAGGGAGAGCCAATGCATACAAAGACTCTCTGAAGTTTGCATGCATTGAGTTCACTAAGGACAGGTCCTCAGGGACCAAGCCTCCACGGTGGTTAGTTGTTTAGAGATTTTTTTTTTTGTGACTCAAATTCAAAAACTTAAGTTTATTCTGCTAAATAAATCTCACCCTATCTCTTGTGTGAATCAATCAAGGTCTCCCAATTCTGCTTGATGCTAGATAAACATCTAATGAACCACATTGTTTATATATTTTTCTTCATTTCCCTTTCTGTGTGCATGTGTCTAAGTGTGTATATGTGCACTATGTTGTTGCCAGGTGCATGTGGGGGCCAGAAGAGGGCATCATATATTCCTTGAGACTGGAATTACAGGAGGTTGTGAGCATCCATGTGGGCACCAGAAACAAATCCGTGTCCTCTACAAGGGTAGCAAATATTCTTAACCCCTGTAGCATCTCTTCAGCTCCATACTGTTTATACTTTTACCCAAGTAAAAGAGAAAATGATTTAATTGGTGGAAAGGATATAGTCCAGTAGGAAATCTTGGAACCCATTGGCAGGCTGACAGAGAACCATTGATCACTAACTTGACTACAGTCATTAAAGCAGTTGTTAATCCTTGTGTATCAACAATCACATCCAGAGTCAAGAACTGAGAGAAATGCATGCCATGCATACTTAGCACTCAGTTAGCCCTCTCTACTCCTATGCAGTCCAGAGCCTAGGGAATAGTGCCATTCACAATGGGCAATTAGCAATCAATTAAACTATATCAATTAACAATCAAGACAATCCCACATACATGTGCACAGGGCAACCTGATCTCGGTAATTCCTCAACTGAAACTTTCTCCCCAATTGATTCCAGGTTGTGCTGAGTCAATATTTAAAGCCAACAGTTGTGCCAGTTGTGCATACAAATACTAGCCTCCTTTTGCAGACCAGGGAAATGAAGTCAGAGATGGGATTTTAAAAGCCAGAGCATATACAATTCTTTCCCCTGGATCCATTATTTTTGTGATGACAATTTTTTTTTTCTTAGGTATGCTCTTGCAAGTTGTCCTTGGTGATTCTAATTGGTTTCAGGAGATTCAAGGAGAACCTTGCCCATGTTCTGGGTATTCAAATTGGCCTCACCTTCCCAAGCACCAAATATGAACTACAGCTACCATGTGTAGCTAAAGGAATGTTCTCCTTAGCACACCTGGTGCTATTTAGCTCTCTGCTCTGATTTGATCCCTGACCTTCAAGGCAGCCGAAACACTGGCTGGTGTTTTAGCAATGACATAAACACCTCCACATCTCTGAAAGTCTGAGGTGTGAATCACCTGAAGGGTAGCAGCATCCATCTAAGCCCGAGAGCTCCCTTGAATAGATGTCTTTACTGCTGTTCACTGTGGTAGAGAGGAATTTGGAACATCAACATCACAATAAAATTTAAGATAAAAAAAAAAAAACCCATAAACAGTTAGGAGAGTTCAATGTCAAATATAGGCACTGTTTGGATCAGTCAATCAATCAAAGGAGGAAATGAGAATGAGAAATTAATGGCTTCCAGGGAAAGACGCAAACTGACTCATTGATCTGAGGAGCGTCCGCCATTGTTGGGAGGCGTGGCGGCGGTGGGAGTGTGAGGCAGCGGGTCGCATCGCATCGGCAGTCAGGAAGCCGTGAGAGATGCACACTGGTGCTCGTTGTTTTTCTTCTTTTCCCCCTTTCCTTCAGTTTGGAAGTCAAGCTTAGGGGATAGCGCTGCCCATGAGTAGGGTAGGGCCACCCTTATCCATTAAGTCTCATAGACATGCCCGGGGTATGTGTCGACTGTGTCCACTAGACGTGTCTTCTAGGCATGTCTACTACGTGTGCCTCCTAGATACTCTAAATCCCATCAAGTTGGCACTCAAGACTTCCATCTCATGTCACCCCCTTGGAGTCGATAACCACCCTCCCAACTAGTTATGCATCACCAAGCCTCCTAGAGAAGACATACCACCCAAGACAGATTTAAGCTCAGTGGTCGCTGTACACCTGGGTTCCCAGCATCCGAAACAGATGCGTGTGCCGTTTATTCTACATAGAATGGAATTTAATCTGATAGGGCGACCTGTGCATCGGACAAAAGAACTAAGACATTGAGATAATCATAGGAATGATTCCAGAGAACTGTTCGCCTTCGCTTTGGCTTTATATCATCTACGTAGGAAAAAACACTGTAGAATACACTGAACCCAACCAAAAGACCAACGGGGAATCATCAATGAGACCAAAGCTTTGCTTTCAGCTCATTCATCTGTATTATGTGGTTTGAGGCGAGCCTTTCATTGCCTTTAGGCTCTTCTGCAGTTCTCTAGGTTGTAAAATAACAGATTCAATGACAATTTTTAGCAATAGGTCTGCAAATAACTTCTGTTTTCTGGGGAAACAATTGACTTCTCTCTTCCTTCTTGAGAAAGAGCCCATTTTGTGTGCGTTTTTAATGAATTTATACCTTGGCCTACACATGCTTCCTTTTTGGAAAGTCTCCTTGGAATCAGTTATAAAAGCATACTGCTTCCCCTACTAACTAATGAGTTAAATTCCTAACGGTTACTCATTTTGCATGTGTATGCAAACCAAGATTTTACCTTTTTTATTACATTATCTTTAACAGTGTATCCAAGTGCTGTTAAACATTCCAATTCAAGTAATTTATAAAACTACTCAAGCTATCACTTCCTCCTGTGCTCGTAAAAAACCTGTAGGTTCTCTTTGCAAGAACGGCGTATGGAAATACGCTTATTCCCCGGAGCCCCGCTCAACTTTTCAATCTCTCAAGGAAATTTCTCTCATAATTTCAAATTGGATAACTAAAAGAGAGTCAGGGCATTTTTTTTTTCCACTTACCATCATTTACTCAATTCTCAAATCTCCATTCCGGAACATAGCCCTGTGTGCCTGTAAGAGAAACACTTTTGAGGGTTAAGTAAGCCAGCCCACACAGAGCACCATTTCTGCGGTGCTGCAGGTGCTGGGTAAGCACAAAAGCAACAGCTCAAAAGGCAGCTATACTGAGTCAGATGGGCTCTAGGCTAGGAGCAATCACCCCCTCCAGCTGGAATGGTTAGACTCTTTACTTAGATACATGGAGCAAGGCACAAGACAGAGGGGCAGCCTCAACCGAAGAACCAACCAACAGAACTAAAGTGTGTTATCTATAGTCATCTCTGAAAGGCTCACCGAAAGCAGCTGTTCACCAAGGCAGAAGGCAGACGTCTCAAATTTCTTCTTGGTCTACGGGATTACTTTATGTCTGCTCTGTACATGTAGGTCTCCCAATCCAGCTAACTTATGTCCCAGGAAGCAGGCAGACCAGCAGAAGAACTTTCCAAAAGAGCTTTTGGGTACCTCAAAGGAATCTTGCAGAATGAGAGACACAACAAACATTAAGAAAAGGGAAAAATACTGTCTTCCTATTCATAAGGGTAAATGTTGTAAATGGTCAACCCATGCATGTAGGAGAGATCCCAGAAAATATTCTGGGGAATGGTATTAGAGTACTAGCTTACCAGTGCTTGGGAAATGAAGAGAAACGAACGAAATTTTAAAGATTAACAATGCCCTGTTTGAGAAAGCAAAGAGGTATAGTGAGGCTGTTCACCAAAATTTAAGAATTATGTGTCATTGAGGGAGCTGGCTCAATAGCAACTTCTCATTCAATGAGCCTGGATGGGGCCCGGGGCTGTCCAGCCTTTACGGGTTCCCCGGTGACGCCAGTTCTGTTTGTCAACATCATGCTTTGAAGAGCTGGGCTCTACAGTGCTACCACACATGCTCGAAATACAAACTGAAGAAAATCTCCTCGGGATTTTAAAGGCGTGTGCCTCTTAATCCAGCAGTGCCGTTTCCAGCTGTACTACCACCTGAGCCGTTTTTATTTACTCGAAGATGTAAAAGGATGCTTTGCACTGTTTCCAAAACAGCAAAACATTGGCAATCAGCGTAAACGCCTATCTGCGGCACGGTGCTCTAAGTATTTTAAAGAGAGCGTGGACAAACTTGGGAGTGCCTTGAGCATTTTGTTTAGCGAATGCACTAGCTGCTCTTCTCATTGTTGCGACAAAACCCCTGGCAACAGCAACTGAAGAAAGGAAAGGCTTATTTGGTTCACGGTTTGAGAAGGGATATAGATCATAGTAACTGGGAAGGTGTGGAAGGGCAGGAACGTGAGGCGGCTGGTCACATTGCATCCGAAATCAGGAGAAATGAGTGTTAGCCGTTGGCTCTTTTTCTTCTTTCTCCCTGTTTGTTCAGTCTGGCATCCCAGTACATAGGAGATTCCACTCACCTTCACTCAGGTCTTCCTTCCACAGACTCTCATCCTAGTGGAGGTGAAGTGGAATCCGCTATACTTCTTCATACTTCCGCCCTGGTCGCTGATTCCAGGGCCCGTAGCATCAGGGAGGAGTGGCTACCATTTCCACATTTTTTATAATACCTGTATACATGGACAGTAGGTTTGGGTGATATTTGGGAAACAAAATCTTCATCACTAAGCAATAGGTGGACCTATTGAGTCTGGTACCTTAGATCACTTGTTCATCTTGACACCCACTTATAAGCAATAGAAACCAGAGGAAGGAAGGAAGGAAGGAAGGAAGGAAGGAAGGAAGGAAGGAAGGAAGGAAGGAAGGAAGGAAGGAAGGAAGGAAGAGAGAGAAAGGGAGAAAGGAAGGAATGAAGGAAGAAAGAGAGAGAAGATAGAGAGATGGAGAGAAAGAAAGGAGAAAGAGAAAGAGCAGTTGACCTATAGGTCTCTGCTCCACTTGTCTCCAATGGAGGACCATACCTTGTTGTGTGACAGCTACTCTGTTGTTACTAATGAAACCGTCTTGCACAAAGATCCCTGGACAAACTTCTCTGGGATGAATGCTCATTTTTTTGGTTTATTGAGACAGGGTCTCAGTATGCAATCTGGGCTGGCCTCACACTTGTGAGTCTCCTGCCTCTACCTAAAAACTGGAACTACAGATGTGTTCCCACCATTGTGACGCTTACTCTGCTCCTCCCATTATAAAGAAACCTGAATAATGAAACTATGTGATGGGGGGGGGGTGATTTTGAATCTTTAGAATCATTCAAACACCAGAAAAACCTTTTCCTCCATAAACTATTTACACATGTAAGCTGATGTCATTTCACAATATGACATCTGTTCATTCTTTAGAGGAAAAGACTCAAGTGTCTCATGCTGGATATACCAACACCCATTCACAGCCTTCCCAACACCCATTCACAGCCCTCCCAACACCCATTCACAGCCCTCCCAACACCCATTCACAGCCCTCCCAACACCTGTTCACAGCCCTCCCAACACCCATTCACAGCCCTCCCAACACCCATTCACAGCCCTCCCAACACCCATTCACAGCCCTCCCAACACCCGTTCACAGCCCTCCCAACACCCATTCACAGCCCTCCCAACACCTGTTCACAGCCCTCCCAACACCCATTCACAGCCCTCCCAACACCCATTCACAGCCCTCCCAACACCCATTCACAGCCCTCCCAACACCCATTCACAGCCCTCCCAACACCCATTCACAGCCCTCCCAACACCTGTTCACAGCCCTCCCAACACCCGTTCACAGCCCTTTCCCTTCTCTTCCTGGAAGCTAATCACAATTCTCTCAGGCCTCCAGAAAAAGTCTATGTCTAAACATCTGCCCTTTTGATATAAATTACAACTTAATTTAGGGCTTATGGGAAGGTTTGATTTCCTGGCTTTTTCTACTTACACCCTTCTCTGTGAGTTGAACATGAGATTAATGACTTGATCAGTGGTGGCCTAGCTCACAAAACAAGTACACTGTGAGGATGGCGAATGGGAAAGTGGAAGAAAGTGGAAGAATCCAACCACACTTCAATCACTGACTACTGCGTGTACCTCTCACCTTTCGTGTGGGAAAACAACCAGACTCCTGAAGTGTAGGGTATATTGTAAAATCCACCTACTGTTGAGTAGTAACTCCATGACTTTCAGTAAGTGTATTGAGCTGTATGACCACATCAATTCGATTTCATTTGCAACTCCCACCCCTGTTCCCATCCCTGACCTTCAGCAGCTGTTTGCCAGTGTTCTTTCTCTAAGTCAGCACCCTTCCTGATGCTCCATCTATATCAGCCAGGGCTCTCTAGAGAAATAGAACCACTAGAAGAATCACAAGAGGAAACTGGCACACGTGATCAAAGGCAGGACAGATCCACAGGGGTGATCTGCAAGTGGGAGAAAACCAAGTCACCGCTCAGTCTAAGAAACTCGAAGCTTCAGAACAAGGGGGACCTGTGATGCATCCCCAGTCTGAGGCTGAAGGTCTGGAAGTTCCCTGGAGAACGGTGATGTGAGTTCATATTGAGAAACTGAAGAAGCCAGAGTCTGACAGCCACAGACCATGGCAACAGCAATTCACACACCTATTCAAGAATGAAGCTTGCAGGTCCCGGTAAGCTCTGTCTGCCTGGTGCTCGAGTTCTATCCAGCCCTTAGCTGGTGCTATCCACGTTCAGGATGGGTGTTCCCCTTCAGTTACCATCCTACATGCCAGATAGCTCCAAAAACACCTTCACAGACACACCCAGAAAGCATGCTTTACTGATTTACTAAAGCATTCCTGAACCCAATCCAACCGAGAGTCACAGTTAACCATTCCCCCATGTAAGTAAACACGTGATATTGCCTCCTTCGCAGCTGGCTTTTGAGGTTCAACTATGCTGTAGCATGGAGGGATATTGTACTCTCTCAAAGCTGAGAGCTGTGGCATTGTTTGTAAATAATACCACAAAAGCTAAAGCTTTTGCAAACAGTACCAACACAACCATTTATGTATCCGTCCTGGTTTATATTTCTCTCGGTTAGGAAAACCACAGGGTTGAAGCATGTCTGACTTTTACAGAAATTAACTAGCCGTTTTCCAAAGGGGCTGAACCCCTTTACGCGCCCACCGGCGGGGCTGAGTGTCATCTTTTCCATATGCTTGCCACCAGCTCTTTTTTTTTTTTAAGTTTTGTTATTATAACCACTTCTCAGAACGTGTATGCTAGCATCTTATTAAGGCTCTAATTTACATTTCTTTGATGACTAATATTGAGTCCTTTCACGTGTAATTATTAGTCATTCATGTCTTCTTTAGTAAAATATCTATTTGAGTCTCGTCCAATTTAAATTAACGTGTCTTTTTTTTTTTAACTAAGAGTTCTGTATAGATTCTATATACACCTGTCACTAATTATAAAAATGATTTGAAAATATTATTCTCGGTTTCCAGCTTATCATTCCATTTTCTGAACGTCAATTTTTGTACGCATTATAAATTTTGAATAAGTTCAACTTACCAATCTAGTGTTATGTCGTGTGCTTCTGGTGTCTTGTCCCACAAAATTCCTTACTAGCTCAGAGATGTGAAAATTTACTCACACATTTTTTTAAAGCGTTCTGCTGGGTTGTTTTTTGGTTTTGTTTTTTTTTAATCCATTAATCTTTTTGCACTCTCTTTCCAGTGCGATGTGAGGTAAAATTCCACGTTTGTTTCCTTATTCATTTGATATTTCTTGCATGTAAATACCCAGTGGTTTCATTATTCTTATTCAAAAGAGTACCTTTCCCTTACCGCGACGCTTTTGTCAAAATGGATATGCTATAAACATGAGGGTCTGCGGGTTCTCGGTTTTATTTCTTTGATCTAGAGTAGCGATCGTCTGTGCTCTGCTGGCCAAATCCAGCCTACTGTATTCCTTGTAAATAAAGTTTTATTGGACACAGCCACGTGTTTACACGTTGTTGCCTAGACCGCATTTGCCCGTGGTAGCCGACTTAGGAACTGCAGCGGAGCCTTTGCTCTCTCAAACATTCACTAACTGGGTGTCTACTCTGCCCATCACTGCACCTGGCAACACACAAGTTAATGAAGGGAGGAAGGGTTTATTCTAACTCGTGGTTTGAGGGCACAGTCCATCGAGGTGAGGAAGGCATTATGGTAGGAGCAGCTTCAAGCTATGGCAGAAGAGCCCAAGGCTGCTTGGTCACACATGAGTGGACCAGGAGGCTTAAAGGGGGGATACATATTCCTATCAGGCTTTCTCCATTCCCCTTGCATTAAGACAAGGCTCTGTCTGCCCACCAAGGCACCAACGTGTGTGTCTGCCCACACACCAAGAGGTATGTCTCCTAGGGGAGTCTAAATCCCACCCAGGATGACAGTGAAGAGTCAACATTTCAATGGCCTCTTCTCAAGGTTCGCCAGCCCTTATCTAGGTGCTCAACTTGATTCAACACCATCATGGTCTTGATTATCAACTATGCTTCAAAATTAGTCATGATGTCAGCAGAGATAAATCCTCCTTATTGATTGATTGATTGATTGATTGATTGATTTACTTACTTACTTCTTATGGGTTTTTTGAGACACTGTTTCTCTGTGATGACTCCAGCTGTCCCGAAGTCTGTAGACCAGGCTGACCTTGAACTCACAGAGATCCACCTGCCTCTGCCTCCGGAGTGCTGGGATTAAAGGTGTGCACCACCACCGCCTGGCTTATCCTCCATCTTTGTAAATTTGTGTCCTTGGTGCTTCCATATAAATTTTAGGATCAACTCATCAACTTCTGCAAAATACTACCTTAGAACAGGATGGAGGTTGTGTTAAATTCATAGATCCATTTGGGAGAATAACCATTCTGGAAATAGTGTCCTTTACTGTCTCAGACCATGACATCTTTCTATTTATTCGAACATTTAGTTTTTCCTCAATGGTTTCTCCTTTTCAATGATAAGATTTTGGTTTTTATAATAAATATATTTTAAGCAATTTATTACTGTCTCCTTAGTTTTGAAATTTGTACTGCTTGTATGTAAATGCACAATTGCTTTTGCATACTGATCTGTGTATGAACTAGCTAAAATAGATTTTTCACTTCTCCTAATTTGTATTTACGTATGTTTTTACATCCTACTTTATTATAAGATGGAAATAAACAGTTCTACTTGTCTTTAGAAACATAAACTCTATGCACATTTTCAACCCACTTTTCTGTCTAGAATTCCAGTTGACTTTTGAGCAAAATCATTAATTAAAATGCATGAAAACCTGTCTTCACATGCTAAGCAAAGATGTGCCTTACGTCCTCTTGACCTGACAATTCTAAATTATGTACTTCCTGGTGCTTTACTGTGAATATGGTAACCTTAGTCAAAGATGATATCTGCCAGGAAAATTAAAGATTTGCCTTTTCTGGGAAAAGATACAATCTCCATACTTCTGTCACCTTTATACACAATGCCAGTGTTTTAAAAAGAAGCGTTTGAAGCATCTCTAGTAATATGACCAAATGAATGAAAACCAAGAGAGAAGACAGACAACAGGAACTCCAGACAAGGAGCTTTAAGATAAAAAAAAAAATTTTAAATGAAAAGATGGAAATGCCATCAGATATTTGTACCACACAAGAAAGTTTCCCAGAAACCACAATATTTTTAATGTCAAGGCAAACTGTGGTAGATGGTAAAACAGTTCAGTGCCTTACATACTGTACAGGGACGGTCACTCTTAATGCCACTGTTGCTAGTTTGTGTTCCACAAGACAGAACTTCTTAAGGAGTAATATTTATACAAACCCTGCCAGAAAAAAGTTATAGTTGTGTGTACTATGTTGATGAATACATTGACGCCAGAAAGAAACTCTACTTTTAATCAGAAGTCAGTAAGACTCATTTCTCCAATTGCAAATTTACATTTTTGAGGTTTGAAATACATTTCTGTACTATTTTTGACTTTATGTTCTTCTGCCTTTTTTTTTCTTCCTCTGATATATATGTTCTCTTAGTGTCATGTAAACTGTGTCCCATGCATGTAGTGACACAATTGATGGCCCTACATCTGTATCACGAGGAAGGCGATTCTTCACAATGGACAGAAGGAATATTCCTGGAATCTATCCTTATGTCAGAACATCCACTAATAACTCACCTATACATTAAAGACCATAAACCTCGTATCTCTATCCTTCTAAATATAATTCAAATGCATCCCTAAATCGGTCTTCCTTTGACTTAAAATTGGATACAACCATCTTCTATCGCCTCCCAGACAAATACGGACAAATACGGTTATACTACAAAGGAGAAGCTGGAATGGAAGGAGACAGTGGCTTTTGTGAATTTTTTAAAAATTCATCCTTGTAAGCCACGTAGTCTCGAACTCCAACCAGAGCAGTGCAAGGGACCCAGGCAAGCGGCGCTCGCTCATGCTATCAGCTGAGAGACGCTGGAGAGACAAAGAACAGTAACTGTAGGCCGGAGATTCGGAAACTGAGAAGACAGGCAGGCGTTAGAAACGTTCTTCCATGCACCGTAAAACTAAACCATTTCACTTGGAAGTGGTGCCAACAAGATTGTTAAGTGAACACTGCCAGAAGACTAACTTTCAAATCAGGAAAACAGAAAGATGAAGGAAAGTGAACGGTTGACATTACTAATGAAACAACATAGGTAACAACTCTGGGGCTGTCAGGCTTTAAATACTCCTTAAGCCGTGACATAGATCATCACTCCATGGTACGCTGACTTTTAGTCTTTTTCCCCACCTGGAGGACCCTCACAACTGCCGTGCAGAGAGATATCTGAGTATCACATAATGTAATTTCGTGGATGCAAATGTTCTGCTGTTATAAATGCAAGAAGTAGAGAATTACGAAGTTGCTCTATACCCTCAGCCACATATCTGCTGGGCACTTGAAACACAGTTAGCCCATGAGTCTGTGGCATGGCGCAGCAGGTCAGTAGCTTGTCACCGAGCGTGACGACCTGAGTTTACTTTGAGACCCATAAGGTGAGAGAGGAAAGCGCTCATCCCCACAGGATGTTCTCTGACCTCTAGGAGTGTTCCGCGGTACACACGTGCCCTGTTCACCCTCACTCACCCAAATTAAATAAGATTCAAGTGAGTTTAAGACCATTTTTTAAAAGTGTAGCTTATGCAAATCGAGATGTGCTATAAATGAAAAATATATACCACATGTCAAAGATAGTATAAAAGTCTCAAGTATCAGTATCGCAGACATATGATCTAGAAAAGAATAATTTAAATACATGGGATTAAATAAAGCAGAACAATATAAAAATATCACTTAGGATATATGTTGAAGGATTAACATTTTCATTGAATAAATAAATAATGTTTTCTTTTTATTTAAAATGTGACAACTATAAAAAAAAGTGTATATGTGGCTTACAGTTCAGTATGACCGGACAGTGTTTCACTGAAGGCACACTGAATTTTTCTAGCTTGTAGGACTACTGAGAACATCAGTTGACACACCTGTGCCAACTTTATCACTCTTCCAAGAAAAGGTTAAATTTCAAGATGCTAAAAGCTAAGAAGTCTCCCAAAATGAGAAAATTACATATCCATCACTACGCCAAATTGCTCTATTAGAGCATTACATAATTACCTTGTTCCACAAGTTTGAGATCAACTCAAGAATCTCTTTAAAGCAATGAGTGCTTTCTCCAAATGCTTCCTCGCTTTATGCCTCTCTAAAAAAAATATTTCTAAATCATAGGAAATCAAAACAATAGACTCCCGTAACATTTACAATAATCTTGTAAGGAAAACGTAAAAGCAAGAAAAAGACATAGAAAATCAGAATAATTATTTTTCTAAGTGTTCAAAGTTATTTATTAGAGTACATTTTGTACCAGTTCATCTTTCAGTAACAGTTAGGTCTACAATTCAAACACTTACACAAGGTAGTTTATAATTGAAAAGCAATGCCGGTGATGTACTTCCCAAATAGAAGAGAACAGAGTCATGTGATCATCTCAAAGGATCGACAAAGTAGGGCTTGTTCTTTGAAAAGATAAACGAAATTGACAAGCCTTAACTAAACTATCCAAAAGAAAAAGAGAAAAAATACCCCCCCCCCAAATAAATAAAATTAGAGAAGAAAACGTGGGATATGACAACAGATACCATCGAAATCCATAATATTATCAGGGAATATTTTGAAAACTGTATGTTAGTTAACTGGTAAATCTGGAAGAAAATGACAGATTTCTGGGCATATATGACCTATAAGGAACCAACAGGAATTTTTTAAACCCTAAGTAGACCAATAAGAAGCAAAAAAAAAAAAATTGATTCAATAATAAAACACCTCTTTTAAAAAAGAAGGGGGGAAAAAGAAAGATCCATTGCTGTATTTCCACAGGCATCTGAAAAACTATTAACAATTAGGCTTCTCTTCAATCTTGTATAGCATTGCTCAACAAAAATTTGGTAGGGAGACAAGAATAAAAGACAGCCACAGCTTAACGTCCGTGATGAACGCAGATGCAAGACCGTCACTAAAAGACTCGCGAGTTGAAGTCGACCGCTCGTGGCGATGATCATACGCTATGATCGAGTCGTCTTTATTCCGGGGATCAAAGAACTGGAAGGAGGCAAAGAGACAAGAATAGTCCGACAAACATATGCGAATCAATAAATGTCAATGCCGCGTAGAGATAGAACGACAGGTAAAATTCCATATGAACATGTTGTGGAAGTTTGTTTTCAGTTGTGCTTGAAACTGTTTTATGCACTGTTGGGGGAGGGGCTAGCCTAGGTCTAGGGCGTTCTGTATTGTTTGCAGGTGTTGGATGTCTGGGGGGGGAGATGTTTGATTGCTAATGATCTGCATGTGCTGTCAGTAGCACACCTGAGGAGTTCTGAAAGAATACAAACACCTGAGACGCTCGCTCGGCGTTCCACTGTGGCGGTCGGCACTCGCAGTGGTGGTGGTGGTTCCCTCTGCTGAGGTCTGGCAGGGTTTGCAGTGATGAAATATGCCACCTTGTCTCCTTGGTGAGGCCCCCACCGCAGACTGCAACTACATGAACACTTTAACAGATCAAGGAGGGAAAAGTCTTTGATACAATTCTCGATATACCCGACGATCCAGAATGATTCAAGTATGGAAAGATCCTCTCTCACTGTAATGAAAGCTATATAGGACAGACCCACGCACAGCATCGTAACAAGAGGGAAAACGAAAGCCGTCTGCTCTAAAATCAGGAGTCAGGCAAGGGTGCTGCTTCCTTCCACTCTTATTCAGAAGATCGCTGGAAATTTAAGACAGAGCATGAGCAAGGGAAAAAAATAAAAAGGAATACAAATGGAAATGAGGAAGTTCATTGATCTTAGTTTACAGATATGGTTCTATACTTACCCTAAGACTCCACCAAAAGATGCTTAGAACTGATGAACGACGCAACATAGATGGATACAAAAAGTAGCTTTTGGTGTATGCCAACAATGAACTTGCTGAGAAAGGAATGAGGGATAAATAAATACAACCTGTTGGGGAAGTTTATTTCTAGCTATGCTCACGTAACTTTGGACCAATTGTTCTGTACATCGTTGGGGGAAGGGCCGCCTGAGCAGTTTGTTTTATCTGCAGGTGTTGGCTTGATGTAAATCTGTGATTTAGATATTTGCTTCCTCATGACCTGCACCTGTTCATGGCTCTCTGGCAGAGCTATTCTGGTGAAGAATAAAGTCCCTCTCCCATAGTCTCAGGCAAAAAGGACAGAGGACTTCCCTTAGGCCTTGAGCTCCCCAACAGTAAAGGTGACATAGTTCAGCTGCTAAAGGATTGTGGGATGAGACTAAGCTGCAAGTCTCCTTCATTATGCAAATAGGCCTTTGGGTGAGGGGGCAGAGTTTCGTTATCAGTGAAACACCTGAGGAGCTTCTATATCAATAAAAAGTGCCTGAGATCAGATGATCGGGGTTCTGCTGTTCAGAATGGTGTTTGCTATAGCATGTGGCTCCCTCTGCTGAGGTCTGGCAGGTTTGTCTCCTTGAAGATGTCTCCTTGTCTTTCTTGATAAAAGTAGCTGTCATACAGTAGCAATCTGCTATAATAACCAAGGAGGTGAAAGGTCCTGCACAGTGAAACTTGCCAAGTACTGACCAAAGAAATTGAAAAGTGCATTAGAAGCTTGGAAGACTTCTTATCTTCATGGAAATGGAGGACAAAACTATTTAAATGAACACACTACTAAAAGTGACTTCTAAGAAGTCCCATGAAAATACCAATGTCGTTCTTAGCAAAGCCACAAAAGCCAAATCTAAAAATCACATGGAAACACAAAAACTTTAAGTAGGGAAATCAATACTAAGCAAAAAGAGCAGGGCTGGGAGAATTGTCATGTCTGCTTTCAAAATGAATGACAAAGCCATCGTGTTAGCAGGGTGTGGACACAGAAGCATGTGCACGGAGCAGTGGAGCAGAATGAAGAGGCAGCCACAGACATCTTACGAAAGTGCCAGTACATACGCTGGAGAGAAGACATCCTCTCTGACCAATGGTGCTGGGAGAACAGAATGTTCGTAGAGAATGAAGCTGGTCCTGTTTCTTCATACAGCCCAGTGAACAAACTGTGAGCGGACAGACGACCCAGAGTAGAAGCGAGAGTCTGCAGCTCATCTGGCAAAGAACTCACATCTAGGATATAGGAAAAAACAATAAATAAATACATTTTAAAAAGAAGGAAATAGTCTAACTAAATACTATCAAATAATCTGAGCACAAACTTCTCAAAAGAAGTAAAATCTGGATAATTTATGAAAAATACTCAATATCTTTATCTTCAGGAAAATGCAAGCCAAAAAGTTACCCTGAGATTCACTCTAGTCTGAATGAATCTTACCAAATAAATGAATAAGCAAACAAATGAATAGACAGATATAGAGAGATAAAGAGATAGATAGGGAATGTATAGATAGATGATAGATAGATAGATAGATAGATAGATAGATAGATAGATAGATAATAGATAGATAGATAGATAGATGATAGATAGATGATAGATAGATGATAGATAGATAGATAGATGATAGATAGATGATAGATAGATAGATAGATGATAGATAGATAGATGATAGATAGATAGATAGATAGATAGATAGATAGATAGATAGATAGATATTCTTTCTAGGAATATAAATTATTAAATTATTATAGCCATTCTGGAAAGCAGTAAGATATTTACTCAAGAAAACTAAAAATAGGGAGTCTGGGAAGATGGCTTATATGGGACAGGGCTTGCCTGGAAAACACCTGGCACCTGCCTACATAAGAAGGTAGGTAAGGCAGCAGGCACCTGTAATCCCAGTGCTGGGAAAGCAGAGGCACGAGGATCCTCGGGGCTCACTGGCCAGCCAGTCTAGTCAAGCCAGTGAACTCCAGATTCAGTGAGAGACTCTGCCTCAAAAGAGTAAGATGGGGAACAATTGAAGCCAACGCCTAAAGCTGTCCCGACTTCCACAGGCATGCACATCCATAGAGGCATATGCACACATGCACAAACACATACATGTCAGGAGCCATGTCTCAAAAATCCTGCGGCGTCTTCATTCCACCACTACAGTTCATAACAACAGTGGTTGTTTTCTAGAAAGGCAATGCCATTCAGTTGAATTGGTTCAAGTGAAACTCCAGAAAGAATAACTAAGAAGCATGCACAGTCAGACAGACTAGGTCAGTGTGTTTTGCCAGCAGCTTACCTGTTACCTAGGAAAAGAAAACGTATTCTGGGTAGCTGAGGACTTGCTAAGATAAGGAGGCAAAAACAGGGCCCTCAAGTTTCCCCTGAGAGACGAGTCTATGATGAGTGGACAACAAACGAGTTCTCAGTGCCCGCTGTTAAGTTTAAACTTGTCTGATTTGATTTTCCCCATTTTACAATTATTATTGGAATTTGCTGGTGCACCTTGAGAACATAAGACAGTGGAACAGATAGGTTTTCTTCTCTATATGATAAAGAAAATGTAAAAATTTTGATTGATTTTCATAGAAAAATAGTAGGATGATTGAGTGCTATTTGGTTACCATAAACTACAGCCTAACAAGGAAATTGGCTAAGAGAAAATACTTGCTTTCCATAAACTCTGCTGATCTGTAATTGAAAATTCATTGCTTTGTTGTTCGTTGTAACTATGGGAACAGAACATCTGAGAGATGTTTTCTTATGTGTGGTATTTTCATGGTAACCTGCTTAAAGGCTTTGTTCAAAAGGTAAATAAAACGTATGTGGGTTGAAGCTTTGTTGAATCCACATGGCATCATCCACGAGGCTTCATCCACAAGACAGTAAGAAGTTTTCAGGACATATGGGTAAGGCGTACGTGTGTTAAACCTTACGAGATGTAGGTGTGTGTGAGGAGAAGCTTTAGTTCATCCACAAGATGTATGAATGTGTGAGTGTGTTTTTACAGGAAATGGAAAGAATAAGGTTGTTGAAGCTTGCCTTCACCCACAAGAGGTGTATGTGTGTGTGTGTAAGAGATGTGTGCGATTTTATAGGAAAGATACTGTAGAGAATAAGTTTAAATAAGAAATAAAAGTTAAATTGTATAGAGAGGAAAAAGCTTGAATTATATAGAGTGAGAACTAGAAGGGAAAAGCCTGAATAAAGAGAAAAGTCTGGTACCATCTAGAAGAAGCCTGAATAAAAAGAGTAGCCTGGTCCCATCTATAAGAGGTGTGATTAATTACATTATTTGCTGACTCTGTCTCATCCCTCTTGGGTCATTGAACCCATTGCCGGGGTTGGACCCCAGGCACACACACAGCCACACATATACACACAAATAAAACTAAAAATAGATCTATCATATTTTATCACGATTATCGACATCAATCTATCATGATTAAGATACAACACTCCTGAATATTTATCTGAAGAAAATGAGGTCTGCATACAAAGAATGTATCTGTAGCCAGGTTTATTAAAACACTATCAACAATCACCTGCATGCCAAGCAATATATGTACGGATAAAGAACGTACAGTATGTATACACGCTTGAGTACTATTCAAGCATAAAAAAAAAAAGTGCCATTTGCAGGAAAATGAATGGAGCTAGAGAACACCATGTTAAGTGAAATAATACGCCAAGCACCGAAGAATGGAAAGAGAGCTGACTCATGCTCCAACACGGATTAAACTAGACACTATGCAAGCGAAAGAAGCCAGCAACAGAAGGGTAAGTACTGTATGTGGCCACTTATGTGAGGTGTTAGAACAGGCACACTCATAGCAATAGAAAGTAGAACAGTGTTGGCGGCAGCTGGAGGAATGAGTTCGGTGTTGGGTGGATGCTAAATGGGGAAAGTGAAAAAAAAAAATCTAGAAGCATAGTAGTTACGGTCCCACAACAAGAGCACACTCACCCGCTCACATAGATGGTGCCACGTACACCAGGACAAAAGACGATAATGGAAGAAAGTTTATTTTTACAGAAAATCTAATAGCTTCCGTTATAAAGTTCTTGAAAGTGTTGATACACACATGAAATTAAAGCACTGGTTTGTTGTTTTCGTTTTTTTAGTTTTGGTTTGGGGGGAGGTTGTTTGGTTTTGTGGGGTTTTTGTGTTGTTGTTGTTGGTTGGTTGGTTTTTTGAGACAGGGTTTCTCTGTGTAACAGCTCTGATTGTCCTGGAACTCACACTGGTTTTAACTTCATTAAAAAAAAAAAAAAAACGTATCCTAAACATCGGTAACGTTGACAGTTGCTTCTTTGCAGAAAACAGGAGGCCTTGAGGACCAGTTCCATCGTCAGCGTGAAGTGACTGGGTGGGGAGCAGAAGCAATCTGTCGGGCACCGCAGAAATGAAGTTCCCTTTATCTGTGCAGTATGACAGGAGTCACATGACTAACGCGTGCACGTCACACCGGGCCTTGTCAGATGTTTAGCTGAACACCACGTGGAGGTCAGCATTGCTGCCGTCTGCTTACTGGTGTATTTTGTTCATGTTCTTGGTAGCTCCCATCGCAGGCATTTATAGAAAGTAGAAAATGTAATAGACAAAAAAAAAAAGAAAAAACCTGATTAAAATTCCCTTGCCTCAGAAGAGGTAGAACATTTCCCATATCATGTTGTTGTTGTTTCTTCTAGATAAATCTAAAATTGTCATTTAGTGTGGGTGTGTGTTGTGTGTGTGTGTGTGCAGCGCATGCCAGGGGCACACATGTGGTCAGAAGGATGCTTTTCAAAAAGTGTCAGAGGACAACTTTCAAGAGTCAGCTCTCTCCTTCCACCATAGGAGTTTTTGGAATTAAACTAGGATTGCCAGGGTTCAGTGCAAACAACCTGACCAGCTCAGCCATTTTAACAGCATCAGATACTTTGATCGAGATACAATTCACATGGCATAACCTTATATTTTATGAAGATAGCTAAGGAACTGAGGAGGTGGCTTGGTTGGTGAAATCCTTGCCACATGAACACCAGGACCTAAATTCAATTCCTAGTACTCAGGCAAAACGCTGTGTGTGATGGTGGTGCCTATAATCCCAACCCTGGGAAGGCAGAGACAGGAAGATCTCTGGGGCTAGTGTAGCCAAATCAGTGAGCTCGGGGTCCAGTAAGAGACAGGCATGATTTAGGAAAACCCAGGACATAACCTTGGGCTTCCATACACATGCGCACAAACACCCACACATATGTGTAGCAGACAAAAACAAGTACACACATACACACACACACACACACACACACACACATACATACACACACACATACATACACACACACACATACACACACACACACACACACATACACACACACACACACATACACACACACATACACACACACACACACACACACACACACACACACACACACACAAGGATTCAGTTCGGTTTCCTTTAGTATATCCACGTTTATTCAAGTGCCACCACTTTTTAATCCTAGAACGTCTTCTCAGCCCCTAAAGAAACTCCAGACCTGTGTTAGTTACTTTTCTTGACTCCGATCAAAGACTGACAAAAATCAGCTTAAATGATGAAGGATTTCTTTTGGCTTACAATGTTAGAGTTAGTTCTTCATGGCTGGGGAGGCACAGGTAGCATGAGTAGGCAAGAACTAGATATATCAGGTCAGCACTCAGGAAATGGAGATGAGTGTTAGTGTTCATCTGGCTTCCTCTTTCCTCCTATTCATCCAGACATAGATCCCAACCCATGAAATAGTATCACCCATCCTCCTTTCTTTAGTTAAACTTCCTCAGATAACATTTTCACAGACACACCCAGAAGTGTGTCTCCTAGGTGGTTCCAAATCTAGTCAAGTTGGTGGTGAAGATGAACCATCACAACAGCCATTAATAAATGACTCTTCTTCTTTTCCCAGACCCTGGCAACCACCAATTTACCTTCCACCCTTACGGATTTGTGTACTCTTCACACGTGGTATGAATGGAATCAGACAAAGCCAGTTCTAGAACATTCTCTCAGTTGTCGCTCATTCCCTTTCGACTTGCTACCTTATTCTTTTGTCCTCACAGAGAAGTGCAGAGGACTTCTGCTCCAAGGTATTATGGGATGATGGTGAAGACCATACCTGAACTTTTCCAGTCAACTTGGTTAGTGTCCTCATTAGTGTTGTCAGTTTGACACAGCCTAGAATCATCTTAGGTGAGAAGCATCAGCTGAGGAAATGCCTACTGTGGGCATGTCGATAGGAGGTTATCTTGATAATTAACTGATGCAGCAGGCCTAACCCACCATCTCTAGGCAGGTGTGTCTGGGCTGTTAGAAGAAAGTTAGCTAAGCACGAGCCTGTGAGGGAGCAGGCCAGAGTATTCCTCAATGATTCTTCCTTTCAGGTTTCTGCTTGGGGTCCTGCCCTGACTTCCCATAATGACAGACTGTAACCTGGAAATATAAGCTGAAATAAACCCTTTCTTCCCCTAAACTTTTTTTATTTTTGAGTCATGGTGTTTGTCACGGCAACAGAAAGGTAAGGAGAGCAGACAGCAAAGCATCATCACAGCATTCTCTTGGGCCTCTCTGCTCTCCAGAGAGTGGCTGAAGGTGCTTAAACATGAGTGGCTTAAACCAACATATAAGGTGAAATTTGCCTTCCGCTGACTTCCAAAGCCATGAACTGGAAGAGTGAGTGAACTGTGCCTGCCACTACTCTCCATGTACACTGACCAAACGCTGCAGCCACTCACCCGTGATAGAGCGGGTTCCAGAACACAGGCTGATAGTCCTCGCTCCAGTAAAAAGGATAGGGCTGGGATTTGGGGCACTAGTGCTGTATTCTTACGATAATTTGTGATGAGAATTTGCGGACGTATTCCCTCAGTGATTTTCAAGTATATAGCATGTTACTATTGACTGTCATCACCATAACTGCTCAATAATCTCCTAATTATTGTTCTTCCTGTCTAATCGTTCTTCCTATCTAACTGAAGACTTTTCTATTTGCTTGATTAAGACATGGTCTCACTGTGTAACCCAGGCTGGCCCTGAGCTTGCAATCCTCCTGCCTCAGAACTGCAGATTGCTGAAATTACAGGCATTTGCCACCATGCCTGGCTCCTAATAACAACTCTGTTCCTTCCTGATATCTCTCCTTCTGTAAGCTCACCCCTCCTCTCTGCCCCGGGAATCTGCCGTTCTACTTTCTACTTCTATAAGTTCTGAGTTTTTAGCGTCTACAAGCAGAATCTTTAGTGTAGCTTTGGACATATTGGGGGTACCCTAGAGAGACAAGTAAAGGTACTCTCTAAATACCACCACCCAAAGTCTTCGTGCTGTATCCCAAATCGAGTGTACTGACTGTCCTTAACTCCGGAATGCCCCCGCTGTGCAATCAGGTTCTTGTGCTGGCAGCACAAGGAAGCCAGAGACAGCTGGGAAGTTATTTTCTCCTTTAGTCACAGGATGATGGAGTTAATCTGGACAGGAAGTGTGGGGGAGTGGGGGAGGGACAAATGCTCTCTCTGCCCAGAAATGGGCAAGGTGGCCGCCTCAGAACCCTTCCTTTTCTGTAGATGAGAAGCCTGCACAGCAAGGGTCCTATCCCTCTATCCCTTGCTATGTGGGAAACAGCTGGATCCAATCACCAGCCCCTGAGGTATTAGAAAGGATAGGGTTTTAAATCAGCCTTATTGTTGGTTTTAGGGGTCATTACAAAATACTTAACCAGGATTGCATTGTTTCTAGGAGCTTGGAAATCCATAAAAAGTAGAGCATTGTTTTCCAGGTCTGAGGTCTGGCCAGGAGAATGGTTTGAAGTTAATTCCTCTTCATGACTGTTGAATTAAGTCAGACAGAAACTTGGATATCCAGAGGTATTCTTTGTAACAATGACTACAAGTGTCTTGCCTAGGAAAATACCTGGCTGGAAGGAAGGATAACCCAGGAATTTTCCACTGGCCATCTTAGAACTTCCAGAAAGTTGAGGTTGTTTTATAATTATGTATATAAAATTATATATACACATATGCATATCTATCTGTACTTAATACGTGTTAAGAAAAAATGCATCAATATTTGTTTCATAGCTGACCATTAACATATTTGTTTAAGGTAGTTGGTAGACAGCTGTAATTTCTTCTCCCAAGCTTGTCCAACCTCGGCCCACAGGTCCACATGCTATGAATGTGACCCAATAAAAAATTGTAAAACTTAAGATCTTAAAAGCTGTTTTGAAAATTTTTTTTGTAACTTTATTGTGCAGTTCTTGAGCATGAGTTTTGGTGATGACAACATCATATTGCAAAGTCAGAATCCAGGACACACCTGTTAGACAACGGCACATTTTCCAGATTGTTCTCTGGCTGTTATGTGTCACAGTATTGAGAACCACCAGCATCGACTGCAAGCCTTCTATTTGTCTCATAAGTGGATTCTGTGGTATTCATTTCACTTCAAAAGGCTGTGTTTATTTTGGCTAAATCATAGCCATGCCTCTCTGTGCATTTCTAGCTGCTGCATAAGCGGTATAAACATTTACCTCTGCCATAATTAGGTGAAATTAACAAGAAGACTCCACTTTATACACATAATTTTTAAATGTTTTTTAAAAACGTATTTATTTCTATTTTGTGCATATGAGTGTTTTGCCTTCATGTATGAATGTGTGCCATGTGTGTGCAGTACCAGCAGTAGCCAGGAGAGGGAGTCAGATGCCCTGGAACCAGAGTTAAGAGGTAGTTGTGAGCTACCACATTGGTGCTGGAAACCAACTTGAGTCTCTGGAAGAGCAATACACGCTCTTAACCACTGAGCCACATCTCCAGTCTTACATAGCTTTAAAAACTGAAGCATAATTCCCTATTTAAACTGTACATTATGATTTCACTATCATGCACACGAAAATAATACAAATAAAAATGCTCACAAAGGGCATAAAAATACTGTATCCATTACTGTTCATGGGATTATAGACAAATCCCTGACCCCTTCCCCCCAAAAAAAGCCAATGTAAGGGTGGAGATATTCACTTTGGCTCACGGTTTGAGGGTATGCAGTTCAGGTTAGAGGCTAGCTTAGGAGTTGGTCCTCTCCTTACACTGTAGGTTCCAGGAGTCAAACTCAAACCATCAAGCTTGTGGGCAAGAATTCTCACCCACTTAGTCATCTCCCAGGTCCTGAAGGCTTCTCTTTTCCTAAATATCTTAGTCAGTGGTCTGTTGCCTGTGAAGAGACGCCATGACCACCGCAACTCTTATAACACAAAGTATCTAATCGTGGCTGGCTTACATTCAGAGGTTCACTCCATTGTCATCATGGTGAGAAGCGTGATGGCATGCAGGCAGACATGGTGCTAGAGGGGCAGCTGAGAGTTCTACATCTGGATCAGCAGGCAGCAGGAAGAGAGAGACACACTGGGCCTGGCTTGACAAGCATTCTGAAACTTCAAAGCCCACCCCCTAGTAACACACTTCCTTCAACAAGGCCACACCTACTCCAACAGGGCCATACCTCCTAATGGTACCACTCCCTGATGACCAAGCATTCAAATCTATGAACCCATGGGAGCCATTCTTATTCAAACCAAAACACCATCACCATATTCTTTTGCAGCAATTGGGATGTATAGTGAATAAACAGTAGCTTATTTCCTGTATGGTTTTTAGATAGAAACAAAACCAAAAAACTTTTCCATCTCTCTAAATCCTCTCTTTAGATGTGGATTTGTTTCAGTAAGCAACCCCTGAAAACATGTGCTGAGGATTGAGTGCCATGCACTGTCTGTCCCATGTATACCAGGGCAGGTGTCCCCAGTGTCCAAGCACAAGGCTAGGGGGTGGATGGAAGTATTCATGAAGACATTACCAGAAGGAAAAAAGCATCATATGGCCTGGCATCATCCTTTCTTCCCCATTGAGTAAAAAATAGTATTTCTTCCCCATTTAATATATTCCCCATTGATAATAAAATAAATCTGAGATCTGTATCCCAGCCTTTCAACAACAGTAAGAACTTCAAAGGGAAAATATTTTTGAAAGTCATTTCTTTTTAGTATGAATAGATTATACATTTCAAAAGTGTCAGAAGAGAAGAAGGAGGAGGAGAAGGAGAAGAGAAGAAGAAGAAGGAGGAGGAGGAGGAGGAGGAGAGGGGAAGGGGAAGAAGAAGAGATAGCTATGACATTTAGGCATGGCTTCAATGAGTCACTGGAATCCTCAAAACATCTATGGATTAGTAAAGACGGGCTGTCATGTGTATATAACAAATATATACATCTAGAACAGGGAATTTGTGGAGTTTACAGTCTGTTTAAACCTCTTCACAAGCTGGACATGGTGGCTCAGGACTTAAATCCCAGCACCCAGGAGGTTGAGGAAGAAGGATTGAGTTCTCAAAGTTGTCCTGCACTGTATAACAAGACCTTGACTCAAAATTTTAAAGAGAAGATAAATGAATGGATGGAATGTTGAATTGATGGATAGGCAGATAGACAGACAGACAGGGGGTTAGACTGAGCAAGAGGAAGATGGCTCGAGACAGTGGAATAGGAAGGATGTGTTCTAAACTTTATTTTCTGCCCTCTGGTATTTTCACAGCCTAGAGTGGCACAGTAGGGTAAGGATGGAGGACAACTGCTTAAATACTCCAAAATATCTAGTGAAGAGAATTTTGAATGTTTCCAACATAAAAAAAAAAAAAAAGATGTCTACGGTGACACACACACCAATTGTCCTGATATGACTGACCATTGCATGCTACGCATGACCTGAAGTGCCACATTTTACTCCCTAAACACGTATAATGACCACGTGCAGGTTAAAAAACTGTTTATTTTTGGAGGTAAATTCTTACTTTGAAGTCCGTCTTGGCCTGTAACTTGTGATGAGCCCCCTGTCTCTGCAACCTGAATACAGGAATCGTAAACATGCACCACCATGCCTGGTTTCTAAAAAGTGTTTTTTGAAACCGAGCCAGAGGTCCCTAGCTCAGACTCTCTGTTCATATGACAAATGAACAGCATCATTCTTAGCATCTGCGGAGCCTGAGGACGTTCCCTTTTGATGCCTCCTGTTTATAGTCCATCCATCCCTCTTCTGCACCCTTATCTTCCCGGACTCCAACCATTTGTTAGGTGGATAAAACCATCCCAGTGAGGACACAGGATCGACACACTGGAAAAGGGCGACGGTGTCCTGTGACATCCGATCATTTCACATGACAGATTTCGCAACGGAGTAACCTGGAGCCAGAGGAGGTTGCGTCTGCAGACGGTGGTGAAGGACACTGAGTGACGGATGTGGCATGGAAGTGGCATGACTTCAGCGAGCTCAAGCTGCTCCCTCGAGTTTTCAGCATAGCGTCTCGGTGTCACTCGGCATCACCCAGTGGACCACACTTGCTAGTTGCGAGACTATGGCGGGAGGATTGCTTTGGGACACAAGGTTAAGGGCAATCTGGGCATCTTTGAAAGAGCCCTATCTCTCTCCCTCCCTACCCTCTCTCTTTGTGTGTGTGTATCTGTCTCTGTCTCTGTCTGTCTCCCTCTTTCTCTCACACACTCTCTCTCACACACACTCACATGACAAAAGTCTGGACCGTTTTAACTTTGTCTCTGGTCTTCACTTCTTCGACATAGATTACCAAGGCTCCTCTTTCACTGAGCAGGAGAAGGATCGGGATTCAAAAGTTGAGCTACCCAGTTTCCCTCCTTGAGAAGGAAAGAATTCTCCATAGTCAGAGCTGTTAACGTCTGCTGAGGGAGCCTAGGTTTTTCATGGATGAGGTCAGACTTCATACCTCCTTTCTTAGTGCCTCCTGTCTGTCTGAGGCTCATGCACTACAGAGGCTTCCCCCTACCTGTCTAGCATTCTCTCTGCCTTGCTGATCCTCAAGGATAGAGCTGACCCCTCTGCCTCCTTGGGCTCCACTTCTTAGTTATTGCTCTATTGCTGTGAAGAGACACCATGACCAAGGCAACTGAAAAAGGGAAGCATTTAATTGGGGGCTTGCTTCCAGTTTCAGAGGGTGAGTCCATGACCATCATGGCGGCGGGGAGCATGACAGCGGGCAGACAGGCATGGCACTGGAGCAGTAGCTAAGAGCTTACATCCTGATCTGCAAGCAGCAGGCAAACAGAGAGTGTCAGTGTGCATGAGAACTGGGCCTGGCATAGGCTTTTGACATCTCAAAGCCCACCCCCAGTGATACACCTTCTCCAATAAGGCCACACCTCCTTATCTCTCCCAAGCAGCTTTGCCAACTGGGGACCAAGCATTCAAACATAGGAGCCTATAGGGGCCATTCCCATTCAAACCACCACTTTATTTTAGCATGCAAGCTATAGTTTTGTGTTTCAAAATTATAGTTTAAAATACATCTGTACTGAATTGGGAGTAGGCATTTCACCCCCCGTCCGTCATTGTTATCTAAACAACACAGTATAATAACTTTTAAAACTTTAGTCACCTAAGTATTTTAAGTAATATAGATATTACTGAAGTATACAAGGGTAATTAGCATGCAAATATTATACGATTTTTTTTTTTGTACTCAAGGATCTGAGTTATTTCCAGGGTCTTTGAAACAATCTCTCACGGATAGGACATCATCTCAATAAAAGATAGATATGATAATTCTATTTATCTAGATTGTGTGTTGTGCTTGTGTGTGTAGATGTGGTCTGAGTGTGTGTGTGTGTGTGTGTGTGTGTAGTGACCAGTGGACAAACTCATATGATATTCATCAAGAGACATCCTCCAGTTTATTCTCCTCTTTCTCTCTCTGCGCTCTCTCTCTCTCTCTCTCTCTCTCTCTCTCCTTTTGAGACAAAGTCTCTCATTGGCCTGGAACTTAATGAGCAGATTAGGCTGGACAGCCCACAAGCCTGGAGGATCAGCCTGTCTCTGTCTCAGCAGCCCTGGGTTACAGGCACACACCACCACTTCTAGTTCTTTTACATAGATTTGGGGGCTTGAGCTCAGAACCTCAAGCCTGCAAGCCAAGCATTTTATCAACTAATTTTATCTCCCTGGCCCTAACTCTTGAAAACACAGACTCAAAATTGAGGCACTTAATTTTGTAGTGACCATTTGTGATATGATAAATTGGTAGGTTTCATTCTTTCCTATTTCTATAAAATGTTATGACTTGAAATTTTTCCAGGCAGGATCCTGGGTCTGAATCTCTGGCAATATTGTTCTATGATCTTGAGCAAATAGCTAAACCTTTCTATAATGAGTTTTTTCACTTATAAATCAAGGATAATAACAATACCCAGGTCACAAGGCTGCTGAGTGGATGCGTGTAAAATACTTAGAGCAGTTGATGGTCTAAGCACATGGTCATAGCTTAATACATTTTGTCAATTACAGTTCTTTCTTGGTAGCTCAGCGCCCTGGCCACACCCTACCCTTGATGTTTAAATTCCTTACTAGACTGTTCTCTAGTATGCTTTGATGGCTTCTAGTATGTAACCAATGAAAATATCACAGAAATAGTTGCTATACTGTAGCGCTTAGAGGTTAATGATAAAAATAAAAATTGTGCATGTCCACTACATACTTTTTTTTCAGCTACTGTAAATCTGAGGTTGGTTGGATCCTTGGATGGGGAAGCTGTGCAGACAGGGCCAATGGCACTGGTGTTTGGCTCACTCACAGCGCTGCGTTCTGAGTACCCGAGATACGAGGAGCACAGTAGAACAACTATTTGTAGAACGAATGTTCTCAATCCATCTGCTGGTAGAAATGCCTACTGGTAATTTTCCACTGGGAATTGTTAAAATAAAACACAGAGTCCTACAGTACACTGGCAACATACTCTTTCAGTCTTCCGACTCCAGAAAAGGCGTTAGTGGAGAGACGTCGTCATCTTCTTGGCCTCCTTAGGGATAAGGATAAGCCTTGGGGAAGAACACTGTGTTCATTGTGTGCTTCCTATTTGCCAGGGAGAGATCCTACTAGTGGAGAAAAAGAGTGTGATCAAACACCAAGAGCCAAGAACCCAGTCTCAGTGATCTTAGTAGCCATGAGTATTGAACAGGATTCAGAGAGTGATCTGGTCACCTAGAATAGATTCATCTAGGGGAACACTCTGGAATCCAGGGGCCCAAACTGCATCCATGGGCCATCATGACTGCTGCTTAGCTAAGTGTTTAAAAAGACTCATTTGTTCCCATCTAATACACTTACATTAAGAGGGGAGAATTTTTCACTAAGCAAGTTCAACAGCGGTTAGCATCGGTCAGACACACAGTGCTTCAGAACCTGCCAGAGTTGAATGCAGACACCTTCCATAATGCGTGCATGGACCTAATACCAGGTGCCAGAGTATTAAAATATGAAAATATGCTGAAGTGGAGGAATCCTGGGTGCCTTGGCCCTCTGGGCTTGGATCAGTGATCTTATAAAGAAACTGGGGGAGGGGAAGCCCAGCAGATAAAGATGCTTGCTGCCAAGTCTGTCACCCCGATCTCCATCCCTGGGCTTCATGTGGTAGGGGAAGGAAAAAAAAAAACAACTCCTCCTGCAAGTTGTCCTCTGATCTCCGTATGTGTGCTGTGACACACACATGCCAATACATACACGCAAACAATAATAGTAATAACAGTTTTTTTTAAAAGAGGGCGAGGGGAATACCTATCCCTTTTGCTTCTCAACCATGAGCAGGCACATCATTTGCCCTGCTTTAGCCGGGAAGCGGAACATGAGCTGTCTTCTGGGTCCTACACTCCCCCATCTCTGGAACCGTGAGAAACAGACTTCTATTAGTTATAATCTAGCTGGAAATGCAGTCAGATCACCCAGTCTCGGGAGCTCTATCAGAGCACACAGACCAAGATGGCATCTGGTGTGTGTGTGTGTGTGTGTGTATGTGTGTGTGTGTGTGTGTGTGTGTGTGTGTTGAGGAGGTCAGAAGACAGCCAGGGGTTTTGTTACTCAGGAGACATTCACTATTTTGATTTGAGACAGGGTCTCTCACTGATCTGAAGTTCTCAAAAAGGCTAGTCTGACTAGCCAGCAAGCCCCAGGGATCCAAATGTCTCTGCCTCTCCAGTACTGGGATTGCAAGTGTGCATGATCACACCTGCATGGTATGTGGGGTCTGAAGGTCATGCTAAGGTCCTCAAGCTGGCAGGGCAAGCACTTTACGAACTGAGACATCTCTCTTGCTCCACACTGAGTTTTGAGATGCTGGAGTCACCTGCTATGTTGATGTTCACAGAAAAGAGTTCATTCAAATTTTTGTCCTACGTAAAGAAAAAAAGAGAGATTCCGTTCCACGTCGTGGGCTCTTCCTTCTCCCTCTGAGTCTTGGGTCAGCGCAGAGCGGATGAAACAAAACGTGATTGGCGGGGCCAGCACACAGGGACAGCCGGTCAGGATGCTAGGGTAAGGGTGCAGAGTAGAGCAAGTTGAGGACATTCAGAGTGAAAGGAAATAAGAACAGAGAAGACATCTGGAGACAGGAGAGAGTCGAAGCCGTCAGAATTAAAGTCAGCTTCCTCGTAGGCAGGTAGGCAGGTCATTTGCTCTGGACGAAGGCAGGTTTGGCTTGGAGTCTCAAGGTGAGTCACCCAGGCTCGGGAAACCCTCGCCCAGCTTCTTTCCTCTTCTCAAGCTCCATTATATTCAGAACCGATCCAGCCCAAGAACAGTAGGGCTTGTGATGTCTCTGGTGATGTCTCAGTGGACACAGCCTAGACAACGCCATCTCTGATGGCGTCTCTTGGACTCTTTCGGGCTGGTTGGGAAATGTGGACCGTCGTTTTAGAGAGTTGAGAAGAGGAAGGGCTCTTTGCAAGTCTGCCCCTTTGAAGAAAAGTCACCCGGTCTCACTTTAGGCAGGACTAAGTGGGGACCGGGTCAAAAGATCCCCATCCCCCGCCCTGTCTTCTGTTCCTCTCTGGACCTGTGCAGCATCACAAAGTGACCATCACTCTCTCAACTCCGCTTTCAAAAAAAATCTCCCAGTGTCTACCACCGAGGGTTTAACAGCTCAGGATAAAATTGAAGGAGCCTGTGCTCCTTCCACATCTCCAGCCCTGTAATCCAGCTTCCTTTATGGCCTGATCTACCCCTTCCCTCCCTCTTCTCTCTCCTTCTCTATGTCCCTCCCCAACCTTCTCACACGCGGAGACAGAACCTTGCACCAACAGCCTAGGCCTTGGAGAAAATAGTCACAAGTACGGTGCATGCCTGGAATCTCAGCATTTAGAAGGTGGCAGCAGGAGGATTGCCATGAGTTTAGGAACTGAGAGTTTTATGCTAACCTGACCTGTATAGCAGCAGTACCTTGTCTCAAAAAAAAAAACAAAAAACAAAAAAACAGTATATTTGTGTGTGTGCATACAAGTCCCGTGGTAAATGAATAATAAATGAATTACTACCCATGTCAGAAGAGGTTATATTTTCTGCACTCTTGAAACACAGATGCTCTAAATACTTCTAAACCCATCCATCTATTCATTCACTCGCTCATTCTTTTGCTATTCAACACAGATTTATTGACTAGCTACCCCACACAAAACTCACATAGGGTAGGAACAGCTCCAGCTGACTTCAGGCAATGGCACCGATCCTTAGGGCAGTGTTTACATCACTTTGTTTCCCTTTACTCCAGACAAGAGAGAGTGAAGAGGTGCCTGCCACAGAACGACATTGTTATCCAAGCACAAAGTGTGCTAGGAATGGCTTCACAGCTTTGAGCTTTAGATTAATGCACAGAGTTGGATTAAATATGATTTTCACATTGATGGAAAACACTGACTTTGCCAGGTTCACCTTTACCCACACTGTTTTGAGAGTTTGCTTTAAGAATATATGTAGGGCAGAGTATGGTGATGCATACCATTAATCCCAGAACTCAGGAGGCAGAGGTAGGAGGGTTTTCATGAGTTCCAGGACAGCCTGATCTACATAGCAAGTCCCAGGCCAGTGAGGAATATGTACTGAGATGCTGTTTCAAAAATTAAATTTAAAAAAAACAACATAAGCTATTATATTTCTCCTCCCCTTTTGTCTGCAGTTTTCCCCTTGACATTCGTTCAATGAAGAGCTTCGTGTCCAGTATTCCAGACTGAAATAACCTCAGTGAAAATTGAAAATCAATCCTATGTTAACCTGAGGGAAAAACTCCTGGTTTTGTAAGCATAGACCATACATATAGAAGGAGCAATTTCTACAAATAAACAGTTGCAGTAGGTTGGCCAGGGTTCCATTCGTTTCTAAATTATCAGATGACTTTTAAAAGTTGCTGTATGTAGGTTACTTTTGAACAGCATCTTAAGGAAATATCAATTGCCCCAAATCGACACTATATCTAAATAGATAGAAGCTATCGCGCCCCTATATCCTTTCTTTGGAGTTGGGGGAACATTCTTGCCTGCCCCGTTATCCCTCTCTGCGTGGGTCACTGTGCAGCCCCCCAGCCAGGAGCCACCAGATCTTTTCCAGACCTCTTTGCAAACCTGCAGTAGGAGGCAAAAGCATTTCCTGCTTGCACTGGCACTCTCGCCTCTGCCCTCCCATCTCTCTGCTCCCACGGCCCATCTGCGCCTCCTCTCTGCTCCCTTCCTTGCCACCCCCGCCCTCGCCTGGGCGCTCCAGGCCCCTCCCGTGCGCTTCTCTATTTGGTGCTGCCGGAAGCCGAGGGCGACTCTCCCCGCGAGCAGCGTGACCGGCTCGGGCTCCCGTGCAGGGGGAGGCGGAGGCAGAGCAGGGCCTGCGGGAGGAGGGCGCGAGTGACCGAAGACCGCTTTGCATCACCGAAGCCGGGACCTGGGCTCCGCAGCAGGTCAGGCTGGAGCGCGGGGGTGGGGTGAGGAGGTGGGGGGCGGGAAGAATAGGGGGGCTTGCCTGGGCGCTCCGAGGCCCGCGCTCGCAAGTTGAGCGCCGCGGGTGGAGTGGGAGATGGCCAGGATGTGGGGAAGAAAGGCATCGCGGGCTCAGGGATCTGAGGCCACCCGGATGTGAGGACCGGGATGCTAGGACTTGGGATGTGGGGATCCCAGGGCGGTCCTCATCTGGGTCAGCGCAGCCCAGAGCTCCAGCTGTTGGCCAGGCGCTGAAGACCTCGAGTTCCGGGCTGGAGGGCCACCCTTGGCCTGCCCACAGACAGCCACTGCACCCCGGGCGGGTCTAACTTCAAGGGGTCGCTACTGCTCTGCTCTGAGCCTCCCAGGGGTTCTTGGGTGTGTGACATTGAGATGGATCTTGCCAGAGCTACCTCTTTCCGAAGGTGCTGGAAGGAAAGGGACCTGGCTTCTCTGCAGAATCTGACTTGAGGCCATGAGTCACTTCTAAAAAATGCAAAAGCAACTGAGGGCTTTGAAGGGACCGCTCTGAAAATGGTACCCCGCAGCTGTTCTCTGACTGCCTCATAGGGGCTTGTTTGTGACATCAGCAGTCTTGTCATCACCTTTAGGCTGATGGTCGGCCATGCACTTGAGGATTTTTATTCTCATCAGCACCACAAAGAGGCTGTGCGTTTAGCAATATCGGCGTCCATGCATTAAGTGAGTCTGTGTTTTTAGAATGTTCAGGGCCTGTTATGTAGAATTAGGTCCAAAAAGGCCAAGTAGGGGTGAACATTGAGCAGCCAAGACAAAGTAGTCAGGAGAATGCAGAAGCCCAGAAAACTTATTATGAAACTTAGTTTATCAGAATTGCTTGCAGAGTGTCAGTTTCATTTGTTTGTTTAGCTGGTTGGTCTGTTGGTATACAGAGCCTCACTATGGAACTCCAGCGTGACCCCAGACTCTTAGCAATCCTCCTTCAGCCTCTTCAGAGCTGAGATCACAGGTATGCGCCAACACCTCTAGCTTATTTGCTTCTGTGAGGCAGAATCTCACTCTGTAGCCAGGCTGGCCAGGAACTCACCATCAGCCCCAGGCTGACCTCAAACTCACAGTGGTCCTGCCTTAGTCTTGTGAGTGCTGGATTACTGGTGTGCATCTCCACGCCTGCCTAGATATCTTTGAATTTCAGGAATTTGCCTCAGAAGTCTTGCTAACATAGCTGGAACCACTTCGTATAAGGTTGCAGTAGTGTTATCATCTTTGGAGTGGTTTCTGTTTGCTGGGGTTAAATTAGAACACAAGCCCGCTGAGGGCAGGAAGGGGTTCAGGTAGTTCAGTTAGTCATGCATGGTTATGGACTCCGTGAACCTTACAAAAAGGTACTGAGGGCAGGTGGAAATAATTAAACCAATTGCTTCCAACTAGAGCACGCTTTCTTGACAAGAAAAGACATTTTTCTCCATGAATCTACAAATGAAGAAATAAAGTTAGGATCAAGGGATGACACAAGGATAAAGAGAAAAAAGAAGCTGACTGTGAGAAATCATGGCGATTAACCAACCTGTCTTGCAGGCGGGGAGTATGTTTTCCACTTGTGGTTGAGTCTATGTTGTTTGGCTTGTTGATATGACATAGAGTGGGATTTGCTATACTTACTGGCTAAAAAGCAAGATGGGAAATAAGAGGCTTGTAGACCATAGGATCTCTTTAGTAATGACTCAGCTTGGCTCTTGTAAGTCGTAAGTAGCCAAAAAGAATATGGAAAGGAATGGTACTGCCATTATTGCGTTAGAGATTGTATTAGAGATATTAGAGTTAGAAGTTTAAAGTTTTCACCAGTAACAATTTCCCCCTCTAAAACACACACATACACACACTATTCGTTTAGAGGAAGAAGAGGAATTGATGAAACAGGAGAGGAGTAGTTTTTTTTCCTTTTTTCTCCTGACAGCAGACAGATCTTTCCCACATTGGCCTAGAGTCTCTGATGGCTAAATTCGCCAACTGCTTGAATTATGTCCAGAATGAAATACCCACAAGAACAGCATTAACTTATTTTAGATACAATGGTGTTTTATTTTTCTCTGAATATCTTCTAACATATCTTTATTATGAGGTTTACTTTTATTCTTACTTCATTGATTGTGCATTATACATCAAAATATCCCAAGTCTATGGAAGTTACGACCATTATTTTTAAAGGAGCAGCTGTGAACTCATTGCAAGCTAAACTTCTAAAAAGTAGAACCCGAGAACAACTCTCAAAGTATGAAAAAAAAATATAAGATCATAGATCTGATAAGGAACTCAGACCCACACTATATGAGCAGCATTTCTAGTTTACTAATAAAAAGATGCTCTTAGGTCCAAAATATACCAAAGAAGATAGATAAATGGCCAGTAGAGCCATAAAAAGATGCCTGACATCATTATTCATCAGATAATTGCAAATCAAAACCACAATGAAAATCTCACACCATGCTCACTGGTGTGACTGTAATTAAACAATCAGATAATCCCAAGTGTTGGGAAGAGTGTGGAGGAATTGGAGCCCTCAAACACTGCTGATGAGAATGTAGAATGGTGTGTTTAATTTGAAAAACCATGTTCCCCTGAGTTAGACAGAGTCACAGTATGACCTAGCAATTCCACTGTAAGTCTGTAGAAATAGAGAGAAAAACTATAGACACGGTCGGTGGTATAGCTCAGTGGAAGAGCATTTGCGTATCATGACTAAGGCCTTGGGTTCAAATCCCAGTGCTGCATGCAGAAATAAAATTTAAAAAGGAACAACAACAAAACTATACACAGAGGTTCATAGATGTACCAAGGGTAACAGCTACGAGGTAGAAACACCAAAAACTGCCCAACTGCTGATGAGCGGACAGGGAAGAAATGATCGATCCGTGCAATAGGATATTATTTAAAAGGAAGGCAGGGCTGGGGAAATGGCTCAGTGCTTGCTGCTCAATCATGAGGCTCTGAGTTTGAGCCTGTAACCCCAGCACTGGGGAAGCAGATTCAGCGAGAGACTGTCTCAACAAATTGAGTGGAGAGTGCCTGAGGAAGAGATCTGGCTTTGACCTCTGACCTCCACACACATCTGTACATGTGCATGCACACAGAAAGGAAATCAGTACCGTAACATGCTACACGTGTGAACCTTGATAACATCCCGCTAAGTAGAAGAAGCCAGTCACAAAAGACCACGTGCCGCGTGAGCCCACTCCTAGGAAAATGTTTCAAAGAAACCTTTATCAACAGATCGGTGATTGGGTAGGGTGAGGGAGGTAAAACGGGAGAGGTTTCTCTATTTATATTAAAAAATTTGTTTTGAAATGAAGTTTCTCTGTTGTAGCCCTGACTGTCTTGGCACTCACTCTGTAGACCAGGCTGGCTTCAAACTCAGAGATCTGTCTGCCTCTGTCGTCGTCCCCGCCCCCCCTCCCCTACCAAGTGCTTGGATTAAAGGTGCATTGCACCACCACCACGCCTCTCTATTTTTAAATGTAATATTTTTGTTATATTTTGGAATGTCATATATGCATGCAATATATTTTTACCACATTCGCCTCCCACCCCTGCTCAGAACCCCTCCTATATCCACCCTCTCTCCTCTAACCTCTCCCAACTCTGCATCCTTTTCTTCTTATAGCTCACTGATTCCAATCTGTATCACCCGTATCCTCGGGGGTTATGGGGCCATTCACTGGAGCATCGTCAACTGACCAAGGTCCATATCCCTAAAGAAAACTGACCTCTCCCCTCCCCCTCCTCAGAAGCCATCCACTGTCAATAGCTCCTCAATTAAGAACAGGGGCTCTGAAGGCCCAGCCCCCACCATGATAGAATGACAACTGGCTTGATCTTGTACCGGTCTTGTACAGCATCTAGTTCATGAGTGCACGGTCCTGTCGTGTCCAGAAGACTCTGTTTCACTGCAGTCCCCGCAAACCCCAAGTCTGGCCCTCTCAGTCTTTCTCCCCCTTTTCTCCATCATCCCCGAGCTCTTTGTGGGCTGATGAAAATGTCCTAAAATGGGCGACAGATTTTCAAATCTGTGAGTTTTATGAAAGTAATTGGACTGGACGCGCTTCAGGGGTGTGAGTTGAATGCCCAAGCAGGCTGCTAAAGAGGATAGAGGGCTTAGGTGGGAGAATTACGTTGTTGCCTAGATTATTCCCCTCTGTGCCCTCCCTGCCCCATGCTGCTTCCCAGTTCCCTCCAACCTTGAATTTTGTGTTGATCATCCCCTGATTTCGTTGTAAAACAATTTTATAGCATATGTATGAGATCCCAAACAACTGTTGTTCAGATACTATTAGTTTTTCATTTATTTTTAAAAGGTGTATGTAACTCTCACATTCTTTTTCTCTACCATTTCCTGTTCATTTGGTTGGTTGCTTTTTGTTATTTGTTTTTGAGACAGCATCTCAGGTAGCCTCTTGGACTCTATAGAGTTGAGATTGGCCTTGAACTTGTGATCCTCCTGCCTCTGTCTCCTAAATACTGGTTTTACAGGTGTGTGCTGCCATGCCTTGCTAAATCTTATTTTCTTAAAACTCACCATTACATTTTTTTTTAAACAACATGTATTGTCTCATGAAGTTATGATCTTTGACAAGTATCTCCTAATCTCTATGGTCTTTCTCCAGCTGACAGGCATATAGGCTGTTTCCCATGGTTTTGGAGGCCTTTTCCATGTGTCTTAAGAGTGACCCTATACATCCTCTTTCTCTCCCCCCCAACACCCCCATGTGTGTGTGTGTGTGTGTGTGTGTGTGTGTGTGTGTGTGTACACATATATGTCTGCAAATGTGGAAGGAGAACCACCTCAGATATTGTCCCTTAGGCATTACATTGGCCTGGAACTTACCCACTAGGCTGGGCCGGCTGGACAGGGAACCTCAGAGACCCACCCACTTGTCTCTTGTCTCACCAACTTGGAGATTACAAGTGCCTGGTAGCATGTTAGGCTTGTTGCATAGGTTCTGGACATGCTTGGGCTCAGGTTCTCATGCTTGCAAGGTAAGCACTTTATCTCCCCAGACCTGGGCTACGAATTTTTGTGACAGATCCTCAAACAGTGGATGCCTAGCTTATTCCTTCCTCAAGCCCAAGCTAACGTGACAAAAATCCAAGATCCTGACTTTTGATCTACTTAAATTCTAAAGGTAAGAACTATGTTCTGAAGTACAAAAACCCCAGTAAAGCTCACAGGGAATGGCAGGGGGAGGCAGTCAGTGCAAAAGTGCACCAAATGAGTGCAGTCCCCCAAGACCGTCCTTCTCTTATGCGATTCTTATATCTAGGGGAGGCTTGCATTGTCTGTGTCTTAATAAATTGTTTTCCTACTTGGGAAAAGCATGGCTTCTTTCATTAAGAAGTTACTTGGCAGGTTTTTCCCCCTTTTTCAATATCCAACCGCGCATAGGAAGAGACATAGAAATTGTCGAGTCCAGAAGGAGAGCCTTTGATGATTATGAACAGGTGTTCAGCCACCCTAGCTAGTAACTAAATGTCCATCTAACAGTCCTGGTTTCTTGCTGACCCCTCAGACAAGTGGGAAAAGGAGAGCATGGCCTCCGTTTTTAAAATTCCACACCTGCCTGATGGCTACTTGAGTTAGCAAAACCCTGGGGCTTCTGTCAGTCTTCCAGCTGCTCAGAATTTAAAGTGCATGCTATATTCAAACTGTGGGGTGTTCAAAACCTCTCTTAATTCAGAGAGGAAAATAATCCCCGTTACGTTGCGTCATAACATGTGGAAGTCCAGAGAAACTCTGGGATTTGCTGGATATGTATTTGCTCGGTTTTGAGTGACAGCTGCCAGATAGCAGCCATCTCTGGGGATGAGAATGAGTACCCCTGAACAGAAGCTGTCATCTTAGTAGTGAGTACCCATTTTGAAGGATCCATCCTTGGGATGACCATCCCAATTTCCTCTCTTGTTTTCTGTTTGGTTTCTATTCCCAGTAGACTCTCTGGTTCTTAGGAGATAAATTCTTTCTTTCTCTTTCTCTTTCTTTCTTTCTCTCTCTCTCTCTCTCTCTCTCTCTCTCTCTCTCTCTCTCTCTCTCTCTTTCTCTTTCTTTCTTTCTCTCTTTCTCTCTTTCTCTCTTTCTTTCTTTTCTTCACTCAAACTGGGCCACACCAAGAAAAGTGGCTGTACTATTTACCTGCCTCATGGATGTAACAACATACCCACAAATAGTACAACTTAAGAAAAGATTTATTTGGGTCACAGTTTGAGGGTACACAGCCTATCACAGTAAGAATGGTGTTCAGGGAGGATCAGGAGGCAGATGTCGCATTTCATGAACAGCTGGGAAGCAGGGAGAGGTATCACCGGAAGATCCCAGCCTCCTGGGTGGTGCCCCCCACATTTAGGGCGAGTCTTTCTTCCTTGGTTAACATAATCTAGAAACTCCCTCACAGACATAACCGGAGATTTGTCTCCTAGGTGATTCCACACCCTCTTGGGCAGACACTTAGTAGTCCCCATTGCACAGGTCAATCCTATTTTCCAGAACCAAGCTAAATAAACTTTTCTGATTGGCAGGTATGCAGTTCAGTCTGATTCGTCTTCTCTGCACCCGAGGCTGACCATTGTAAGGAATCTCTGTTTGGAAAGCACTGTATTTGTCCTTTAAAACCCATATGTTGAATTACCCTAAAGTTACTGGTATTCAGAGTGGAGCCTTTGGAAGGTGATGGGTACCTCGGGGCTACCCGGTGTTCCTGGAAAGGCCTGTTGAAAGGACTCTGATTCCTCCAATGTCTTTCTAAAGGGAACTCCTTCAGTTATTGAAAATGTTTAAAAGAGGCTTACTAATGCAAAAGAGTCTCGGGTACTATAGAATTCGGAGTGTTTCTTAGTGCATTTTGTGTCACTGTCATAAAATACCCAAGGCTGAGTAAGTTAACGAAGAAAAGAGATTATTTTGGCTCATAGATCTTGTTGCAGGGAAATTTGGGACCAGGTGGTTGCACCTGGCAAGGGCCTCATGCTGTATCAGTGAATGACAGGGAAGCAGACAGGAGGTGGCTAAGCATGTGAAGTAGCCTGGCTTCATAACAAACTTCTCCTGTGGTGGTTAACCTTGTCCCTCAAGACCTCATCCCCCAAGACTTAGAGCAAATGCTCATAAAAGTTCAGTCCAACATGATGGCCCCTCCACCCTGTGACCTCATCGCTTCCCAGAGGTCCTTCGTCCTGATGGCGCTACAGTGAGAAATTCAGTTTCAACTTGGGCTTTATAAGTACAAATCACATCAAAGCCACAGAGGGAGACTGGTCTCTATGCTCCTTGTTTTAGCAGTCCTCACCCTGTGCACGTAGACTACACGCAGAGGACTTCCGGAAGTTCCCAAACAAGGCTGTTCTAAGAAAATAAAAAATTCTCGTCTGCATGTGCTTTTTCCTAAGATGACGATGGAGAAAGTTACACCATCTCACTTTATGTCCCCAAATCCCTTTTTCCTCTTTATTTATGAAAAGCTTACTTTTTGCTCATCTTACTATCCATCTTAGTACAAGTTCTGTCTCTGGCCCATCTTAGTAAATTGTTCTGTTCGAAGTTGTCCTTTGTTCCACAAGCATGCTGTGGCTTGCATAGCATCAATCAATGTCAAAAAAAAATAATAAAGTAAAGCAGATGCCAATCTATAATCTAGCCAAACTGTCCACTGATGTCAAAGGGTAAACTTGAGAAGCGTAGAGCCACAATTATCATACAGATAATAATGAACACTTCTAAGCTGATAACACAACCAGAAGGATCTTCCATGTAGTTTAAAGGACACAATTTATAGTACCAAGAATGAATTTATAAACTGAGCGGCGGTGATGATGCACACCTTTAATCCCAGCACTTGGGGGCAGAGGCAGGCGGATCTCTGTGAGTTCGAGGCCAGCCTGGTCTACAGAGTAAGATCCAGGGCAGCCAGGGTTACAACAGGGAAACCCTGTCTGGGAAAAAAAAAAAAGTGATCAGTGGAAGTTTCACAGGATAAAGTGCTGGGGATATATTTGTTTTTGCATGTCTATAATTAATAATTACATGTTCTACTATCCTTTCTTTTACAAATTAGCTTCCTGGATCCACAGAGATATAAAATAGCCCTAATTAAAAAAAAAAACAAAAAACAATGAGCTGAAATAACCCAGATGGATGAATAGTTACAGTACTGGCTTGGTTTATACGTCCCTATTTACCCTGACACTGATAATTCAATTACTTCTGATATTTTACCAACATGCCACACTTCTCTTGTCTCCCGGGAGAAGTTTTGAGTGACATTTCTGTAATAGAATTTTTCATCTGTTCCCTAAGTATTACATTGATGTAAAACAACAACAAACTTGCTGTCTGAACTTTAATAATAAGTGTGCTTATCCACATTCGTGAAGTAAATGATAAAACAGATCAAAACAGGTGGATTTCCAATAAAATACTTCTGACTTATATTTACTGATAATTTGTCAAAATTTGTAGTTTTTGTTTTGTAGGGTTTTTTTTTTCTTTTGAGAAGCTAGATTATAGGCGTCATAATAGCGACAATGATGTCAGAGAGGTTTTTTTTTAAAGATATTTTGGCCATTCAATAAAAATATAAGCTTACATAGCTTATTTTAATTTCAATTTTTGTGTATGGGTATTTTGCCTGCATGTGTCTGTGCTCCACCTGCATGCAGTGTCCAGAGAGTCTGGAAGAGAGCATCAGATCCTCTGGGATTTGGAGTTTCAGATGTTTGCGAATTGCTACGGAGGTGCTGGGAATTGAACCTGGGTCCTCTGGAAGAATATCCATGCTCAGAACTACTGAGCCATCTCTCCATCCCTTCACACCACTGTTTTTGATACAGAACAGTACGGTGGCAGGGATACCCAGTAGAAGACATTAAAATTGAGCTTAGATCAAATGAAAACAGTCTCCTATAGGACAGGCGGAATTGAAACGTATCTTCATGGAGAAAATGAAATTTTGCAAAGTCACAGATGAACATTTGTGACTGCTGAGGGGGAACCTCTTTGTGTGTCGTTCTTTAATAAGGAATTGCTTTACCAGATACGTTACTACGAGAATGCCTTTCACTGGGACTGAACCCGTGCACTGGTTCACTCCTTGTGCCTACCGGCTTAGGGGAGAGATTTTTGGTATTTATTACACCTCCCAGAGAGGGATCATCAGAGCCTGTCACATCTCCTCCTTTCCATCCTTCGTTTTCTTTCTTGAAAATTACTTATTCACTTGCTCATCTTCATTTTTCTCCCTTCTGAAGGGACTCGGTGTGTGTGTGTGTGTGTGTGTGTGTGTGTGTGAGAGAGAGAGAGAGAGAGAGAGAGAGAGAGAGAGAGAGAGAGAGAGAGAGCTAGTTACAATTGCTTGAATGTATGTCTTCTAAGTTTGTGAAATATTTAGTTACTGTATCTTCCCTTCCCCTCCCCTCCCCTCCCCTCCTCTCCCCGCCCCTCCCTTTCCTTCCCTTCCCTTTCCTTCCCTTTTCCTTTCCTTCCCTTCCCTTCTTTTCCTTTATTCTCTTCCCTTCTTTTCTTTTTTTCTTTCCTATCCTTTTCATTTGGATTCTGCAGTCCACACTGGTTTAGAACTCACTGTGTAACCCAAGGTAGTCTCAAAATAATGGCTATCCTCCTGCCTCAGCTTGCTTTTCAAGTTCTGTACCCACAGACACCCTGCCTGTCTTATCAAATACGCTTTCTACCTCAGCCTCTTTCTCCTCATGGGGCTCCAGTCACACTAATGTTAGACGCTCAGTCTCCAGTCTTTTTTCTTCATGGCTGTTTTCTTTCTGTTCTTCAAATTAAACAATATCTGTACCGCCAGGTTCAAGGCGTCTTCCTCAGCCACCTCCACTCTGCTGTCAAGCCTACCCAGAGTACTTCTGTCTTTTGTTATCGTAGGTTTTTTTTTTCTTTCTTCAGTTCTAGAACTTTCTTATGGTTTCTAGGCCTCTACTAAGAATCCCTGGCTTTCAGTTGTTTCAGAATATTAGCTTTATCTCAAGCACAGTTAAAAGAGCATCTACAAATGTCTCTGGGGATTCCAACATCGGTGTCACCCAAAATTGACATTTGCAGATTGCCTTTTCTTGGGGTTGATTGGATTTCTCTCACCCTTTGTGTGTCAAACCATTTTGATTTGAGTCTTAGACATTTGGGTTTTGGCTTTGTGAGACCCTGGGTTTCTTGAGAAATGTTTGTTTTTTGCTGTTGTCATTTGGCTTGTTGGTCTTGCTTAGTTTTACCACACAATCAAGTTCAGCTTTGTGTTGGGTGCAGTGGGCAGTGGCTGCCGGCATTACTTCTGCTTTCAAAACCCCTGTGTGTCACACGTGTGCACTACTTAGGGGTTAGTCTTGGACTCCAGCCGAGGTTTGTAATAGTTCAGCTCTCGAGGCTTTGAGTTTGTCCCACATACGCACAGCTTCAGGGTGAGATTAGGACATCCCCAGAATCTGGGTATTCCCTTGTCTCTCTCCTCTCTGTGGTTCTCCCTCATACTCTCCTGTCCCCCTGTCAGGAATATTGGATTTCTCTGGGAAGTTTTAGCGGTTCGTCCGCTGCAGTAGTTTCCCGAGTCTGGGTTATCCTCAGGACAAAGCAGGGAGGCGGGAGATAGCAGCCGGTGCAGAAGACAGCTCAAAATGCATTCCCACGTGGTGTTCTCAAGGCAGTGAGTGATGAGGAAGAGCTGAATTCAGTCAGCAGAAACAGGGAAACTGAGCCTCAGGTTAGTCAGCCACCAGATACCCACAGATACTTGGGTTGCCATTCCTGAAGGCGCTGCGTCTCAAGGATTCTCTGAGCCCTATAATGCTTTTTCCACTCTATGACATGACAAGGCCTAGCTCCTAATAGTCAGAGTTCCCAGCTCACAGAAGAATGACTTACTCTATAAAGCCAATGGGAGTTGATTTTGAGGACTGAACCTGTCACAAGGAGGAAATGTGAACTGGTGAGCTAATCTCTATATGTATTTTGCCTTCCTGTGCTCTGCTCAGGAAAAACAGGAGGTTGGTACTTTACAGGGAATGTAGGACCCTGGAAGACTTCAAGGAATTGGGTTGAGGGGATGGGATCAGCAGTGCCAGAAAAGAACCCGTGGGGCATTGGAAACAGCAGCACCACAGGATGGATAGAGAATGAGAGAACTCACACCAAATAAGGGCTGAGCTACCTTCGTGGTGCTGGGGTTCTCTGTAGCCCAGAAGTTCTCAACCTGTGGGTTACGACCCCTGTGGGGGTCAAATAACCCTTTCACAGGGGTCGCCTAAGACCATCTACATGTCAGATATTTATATTACGATTCAAAATAGCAAAATTATGGTTATGAAATAGCAACGAAAATAATTTTATGGTTGGGGCGGGCGGGGGGGGAGGTGTTCACCACAACATAAGGAACTGAATTAAAGGGTCACAGCATCGGAAAGGTTGAGAGCCACTGCTCTAGACCTTGGGAGGCGGCCATGGAGCTAGGTATGGCATTAGGAAAGTCACACTGAGAAGTCTACACTCTCCCTCACTGTGGGGACACTAGCAGCAGATGAATGCCCAGGTTACCCAAGATCTCAGGAGTGTATTCTACAGTTTTTTTTTTTTTTTTAAATTTAGAGTGCATTTTTCTCTCTCACATAACTCTCTAATCTTTGCTGTTTTGATTATATCACCTGAAACGTCTTTGAAATAAGAGATGGATAGCTTTGTGAGGCAGCTTTATGTCACTGTTTTAAAATGCCCACAACAAGCAACTTACGAAGAAGAAAGGCTTGTTTGAGCTCACAGTTTGAGAGGTTTGGGTCCATGGTCATTTGGCCCTCCTGCTTCAGAGCTGTCGTAGGACTGTGTTCTGTGGCAGGAATGAGTGGCCGGTACCTAGAAGAAAAGAGACAGGAAGGGGCGGAGTCCAGTATCCCTTCAACTTCCTTCTACTCAGCCGCACTCTTAAAGTTCCCACCCTCGAGTGGGACCATGGGCTGGGGAACCAAGCCTTCAACGTAAATTTTTACATGACGTTTAAGACCCAAACTCAGTGGCGACTGATGTTTGCTGTTTGGCGAAAAACAGCTTCCAGAAACACTCCGTAGGAGGAGAAATGAAAAATACCAAGGTCAGCTCCTTGGTACCATGAACATCATCATCTGGTGACCCTGCCCGACTGAGTATGGAAGGAAGATATTTCAGACTCAACCTTCTAGATATAACCATTGTACCTAGCGGAGAGTGGGGATTGGAATGGGGGGTCAACTAACAGTGAATCACAAGACGACTTCCCCCCAGTGACTGGTGGTAAAGAAAGTCATTGATGCGTTCATGCCTAGGAGAATTAAATGAAGACAGGACGGTTTGATAGTAGAACAGATATTTTTAAATTTTGGTGTTCTCCAAGAGAAGTTAGTCCACTGTGACTCTATTTTTGCAGAGAGCTGCCTGCAAAACTGTCCGACTTCTTCATGAGAAAGATTTGAAAGCCTTTAGCTTCCTACCACCTCAAGTCTATTTCCAGTTTAATCTTAGGCTCGTGAGCACAGAAACCTGTGGATGTGAGTGTGCTTCAGGGAGTCACTACAGGGCTGAGGAGGGAGCCCATAAAGAGCTCACTGTGTGCAAGTGTGAGATTCTCAGAACCCATGAAGAAAAGCTGGGCTCTGTGGCATGTGTTCGTAATCTACCCCAGTGCTGGGGAGGTGGAGACAGGTGGATCCCCGGGGATTGCTGACTTAGCCAGCCTTGTCCGATCCGTGAGCTCTAAGCCAAGTTGGATACCATGTCTCCAGAGTGTGGAGGTTGGCTCAGTGAGCCAGAGCGCTTGCTATGCAAGCTTGGGGACTGGGCGTTCCCATCCCCGACTCTCATCTTGATAGATGAGCACTGCCATGTGCGTTTATAACCTCAGCACTGTGAAGGGTGGAAGGAAGCAGGGGGGTTACTGCAGCTTGCTGACTGCTGGCCTAGCTCCAGGTGCAGTGAGAGAACCTGTCTCAAGGGGATAAGATGGAGGGTGACAGAATGGGACACCTGGCCACTTCCTCCATCTTCCTAAACTGCATGGGCACACGTAACCACACACGCCAACACAGGAAGGTACAGTGTACATCTCCTGCAGTTGGCATGGTCCCCGCATTCTCTCTCACACACACAGAGAGAGAGAACGAGGGAGAGAGAGAGAGAATATCACCAGAGAATCTCTCAGCACCGGTGCGTCTCCATTTTTGACCAAGGAACAGGAACACTGAGCTGGCTATCAGGAAACCCTAAAGACCTCACTCTTTTCTTAACATGAAACTTTATCAAAGTGACTCCCTTCTTTACTTGTTTTATGAACTTGCTGTGAAGAATTTACAAACCTCTTTGAATAGCATGAAATATATATATCTTTATTACAATGTAAAAGAATAAAAAAAAAGGAGCCATGGAGGACACAGGGCTTGCCATTGGCGAGAGCAAGCACATACTTTTAATCATGGAAGTCACTGTGGTCCCAAACAAGAAAGACTAACCCAATGCCTACTTTTCAATGGAAATTTCTCCTGTGAAAATCTGGCTTCCAGCCTGATCTGGGACTGTGCCAGAGAGTAGGCACTAAGGAAAACACAATAAGTGGAAGCCAATTCATTAGTCAATCAAAAATATTTATAGACGTCTCTAAGTGTCCGGCACCGCGCCGGACTCCGTGGAAGGATGGAGGGAGAGTGAGATCACCTTAGCGCAGGCAGCGTGCTCTTGGGAGGCCAGGTGTATGTGTGCTATGGGAAAGACAGAGCAGGGAGTGCTTTCATTGGACAGCATGCCTCCAGATGCTAGGGATGCAATGTGGACAAACAGGCTGGTATTCTGGGCTTTTGCTATTTGCATGCTGCTGAGGGGTGTCGGTGTTCAGAGCAGCCGTGAAAGCAGTCCTTAACTCTGATTGGAGTGAGTGAGGGCAAGGCTCAACAGGCCTTTCTCCACCGGGCATGAGGAGGTTTGGGTGAACTGTGAGGGAAGATGGAGAGTTCTCTTCCAAAGTTGTTCTACAGAGACTGCTTGAATTCTTTGTTGTGTGTGTGTGTATGTGTGTGTGTGTGTGTGTTCCTATGTGCAGATATACATGTGTGAGGTGCGTGTGGAGGCCAGGCTTCTGATGTCATTCCTCAGATCTCACCTCTGATAGAACCCAGGACCACCAGCTCAGGGATGGCCCCTCCCACAATGGCCTGGGCCCTCCCCCATCAATCACCAATTAAGAAAATGTTTTACAGCCAGATCTTATGGGGACATTTTTCTCAATTAAGAGTCCCTCCTTTCAGATAACACTAGTTTGTCAAGTTGACATAAGACCAGACAGCACATTACCAACTGTTTTTTGGGACAAAGTCTCTCATTGGTCTGGAACTTCCCACGTAGGGCTGTCTAGCCACTGAGTCCCAGGTATCAGCCTGGCTCCACCTTTCTAGAGCTGGGATTACAAGTGGATGCCACCACACCTGGCTTTTTTTATGTAGGTTTCTGGGGCCCTAACTCAGCTGTTCATGTTGGCAAGTCATCTACGTTACCTACTGAGCCATCTCCCCAGTCCCTGGGAAGGACTATGTAAATGTTCAAGAGTCCTTGTAAAAGTATTTAGGAGGGAAATATGTGATGAAAAATCTAATTACATACCCAACCTTCTATTTTATGGTAATCAATACAAATCAATAGAGAAAATCTCGGTTATACATGTTGGAAGAATGGGCTGGAGAGATGGCTCAGCAGTTTAGAGCAAGTGCTGCTCTTCCAGAGGACCCGGGTTCAGTTCCCAGCACCCACGTGATGGCTCACAACCGTCTCTTACTCCAGTTCCAGGAGATGGGACACTCTCTTCTGACCTACGTGGGCACTGAGTATACATGTAGTGCACATGCATACATGCAAGCAAAAGTCATATATATACATATATCTTGAAACTCATATATGCATATATGTGTGTGCCTTTTAATTGCATGTCTGTATTATGTAATGTATATAAACTTCTTTAATGTTAGAAGAAGTGTACAGCCATAGTTTTCTGAAGATGCCCTGGTCTTGACTGCTCTCAGAGCTAGGGAAGGTCAGGCTTTGTTAGAACTTAGATGGGAGAAATATTGGAAGAATAAGTGAAGGAACAGAAATGAATATATATATATATATATAATATTTATTATAAATATAATACATTTTTATTTTATTTTAAATATAATTTCATTTTATTAAATAATTAACTAAATTAATTAATTAATTTAATGAATTAATTAGTTAAAAATATTTATTAAATAAATATTTTATTTCAAATATAATAAATTTTATAATATTTATTATAAATAAAAATAAAAGAACCTTTTACACTGGCCAGATTTTCTCAGTGACTTCTTAGCATTCCAAATATTGTAACTATTGCCACTGTGATATCAGCTGCCTTACTAGTCTTGTCTGGCCCGATCACAATTGTCTGTGTTCCAGGCTCTGTCTTTCTAGCATGCCAGTGGATAGGTACCGACATAGCAAAGTTAAGCACCTTCTCCGGACCTCCTTTCTTAGTTACTTTCCTCGTGGCTGTGCTGACATCACTGACAGGAAGTGCTGGCGGGAGGAAGGGTTTATTTTGACTCACAGTTTGAGAGAGCACAGTTCAGCATGGTGAGGAGGAAGGCTTAGCAGCAGGAGTGTAAGGCAGCTTGCTCACATCCGCGTGGGTCAGAAAGCCGCGGGAGAGGACCTCCGGTCTCAGCACGCTTTCTGCTTTTTATCAGCCAATTGCATGGTGTCGTATCAGAGTGAGTCTTCACTGCTCAGTTAAGCCTCTCTGGAAATCCGTCTAGAGTTGAATCTCCTAAGTGAGTCCAAACCCATCAAACTCATAGTAAAGATTAACCGCAATAGTCTCCACGCTAACAAGAGTCGGAGGACCAGCTTGGGGGGGGGAGGGGGGTGTGAATCCAAGGTCAAGGTGTCTCTGGGCTTTCCTAGCTAAATGTGAAACAACATCGAGACTTTGTGAAATTCCCAAAAGTGTGTGGAACGCTCCTTTTGCAGGAATCCCTTATGGAAAAAGCACAGAAATGCATTCTCTCTAGGTGTTTTGTGCATAGACTGCACTGTGGACGTAAAACCAGACCATATTAGAGACAAAGTATCAGTACTTTGAGAATGGGCTCTGCAAACAGGTCAGTGAGCAAAAGCAGCAATGCTGATCATCTTTTCTCCTCGGAAAATACTTCTTCATTCTGGGTCTGTGTTGTTGCAATAACAGCCTATGGGAGAGCACAGACTAGTTACAGGAAATATTTCTTTCTTCTAGGTCTTTCTATTGTTGCAATGTAGTCTATAGGAGAGCACACACTGGTTATAGAAAATACTTGAAACCCAGTTGGTTTTGTTTTTTATTTATTTATAAACTCAAACAGAGACAAAGATGTCACATAGCATAAGAAGAAAGGAGGAATCATCATAGGAGACGGTGACACAAGATGCCAGGTCACAGGTGAACAGCATACAACCTGCAGAGCAACCGCTGATGAGAGGAAATTTCCAGAAGGATCCACCCTGAAAGAAGCACACGGAGACTTTCAGCTGTGCTGGGCTCTGTTGAATGAAAACTCACACAGCTGGAAGAAGAGCAGAAAGATGGGTCATTTTTAAGTGCATGGAAAACCAAGAGCTAGGCCAGATGTGGCGGCACACACCTGTAGTCTCAGTCCTCCTGAAACTGGGGAGGAGGATTGCAAGTTTGAGGCTAGCCTGGCCTATATAACAAGACTCTTGTCTCGAAAGACAAAGGAAAAAAATAAATAGATTAGGTGAGGAAAGAAAAGAAAAAGAGAGGGAAAAAAAGAAAAACCAAGAAGCTGTTAACAGTAGCTTTGGGAAACCAGACGTGCCAGCAAATAATCACCGTGGACCTTATGACTCAGATGTGACTCTGTGAGTTATGGTAGCACACTATTAAAAAGACAGGACACAAGGAACTGTGTGGGTTTGGAGGGCTGGTACACACCTGAAATCCCAGGACTATGGAAGCAGAGACAGGAAGATTGTGAATTGGAAGTCATCTTGGACTATGTTGTGAGCGTCAGGCAAGCCAGGGCTATATAAGGAGAGCCTGTCTCAAATAAATAAGTAGATAAATAGATTTAACATGCATATGTACACTGGTGAAACTCAGTGGATGATGCCTTAAAATGGAAGAAAGCCAGACAAGACATAGAGATGAAGTCTTGGAGATGGCGAGGTAATTGTCAGAAGAAATGGCTTCAGTAATTGAAAACTATTATCTCTCAAAAATGAAAAGATATGACCAGGGAGCTGTTATGTTTTTATAGGAATTACATACTATGCTTTGCAAAATGGTGAAAGAAAAAATAATCAGTGCTTATAAGTATTTGAAGATGTAGATAGGTTTAACTTAATCTGAGCATTACGCAGTATATACATCGCATGGTACCTTTCTAATTCTGTGTACGCCTCACCCTGATAAAGGCAAAAATCGAGCTTTACACACGGGAAATGAGGGAATCGAAGACATGGAACCGACAAAGGCATGTATTTACAGGCCCATGAGTAAAGAATACGAGGAGGCCTGTATTCGATGAATACTATTCCGCTGTTAAAGGAATAGAACCCCATCACCTGTGCCAAAAAAATGGACAGGGTGGGAAGAAATTATATCAAGTGAAATAAGTCAGATACCCCAAGACAAAAACATACATGCAGGCAAAACATCCACACAAATTTATTATTTGCTTATTTATTTTATTTAATTTTATTTTTTGTTTTTCAAGACAAGGCTTCTTTGTTGTAACCCTGGCTGTCCTGGAACTCACCCTATAGACCAGGCTGGCCTCGAACTCACAGAGATCCGCCTGCCTCTGCCTCTCGATTGCTAGGATTAAAGGTGTGTGCCACCACCGCCTGGCTCCTACAAATTAACTTAATTTTAAAAAATTAAAGCATGAAATGTCAGAATGTAACCAGTTTTTCCTTTGGCACACACTCCATCTCTGGTCTGGTGTGTTATCGGCAGGAGAGACTCACCTATCGGGTCCCTTTTACAGGATGGCTAGGATTTTGGAGAGCCGAGTTTGAGCTACACCATCTGATCTGGACTCTTAGCTCTTCAGTTGTAAATCTCGCCTCGATTCTTAGACTGTCATCTGGCTAACTTGCCCCCTCACTCTGTTCTACTGGCCTCCTGTCCAAACTCTTCTGTCTGTTTGTCTTGCTCAGACCCGGTTCCTCACCAGGCCCTGATGTTCCCATTTGCTGTGGCAACTCTATTCCTCTCCTCAGCCGCCTCCTTAGTTCCCAGCTCCTGTCAAAAGTCGGCTAAGTGCATTTTGAAATGCCAAGGCAAATGGGCTGGAATGTGGAGAATCTAGAGCTGTGTGTTTTGCTTAGTTTTGAAGGTCTGGGCAGCAGCTGGGGTCAAATGGAAAGAGAGAAAGAGAGAAAGAGAGAGAGAGAGTGTTCGGTTGATGTGCGTGGCTACCTCAGACCCCATCAGTTGCGCTGGGTATTCGAATGTGGATCCTGGTATAGCCTTTCTTTTGTTTGGTGTTAAGTGTCTCTTACAAACTGCTCAAAGTTTTAAACCTAGAGGTATATCTTTCCAGCCTCTTCTCATGAATTGTGACAGGACTTGGTGATTTTATGTTAACTGGCTTCTGAGTGGCTTTCAGTCCACATTCCACAGCAATCTGCCTCACCCTTGCAGTGATAGGCTGAGCCTTGTTATCTTTCAACACGGACAGCACACACTATTAGATAGCTGGAGTCTGATTAAGCCACAGGCTGGGAAGGCAGTCCCAAGTGTGAAATGTAACAGGCTCTCCCAAAACAGCTTGCCCAGACTGGGGGGAGAGCCAGAGGTGGCTTGGGGAGCTGGCTAACAAAGCAGATGCATTTCCCTGCTATCATCGACTAGGTCCATGGTGCTAACATTTGGCAAGTTTGACTAGCAGGGAACCGAGATAACTGAACAGATGGGCAACTATTAAAAGATTTGAGGGGCTTTCATCATCCCTCCAATGGCCTTCCTCCCATCTATGCGATATCTAGTTCCCCTGCAAAATTATGTAAAGGATTCAATTAAATTCCTCCTTCCTTTCCCCCTTTGATTGCAATGGAATCAGAAACTCTGACGTGAAGAGGAAAAGAATAGCTGAGAAACTTCTAATTTTGCAGTCCCTTGGGATTAGAGGCTGGATTCGGCTGTGCAGGGAGTGCTGTTCCATATTTTGAGAGAGTTGCTGCTGGCAGCTTCCAGAGCCATGGGTTTCCAAAATAGACGAGTTCCGCCTCCATCTCCGACTAATGCTCTTTGGATGCTGAAGCACAGAGCTAGGCACGTGGTTAGGAGTCATTAATCTTACTTTTGTAAACCGTGGTGGTGGCCTGTTACCTTCGTATTTATGCTGAACATCCACGGACACACATTCTCCCGGCTTCCAGGGGAAGTCGGAAATAGTCACACATCCCAAGGTGATGCAGCTCACCCGTGCTCGAGGGCAGCTGTGTCCAGGATTCAGAAGCATACTGTCCCTCCTTTGCTCAGAATGATGCTTGGAAAGTTCCTAAGAGTAGAAATAACCGTAGGCCCTGGCTACAGCAGGAATATTTTATTCTCTTTGGGGTAGCTGAGTGATTTTTACTAAAGGGTTAGGGTTAGGGTATCTAGAGAAACAGCTCATAGACTAAGACTCTACTCAGTTAACTGGATTCAGTTCCTCAGAGAATTGTGTGTGTAAAATCCAGTGCTAGTAATGCTACCTCCACACTCGGTTAAATGTGTCTGGAAACAGAAAAGGACGCTTGAGCAATCCTGCTTTCATCCCGAACGCCTCAATCAACTTCCATCTCTATCCCAGCCAGAATAATGGTTAACTTGAGATCCAACCTCCAAAATCCAGCCCACTGAGTACTAACTTGTGCCTCAAAGTAATTGGTAGCCTCCACAAGGAAAATCACCACCTCTGTTATTTTTAAATTAAAACTTCCACAATTCAGAATCCTTATAACTTAAGATAATTTCACAACAGAAACACTGAAACAAGCTGATAGTAATTAGTACCCAGAGGTGGTGATATCTCCTGGCTTGCTAAACAATACACCATTTTACAAACTCACCGTCTCACACAATTAGGTGAACAAGGATTCTTGGTGGATTTAGAGTTGCCCTGAGTAATACACTTTAACTAACAGAATTGCTGGAACTAGTTAAAGATGTGTTCCCCCCACTTAGCCTAGCGAGCGTTTGTGATGTTAATTTGGGGTTATGTGTTTGTGGCTTGTAGGTAAGTGCTGTACAGAAATGGTGTCAGGCAACAGCATTGGAACCATGTAGACAGACAGCTGGGAGTAATGGAAAGCTAGCTCATGTTTTTGTCTTAGGTTTTATACTATGTTTAAAAAAAAATCATTCTGGGCACGGTGGCACATGTCTTCAAGCCAGCACTGGGGAGACAGGGGCGGGTGGGTCTCTGTGAGTTTGAGGTCTGCCTGGTCTACATAGCGAGTTCCAGGACATCCAGGACTACATAGAGAGTCCCTCAGAAGGAAAACAAACCAACAACAAACGAACAAATAAAATCAGTCATTAAACTCAGTAGAAAATAATCCCAATGTAATGTTCTTCTTATGTAAGCTGTCTTTCCATTTCATACATTTTCGTGACAGAGAGTCAATGAAAGCCATTCGGAGCGGTTTTTATCTTCTCTCTCACTGTTCAGTTGGGATGATGTCAGATTGTTGATCCTCGGTGATGCTCACACAGCCTCTGTGCCGGTGTCCTTCTAGAATGGCGGACATGCTGGGACTGATGGAGAGACTGGAACGTGCGGTCAGCCGGCTGGAGCAGCTGTCTGCAGAGTCACATGGGCCTCCTGGAGACTGTGGAGAAGTCAATGGTGTCAATGGAGGTAGGGTAACATTCTGATGTCATTACTGGTCTTTGTGTAGGTCACTTAATCCTGCCTCCAACAGGTTTTCCAAAATTCAGATCCCTACACCTTCCTTTCGGGAGTGATCATGAGGTTAACCAGAGCCAGCAGTCCTCGGGAAAGAAGATGAGGAGATGCATTTTCCTTCTCTCACAAACACATGCAGACCTTGTGCACCAACTTAAAAAGCAAACTTTAAAAGTTTCAGCCCGAAGCTGATCAACATCTGTGCCTCCACAGAATGTAATTCACCACCGAAGGGGCGTTATTGTTTTATCTTGTAACTGTATCCCTGAGGTAATTATCAAAGAATGAGCGTGCTCAATTAGAATGCAAATTGAAAGGGATTAAGGAGCCAGTGGGTTTTCACTCTAAGGACAAGTCATTGCATTTGGGCGCTGCCCAGGATAAGCCAAAGATGGAGCAAGGCTGTGGCTGCGATGTGTCATGTGACCTCTGACCATCCCTGACTAAATAGGCCTCTTGGGGTGGGAGCAAGTGCTGAGAATAGAACCTGCCCTGGAACTCACTCTGTAGACCAGGCTGGCCTCGAACTCACAGAGAGCCACCTGCCTCTGCTTCCTGAGTGCTGGGATTAAAGGCGTGCGCCACCACCACCTGGCTACCCAGAGTGCTTTTTTTTAAAAAAAGATCTTTGGATTGGAGAGACGATTCAGTAGGTAAAGATGCTTACCACACAAACCCGGTGGCCTGAGTTTGATCCCCAGAACCCACTTAAAGATGGAAGGAGAGACCTGACTCCCCAGTAGCCCTCTGACTGCCGTATATGTATTGTTGCACAGGGGCCGTCCACACACATTATACACACAGGCACACAAGGATTTCAAAAACCATAGAATCAAAAATAGAAAGTAAGAATTTTCTTTAAGTCAAGTGTGCTGGCACACACCTTAATCCTGACACTCAGATAGTGGACACAGGAGGATCAGGGTGGGCCAGCCTCGGCTAATTTGAGGCCAGCCTTGGCTAATTCCCATGAGACGCTGACAAAAAAAGAAAAAGAAAAGGAAAATACGAATAGAAGCCAACAATAAATAGCAAGCAACCCAAACAGCAAACTTTAAGTTATCTACAAATAATTTTTCCTCTTCCTTTTTGTGTAAGATTGCAGCCTAAGAAGTAAAAATGGAGGAAGCCAGTTCAATCTGAATTTCATGGAGAAATTCAATGGAGAAACTGTTTTTGTGTCAATGTGTCCCAAATACCGCATGAGCTATACAGCATGCTACATAATTGTCTTGGAAGCCTATTTACTGCTCATCTGAAATTAAAATTTCGCAGGGCGATCTGTATTGAATATGCAGTTCTATTCTTGACTTGTGCATACACGCAGCTCCTCTGACGTGTTTTAAACGCTGCCAGGCTTTGGGGAGCTGAAAAAACCTTGGGTAAGAGGGGACCACAACACCTCTCTCCCAGGAGAGATCTGCCTTGCTGCTTCTGGAATGCATGGTGTTTTGAGACCTGTGTCTCCCGTTAGGTGCCATGGAACAGAAAGTACTGTGTGAATTCAGATGCACTGCCTGTCCTTCCCCTGAGCGTGCTAAAAGCAATAGTGATTTGAATTTGATTTGGAAGGAGAGATCACTTAAAGAGAGCCTGGGTGGGTCAGAGTCTCCCCCTGCATCCAATCTAATACGTGTCTGTGGTTTCATTGGAAGCCCCTTCTGTTTGGTGTCTGGGTCTCAGAAACTTCATTTCTGTGGCAGTGTCTTTCCATTGTTTCCAGTAACTTTGTTTCTTTATGTCCTGACAGTAGGAAGTGGCTGCAGACATGCAGACATTTCCTTAAGGTCACTGTCCACCAAAAGAAAAAAAGGAAAACCTGTCAAAAGACAAAAGAAAGCTGAAATCCAGGAGATAGTAGGTTTCTAAATGGGTGGGGAAAGCCAATAATTTGAACCTCACAGATTCAAAAAGGGTAGCAGACAAATCTTAGCATTTTCTTTATTTAAAAGAGAGAGAAAGAAATCTAGGAAGGTGATTCAGTGGATAAAATGCTCGCTGTGTGTGCGGACGGGCTGGGCTTGGATCCCCAGAACCCATTTAAAAGCTGGGCCTGTAATCTGAGCATGGACATGGAAATAGGGAGTCTCTGAGATTTGGGTTCAGCGAGAGACCCTGCCTCAATACTTAAGATGGATAGCAACGGAGGAAGACACCTCACATCAACCTCGTGCCTCTAAACGCAACAGCACACGCGTGTGCACCCACACATTTGCAAACCTGTACACATATATGCACACACACGCCACGTGTACATACACACCCAAAAGAGAAAGGAATGTCCTGAGACAAAAATTAATAGGCTACATGAAATTGAAGTACATGAAATTAAATTATTTGACATTCAAACGAATGTTTTCTAATACAGGAGATTATTTTCCAATCAACTATTAAAGCCAGGGTCTCCTGGAAAAAATTAACTGGCAATTTATTTTACTTGAAGTGGAGTAATTAGGATTATTAGGATTATTAGGATATAGGATTATTAGGGAGACATCTGAACGGTTTCTGCTCTTAAAACATTTTATTTCATTGGAAGTGATGTCATTTCCTCCTCTTGGTCAGCTTTAGAGATCCTAAATCCTCAAACAGCCTCTTGGCCAGCTGTGGTGGCACACACCTGTAATCCCAGCATCTGGGAGACTGAGACCGAAGGGTTGTGAGCTCAAAGGTAGTCTGGACTATGTGAGATACTGACTAATTAATTAATTGAGTCCCCCCCTAAATATACACATGTATTATTATCCTATCTACTACATTGCTGTCTCATGTTCTGTATTAAATGAAGCTGTTTTTTTTTACTTCAAAGGACACTTTAAGAACATAGGCCATTACGAATGTATACCATCCAGAGATCAAGAACCTCTTTGTGATAAGTTTTGGGTTTTGATGTGTTTTTGTTGTTTGGCTTTCTGTTTTGTTTTCGTTTTCCTGACAATTGGGCAAGTTTAGCTCCGCAGCTGAAGAAACACTTTTGCGTTCCTGCCCCATGATGCTCGTGGTCCCGGGTGCAGGAGACCTCAGATGAATTATACAGTCCCCATTCTCCAACATGTTCGCTCTGCCTACATCACTATTCAGAGATGAAGATGCTTTGATTAAGAGATGCTCAAAGGATACAGTCTGGGGAAAGAACAGATCATTAAAGGCTGCCCGGAGGAGGTGTGAAGAAAGTCCAGGGATGAAAGGGAACTGGAAAAAAATATTCTCTTTCATCATCTTACCTTTTGCTAGGGAGAAGCACGCATCGCGTTTCTGAAATTTCCCTCCACTTTAAATGCTCCACAGAGACCTCTCCCACCTCCTTCAAGTGATAAACAGGTGTGTCTCCTTCCAGATGGACACATACGGAATGTCCTGGAAGGTGATACCCAGTCCTAACTTGGTTACAGGATAATGCCCTTTCAACAGTCTGCTGAGGTGTTCGGCCTGAAGTGTGGGGATCTGTCATGTCCCCACCCCCACCCACCCCCACCCAACCCCTCCTTGGGGCTATGGAAATAGGCAGTTGGAATAAAAAGGGAAAGGACTCTTTTTCTCTCTTAGTTTTGTGAGCAGAGATGATGTATTTGAGGAAAGAAGGGGGCTTTGGTTTGGGTTTTAATAAACTGCAGGAATAAATTTCTTAGTATGAGGCCTCGGAGGGAAGTCAGGGGTTTAGATTTTTCTTCAGTTAATTAAAAAGCAGAGAAGGGAAGAGACAGAGCCCACTGGTCGGACCCCTGCCCCTTCAGTTTGTGCAGCACCTTGGCTGATCATGCTCTGTACAGATCGATCCACAGTGATGTGCATTCTCCCTCTGCTCATCTGTCATCTTCCAGGGACATAAAGGGGGAAGGAAATGAGTCAGTTTAACCCCGTTTCCCCTCTTGCCCAGAGTTCACCATCCTCTGAAGCCCTGGGAACTCTGGGTAACTCTATAGGTTGTTATTGTGCCTGGGAGAGCTACAGAGGAAAGACAGTGACTTTGAGGAACCTGGATCGGTTCATTTTGGGCATCGGCCTGTTGTTTGGTCTGTAGTTCTGGCCTGTCGCCTGCTTTGTCTGAGCTTCTGTCCCTTCGCCTGTCCCAATGGGGTTGTCCCTGCCTCGCTCGCTGGGCTCGCATGAGTTACTTTTTCATGGCTGTAACGAAATGGCTGATAAAGACCAACTTAAGGGAGGGGGCTGTTTTGTTTGGCTCACAGATTGAGGGCACAGCCCGTACGCCAGCAAGTCTTAGTGACAGGAGCATGGGGCAGCAGGTCACGTCGCAGTCACAGTCGGGGAGCAGATAGAGAGAGGGAGAGACAAACGCTGGTGTTCAGCTTGCTTTTTCTCTTTCATTCAGTCCAGGACTCCACCTACCCATAGGCTGGTGCAAACCACATTCAGGAGTGGTGGGCGGCGGGGACGGGGGGGGGGGGGGGGGGGGGGGGGGGGGGGGGGGGGTGTGTGTGTGTTGTGTTTCCTCCCTCAGTTAAACCTCTCTGGAAACTCCCTCACAGACAAACACAGAGGTGTCCATTGTGTGGTTCTAAATCCAACTGAGCTGATAACCAAGATGACAGTCACAGGGAAAGAATAAAATGAATGATGTTGATGAAAGTCTTTCCTGGGGAAGAAGAAAACCTAGGCAGAGAGGGGGTTCCCGAGCCGTGGTTAATATGGGGTACGCGGAGGAATGACTGGCTGACTGAGGGTAAGAGTGATGACAGTCAACCTCCACATGACCTGTGGCAAGCCAGCTCCAGCCTTCCACGAAACCCCGCCAGGGCAGTAACCGTACCACCCTCTTCCACAGGCGTGGCTCCGTCCGTGGAAGCCTTTGACAGGCTGATGAACAGTATGGTGGCCGAGTTCTTAAAGAACAGCAGAGCCCTTGCCGGTGACGTAGAGACGCATGTGAGTACCTCGACGACCCCAGCGGTATCTCAAAGTCTCCTTTGTTTACCCCGCCCCCCTCTTTTTTTTAATCTTCATGCAATCGTTTACTTATCCGAGCTGCAAGCATCTACTGATTCAAGCGTCAGTAGGCACTGTCCGAGAAGCCAGGAGTTCAAGCATGAATGAGACAGGAAGAGTCCTGCCCGTTCCGCTACCCCACCTCAGGACTTTACCTTTGGGAAATAAAAGACATACATAACTATAGAACAGCTGATAGACGGTGATGTGGAAAGTTCCGGAATCGGGGATGCTGGTATAGGGACCGCATCTCAGGAGATGACTTTTGAGCAGAGATCTTAGTAGAGAGAAGGAGTGGTGGGAGTGGTTATGGAGCAGAGAGGTCCAGACAGAGGAGAGGGTTAGAGCAAAGGCCCAGAGGACCCAGAGGATGCTGGGACAGCTGTCGTGTTCTCAGCAGAGCATGCTGGGAGGTGAGTTAGGGAGAGAGGTGGCTTGGAACCAGAGCCAGATAGGACCTGTAGGTCACAGTAAAGGATTTGCTTGTAGGCTTAGTATGACCAGAAGCTACGGAGGGCACTGGACAGGGGAATTAGGACGAATTCCCTTCACTTTTAAAAAAGATCTTCCAACAGAGTTGACTCTGGCACCGGCCACCCTTCTTCCTTGGGGTCAGACTGAGGCTGTCAGCTAACTCGTGTTAGGATAGGAGGCAATGAGAAACTATCTTACGGGTGTGGAGTTTCAGGTCTATAAGAAAACCCAAACATCTCACAGCAGCCTGGGTGTAACAGCACTGAACCATACACTGAAAGATGCTTAGGGTTGTGCTTTCACCTTTGTGATCACGTGTGTGCACGTCCACGAGTGTGGGGCTGCACATGCAGGTGCGTGTGCGTGCACGTGGGGCCGGATCAACCCCAGGTATCTTTCTTCATGTGGGATCCACCTTCTTTCTGAGACAGGCTCTCCCCCTGGGGCCTGATACTCACAAAGTAGACTAGGCTGGCTGACCAGCAAGTAAACCCCAAGGATTGCCCTGCCTCCCCACTCCCAGCGCTGGGATCACAACTGCGCCCCGTGGCTGGCTTTTCACATGGGTGCCGGGGCTAACACGTGGTCTTCAACGCTTGGTGAGACCAGCCCTTTCGTGGCTGAGCTAATATCGCTCCTCTTTCTTAATGAGTTTTAGTCGTGTAAATAACATGTTCGTGTTGGCATTTTCATACCTGGGCATCTAATTATATTATACTGTGCTCTAACTCGGCCCCCTCTGCTACTGTCCTTCTACGTGCCCCTGTCCCCAGACTGTCCCTACTCTGTTCTCCACTTGTACTCCACGACCCTCTCTTCCCATCCTTAAGATCTCCTCCACCACTTTCTGGACTCATGACTTACACACAGACTCTCTCTCTCTTTCTCTGTCTTTGTCTCTCTCTCTCTCTTTCTCTCTCTCTCTCACACACACACACACCACACACACACATGCAGATTTTCTTATTTCTTATCTTCGTATGCCCTTCTTTGAGTACAGCCTGGGAGACAGGAAGGATCCTAGAATCTGGAAATTACTGGGTTGGAAAAGACCTTTCAGGATGCGTACTCTGCTCTGCTAGCTACAGATGGTTTTGTACCCCAGCCGTTAGTCACTGTTTACATTCGTTTGGTGAAGACACAGGTCAGGCCAATTAAAAACTTAAAGTTAAGTGAAGCATCAGGCTGCTTCTCGGGGCTCTGTCTCGGAGGACAGACGGACAACCCTGTCTCCCCGTAGATGTCTCTGCATCAGGACTATCCTGGCAGAGACACTCTCAGCGTACGTTTATAGAAATCTGATGCTCCAATAAAGTTGTTTGACGTTAGGAAAAATAATAGAAACGGAGTCTGTCGTTGCTCCTTCTCCGCTGATTCGACACCCGGCGCTGGTCTTGCAGCGGGGCCTGGTGACTCTCCATCCCTCAGGGTCCAAGGTTGTAATTAAACAAGTGGTCAGCCCATCACCTCACAGAGCCCTTGTCTGCCACAGACGCTCGCTCTCCGCTGTTATTAAGTATTTCTCTTGAAATACTCATTGGTGGAAAGGGAGAAGCTTTGGTACACCTGGAGTCTGGGAGGTGTATTCTGAGGCGGCCATGTCCCCAGATCCCTTACCGACAGCGAGTGAATCACTCTGCTGTCTTTATGCTTACTCTCTTATTTTCTCCTTGTCTTTGTTTCTATGAAAGTTCGTGTTCGGCAAAATAATGTTGAAACCCTCACATTTGCCAGCACGGTCTACCCGAAAGACACACACACAAAGGGGTGTGTTGTCCCCGGTACGAAGAAGACATTCTCGAGGGATGCTTGCACAGACTCCCGGCTTGAACCTTCAGGTGACGTTGGCTTTATGTTTCTGGGGTAGGACAGTGTATCAGAACTCTGGCTGAAGCCAGCTCATGAAAACCTAGCTAGAACCTTTAACCAGAGAACAGTGAGGCTCAGAGTTTACGTTTTGTTTTTTTTGTTGTTGTTGTTGTTTTTGGTTTGTTTTTTTTTTTCTAAAAATATGGGGTTGGCAGAGTGAGCCTTCCAGTGGCATAGTAAACAGTCCCTTTAAATTCCTTTTAGAATAAAGTGAGGTGTAAGTGTAATGGGGTTTAAATCAGCTTATACCCAGTGTGACTTTGATGAAAATATGTTCTTGATGATGAATGTGTAATGCTTTGCAAGTGTTGTGTTTATTTTTAATAGACGGGAAGGCTGAAAAGGGAAAGGAGAGAAGGGAATAGAGGAGGGCTGGAGAGGAGAGGCCAGGAAAAAAGAAAGGACGGAAGGAGGGAGGGAGGGAAGAAGAGAGAGGAGAAAGGACGGGAGAGAAAAAGAAAGGAAAAGAGGAAGAAGAGAAAATACAAGAGAGAGGCAGAGAGCAATAAGAGAGAGAGGGGGAAACACTTGCCATCTGAACACTTAGACCCTGTCTCTGTAGCACAAAGGAAAGTACAGGCAGCCAGAGCCCATCTGCCTGTTGCTTTAATAACACGAACAAGCGGTTTATTTAGCTCTGCACCCTCACAGAGCCCTGTGTCATCAGAGTTAAGTCTGCAGCTGCCACCTCTCCCGCAAGCCAAAAGGGGGGGGGGCACTGAACTTTGTTCCAAGAACACACCTGTTGCCTAGAAAAAGAAACACCCCCCCCCCCACTGTACCTGATTGTACAGTATGGAAATCTGAGAACGACACCAACAAGCATCATGTTCAATCCTGTCCCCCGGCTTAGCAGCTATTTCACAGATACTGATAATGAGTACGGGCGGGCAGGCCATGATTTAACGTCTGTCTCCATGTGCCGGCTGCTGGTCCGGCTTTAATTTACCAAACACTCAATAGTCTATTGACAGAACAGACCACAAAAGTGGGGAACTAATGGTGACAATTAGGACGTTCTGCTGGACCCAAGAACATAACAGGTTTAGAAAAGATTAGATCTGGATACGCCTCCTTGTACAACACAAACCAGAGGGCTTATTTAAATTACTCTCCAACCAAAGAACAACGACCCAGCTTGTGCTTCCTTTGAAAGAATAAACAATGCATAATTTATAATGGATCTTTAGGGTAAAATGGTTGTTCTGTAAAGGGAAAGGATCCTCTAGAAACAGAGCCCATATATCATCACCAAAGTCTTGGAAGATACGGCCCGTTATCAGTGGACCCATGTGACTTGTGTGTTGTGTTGTGTTTCTTAATGAAACTTTTCTAAAGCTAGAGCTGTAACTCATGCCACAGGGGGCAGGGGTGGGGGCTCGAGGCCAGCATGGGCTACCCAAGACCTTGCCTCAACAAACAAACAAACCCCCAAAAATGAGTGACTTTGTTAGTCTCAGTTTATGGAACTGATCAGGGGCCTGTTGCTGAGCGACTTGACAGTTGCAAAGCAGCTGCCGATGATAGCTGGAAATCCTGAGTCCTTCCGGACAAATCTTGGGGTGTGGAATGTTTATTTCCTTTACTTGGTTAAAATGGATTTAAAAGAAGAAAGAAAAAAAAAAGGTCATGTTGATTGTTTGTCAAAATAAGAGAATCACAATTTAAACTAAAAGACAGTAAAATTAAACTAAGCGTAACACACACAGATGGTGTAGACACGTTCTAAGCCATGCTATGTCTCTGTCGTCCCCGACCTTATAGGCGTTTTTAGGCAATTATTAGATAGTCTCACTTGATGGTTGGTTGGTGGGTGTTTTGAGACAGAGTATATCATGTAGCCCAGGTTAGCCTCAAATTTGCTATGTAGCTGAGCCTGGCTTTGAACTCCTGCTCGTCCTATCTCCACCTCCCAAGTGCTGGGATTCTAGGCACACATTCACAAAGCCTCACTTTGGATGCCTTTCATCACTCTACACATGCTCAGAGTCCTGGCTGTGTGCTTACTTTATCTATAGAACGGCTGGTCATCTCCCGCCATCCTGGTTAGCAGAGGGATTCCGAGAGCGGCAGAGTGGCCTCCCTCGCCCTCTCCTTCAGCCATGATGGTCTTCCAATTAACTTCCTTCTTCCTGCTTGTTGCTGTAATATTTACACACTCGACTTTAGTAAGGTCACATGACACGCAGAGCATTTGACCAATCAGAAACCAGTTTCTCCAAATGGCAAATATCAAAGCATGATCCTGTTAGGGTTTCTGACACTGGGGCTCCCACAAGCTGGGAATCCAACTTTGCTGTCCCTACAGTCTTAGCTGTTCATGACAGCCCCAACTTTCAGGTAAGAAAACATTTGGGCATTGTTCCAATTACATCTCGTTTTATCCCTCCTTCCCTTGTTCTATTTCTCTTTCCCTCTCTTCCCTTCCCCTCCCCCCATCCTTTTCTCTGTTATTTTTTTCTTTTTCCTCCCTCTTTTCTATCCTTCCTTTTTCCTTTGTTGTCTGGTTTTCTTTTCTTTCTCCTTTCCTCCTCTTCTTTTTCCTCCTCTGCTCTCTCTCTCTCTCTCTCTCTCTCTGTGTCTCTGTCTCTGTCTCTCTCTCTCTCTCTCTCTTCCTTCCCTCCTTCTACCTGTCTGTCCATTTTGTATGGAGAAGACTCTATACCCTAGAGAAAATAAGTAGCACGGGCGTGGGTTAAAGAACAGCGGAGACTGGGCAGCACAGCTGGGAATCTGATCCCCAGAGGCCCCATCTGTCACTTTAGCTGGTGCCTGCTTTGACTTTTTGGACAGCTGTGGCTCCCACCACCTTTGTGAGTTACAGGACTTCTCATGAGAAACAAGGAGGACACAAGGCCCAAGGAGGGGCAGAGGCTTCCATGGATTACCTGAGAACAGTAATGACTGAGGAGAATGAAGACGTTCCTCCAGGGTCTTCTCTTCCTCTTCGTCACATAATCCAGTCCAGCCCAGTCATGACCATGCTGCTGGCTCCAGAGGTACAAAATTCAGGAACACTCACACACTAGCCTAGGATTATTTCTTCCCAAGGATGTGGAGACTTTTTTATTCTGCTCTGAGAACATAGTTGGCTTCCAGATGCTTCCAGACACAGGCTTTGACCCACAACCCATGACCTTTTTGAGTGGCCAGCCTTAGGTAGTATAGTTCACTTTCATTGGCATATTGACTGGATTTAGAGTCACCATAGAGACACATATCTGGCATATTTCCAAGGGAACTTTCCAGAAAAGTTTGCCTAGGGTGGGAAGACCCACCCTGAAAGTAAGCAGCAGCATCCTGGGGCCTGAAGTTCTAGACTGAATTTCTTAAAAGGTTAGCTGAGCACCAACCTTCATCTCCCTCCTTCCACTTCCTGACTGCAGACACACTGTGACTAGCCACCTCAGACACCTGTGCTGTGGAAGTTCACTTTTAGTTATGTATAAAATAACTATAACTGTTGCATGCACTGTTGGGTGAGGGGCTGCCTAGATCTTGGCAGTTTGTATTGTCTGCAGGTGTTGGATTTCTGAGGGGGGTGTTTGATTGCTTATGATCTGCACCTGAGGAACTCTGAATCCATAAAAATACCTGAGCTCAGACGCTCAAGGTTCCACTGTCCAGTATGCTGTTGGCCATGACAGTGGTTCCCTCTGCTGAGGTCTCGCAGAGTTTGCACCTATAAATATACCTCCTTGTCCTCCTTGCTGAACCACCACAGCAGCCAACTACACACCTGCCACCATTCTTCCTGCCCTGATGGACTGCATTCCCTCAAACTATAAGGTGAAATCCACCATTCCTTCCTTTCTGAAGTTGTTCTTACCAAAATTTTTATCACAGTGGGGCCGAAGGTAACAAACACAGGTGGCAATGTTTTCACTTAAGGAAGTGTTCAGACAAATTCCCGCCATCTCTTGTTGAGCGTTCTGGTTTTAGACCACACCTACAGTTCAGGGGAAGACCAATAAGAAGCCGGACTTAGAAACAAAACATCTTTGAAGGGCCACCAGACACCGCTAACAGCCAGAATTGTCTTATCTGTCTACCAGAAATAAGTTGCCACCAGATATCCTGCTGGAGTAATGAATCAGGTCCCGCCAGTGGTCGAGGTTAAGATACGGCTAGCTGCTTCGCCTTTCTGGTATATGCAACAGGTTACGTTACGACCGTGTGTGCATGGACATAGTGACTCTTAACCGTATCCGCCCTCATGCCTTCTCTTGTCTCTCTCCTACCCCTTCTGATTCCCTTCCTTTGCAACTAGTCTCCTCCCCCTTCTCTTCCCCTCACCCTATCCTCTCCCTTTGGTAGCAATTAATTTAATTACCGTTATTCCGAGGAGCCTGAGTGAGGGATTTTTTTTTTTCTAAACTATTCCTTGAGTGCTTTTCTTCTTTCGTTTTCAGTAATTGAGTTTAGTTTAACTTTTCGAATAAATAACGTATTTATTATCCAGTCAAGAAAAGCTTACGTGTGGGCGGGCCAGTGACATGGGTCAGTGGGCGAAAGCACTTGCCGACCAGCCTTGATGTCCTGAGTTCAATTCCGGAGACGCTCGTGGTGGTCTAGGGTCTCGTGGACGTTAGGCAAGCACTCTACCTCTGGCCCACTGCTCAGCTCAAGATAATCGCATTGCAATGCTCACTTTTTATTGATAGAGGGTGGGTGCAGGCCATTGCAAGCATGAGGAGGTCAGAGGACACCTTATGGAGTGTTTTTTTTTGTTTTTTTTTTTTTCCTTTCCAGTCCTGGCACCTCCTGAGCCAGCTCACCAAGGCCCAGTGTCGTTGTGAATGTCCAAACCCGTGCCTTCCTAGCTAAGCAGCAGCAGGATTGAACTGTGCCGGAGGCTGGCTTTGGCATCCATCGATGGGGACAAGCATATGACTTCTCTCTGTAGCCCCCAATTCTGAGCCAATCTTATATTCCAGAGGACTGACGTCACCGAAGTGTTACTTTCAAAATGTTTGACAAAGGGGTACAGGAAGCTTTGTGAGTCGTAGCGGAGTCAACTTGTTTCATAAAATATGCAGTCTGGGCTTATACATTATGCCCAGTATGAAGCTTTCCCAGTATGAAGCTCACAGCCGGGAAATCACAGAACTTGGGAGTCTGAGGCAGGAGATCAAGGATTCAAAACTGGACGGGGCTCTATAGCAAGACCTTGAAGAGGAGCTGGGCAGATTGTAGACTCTGAAGCTTTCGCATCTCTAATCCATTAAATAGGAAAGTCGTTTTACACCCTCTCACATGTTGAAGGCAGTTTGTACATTCAATACATTCTTACGTTAAATCTCCTGTTGCAAAAGAAAATGTTTTCTATTATCGAGTTAAGGTGTAGCCTACAGCTCTGAACTATGTCACTTCTTTTTGTTTGGTGGTGGTTGTTGTTGTTGTTGAGACAGGGTTTCTCTATGTAGCCCTGGCTGTCCTGGAACTTCCTCTGTAGACCAGGCTGGCCTCAAACTCAGAGATCACTTGCCTCTGCCCCCTGAGCGCAGGGATTAAAGGTGTGTGCCGCCACCACCCGGCAAACTGTGTCAGTTTTTGAGGGAAATATGTTCAAATTAACTTTAAAACAGCAATTTTACATTTTTGTTTTTCCTATTATATGTGTTAACTGAATTTTCAGATTTTCAAATTAAAAAGTCAGAATCGTATGCAGGGACTACAGTGAGCCCTGTTGTTTTGTTTTGTTTTTTCCCATTCATAACCCTTTTGGCCTGAACTAATAAGTTTTGCTGGGAAAAGAAGAGCTTCCACAATGAAATTAGTCCCCTCAGAAAGGACTGCTTTAGTCATAGATTGTTTTGGAGCAATTGAATTCTTTGGTTGAGGAAACCAGGCAAAGCTGAATCCTCTCCAGAACTGCTGAATCTGAGGGAGAGTCCTGCTCTCTACAGAGGTGGCGACCCAGTGAATGCAATGTCACATTAGTGGTGGAAATCTGGGCTGCACTTCCAAACTGGCCAGTGCTTGTTTCACAGCAGAGGCAAAGGCTGGGGAGGGCAGTGGATCGGGTTCTGAAGACTCTGTGACTGTGACCCTTATGTAATGATGGATACCACCAGGAATCCTATGCGGAAGTTATGGCCCTGGCTCTCCCATCCCTCTTTGAGTTCACTGGCTTAAGCAGAATGAGTAGCCAATATATCAGGGGGTAAATGAGAGCATGTCCAGGTGTTGTGTTGTGTGTGCACACGTGTGCGTGTGCGTGTGCGTGTGCGCGCGCGCGCGCGCGCGCGTGCATGCGCTCCCGCCACTTAATGCGTCTTCATCTGAACCTGGGAAGAAGGTAGACTAATGAGTCTTGAACAAATGGCGTCACTCTGTAAAAGAACAGCATGCACGAACAGTTAGGTCCGGGTCAGAAGTTTATCGCAGCACTCTTTGCTATAGTTGAGTTATGGAAGCAACGTAGGTGTCCAACCGCAGAGGGATGGTTAAGACAATGCAGTGGATGCAAACGGGATTTATTGCAGTCACAAAGAAGAGGGAAGTTATTTGCAAGAAAAAGGGACCCAACTGTAAACAGTCATATTAGATAAACCAAGGTTGTTTTTTAACAACCTTGTTTCCTCTCATTTGTGGTTCCTAATTGTACAGAGATCCATAAAATCGTGTGTGCATATGTGTAGGAGCTGAACTGTCTAGGGGAATAAAGGGACCGGAAACGGGACTGCACAAGGGGAGAGGAAGAAGGGAGGTACAGAAGAATATGCTCAACGTGCAGAATATATGACATGAAAATGTCCTCATGTATACAGTAAGTATACGCAATGGATTTTTAATATTTTTATTAAAAAGGATGTCTTATGGAGAACTAGCAAATTTTCCCCTAGAATGTTCTCCTCAGAAATGTCCCCTTGTTGGATTATTTCCCACCAGAAGTTAAGTCATGCTAACAGGTAACAGGAAATAAGTGTCCCTTTGGTATTCCTCTCTTCTCCCTTTCCCTCTCTGTACGGCGATGCCCGTAATTGGAACTTTCACTATTTGCTTTTTTTGTTTGTCTTGGTTTGAGATTTTTTTATTTGCTTTTTTTGTTTGTTTGTTTGTTTGTTTTTGAAACCAGCTCTCCTGTAGCCTAGCTTGGCCTCAAATTCAATTAATAGCTGAGGATTGCTGTGAGCTTTTAAATTTTTTAATCTTGAACTTCCTAGCCTCCTGCCTCCACCTCCCGACTACAGGTCTATGCCGCCATGCCCGTTTTATTGAGTGGTCGGGGGTTTGAACCCAGGGCTTTGTGTACACTAGGCAAGTACTCTACCAACTGAGACGCATCCCTGTTCTTTTCCATCTGGATTTCGGAATGATAGAATCACTTGCCTGGAGGATGCTTTGGTATCCGTGCTTTGTCCTACAGTGACAACTCCTTTATATTCTAATTTCATTTATATAATCTCGTTATGCCCCCATGAAACAACACACTGTTCTCACAAGAATTCCTTATAATACCATGGTCAGTACACACAAGGAAACACGGTGTCTGTGCAGTCCGCGGGTGCCTGGCCCGTGAGTCACTCTGATCCTAAGAGCATGTGTCTGCAGATTTGTTACTGTGCACACAGCAACAGCAAACTCTGCTCTCTGATCGTGACTATATTTTTTTCCCTTTGTAGCTGTATTTAGATAGTAGGTTAACAATAATCTGATATATCTGTATATTCATAAATATATGTTTATGTATAAATGTTTTTAACATGTTATAAGTCAAATCTTTTAAAAATATTTAATAAATACCTTAATGACTGAGCAGGGTATTCAGTGAACTAATAATTTTTCATTCATGTGTGTTTGCTGTATAACATGCTCCCTTTCATAAAACTGTTGGAGGAAGGGCTGTACTCTGTAACACAGGCTAGCCTCAAACTCATGACAAGTCTCCTGCCTCAGCCTCCTGCGTGCTGGGAGTACAGTCCTGAGCCATGTACCCTGACTAATATTTGACTTTTAGCTGCTTTGGTTAGATGAGATGTTTTTCAGGCCAGCTTGCTGAATGCAATTCCTACAGACCTCTCCGTATCCAGCACTGTGGCCACAATAAATGATTAATAAGAGGTTTCTGAACAGTGGAGTAAAAATGACTATTTAGGTGAATGAATCAAATTGTTAATATGTGATTGAATCAGTGGATTAGGTTGTTTTGTGGCTGTGATTTGAAGGAAGCCAAGACTAGACTAACAGTCAGAAATAAGTGACCAAAGCCAGATTTTTAAGCTATAAATTAGCAATAAAATATTTAAGAAAAAAATAGAGAGTTAGATTTCCATATCTCTATAGAGCTTTCACACGTGCACATGCACACACGCGCGCATACGCACACACTGAATTTATCAATGCTCTGACAATCTAGTAGCCCCCCTTCAGTCTTTTCTCTCTTGTAACTACAGATGAGCATCAGTTGAAAAACTGGCAGTTTAAAAAAGCAAGGCAAGAATTCTTAAGCAAGGAGTAAATCCACTGATACACTGAGTGGTAATCACTGCCAATAAAAACCATCTCATCTCAACCTGAGGCCAGGCAGTTCTGTGACCCTGACTATAAGTATTTCCAACTGACAGGTCAGAATTTAAAAAGAAATCAAATTTTGTTTGGTTTCTATTGGACTGGGGCTTGACATGATGAACACACACACATACACACACACACACACACACACACATACACACATACACACACACACTCTCACTATCAGAGTTCAAAAGGATAGCTATCAGGCAAGAGCAAACTCTGGAGTCTGGAAGCATATGATAAGAAATTAAATTTTTAGCTGGGAATTCCCTGTGTATTTCCAATAATCAAATCTCTCTGGTTTCATGAGACCATAAATGCATGCATTTCTATAATGGTGAACATCTGGGACAGAGTGAAAACTCAGTAGATCGTCTCAACACATCCAAATACAAATGTCCTGTGCTTTTCAGCCAGATGCTTCCCTCCAGCCAAAATTCAACTTGGGAGTCATTTGCCCCAATCCTTAATGGAAGCCAGGGATGGTGTGCCAGGCTGCAGACGTGCTTACCAGTACTTGTGCAAAGATGCAAACCTGTTTGCTAAGTACAGGAGCTGTTAGGGGGGAAAAAAAGCTGAGATTTTATTTGTCTGGTTTTCTTAAAAAAAAAATTTCTGATACGATATTTTAATTTTTGCAAACATGTCTGTGGCGGTGATTAAAAGGAAAAGCATAATTTTCCAAACAGCACATTTTGTAGGACAAAATGTTAGGGGAAAAAAAAAGTCCCTCCCACCATGCATTTGGTTAAATGACAATAACACGGAGTGAGAAACGGTCATTTATTATGAATGCCGATACCCAGGAGATTATGCATTGAGTTAGAGAAAGGCAAAGAAACGGGGTTTCTCTGGAGAGTGTGAGGCTCTCAGCTGAATGGGAGCCTGGGCCCTTCCAGGGATCCCTACCACACTCTCCCTTCTCTGTGTGAGGGCCCAGTGACCGCCTTTGATGCCTGGCAACTATTATAAGGGTAATCTTGGAACTCGCAAGGAAGACAAAAAGGACAAGGAAAGAGGTTTTCTGTGGCTGACAGAGTGAGATTAAGAAGTGCGGGCAGGAGGCAATCCATGCACTAAGGGAGATTTGCCTCGTTAAAAGTAAGGTAAGCCTTGGAGGATAGTCACTGGACTGCTGACAGCGGCCGTCTTTTGGAGGTAGGATTTCCAAAGCTGTTGCTTTCTGAACGTCCACGCCTTTGTGCATTTTATAACAAGCATTCAGGATTGCTATCAGAAGAGGAAGAAAGGACCAGTTCGTTCTAAAAATAGATCAGTGTATCACTCGAGAAGGAATTTGCTAAGAAAACCAACAGCAATACAAAGTACAGGGAAACTGAGTGCCGGGAAACATCTCTCGTCACCCAGCACACATGGCCGAGCTGAAGACTGCCCTGTGCCTGGGTATCTGTGGGACTGGGTGCGACACTTCATGGCAAGAAACTTTTCGTTTTCTTCTTGTGCTTTCTTATTTTTTTTAAATACCAGCCTTTTTTCTTGTATTCAACTCTTTTTAAATTTTATTTAGTTTTATTTCACATGCATTGGTGTTTTGCCCGAATGTATGTCTGTATGAGGATATCATATCCCCTAGAACTGAGTTACAAACAGTGTGACTGCCATGTAGGTGCTGGGAATTGAACCCCGGGTTCTCTGGAAGAGCAGCCAGTGCTCTTAACCACTGGGTCATCTCTCCTGCCCTGTAAGGGACTTTTCATACTCAAGTGTTTATGGTTAGATCTGGAGGTTGATGCTTGGTGGACCTGGTTGGCAAATGAACAATATTGGGTGTTCTAGCCACTGGAGATCAACTTTACCTCCCTGTCTTGCATTTGTTTTGGGGGTGTGTGTGTGTGTGTGTGTGTGTGTGTGTGTGTGTGTGTGTGTGTTAGTGAGATGGGCGACTGTAAAGGAACCCAGCCCTTGTTGAGTTCTGCTGTGTGGCTGGACACTGTGCATTGCTCTTCACAAACATTATTTAACTTGATCCTTGGGGAGAAGGATCTCCTAAGGTAGGTGGCTTTTGAGATAAACCAAGAGAGTCTGGTGTAGTTGTGAACTCCTGTGGTGACTCAGCAAGGAGACATGGAGGTGTATTCCTTGGTGCAGTCCCTTCTAGACCTCAGCAGAGGGAACCACCATCATGGCAAGTACCATACAGGACAGTGGAACCCTGAGTGTCTGAGCTCAGGTGTTTTTATTGATACAGAACTCCTCAGGTATTCTACTGATAGCACGTGTAGATCATGAGCAATCAAATATCCCCCACCTGCAAACAGAACACATGCCAAAGCCTAGGTAGCTCTTCTCCCAACAGTGCACAAACAATCGTTTTAATCACTACTAAAAATAAACTTCTACAGCACTCTTGAGGTTGGGTAACCTGCAGTGACCGTGCGGCTCAGGCTTGTGTGAATGTGAAGGTCATGGTTTCTCATCTACATCACCCAGTTCTTTCCTAAGTGATTCTGTCATAATAAGGGCCCTTCCCTTCTCTGCAGGCAGCCACAGGCTTAATCCTTCACAACTATTTTCTACTTAGGAACATGCATGCAATATTGGGGAAGCATATGGATTAAGGGGGAGCTAGGGAGATGGCTCAGCCGGTAAAATGCTCACCTTGCAAGCGTGAGTTCCATCCCCACCATACATATAAAAAGCCAAGTATAGTGCTAGGCACTTGGAATCCTAGAGCTGGGGAAGTGGCCATAGGCAGATCTCTGGAGCTTGCTGGCCAGCCAGATTTGCCCAGTCAGAGTCCTGGGTCATAGTGAGAGACCTTGTCTCAAAAAGCAAACTGGATAGAGCCTGAGACATGACACCTGAGATTGACCTCTGGCTTCCACGTGTGGGCACATAACGCACGTGCACCTGCATAGACAGACATGCGCATGGGGGCGGGGGGAATATGGTTTAAATAGTACAAAGTGAAAGGATAATGCTTAGAGCCAGAACACACTCTAGAACGAGTGTTTTACTATTCCTGACTTCCCTTTGTGGTCTTAAAGTAGCCAAGCGCCCCTCACTTGCATGGTCCCAAGAGCCATCAGCCATGAAACCACTGCTAGATTCCTAAGTCAAAAGGATTGGTTTAAACACGTCGATAAAGTATTTTGATTCATTAAGAGTTAGGAAAACAAGCGAGAGAATCTGGAGAGGGGCCAAACTTCACAATGGCTGAGTTTGAAAATGAAGTTAATTTGGGAGCGTGGTACTGTTTAGAACACAAACTAGTGACGATATATGCCTGCCTGTCAGAAAGCAAATGGGCTGAAACACCTTTTCTGGCTTTTGCTCTTCCCAGGCCCTGAGAAACACTCACTGATTTTAACTCTTTCTTTACTGGTTTCTGCTGCGGTTTCAGGCTTTTCTGTATCTAATGCTTTTGGAATCTTCTCATTCAACACAGGCAGTGTGTTCCGAGCCTCTTTCCAGGTCGGTACACAGAGGTCTGTCTACACTGCCATTTGTCACGACTGCATAACCTTTCGTTGCATGGGTAGGCCGCAACCGATTTAAATAGCCACAGTTGTGTAGAGACACTTTAATGTGTGTGTGAGAATGCAGGGCCCCAGTTAGGTTGAGTCAAGTAAACCAGGCCTAAGGTATGACCTGAGAGACAGGGACCCTCTTAAAAGACACCCTCAGCTCCTTGCCAACCTCACCGTGGTCCTGTCCTCTCATGACATTTGACCAAATTGCTGTGGGTATTCTTATACAAGTGTTGTTTTATAACTGTACACTTGTTTTCTCCGGGACGATTCCTGTCATTGGAAACGATAAGCCAATGTCAAGTACTCCCAACTACACTTGGCCAAATTCTCCCACACATTGCTGTACTAATCCCTGCTCTCACATGACTCAAAGTGCGCCAGGCTGTTTGGTGATAATTAGGCATTAGGAAAGTAAAAGTTTTAGGGAAACAATGCGTGATTTGAATGCACATTAATATTCATGATGTCCGAATGTTTAAAGAAATGTTGCCCTGTAGGAAAAAGAAAAAGAAAAAAAACTTCTGCTGGATATTCTGGAAAATGAAAAATAACTCGTGTAAATCACACTTCTTTGCAAAAGAAAGCCATTTATCAGCACTACCTTTGAGCCATTCCATGTACCAAAAAGTTTGTTTAAATTATTTTGGGATTGGATAGAATGTGTTTGGGGTGGAGTTGGCAGAGTATTAACGTCACCCTAGCTGAGGCCAGAAATGCAGCTGAGATATGTAAGAGAAGATCCCAGGCATGGATACAGAAAGACACATGAGAGCTGCTCCCGAGTGTCAGAACCATTCGCTGGGCTGATAGAAATACTTCTGTGAGCTGGAAGTTACCAAGGCAACAGTCCCACTAATGAAGAATAACCCTCATTTATTATCAGTGCCTGAATGATTTTTTTCCCCTCAGTAAACTGTCCCTAGTAGTCTGACATTGACACATTTGGTCTTCCTTCTCAGCTTTCCTTTCTAGACAACAAAACTATTTAACCCTAACTCAGTAGGTACGCCGCCTCCTTTCTCTGCCACTGGGAACAGAACTGGAAGAAAAGGAACTGAGCAAACTGTAAAGGCAGTGAAAATATTAATTTATAACAATTACCTAATAGAAAGTAATTGCCCTTTTGATATATGGTTTGGCATAGTCAGAGCCTGTATTTGAGTAGGCCAGGTCTTTAAATTAACTCATCTTTATGATTTAATGGCTCATAGCCAACATATTTCTTTTAAGTAAATGGAGTATGACATTAGTGCTTCAACTCCCCCACCCCCTCCCCCAGTCAGGCTGTAAATTTCAACTTCATCTTATCATGCACACACAGGATATTTCAGAAAGGCAGCTGTAGCTGAGATATAGATCTTTTGGAAGCTCCGTTGTTCTGAAGACTTAGAAAGTGATTTAGAGAGATAATGGTTGGGAATGACTGAGTACCAAACATGGTGCTTCCTGGGTCGTACTGGGGTATGGGCAGAAGGAGATCTTTTACCCAGAAAGAATATCATATTGGTTGTTTTTTTTACTGCTGTGACAGATACCGACCAAAGCAACTTAAGAAAGGAAGGGTTTATTTTGGCTCATAGTTTGAGGGGATACAGCCCATCATGATGGTTACATCGCATTCCCAGTCTGAGAGCAGAGAGGGAGAGGAGTGAACGTTGGTGCTTGGATTGCTTTCTCTTAGTTTATTTTGTTTTGGTTTGATTTTTTGTTTGTTTTGCTTTTGTATTCTTTTTGTGGTGTTGGGGGTTGAACCCAGAGCCTTGTGCATACTAGACAAGTGCTGTACCACTGAGCTGTGTCCCCACGCTTTCTCCTTGCTGTGCAATCCAGGACCCCAGCATAGGACATGGTGCCACCCATATTCAAGATGGGCCTTTACTCCTCTGTTAAACCTTATCTCTAGAACACCTTTTCAGGTACACCCAGTGTTTCTCCTCGGTGATTCCGCCAAGGAAGATGTAAGACGTAAGACAGTTCTGCCACAAATGCATTGTCCTTTCCATTCTCTTCTTGTGCCTTGTCAAGCTGACTAAATGGAAGAGCTCACCTTTCACGATACCAACAGTCCTTTCCTGTCCAAACTGGATGCTCGTTCCGTGCTTATACGACAAACACTTTATTGCTTATGACTCTCATGCGTGAATTCTTCTCTGAATTCATCATATCCTGTTTCTCTTGAATTATACCTGAGTTGGTCCCTAGTTACATAACAGACACTCAAAGAATTATATATGATATGTATATGTGTATACACATGTATCTGTACAGTACAGGCATGCTGTGTCCACATAGGCCGGAAGAGGGTAGAAGATTTCCTGGAACTGGAGCTATAGACAGTTGTGAGCTATCATGCGGGGGCTGGGAATTGAACCCTGGTCTGATGAGCCATCTCTCCAGCCCATCAAAGGATTTTTGTTTGTTTTCTTTTTTGTTTTTCTGAGACAAGAGTCTACATAGAGTAGTTCCCTGCAAGCACCTCCAACCACCCCCAGATAAACAGGGCAACAATAAGCAGAGTCAAAAGCTTATATGGTAAAAATAGACACATTGTTAGAGAACTTGCTACTTTTAGCAACCCAAGTGAAAAGCGTGCTTATCATGGTGGCTAAATGAGCCTCCTACATCACAGGTACACCTCCCTCCCCACAAATAACTGCAGTATCATGTATAACACACACACACACACACACACACACACACACACACACCTTGCTCACAGTGCCCTGCACATACCACAAGATGATCCGTCACTAAAAAGATGAAGAAGCCAGGATGGATATTCCATAGTGATATCTGAAAACAGAAATTGAATAAGCTCTGTCTGGTTTTATTTTTAAGAGTAAAAGGGGGTGTGGCTCAAGTTGGTAGACTGCTGACATAACATGCAGGAAGCCCCAGGTTTGAATCCCTAGCACGGCCTAAACCAGAGGTGATAGTTCACCATCTCTAATCCCAGCAACTTAGGTGGTTCAAGATCAATCTCAGATGATGAGTTTGAGGCCATCCTGGGCTACGTGAGACCCTGCTCCAACCCCCAAATTAAAAAGCAATAGGAGGAGGCAGATACTTTAACTCTCCGTCATGGTAGTTGGAAGGATGGAAAGGCCTGATAGTTTTTCCAACAACTTCTCATAAATCAGCAGATTGGCTGTAACACTTAATAGTTTACCCTCAATTTGTCCAACCTATGCCAACCAATTCCTGTGTCCATCTGCCCGCCAGTTCTTAAGGAAGCATCATGTATCTGGCGATAAGTGGGATGGGGCTGGAGAGTCAAAGAAGGTAGTGAGACTCTGGAGTAGTAGACCCTTGGGAAGATGGGAGACGCAGCCAGGATAATATCCTGTGGGGTGTGAAGCACCTTGGGCGTCTTAAAGAGTGCCTCTATTCAAGGAAGTGCTACTTAATCATCATTATCGATATTATCAGCGTTCCCTGGGTGCCAGAGACAACTGTGGAGTCCACATCTGCCTTGAATTTGAGGATGGACACAATCTCCATCTTAGAGACTTCACCGTTAAGTTGGCTTCTAGACTTAATTTTCTATGAACTAGTCTAAACCACAGTCAGTGGAGTTCATGTCAGTCTGAAAGCGACTATGAGTCTTCTGCTGCGTGCAGGTCCTCATGGCTCGCTGAAGAAGGCAGGTGAAAAATGAATTCTTGACTCTTTGGAGACTTGTGGCATTGAGGAAGCAGTGAAGATGTGTCCACACGAAATTCCAATGAAATTTAGTACCAGGCCGAGGAGAGCTCAATGGCCCCGTCCATAGACTTGACTCACATCCGACGCTTGCTATAACAATGTTAGGAGCCTCACTCCTCCCTGGGTCTTGGTTTCTTTCTCAAAAGGATGAAAAAATTGTGAAAGGCAGGCTCAGAGCATATGAGCATATTTTCTTTTTATTTCTTTATTTATTTATTTATTTTCAAGATAGTGTTTCTGTGTTGTAACTCTGGCTGTCCTGGAGCTCACTCTGTAGACCAGGCTGGCCTCGAACTCACAGAAACCCACCTGCTTCTGTTTCTCAAATGCTGGGGTTAAAGGTGTGTGCCACCACCGCCCGACGAGTGTATTTTTCAGTCCTAAGCTCTTTAAGAAAGATTCTTGGACTCTCGAGAAGCCGTTCTGACTAGGACAGAGAGGATTTGACAAGGAGTTTTGGCCCTAGTGTTGACAAGGGTGTGTGGCTATGCAAGGCTTTGGAGGCCTGACAAAATTCTGGGCTCTGTCCAAACACTTTACAAGAAACAGAACCTTTGGTGTGATTGTGAGAGACTGGGTTTGCAGATGCCCTGTGCATGAGAGGAGCATGGTTCGTGGTAAGAGCATTCGGTGTTCCCTCCTCGGCCCTTGGCTTAAGCTCCCAAACACCATTAGCACGTTTGTACTCGGGGCTTTTGTTGTTTCTCCTTTCACCAGTCTGTTGAGCTCTCCTGTTATGGGCCTGCCCTGTGCTCAGCACAGAAGCAAAGGTACTCATGCACAGCTCTTACAAATACTTCTGAGAGGTGAGACTTCCCCAAACTGGCTTAGTTTACATCTGCTTGTCCTCTTCCATTACGTAAGTCCTGGACAACCTGAAGTCAGTCTTGCTGGTAATTTACAGAGCCTATGTGGGCCTGATATATCCAGCCCCAAGGACCTGTATGGACCACATTCGGGTTTGCCGGACTCTCCCATTTTCTATACTTCAGCCCTCTCCCTTCAGAACTGGGAAGGAAACAGAAATTAGAAATTCTTATGCCAGTGTTGGGAGACGGCTCTGTGGGTAAGAGTGTTTGTTGTGTAATCATGAAGACCTGTGTTCAAATCCACATGACCCACTTAAAAAGCCAGGTGTAGGCTGTATGTGTCTGTAACCCCTGCATTGATGGACAGAGATGAGGAGATTCCAGAAACTTGCTAGCAAGCCAGCCTGGGCAGATAATAAGTTTTAGATCCAGTGAGAGACCCTCTCCCAAGCAAATGAGGCAAAGATGGAAAAAGGAAGACACCTGAATCTTTCTCTGCCTCCTAGGCGTGCATGCACATAGTGTGTCCACACAGTCATGTGATTTGTTACACATGCATACACATAGCACACACTATATACATTTATACCATACACACACACACACACACACACACACACACACACAACCTAAAAAAAAAAAAAAACAACAACCACACACCTACTCATATACAAAAACACAACTAAAAACATTTATAAAGAAAAAAGAAATTCTTAGCCAGGTATGGTAGTGCACACCTTTACTTTTAGTACTCAAGAGGTAGAGGCAGGCAGATCTCTGTGAGTTCGAGGCCAGCCTGGACTTCAGAGTGAGTTCCAGGACAGCCAGAGTTACAACAGAGAAGCCCTGTCTCGAAACACAAATAAGCAGGGCTACATAGTGAGCTGCTCCCTGTATTAAAAAAGCAAGGAAGGGATGGAGGGAGGGATTCTTGTCTCAACTTTGTGTCTTATTGTCCGCTGACTGTGGGCAAACTCCTTTATCTCGCCTCAAGGGTTGAATGATATGAGTCCTCTTGAATGGGCTAGGTACATAGTTTCCAAAGTGGATGCCCTCTGAGCTATTTTGAAAATAAGATAGATGTACAAGAAAAAAAAAAAAAGAATTCAGCTACCATTCAAGCTGTTGTTTTCCCTGCGTGGTGTCCCGACACAGAGAGTATGGATGGCTCCTGGAACAACTTACAGATTTGATTCAGGATCTCTGTGAGTGAGCCTGCGCACTGAGGCAAGATTAACCAACCAACTGACTGACACACAGGCTCACTGGAGACACAGGAGCGCTGGCTTAAGCCTGTCCTGGGGTTTGTAACATGTCAAACCGGATGTCTTCCATCATGGTGCTTTGTAGGCTGGAGTTCATGCTCACGACTGCAAGATTTGCTTTAAACAAAACCATGAAACAGGTGAAATTTGTTCTTGCCCCCTTATCCAACATTTTCCTTATCTGGCATCCGTCTGTCAGATCCCTCTTTACCTCTTCACTGGCTAAAACTCAAGGGACTGCTTGAATAAGGAGCCCTGAAATGTGGTCTTTCTGGTTACGCATGTAAGACATTGGCAGATGAGTTGGAAGGCCTTGCAGTGTCAGTGACCTGCTCCGGACCTGATCCCAACCCTGAGGGAACAGATACCCTGGACTTGTCCTTGATCAGGGAAGTCAGAGAGTCCTTTCCCTTTATTTTCTGGTCCTGGAAAGGAAAGATCTAGAAATGCCTCAACACAGCACCCTGACTGCACGCTTTCCATCCTCCTAGTCTTGCCCTTGCCCTTTCCCCGAGTTGTGTCTGTTTATTTGGCTATTATCATGGGGCTCTGCAGCCTGGGGCTTTTCCAGAGAAACTCTACAAAGCCCTGATGAGTACTCGGAGATCAGCTGGGCTTCCCCAGGGCGCCAGCTCTCTCCCAAGAGGATTAGAAGAAAATAACTCATGTTTAGCTGCTGTCTGTTTGCCTGTCCCCAAGGCTTGCTTTCAACTGGCCACGAGGATTCGTTCTCCTGTACTTCTCCCTACAACCACAAAACAGGGTCCACTAGCCTATCTTGAGAGTCCCGGCTGCCAGAGAGCTCATGACAACAGAATTCAGATAAGTTATCCAGGCCTTGGCTTTACCAGAATGGCCTGTATCCTCTCTGCACACAGGTGCTCACAGACAGATAGATACACGTGTTCCCCTGCCCAAAGATCACAGAGCCTCTCTCCTTTAAAGGTCCCTCAAGGGCTCCCAATGCTCCATATGGACATAATAGGCAAAGTCAGCAAGCAGAAAAAAAAATTGGTTGTTTGTCATTCCCCAAAGTCCCCATGTTTGACTTTTTCTTTCACACTGTGTCTAGCAGCCTGAGTGAGCCAAATGAGTTACCAGACTCAGCAGATTCAGAAAAATTACCCCTAAATCGATTGCTATCTGTTAGAAGGAACTCACAGAACTTTCTAGAAGGAAGAATCAGATGGGTCAGAACATCTCAAATTTGTAAATACATGTTAGACCGATGGAGTTCCAAATGAACGCACATTTGAGTTGGTTAACCATGCTCAGAATTCCAGGAAGCTGACCTGGAAGGGACCACAAATCCCCAGGAAGGCATTCCCACGTAAGCCAACAGAAAGTTCTGAAACAGATCTCTACCCCAACCTCAACCCCTATTGTGAAGTAAAAGGCCATTTTCGGGAAGAGACTAATTAATGAAATTGCCCGTCTTCCCTAGTCAGACCTGCCAACAAAGTGCTTCATTAGTGAGCGGCAGGCTAGACATTGTTACCAGGGAAAGTAGAACAGGCTAACGACAGTGTTCATCATGGGATGATTACAAAAAATATTGTTAATGCCACCTCGGAGCTGCCATCTCCACTGCCGAACTTGGGCTGTCCTGAATCACTGTTCCCATGGCAACTGGAAATCAGTATACTGCTTATCATAGATGGGGGTACCGTACCTCTGTGTTACCGTTGCTGAAAGAAGTATGGCTATTTTATTTATTATCCAAGCCATGGAAAGTTGCACTTAATAGTACTTTTGAGAAACGTGGTCCTTAGACATCCACAGAAGTCTGTTTGAAGCACTGAAACTATATGTTTTGATGGAAAAGCTTCTCAGCTCAAAGCTTTGTATCCGTGAGTCATGATGGCTTCCAGGCTGGTGAAATTTTAATACTCTACTCTTTGCTGAGAGGGATCTGACATAGGAGATTTTTAAACCACGTAAGTCTCAGCAATGAGATCACAGGATAAAGAAAGGACAGTGAGCTCCAAAATGACCTTAATAAAATACACACTCGGCTGAACACTCACAAGACTTAATCTGTCTCGTTAAGGATGGGTTGGATTTGTGATTTTTGAAGTAAAGTGACCTATTGATATTGATTTGAATTCAAACATTTTCTTGGTGGAAGAAAGTCCTTAGGTGAGAAGTAATGATGAAAGAGAAAAAAAAAAAATTCAGGAATTTTAGAAAAATTGTCAGTTGTCAAAATAATAGCTAGAATAACAGAGACTCGCCCTTGCTGGTTTGGTTAACGCATTTACCCTTCTAGCTTAGAAGAGAACCTGGTGTTGACACTGGAATGAAATTCCCCTAATCTTCTCATTGCTATTTTAGCAATGTGTTTTGGAAAATGTGTGAAATTGATTCCCACTTTTCCTATCAGGAAGTCAAATCCAATTCAGCAGAAGTAGAAACTGCCCTGAGCAGACAGGAAGCTAACAGGAGCAGATTAGAGAAGAAACTAATAAACAAATACAGTATTTGCTTATTAATATTGCTATTAATATTGTATTAATTGCTATTAATATTGTATTAATGCTGCTGTTAACTCAAGATCACATAAAACGGAATCACTCTTTTCAGGGAGGTTTCCTTTAGGGAAAGGTTTTTTTTTTTTTTTTCTTTCCTATTCCACAAATGAACAAAAAGCCAAAGGGGGTGGGGGGAAAAAAATCTTGCAAGCGGGAGAGACTGTGCATATGTAAAGGGTAGGGATGGAGAGTAGACGGGAACTCTACTCTGTATTCAGTTTCACAGTGAATACAAAATTACCCTAACAAATAAAATCCAAGGTCAGGCACGGAGATACACAACCTGTCATCCCAACCCTTAGGAAGAGAGGATTGCTGCAAATTTAAGCATAGCCTGGGCTACAGTGAGTTCCCAACCAGGCTGCAACAGAATGAGATCCTGCCGATCAAAACGCTCCTCTATAAAACCAAACCAAGAAAGCCATTATCTAAACAATGTCAGTAACTGATAGACGAGCAGTTTGACTCCTAACTCTTCCCATCCCTTTAAAGACTTGCCTTAGAAGAAAAGAAGTCAGGGAAGGACAATATGAAACAGGAGAAGAAACTCTGGAGATTGATAAGCTCCGTGACTAGGTTCTGCTCTGGAGAAGTTCCTTAAACCTGAGGGGACTACTCCATCAGAATGACCTGTGTCCCAAGCGGGTGGGGTGAGTCTCAGTCTAGGCTATGGACCAAATCCCCAGGTTGAGCAACACCCAAAACCTCTACCAACTAGATGCTACCCCCCCTCCCCAAGCATCTCCTCCAGGTGGCTCCCCCTTATGCACGCACATTACTGTACTCATGGCTGTGACCAAAATCATCTGACCATGGCAACTTTAGGAGGAAGGGCTGATTTTGACCAGCAGTTTGAGGATGTAGCCCATCATGGTTGGGAGAATCGTGAAAGCAGGAGCAGCTCACGGCTGTGGAGGCAGGAGTAAGAGGCCACTTTCTCACACCCCTGCAGACCGGGAAGCCAAGATGCAGCAGGCTATGGGCCTCCGGCCCCACCCTACAAACACCCACCTTTTCTAGCCAATCACAAAACAGCACTGTCAGCTTGGAATCACGAGTTCAAACACATGCTCCTGTGAGAGACATTTACCTTCTCAACCATAACACAGCCGTCCCTAGAAGAAGAGGTAGGTCGTAAAGCATTTTGCTTTCAAACTGCTGCTGCTTCTCAGAAAGGAAAACACACTGGTCTTCAATCTGCCTGTAAAGAGGGTAAAGGAATCATCCATGTTTTGTGAAAAAATAAGTATCAGTGTACACACACACACACAAGCAAAAGATAGTGTCAGAAAGAATCACAAAGTGTAAAGTATAAAGACACCAGCTCATGTTTTGTGTAAATTTCCATTACTGTAATGAAATACCTAACATAATCAAATTCAACAGGAGAAACACTTAATCTGGCTTATAGTTTCAGAGGTCTCATCAGTTGACTGCTTTGCTTTTAGTCCCAAGACAAGACAGTGGATGGTGGCAGCAGCGTCTGGTAGAATCAGGGTATAAGGGAGTGGGGCACCAGAATCCTCTTCAAAGACACCCATAGTCTAACAGCCTCCCGTTGACTCCCACCACTTACACAATATCCCTTCACACGTGCGCATAAGGGAGGCAGATCCAGACTGTAACGCTCTTGAAGAAAATAAACTTAAGGCACAGACACAAATGTCCCAGGATGACTCGATCAAAGTATCATTTATTCTCTAAGGCATTGGCAGGGATATCAAAGAAAAGTTGTTAAAGTTTTTGAGAACTTTAAAGAAAAAGTAGGCGATGAAATCGTGAGAAGGAAGGGGCAGAGCTGAGTTAAAGAAACCAAGAAATAAAAGGCAGAGAGAGTGCAGAAATGGCGTGTGAGTTAGAAATAACAAGCATATGAGCTGAAATGAAATGCTATCTATTGTCAACAGAAAAAAAACCTATTCATATGATCCCAGTGAACTCAGATCACAGATCAGGAAATAGAAGAGAGGGAATCCAGAAGCTACAGAAGACACTCACGTATTATCCCCTGTAGGCTGCTGTCAGAGTCCCTGGATACAGACTCTCAGGAATGGAAGAGAAGACTTGGAACATGCTATCAGAACACTTCTGGAAAAGAAAAGGAGGCAAACCTACCCTAAGAAATACAATATAGAAAGTTCACATTGCAAGCTTGTCTCAGTTAAGCTGTTAAACCCCAAGGAGTCATTCTTCAATCCAGAATAAGTGAATTTCCTTCAGGGAGGAAAACCAGCCAGCTGGCTCAGATCCAAAGGAACGCTCTCAGAAAATCTGAGCGGGCGCTGGGGAGACAGCCCAGTCCGTAAAGGTTGTCTGGTATCTTTTGTAAAAACCTCAATCGTTGAAACAACCTTCGTTTAGAAACAGAAAACGTGGTCTAAGGCCGTGGGGATGGTTCAGTCCGTGAAATGCCTACCCTGCAAACATGAGGACGTGGGTTTGGATCCCCAGCACCCATGTAAAAAGTTGGACACGGTAGGGTATGCCCACAGCACTCGCCTTACTGGGGGCAGGGAGCAGGTTAGAAGCTGAGAGGCAAATCCTTGAAGATTATTGGCAACCAGCAGCCTACCTGAACCGATGAGATTCGGGGAGAGACCGTGTTTCAGAAACTAAAAGTGGAAAACAGTACAGGAAGAGGTCTGTCATTGACCTTGGGGCTTCACATACACAGGCGCATGTGTGGACCGATGCACACACATGCATAACCCACACACACCACATACAAACAACATATAGCAACACACATTATTTGCTTTAACCTACTGAAACAGTGGGGGGGGGGGTCTTTTCTTAAAACAGATATAATACGCTAAATAGTTAACTAAGGTTAATTGTAGATGGTATAGATATTTGAAATTATTTTTCTTGCTTCACTTAATTACTAATAGAGGGTAAAAAAAAAAAAAAAAAAAAAAGACTGTGTTCCAGGACATTCTCACCTGTACGAGTCCTTTTCGTTGGTGGTTGGTGGTGGATCCAGGTGGGAATCTACTCTTACCAGGTCCCAATGGCACTGAAAAATCTTTTCCAAATCGATCTTCATGAACACTCACAACTCCTGGCTTTGTGGGGATGACTTAATGGATGTGTCTCTTTCTACTTCTAGAACATGTGAAACAGGTTTGGGGGCATGCTTAGCAAAGAAACAGAGGAGAGATGCTTTGAAAACTTTAATGACCAAACCTCTTTTTTTCCTTTTTCTTTTTTTTTTGAGGCAGCATCTCACCGTGTAGCCGTAGCTGACCTGGAACTTACTTGTTATGTAGACAAAGCTGGCTTCACACTCACAGAGAGCCACCTGTCTCTGCCCTTTAAATGCTGGGATTGAAAGTGTATATTCCCATGCCCAGCCATGAGTCAAGCCTTTTAAACAGCTTGAGATACGAATCATACTTTTAGGGAGTGTGATCCTATGGGTTTTGATATAGTCGGTAAGATGTGAAACCCATCAACTCTGTCTGATTGGATACTTGCCCCCCAACTCCATGTGTGTGTGTGAGAGAGAGAGATGGGGGGGTGGGGGAGGGAGAAGATTATTTGGATGCATGTGGTTGGATGGAGGCCAGAGGTCAAGTTCAGGTGTGGTTTCCCAGGAGCCATCACTGCTTTTCGAGACAAGATTTCTTACCCGCCTGGAGCTCACCAAGTAGGCTAGGCTGGCAAGTGAGTGTCAGAGACCTGCCTGTCTCTGCCTCCCCTGCTCTGGGATTTCAAGTGTGTGTCACCATGCCCGGCTTTTCCACACGGGTTCTGCAGGCTCGGTGCTGGTCCCCCTGCCTGCAGAGCGAGCCCTTCGCCGACTGAGTCATCTCCACAGCCCTGACAGCAGAGCAGTTCTGTCAACCCCCAAAGAGATCCTCTGTGGTCCGTCAGCAGTTTCGTCCCCATTCCTCTTCCCTTCAGCCCCTGCGACCCATTATTCTGCTGTCTCTCTCTATAGATCTGCTTATTCTGGACATCGCTTATAAATGAGATCACACAAGCGTGCTCTTTTGTGACTGGCTCTAGTCACTCAGCATAATGTTTTGAAGCCTCCCTTATGTCACAGCCTATGACAGCATTTTGTTTTAAAAGCTGCATGACACACCATCTCATGGCTAAGGCTTTTTGGTTTTGTTTTGTTTTTTTAATCCATTTATCAGTGGATGGACATTTGGTTGTTTCCACGTTTGGCCATTATGAATAGTGTTGGTGTGATTAGGCATTACAAGATTTTATGCAAACATATGTTTGCATACTTCCCGGTTGTATTCCCTGCTACGGTGGAATGGATACGTTTGATGCTTATTTAGAGCCCAAACATTGAAACCACTGCGTTCTTTTCTATTGCAGGCGGAAATGGTACACAGTGCTTTCCAGGCCCAGCGGGCTTTCCTACTCATGGCCTCTCAGTACCAACAGCCCCAAGAGGTAAGAGGATATCACAACAAACAGGGCTGCCTTGGGAGCAGGCAGAGTGAGACATCAAATAGGGAGCCAGAAGAGTAGCTCCCTTGTAGTAGCAATGCTGTCTCTAATCTAGATCCACGGGTACAGCGTATCTCCAATCGTTATAGCTGTGGTGTAGTGTGTGTGTGTGTGTGTGTACACATATATAAGTATACATATATACTATATCACTATATATGTCACTATATATATGTATATATGCGTGTGTGTGTATACATATATGTAATGACAAGTTTGTGTGCACGAGTGCATGTGTGTATATCGCACCCCTTGACACCCAATGGCAAAGGCCCCTATAATGTATCTTCTTATTACTGATATATTATGATTAAGGCCAAGTACATACAATGACAACGGACATCACCCCCTTGAAAGTCTATTTGCATACGCATCTTCTGCTGGTTCCGTCCTGTTTTCGCAATGAAGAAAATGTTTGTGCTGATTTTCAGCTCCAACTTTGCCTTGCCTTGTTATCAGACTGCTTGACTTTGATTCCCTGAAAATCCTCAGTGTAGGTTTGATGGCTTTTACACCCTCAGTTGCACGCTATGCTGACTCATAGTGCTTCCCCGTGCCCTGTGCCGGCCATGGCCTAGGGAACTTCACAGCAGTTTCTCACTCACTGACTCTTGAAGACGGTCTGAGACCCGATGCTATCCAATACACTCCTGAGTGATGCCCCAGCAAAAGTAACAATTATACTCGTTAGAAGTCTGTAAGGCCATTGTGTATCCCACCTTGCCATTCTCTGCTACGAGGAATGTGGGTTAAGTTCTCGCAGGTTAAAGATAGTTAGAAGGACTTAGTAGGTAAAGTACTTGCCTTGTGAGCATGAGAAACTGAGACCAGTCCCCAGAACCCATGTTTTTAAAAAGAAGAGTATGTTATTGTACACTTTGTAATCTCAGCTCAGAGAAGCTGAGCCAGGTGACTCCCTGGGGCTCACTGACCAGCCAACCTAGCCTGGTCTAGAAACTCCAGGGCAATTAAACACTGTCTCCCCCCAAAAAAGTGAATGAAACCTGAAAAACAATACCCCTGAAGTTGTCTTCTGGCTTCTAGCAGACACACAAACATACACGTGCAAACACGCTCACACGAAGGTTCTGAGAGACATTAGAGGAATTACCACTCGCTACAATGGTACTGTCCACGTAGTAATTTTGATAATCTTTGATCCAGCATAACGGTTCCACGGGAGGCCCAGGATAAGTCATAATGCACAAATGAATAAAGAGATCAGAGCTGAGGTTAAGAAAAGTGATGGTCACAGGTGTCTTCCACTTTCTAGTACATCATATGAATAAATACAACCTTCCAGCATTCTCTAAGGCCAGGCCCTACCGCACTAGCCAGACTACCAACATCAGGATCATGGAAATGCCACATCCCTCCTCCAGCTGTTCATAATAACATTTTAACAGGTTGATTGTGTAATAATGCGATTGCTGGGTAAAATGTAGATTATTAACAGCGACCAGCTGAGAACGGAACAATTGTTCTTCTCATTATCTTGCATCTAAAGTTTGTTAACAAATTATATCAGGAAAAAAAGAAAATTTGAATATTCTTTATTTCCAAGTAGCTCAAATGTAATAAATAGTTTCCTTTGAATTCTAAAGCAGATTTCTAAAATTGAAACAGTTGCACTGGGGAGAGTCCTGGGAACCAAAGACTTGGACCATTGGAGGATGACACTAGGTTCCTTTAAAGGTAGTCCCTCAGCCCTCTCTCTAGAAGAGGCCTTCCCTGCCTTGATTTCCAACAGGATGAGCTATGCAGATGGGATACCCTGGGATTTTTTTTAATTTAAAAAATTAATTAAAAGTTTTCATAGAGTATATTCTGATCACATTCTTTCCCTAATGCCTCCCCATCTCCCTACCAGCCCAATTTCATGTTTTCATTTTCTACCGCCCCCCAATCCCTCTCTTCCTCTCCCCTCTCAAAAAAAAAAAAATTAAACTTAAAACAAACCAAATCAATAAGGAAAAAATATTTAAAAAATTAAAGCACACTAAACGAAATAAAAGCATGGAGTCTGTTTTGTGTTGGACAACTACCCCTGGGCCTGGGCCTGTCCTGGAGTGGGGTCTGTATGCCCGCTGGTGCTCTGCCAGAGAAAATGGCTTCTCCCTCTCTCAGCAGGTACCAACTGTGAATAGCTTCTTGGCTAGGGATGGGATTCTGTCCACTTCAGCTCCCCGTCTCACGGTTGGCATTGTGTCTGGTTCGAGCTTGTGAAAATGTTTTAATTACTTAGCTTTTCTTGTTGCTGTCATCAAATACCTGGCAAAGGCACCCTGGGGGAGGAAGGGTTTACTCTGGGCTCACGGGTTGAGGATACAGTTCATTATGGCAGGGAAGCATGGTGGGAGCACGAGGCACACGGTCACGTTTTTTTCCCAGTGGTTCTTTTTATGTGCTGCTGAACCTGCCGACAACGGCGTGTGTCCGCGTGTGTGCACGGGTGCGTGTGAGTGTTAATGTGCAAGGAAGCGCGGGGGAAATTTTTTTTTAATTTCTGGCTTCACAGAAGTGGACTCATGGTCACTGAATGCTCAGCCAGCTTTGAGTCTCTGTAGTGAAATACTGTACCATACATTCTATTCACAAATGAGGAGATGTTTACTTCGCACCGCGATTTGGGAGCTTCCAGACCAAGATCTATCTGTTGGCCTTGTTGGCTTGGGTCTGAAATGAGGGCACTGAATGAGAGTGTGTTGCCCAAGCCACCCATATCCTGAGCTGGGAAGCTGAGAGAATAGGGTATGGGGAGGGTCCCACCAGCCCCCTCAAGGGCATGCTCCCCACCGTCTAAGATCTTCTCATAAAGCCCTACCTCCTGACCTTCCACAACACTTCCCGATATTGCCATCCTAAGGATCAAGCTTTTCCTGAGGACCTTTGGAGTCACCGCCTATAGCCTAACTGTAGCTAGATTTTACTCTACCGAAAAGATCCCTCCAGGCCAAAAAAAAAAAAAAAAAAAAGGCACACCTTTAATCCTAGAGGAGGCAGAGGCAGGTGGATCTCTGTGAATTTGAGGCCAACTTGATCTACATAGGGAGTTCCAGGTCAGCCAGGGCTACATAGTGAGAGCCTGCCAAAGACAGAGAGAGGAAGAGAGAGGGAATGGAGGGAGAGAAGGAGGAAGGGAAGGAAGAGACAGAAGAAGGGAGGGAGGGAAGGCGAGCTCTCTTACCTTGTCTCTCCTTTCTTTAACTTGTACTCATTTCCAGTGCTGAGGATTAAGTCAAGGGCTCACACATGCTAGGCAGGTTCTCCACCACGGAACTGCATCCCTACTCCTTGGAAGTCCATGTTAAGTTGCAATAGTTCCTTTCCCTACAGGGAAGCAGGAATTTAGGACTGGATCTTTCCTTCCATTGTGTACACAGCCTGGAAACTGAGAATGGAAAGTAGGGTCAGAGCCTCCTGCTGGCTACTTATCTCTGACTGTGTGCCCCTCAGCCCAACCTCTGCTCGGTAAGCTTTTCATAAGGATTCGCCCATGCTTGGAGCACTCTTCAAATGTGCTAATATCCACTCATTTTAAACCAAGAGAGAAAGCCTTGTAGGCAGCAGCCTCTGGACTTCAGCTAATTATTTACGTTCCTGAGAGCTACAGAGCTCCAGGAAGCATAAATATGCCTGGGATTTTAAAAGGTTTAATAACAAATGATAAACATTTGCAGAGATAGATGCGTTTGCCTTCATTTAAACGTTACACAATGTGTATCGTAATTTATATGTGTATTGAAACATCACGTTTTATCCCATAACGATGTATGGTTTTTTTATTTTCTTATCTATCAGTTGGTTAAGTAAATGACTTGATGCAGTTTCATGTTGTTCTAGACTGAGTCTGAACTTGCTATGAGGTCAAAATTGGCCTTAAAGTCGTAATTCTCCTGCCTCCACTTTTCTAGTGCTGGCTTTCCCAAATGACACCGCACCCAGCTGGGAATCTGTGAGGGTATTCAAGAGCAGAAACTTCGGCTTGCCATACCGCGACATGAATGCCAAGTCTCGTACACGTTAGCTCCGCTAATCCAAATATGAGAATAACAAATTGTCCTGTGTCTTCAATTTTACGAATCTTCATTCTTTTTCTAAGCTGTTGGAGAATTAACCAGGCTAAACCCACCAGATGTTCCCACTGAGGTTCCTACCTGGGGCATGGCAATTAAAGCTTCTAACCCATGTTTTCTTATCTTTGAAATATGAATAATAATCCCTACTTCGTAGAGTCATGAGAATTAGATGGAGAAAAATGTAAGAATCAGGGGACTTAGAAGTCCAGGATTAGTCAGGATAGTCCAACTATTTTAGCAAGAAGTCCCCAAATCTCAAAGGCTTACCAGAGTAGATCTTTCTTTCCTTCTCACAGAACAGGGGTTCTCAACCTTCCTAATGCTGTGACCCTTTAATATAGTTCCTCATGTTGTGGTGACCCCCCCCCACCATAAAATTATTTTCATTGCTACTTCATAACTGCAATTTTGCTACTGTTGTGAATCATAATGTAAATATCTAATATGCAGATGGTTTTAGGCAACTCCATGAAAGGGTCGTTTGACCCCCAAAGGGGTCGCCACCCTCAGGTTGAGAACTGCTGTCGCAGAAGGTCTACTTAGGTGTTTGTCACGGTTCATTCTTTGGTCCTTCAAGGAGGGGGCCTTCTCTCTCGAGTCCTCCGCCACTGTTAGATCCTCAGCACTGACTTAGGAAAGACAACGCAGAATTACTTCCAAGAATATTTTAATGGGCCAGGCCCGGAAGCAGCGTAAGTCACCCCCATTTAGTCTCGTGGCCATTTCTGGCTGCTAGGAAAGCTAGAAATTTTAATCCTTTTGTATACATAGATGGAAGAATTAACAACTTTTCCCAGCATCTAAGACTACCAGAGTGTGTCACTTGGTCTGGCTATAGAGAAGTCTATCTCAGAGCACACGCATTGATTTTTTCCCAGACTCACACAGGTTATCTAGCCTAATCCTGACATTTCCCCCGCCATCCAGAGAAAGACAAAAAAGACTTTGCTATCAGTTACTTTTCTTATGTGTACAACAAAATACCCAACAAAAGCAACTTAGAGACAGAGCGAAGATTTCTTTTGGCTCACAGTTTTGAGAGTGCAGTCCATCATGGCAAGGAAGGCATACAACTGGGAGGCAGGTGGCTGGTCATGCTGAGTCGGTAGTCTGGAAGCAGAGAGAGACAAATGCTGGTGCTCAGCTTGCTTTCTCTCCTCCCTACTCAACCTGAGGGCCCTGTCCCATGGGACGGTGCTGCCCACATTCAGGCTGGGCCTGCCCTTTTCCGTTAAATCTTTCCATACCTTCACATTCACTCTCAACATTGTGTCTCCTAGGCGACTCCAAATCCAGTTGACAATGAAAATTAACCACCACAACTTTAAAAACCCAACAAAGGAATGTTCTCATTGCATTTGCACATAACTAGAGCTGTATCCATACGAATGGCTTCAACACAGTAGTGAGTTCATTCTTGTTTGTATGAGTTTGCCTAGTTCACTGTGACCATAAGAAGTCACGCTATCGCCTGATATTTTGTAACGCCAAAGTCATCGTGTAGGGCTTTGATCTCAGAGCATGTCTGGGCTAAATTACTTGGTGTTAGTGGCAGGTCTGGAAACTGTAAGGGAAAAGCAAATGATTGAACAAAGCCGAACTCCAGAGCGTTTCTTAAGTCTGTGCCCAGAAAACGTCAGACATCACTGCTAAGTCTTCTTGACTAAACCATGATTAGTTTCACTAAGTTCTGCTCTCCCTGTGTGTCAGAGAGCACCATGCAGTAAATAAAATTAGGATTTCCTCCCCCTACCCCAAGGCAAAACATCAAAAACGTATCTATTATTCCCCTGTTGTTAGTTATATGTGCAAATATTTGAATGGATTTTTAAATGTAAAAGTAAGGTTTGAGAAAATGTCAATGGATTGGGATGGAGGCGGGCATGGAGACCAGGGGTCGACATCGGTGTTTTCCTAAATCTCTCTTTGCATTGTTTTTCTCCGAGACAGTTTCTCACGGAACCTGTAGCTCATTGCCTGTACTAGGCAGGCTGTCCAGCAAGCCCCAGGGCTCCTCCTGTCTCCGCCCCCTCAACACTGACCGACAGGTGCACAACACCGTCCCTGTCTTTTTCTACGGGTTCTGGGGACCTGAACTCCAGTCCCTCCTGGTTACATAGCTCACGCTTAACCGAATGAGCTGTCTGCCAGCCCGTATTTGAATGGACTTTTAGATACGTAATTTTTTACATTTCTCTTGAAAAGAGAAAGCAAACTATCAGGGGAACGAAAGAGCAAGCCACGCCCGTGCTTTATCTGTGTTCTCGTGCTCTACTGCGTTTTCATCTCATAGTTCTTTTTCTCCGTGGTCTGGATGGTCCATTCTGAGGAACCTGACCACTGGGCTCTGTTTGCTCATGTCGTACAAGTGTACACATCTCTGCTCTCTGATACTCCTAGACGGGTTGGTTCCCTTCGCGACCAACTCAAAGGCATCCAAGGGCAGTAGCGGATGCTTTTAATTTCTGGAGAAATATGCAAGCATAAACTCAATAAAATACCTACTCAAGTAGTCTACCATACAGCAAGTCAAAATCTATGTCTTCCTAATAGAGGGCTGGATATTACTTGATTTTGGCTTGATCTGAAACAGTCTTGTTATGTTTCCTTGGCTGGCCTGGGTACTCGTATACACCAGCTTGACTTCTAAGTCATGGCGATTCTCCTGCTTCAACCTCCCCGGTGCTGGGATTATGAGGCATGCACCGCTATGCCTGCCTTAGTGGGTTGGTTTTTTTTGTAACCAGCAGCCTTGTGAGCAGTGCTTCACGTTGTAGACAGAGAAATGAGGCCAAAGGAAGCTTTTCACATCAATGTTGCTACACACGGCACGAAAATGTCCTTGGTAATTGTGCTCCGGCTAGCAAGGCTGCCGCCAGCAGAGGCTATAGATGCTAGTTAATGCAGAATAAAACACCCTGGAAGGAAGGGGAGGCGGCAGTTGTATGATATTATCAGGGTCTGCTGGAGTTGACAGCCTGAAGCTAAGCAGGCAGGACTGAATCCCAACAGGAAAGCTAATCACTGGCTTATCAGGATGCCGGGAGGAGGCTGATCCGAAAAGAGAGCCATACTGACAGTCTTCTTGCCCAGACTGTTTGCTTTAGCAGCATAAAGCGGTGATGAGCAGTGAGCTCTGACTGGGAGTGGTAGCTTTACAGCTATTTGGAAACTCGGGGCTGCGGAGGCAAAAAGGATTTGCTAAGATCCTGTCCCGCTGAACTGTCGCTCAGGGTGGCGTTTTTTTTGTTGTTGTTAATTCTAATCTGATAAGGCACATTAGCGCATCGCTCTTTGTGTAGGGCCCGAATTAGGTAATGAATGGCTGTCCAAAGGAAGTGAGGTGATTATCACTCAGTGGGGATCCGGGAGATTACCAGAGGGGCGAAGGTTCATAGAGAAAGATACTGTCCTTTGTTTGATCAATTATGTCATCCTAAGTTTGTTAGAATTCCAGACGGCCTTGGAGATGAATGCTACATAAAGGATGAAGTTGTATTTATTTGACTAAAGGCATTTTTCATTATCTTCTTTGTTGTTGTTGTTCCATGTCAAGATCACTTTAAATTCTTTATAAAATTATTCTCAGCTATTCATCATTCTTTACTGCAAAACTAAATGGCCTCTTGCAGGCCATCGTAAACCTGATATAAAAAGCTAGAAGGGTTACGAGAGCTCTCTCTTAAGACCTGAATCGAAAAATCAAATTTAAAAAGAAGTTGCTGACTCATTCACCAAATCTTAAATTCCTTGGAAGAGCCTGCTGGGGCCTTTTCTTCAAATCTGCTTCTTGGCTTCTGTTTCAGCAAGCAGTAACTGAAGTGGTCTTTTCTGCACAGAGCTCCCATCTTCTCACAAGGCTGTATATGTGAACCCTGCCAGCAAGGAGAAGGGAATTCCAGCTGGCATTCCGATCTGGATCCGCTGTCATAAATTAGCCGGCCAGGGCACAGTCCGTTACTTTTTATGGTCATGTTCTATATTTGTATGTGCTTGGCGGACGGATCACACGACCAAACCACCATTTGATATTGGTGTTTGTCTGCACCAACGAGGGAGGGTCCCACCGGTATTTCACTGGACCATGCTTTTAAGTTGTATATCTGCTTTTCATTGAAAATGCAGACGCGTCTCTGAATACCAGAATTACAGACAATCCAGAACAAACTTTGTATAATTGTCTTCAGAACGAGACAACCTTGCTGTACACGCAGCTCTTTGAGATTGTGCCTTCCAGAGAGTTTCACGCGTGCGTTCTGAACAAGAGCAAATCAGCATTGCCAGACAAATGAAGACCAAATTTCCCTTTAAACATTTTTTTTTAAATTATTTCCTGATTTGGATGCTAGAGGATCCTCACGTCTATTTGTTGGAGAGAGAGCAAATTTTTCAAGCCAGTTGAGAGAGAATTTTGAGAGGGAGGGAGACAGAGGCGGGTGGGGGGGTAGGGAGAGATCACCTATTAATTAATTCTTTCCCTTTCTAGTCTCCATGATTCTTCTCCCATCATAGCTTAATGTTTAGTTTCTGGTGACAAACACCTAAAGAATAGCCCCCATCTTTGATGATTCTTTCCTTTTGTAAACTTAAAGAGGAAAAATGTTTTGTCAGGTTTTGTGGATTAACTGCCGTGGGAGTCGTGCGGGGCCTTCATCCCTGGAATCACTTCTGAGGTAGATGCTCCTGTAAGCAGCTGCTCTCCATCTTTGCAAGGCACCGTTCAGACTCAAGCCCGCTTTAATTTCCTCAGCCCTGTCAATTTCTTTCCCTGGGCTTTTTTTTTTTTTTTAAACAAGCAGCTATTGGATCCTACTCTGCAGCGGTCAGAGCTCTTGGCAGGGGCACATCCCTCATTATTCCACTTGTGCAATTGTTGTTCTTTGTGAAAAAAGATGTTGAGAATGCGATTTCTCATGGTTCCTGCATTGCTGTGTTTTGGGCTGGCCAGGTAGCTCAGTGGGTAAAAGCATTTGCCTGTAAACCTAAGGACCTGAGTTCCATCCCTGGAAGCCTAGTGGTGGGAGGAGAGAACGGACTCAAGCAAGCCGCCCTCTGAAAACTTGTAGCACATGTGTGCGTGCGTGCGCGGAAACACACACACACACACACACACTCACACACACACCCCAAACAGATAAAATGTAACAAAATTTTTTTAGAACTTCCTGTGCTTTGCACTTAACTCGAAGCATAAAGCACTGTGCTTTATACCCCACCGTCCGCTACCAAGCAGTCTCATACATTAAAGGACGGGTTGATGCCTGTGTGTGCGTGTTCGCGTAGGTTCGTGTGTGTGTGTGTGTGTGTGTGTGTGTGTGTGTGTGTACAATCCGTGTGAGATCCAGAGGTCCACATCAGCTCTCTTCCCCGGTTGCTCTCCACCTTCTTTTTGGTTGTTTGCCTTCGTATGTGTGAAGTGTGTGTGCCCTTGTGTGTGTGTGTGTGTGTGTGTGTGTGTGTTAGCATGTATGAGGGAACGCATGTGTGTGAACGCGCACGAAGGCCCCAAAGGCCAGAGTATGACATCAGATGTTCTCTTTCAATGGCTGTCCACTTTCTGAAGCAAGGTCTCTTGCTGAACCTGAACTTATGAATTCATCTAGCCCGGCTAAGCAGCTGGCCCCTGGGGGAGCCCCTGTCTCTGCCTCCTGAGGACTAGGATTGCAGACACACTGCTACACCCGCCTAACTCTTCTGTGGTTTTGGTGGCAACCCCAGCTCAGGCCTGCATGCTTACAGGGCTCTCATCTTCTCTATGGAGCCATCCACCTAGCCCTCCACGTTAGTTTTTGAGACAGGGTTCCTCACTGAACCTGAAAGCTCCCTGATTCTGTTAAACCGGCTGGCCAGTGAGCTTCAGGGACCCTCCCATCTCTCCCCTGCCCTTCGTGCTAGGCTTCAGATGTGTGTCACCACCTTTATGTAGGTTCCCAGAATCCCAACTCGGGTCTTCGTGTGCTATAAACCTTTTACGGACTAAGTCATATGCCCAGGCTTTTATCTACCAGCTGCTGCTCTTTTTGGTAGTCTTCAGCTTCCTCAGCAGCCGGGTGGCTAACACTCCCTGTGATCAAGTGGCTTGCTCGTGTGTCTTCTGGGAAACATCTCACCGTTAACCATTCTGTATCCATTTTCTGTCTCCCCAACAAGACACTCTAAGAGCTTCAAAGACCTTTCAAGCTAACGTGTCTTTGTTGTTATGACACACTGTAGTGTTAGCAAGTGTTTTAGTTGAAGCCAGGTTTAATATAAAGATGACTCAGGCTCCTGGTCACATTTGATTGGTTTAAAGAATAAAAGCTGGGTTAATGAACCACCCTTGCACAGGCAGGGGAATGGAGCAAAGTGACATTTTTATTTAGTATTGATCCGTTGTCTTTCAACACACACACCATGAAAAACTGATGTTAGAAGATGTATTGACTCAGGACTGAAATATCAAGTTTTGGGGTCCAGCTGGGGGGAAGTTGTAGCTGCATAGTGGTCACATAGTTCAAGCCTTGAAAGCATGTTGCCCCCAAGAGTTTAGGTATGGGAGGATTAAAGGAGAGCAAGCCTAGTGGTGTTTAGAAGACACTTCAACTCCAAGACATTTCCCTTAAGACTCTTTTACAAAATGAGAGCCTCCAAGGGTGCCGTGGGATGATTCGTTTGTAGACGGCAGCTCGCTAACGATGACAAACGATCACAACCAGATTTGGGTGACAGATGTAACTCCAACCCTGGGTGATTATAGACTATAGGTTCCGGGAAGAGCATGCTGATTAAATTCACAGGGGCTGTGGAGATCCAGCTGGCCTGATATTTAAATGCTACAGAGAAAGAAAAAAAAAAAACTGCCAATTAAAAGGTTTCTTCCCTGTGCGCGGAGTCTTCATGTAAATTGTGAAAAATGGTGCTTTCTTGTGGCAGGGAAATGGCTGTGAATGTCCAGTATCTGGCCTCCGGAGCCGGTAATGGTGCAGTTTGAGCTACAGAAATGGCAGCGCACAACTTCTGCGTTTACCCTATCTCTGTTGCAGATGGGCTCGCTATACGGAATAATGGCCAGCGCATCGCACAAATTGGATTTAAACGAGTCAAGCAGCGGGGGTCCCATCAATTTCTTTGGCTTAGTATCCAGGAGTTGAATGTGGGCAGGATTCTTCTTGGAAAGTCATAAATTGGATTATCTTTTCCCACAGGGAGAGGGCTATAATTTGAAACTTCATTTTACCAGCTGGAAATAAAGCACAGAGCTGGCCAACTCCGAATCATAAAAGCTAAGATACAATCAAACCTTTGCAATGACTTAAAAAGGTGGCTCCGAGTCTGAGACACGGTTATAAATAGACTCGTCACGCTGATTATCGGAGGTCCTAATATATCGTAGATGTACATTAGCTCGTGGAAAGTCGTGGGCTGGGAAGACAAGTTTCAAGGATGCAGTGCTCGCCACGCAAGGTCGAGATGCTGAGATTGAACCCCAAGAACCTACATAAAGTCAGGCAGAGCAGCAAATGTTAAACATCTGCATCAAATCTGACAGAGGACAGGTAACTTACTCATTTCCAGACCATTCTGGAACCCTTGTTGCAAGCCCGTCTTGCGCTGGTGCTAATTTCTTTTGACATGCAGTTTGACACTGGGAGGCTCTTCCTGGGCCTTGCCTTCACCTCATTCGGGTACGCCTGCTCATGCACAAGCTGCCAGTGTCTCCATGGGTAGGTTTCCAGGGCCATTCTTGCCTTCCTGTTCTTTTCACATCCTACATGTCAGTTTCCTCCAGGGGTTCCCTCTTCTGCAGCTGGTGTGACTGTTCCTGTTCTGTTTCTCTTGCTTGGGGGTACGAGCCAATCGAGAGCGGTCTGGGATCCCTGCTGCTGATTCAACCCTTGAGGCAAACTGAACAAAGCCCATACAGTGAAAATTGAAAAAAGCAAGGAAATTCTATGTATCGTAAGTTTCCCATCTGAAACATGTAAGTAACAGTTTAGAGTGGAAATGCTGACTCCAGTGCTTGCTACACAATCGTAAGGACCAAGGATCAAATCCCAGCACCCGTGTTACAAGCTAAGTGTCCCACAAATATGTGTAACTCCAGCTCCAAGGGATCGGAAGCCTTCTTCTGATCCCCAGATTTATAAACACACACACACACACACACACACACACACACACACACAAAATAAAATAATAATTTAATATTCTTCTTCAAAATCCCAAAGGACTTTCTGTAAAATTTTTGTTGATCATCTGTATCTTTAAAGTCCTTTTTATACAAAAGTTAGAACTCTTGTGTTTTGTTTTTGACTTGGAGGACTGGCTATGTTGTCCAGGGTGATCTCAGACTCCTGAGCTCAAATGATCCTCCTGCCTCAGCCTCACTAGAATTAGCAATGATACGTCTGCAAATCTGTGGCTGGCCACTTATTTGGCCAGCATCTCTCTAGCCTAAACAGAGACATTATCAAAACCATCCTCCAATTCTCGGATGTTGGATTTGAGTTCGACTTAGCCTTCTCAAAAGTAGTCACCGCAGAGGTGAGTGTTGGTGGCGCACGCCCTTAATTCCAGCACTCGGGAGGCAGAGGCAGGTAGATCTCTGTGAGTTCGAGGCCAGCCTGGTCTACAGAGTGAGTTCCAGGACAGCCAGAGTTACCACAGAGAAACCACAGTCTCAAAAAAAAACAAAACAAAGTAGCCGCCACAGAATCTCAGTCCTCTCCCGGAGGGCACTGAGGAAGGTTCTCGGGCCTCAGGGCTTCCTAGTTCTTCTACCTCTCAAGGCTTAACCGAGAGAAGAGTCAGCTGGAGCAGTGGCGGGTACGCAGGAGTTGGTTATATTCCTGTGGCCTATAGGAAGACAAAGGGGGCATGGGGAGCCAGAGCCAATCCTCAGAACCATCCTGCCCTTATTTGCTTCTGAGTGTCTTTGTCCATCAGCCTCCTGGGCAGGGAAAAGCAAAGCGTAGGAGTTAATTATTAAGAAAGCGGTGCCGAAGAGCCGCCCACACTCTTGTCAAGGGTCAGACGGCCACATTTATTGCCTTCGCTTTTTTTTTTTTTTTAACATTCTTTTAAGTCAGGTTATCCTAAACTTAGCTGTCTCTCCAACACGGGAGCATTCGGTCAATTTAACGGTTGTCATATACAATGAGTAATCACGGGCAGAATTCCAGAAGCATCAGGGAGGGGCCCGCAGAATAGAATGTGACTGTTCAGTGCTTCCCAGCACCGTCGAATGCCTGCCTGCCCTGTGTTCGGGGCTTACGGCAGGGCCCAACACACGTGCTGTCGCTTCATTTGCGTTTCTCATTGCTCAACAAAATACTCAACAAAAGCAACTTACGAGGAGAAAAGGCGTACTTGGGCTGACAGTTTGGAGGGAATGTTTATTGTACTGGGAAGGCCACAGTCAGGAGCTTGGAGCAGCTGGTTGCATCTACAGTCAGGAAGCAACCTCTTCAAAGAACCCCTCCCATGAAGCACCAACTTTCCACAAGTGTTCTTCCCTTAGATAATAAAACTATTCTTTTTTCCTTTTTTTTTTTTTTCCTCCAGCCAGATTCAAGGTAGCGCTCACATGACTACTTACACTCTGCCTTCCCTTGTGGGCCTCAATAAAACAATTCTAAGCGGCCTGCTCCGATCAGTTTCTTCCTCTGTTGTCCTTACAGTACACATCCCTTTAAGATTTCTTTCCTTGCCATCAGAGAAGGCCCTCGAAAGCCTGGTCTCTCCCTGATCAGTTCCCTCCATTTCCACGGGGCTGGTCACTTCACCTGCTGATGGTGCCCGCTGTGTGTCCGGGTAGAGAGGCGTCTTCCCAGGAGAACCTCACATGCTGTTGGCCCGGAAGCACATGCACCCCTCTGCCACTGTGTTCCCACCTTTGTTCTTTGCCCCTAGTTATGAAACCCCAAGCCCCCTGCTCCTTGTATGGGTACTCCCCAACCCCCTTGGCTCCTTTTTACTTCACTCCTATTCCATGTGTCCTGCTGGTGCCCCAGCCTGGCGCTCTGGAATCCCAAACCTTCCCTTTATTCCGATTTACCCTCATTCTGAAAGGAAGGGGAAAATAGAGCAAAGAATGAAGGAAAGAAGGAGAGAGTCTGAGAGAAAAGTGTGGAGAAGGGAGAGAAAGGGAATAGTTGGCTGCTTTTCTGTTGCTTGGTAAGAAGGCAATGAAACTTGCTTATTTTAATACTGAAATAAAGCACAGGAGAAGAAAACACTCCACCACCCGTTGGGCAAACACTGCCCAGTGGCCTTTGTCTGCTCTCAGCCTCAGAGCTCCCCAGTTCTTTCAGCAGCTATCACAAAACAAAGCAAACAAGCAGAAAACACAACTAATCCCAGATCCTGCTGCTGATTCCCACAGCCTGTGGGAAGCTCCCTGACTACAGAGGGTGGATGTCTGCAGTCTTTTGCCCTTTACTGTTTGCAGCAAGCCCACTATGCCAGCCTCTCCAGGCTACCTAAGTTCTCGGAACGCATACACTTTGCTGTGTGAAGGGATGACGCGTGGAACACACACCTTTCTCTTCCTCGTCAGTGACGTTTTTCCTTTTCACAGGCGTACTTTCAGTACCTTTCCTCTGAGATGCCAGCAAGCCATGTGCATTGTGTCGAGGGCTTTGTCATAAATGCTAAGCTGGTAGGGGGAGCTGGAGAAGAGGTCACAGGGAAGGGGCCTCTTAAGCCTGGCCTTGCCAGACAGGCAGAACTCAACCAGGGGAAATTGCAGATGGAAGAACCTGGAATGTTTTTGCTCTGGTGTCACATAAGTGGGTTAAATCTCAGTCCCTTCCCAAACCGTCTACCGAAATGACTCGGTACGAATTTATTTCTTTTTAAACAACAGATCGTTGACTTTAGTTTCATTCGGTGGATTTCCTTCCTTTTTATAATTAAATTGGGGCTGTTCATATTGATTTCTAAGGTGTGTGTGTGTGAGAGAGAGAGAGAGCGGGGGAGGGGGGAGATAACTTTCAGGAGTCAGTTCTCTCCTTTCACCATGGGAACCCAGGATTGAACTCAGGTCATCAGGTCCCTCAGACAAGAATTTTTAACCCACTAGCCACCTCGCTGGCCCCATATTGACCTTTTGAGATCCTGTTTGTCCACAGCCCACGTCCGCTCCTCTCTTGTCCCCGTTTCTTGCCTTCTCTCTTCAGCTCTGCGGGTCCTCTGACACACGTTAATTTCCATTGCCTTATGAGTTAGGCCAAAGATGACTTTAAGTGGCCTCTGGTTCACACGTTCTTACGGATGTATTTCAGAAAAATCATTTAATTGCTTAAATTTATTTTTTACTAAGGAAGCGGGTGCCCTGCTAGGAAACAAAAGGAAAGGATTTCATTTCCCTTCTGCTATCCATCCTCATTATCCAAGATCCTATGGGGTTCTCTTAGTTTACCAGCCTCACCCCCCCCCACCCCGCATCGTATTAATCTTTGCTTAATACTCTATTTGTTTCACAAAGATACCGTCTGTTCTCTCTCTCTCTCTCTCTCTCTCTCTCTCTCTCTCTCTCTCTCTCACTCTCACTCTCTCTCTAGCTCTGTGTGTGTGTGTGTGTGTGTGTGTGTGTGTGTGTGTTGTGTGTGTTGTGCAGGTCACATGTTGGCAAGATGGGTGTCTGTTTTGATGATCAGTCTGGAAGTTTAGTTGACTGGTTGCTTTAGTCTTAAAATCATCTCTTCTGCCTCCAAACACACAGTGGCCATATCCCAAGTACTGTCTTTTAACTTAGTCGAGAGTTTTGCTCAAAAGTCTTAGGAAAAACTTCTAAGGGAAGTATTATCCTCATGTCGTTAAATACTTTCCTCTTGATGGCTTTGTTGTTGTTGTTGTATTGTTTTAAGGTAAGAGACGATCAAGAGCGTTTCTCTGGACTCTCCTGTTGTCCAAGCCAGAACTCTGCTTCAGTTCACTACTAGAGATCACTTCCTGTTCTGAGTTCATACTTGTCACAATTCCCTCCTAACATCATTGCTATCCATGCCCTTTAAAGCTTGGAGGAGTAGCCAGGAACAGTGCTAAACACCTGTAATCCCAGCAGCTGGAAAACTGAGGCAGGGAGATTGTGAGTTCCAGGACTGCCTGGGATATAAAAAAAGATCCTTTTTCAGAAGAAAGAGAGAAAAGGCTGGGGTTCCTCCCTCCATGACCTAGGATACTGTGTCTGTGGCACCGCTGCAGCAGGTACCTCGAGCAGAGTGGTCCACACGGAACATCGCTGCTGAGGACGAGAGCAGAGTGTGTGTCGAGTGTTGTAAGTCTGTCTCTGATCTCTGTCTTCAAGTTTACCCAGCATTGCCTGATATGCACCGTATTTCTGTGTCTAAATTTCTCCTTTTCAGAAGCACAACATCTGTCTTAGTCCATCTGCACTGCCTTAACACAATGCCTGAGAATGGGTACATACATAAGTCTATCTGTGCAGTTCTGAACACTGGGATGTCCAGGACGTCTGACGAAGGCCTTCTGGCTAGGTTATAACACGGTAGAAGGCATCACTTAGGAGAGAGAGAGGCACCAGAAGCCAAACTTGTCTGTTTGTAGGAAATCCTCTCCCAGAATAGCAGTGTTACCCCATTCATAGGGGTGGATCCATGTGCTTTCATAACTTTGATGGGCTCGTACCTTTATACCGTTATGTCATAATTACATTTCAGTGGGCATTCCAGAAGAGACAGCATTGAAACTGTAGCCACAGTCACATGGGATCAGTGGCCCACTGCTGTTCATCTGAGCCACCTCCCAACCAATGCTATCTGTGCTCTCTGTTTCCAAGTTCACATCCTGGGGTGTCTGGGGTTAAGCTGTCAACATACAAACATGGGGACAGGAAGCAGTTCAACCCACAATACTAATTTGTCAGGGAGCATTCTCCCATCGTTATCTGTGGGTGTGGATGCTCTGATTTGTGCCAGTTGCTCTAGACTGTCCATGTTCATGTCACCACGTATTATTCTCCATAGTGACAGCATTTATTTCTTCCCTGGAAGCTGTTGGCATCAGCTTGCCTGCTCAGGTGGGTAGCCCGGGGCCATTTGTTCATCTTCCTTTAAAGATTGGAGCTGTCAAACGATGGCATTTAATTTGTGGGGCTGGTTTACTGTTTATGAAACTTGTCGTGGTGTGTAAGTCATGGGTTGCTGGTCCTGTCTTCCAACGATCTTGCAGCTGATGACCTGGGAAAGTGTTACTACTGATACAATTCATTCTTACCAGTCCAGGGCGTATAACATCCAGTGCTAATTTTTCATTCCTTTTTTTTTTTTTAACCCCTCACCCCATGGACTCCTTTCCCAAATTCCTAGACAGCCTCATGAGCATCTTGAACACTGAGGAGAAGAGGCTGTGTGCCCAGACTGTGTATTTGGATCATGGTCCAGTGATCTGCGACAAGAACCACTGTTGGGATGAAAATAAAAACTAAGCCAGGAGTAGTGGTACATGACCAGCGCTTGGGGAGGCAGGAGGATCAGGAGTTTCAGAGTCAGTCTCACTACAAGGCTGACTGGCTCAGTTGGCTTGTGTTCCCTGAAGCTCTTCTCTGATAGTGATGGTGTTTGTGGCCAGAGAAAAAGAGACACTAATAATCTCTACTTCGATTTCCCAAGGCTGACATGTCTGCTTCTGTGTGTGATGTGGGTGGGGCGTCCTCTCATATATAAGGCCTTGTAACGAGTGCTTCTACACTGAATTGCTGGAAGCCACAGCCGGGCTCGCATGACCGCAGGCTGCCTCTTTGTCGGATGAACGTTGTACATCTGGCGGCACCGCCCATGGTAATGTGATAGGCCTCGCAATTTTAATTTTAACAAAAAACTACATCTGCCAGGCTCGTTTCAACTGACAGGATAAATATCATGTTCCGTCGCCAGTTTGTCAACACCCCCTCCCTTTCCATCCCTACCTGATGTGTTCCCTGGGTGGCTTACGAATTGAAAGATCAAGTGGGATACAAATGAGCCTGAGCATGCGTGTTGTGTGGCTTCTGGGGCCGCCAGTGTTGGTGTGGGACTGAGTCCATGTAGGAGAAGCACACGAGAGCGAGCAGGAGACAGTGTTTTGCATGAGAGCCCCGTGGAGATAATAGCTCCTGGAGTGGTCAGTACCCGCGGGGACACCTGGAGCTGTTTTGATTGCAGATGGTGGGTGCACTGTGCCCTTGTCTTAGGACTCACATCCTGTTGCTCCTTTGACTACAAACTGTCCCCAAACAAAGATGTCATTCCACACTCTCCCTTCCATCTTTGAAAAAAATCATTCTTTATTAGCATACTGTGGACAGCCTCCGGAATGAATCCAGAAATGCAAAACTCAAACGGTATTGTCCAGTTTTTCTCTCTACCCATCCAAGAGAGCAGAACAGCAAATTAGAAATAGTAATAGATTCCCAACCCTCCCCCAAGTTGCACTCCCCCTCCCCCAAGTCCTGATAGAAATACTGATGGCATCTTATGTGAATAGTTGTAAGGAACTTTCTACGGTGCCACGCTAGGTGGTAATGTCATACTCCACGGACAGACGGAGTGATCAAAGTCCACAGATGTCCGGTTACAGAGCGTGCCCAGGGACCAACAGTGACCACTAGCCTAGAACACAGGCATCTGGTTACTGACGTCAGCTACTTAACCCAACCGCTGTTGGGTTATATAGTTGGGTACTGTTTGGTATATTGTGGGACTTTAAGAGGTAGAAACTTACCTGATACAATCCGTTCTTATCAGTCCAGGGCATATAACATCCAGTGCTAATTTTTAATTCCTTTTTTCCCCCCTCACCATCGATTCCTTTCCCGCACTGATAGACAGCATCATGGGCCATCTTTCCCGAGATGCACCGTGCACACATGAACATGTAAATGCAGAGGAAAGGTGGCTGTTGGCCGCACTGCAGGAAAATATAACGAATTCTACAGGGTGCAGATAAGTTGATGAGGGACGATACGATTGGATGGGGATTAGCCATGACAGCCAGAGGCCATTGAGCATCGGCTCCATGGGGGAAGTAACTGGGGTAGACCTTTGAGGCTTTATAGCCCAGCCCTACCCCACCCTTCCCGTCCTCTCTCTGCTTCCTGACTGTGGACCAATTTGCTGCCATCTTCCTTGCCCTCTTGAAGTCACGCATCCTCTGCCCATGATGAGCTGCATCTCCTCAAACTGTGAGCTAGTAGCTGCTTCTTCTTCCAATACATCGTTTCTTCTCAGGTCTCTGGTCACGAAGATGAGAGTAGTCGCCAACACTAATGTTATGACACACCAGCCCGAGAAAGCTGGTTCTGAGAACCAAGTTGGAGCCAGGCCAGGGACACAGTAGATATGGTGACTGAACCTCACCCAGCACCCATGACGGCGCCCTTGGCCGTGATGTGAGTGCCATCTCCCACCCACTTAGCTCCCCTGCTAACCCCCATTTTGCTCTGAGAGGTTTTCCACTGATCGCGGATAAGGGTTCGTTAATAATGAAATGGTTTAGTAATTATTAGTAAAGTCGTTTAAGAAGGAACATCGGAATGCCAGCCAGGCCTCCCCACGACCTCCTTCTCTGTATTTTAAATGTTCTTCCCTTTCACTGTCAGAAGGCAGAGACTGAGAAGAGCCTTCATCTCTCAGACAGGATCGAGGTGGGGGGGGGGGATGGGTGAGGTCAGCGTCGTGCTCCCGTGGTCCATGGCACCATGACACCCCAAGGGGTGAGGCCGTGGGGAAAGGTGAGCTTTATTCACTGCTGCTGGGAATGTGTGAGTGGACTCTTCGCACTCAAGTTCTAAAAACGGAAAGTCCCTCATCCCCAGTTTCCTGTTTGTAGCCAAGTGTGTTTTAAAAGCCAAGAAGCTAGAAGAAATCTTACAAAAGATAAAAACAAAAACTCCCAGACACCGTCATTTAAGCTCCAGTCGACTGATAATTTGAGTTCGATTTGAGTATTTTCAGAAAAGAAGCACGGATACGTTTTTCATACTTCAGTATGATGAAGGACGGTGTAAAAATCCTCGGCGTGTCCCGTACCAAGCAGTCAAAACCCCTTGCCTGAGATCTGAGAGACCAAAGATCTCAAACTAGTTCCTCTCACCCATAACCCAAAAGGCCTGACGGACCGCCATGCTCATTAGGGTTCAGGGAAGAGGGGAGACGCGAGGGTACGCGAGCCTCATTCACTGCTGGTGGGAATGTAAACTCCCGCAGCAACTTGGGAAATCAACGTGGAGGTTTCTCAAAAAAAAAGAAAAACCAAAAAATAGCTGGCATATGATCCAGTGACTCCACTCCTGGGACATACCCTGACCTCTAGTCTCCACCCATGTGCACATGCTCACCACACAGATGTACCCACATGTGGAAACAGGCATGCACCTAGGCCATACATACATACGCATATTAAAGTGAATAAATAAGGCAGGAAATAATTAAGACAGCCTGCATCAATCTCTGACCAACAGATGGGTACAGACACACATGCACGCAGGCACGCACAAGCAGAAAAGGGAACCATCTTGGGGGAGGGGAAAGGAGAAGCAGAGGAGACTGGGGGAAGGTAGTGGGAGAAGGGGTGAATGAGAAGAACACATGATGATGCGTATGTTTGAAAACAGAGAAAGCTTGAGGAAGGATGCCTCCACTTACTCCATTTATACTTCAGTGGATTTCCCAGCATGCTTTGTGTTCTCATGGTGTATTACTCTGAGGGTGGCTCTGGCCCCGGAGCTGCTGTTGGGTATGCACACCCTCTCTCTCTAGGTCCTGGGAGCAGCAACAGGTTCCTTTGATTTCTCAGCAAATGGCAATCGCAGTGTTTGGTAGCAGCCTCCAAGCCAGGCGCCTTGGAATACTCTCCTGGCTCCCTCTGCCATATCCACTAGCTCAGGACTCCGTTGTTATTTTTATAACATTTTTGTACCCTCTAGATTAACTTTATTTTATGTATTATGTCTGTATAAGCATGTGTGCACATGTGTATTATTATTTTATGTATGTATAACTGTATGCACACGTGTGTATAGGTATGTTCTCACCTGTACAAATACGGAGACCAGAAAAGGACCTCGGATGCCGTCCTCTACCACTCTCCGCCTGCTCCTTTAAGGCAGGGCTCGCTTTCTGAATCTGGGGCTCATATTTTCTCTGATAAGCTGAAAACCAGCAAACCCCAGAGATTCTTCCATCTCAAGGCCCCTTAGAGCTGGGGTTACAAGCAAGGGCCAGATGCCTGGGTGCTGGGCTCTGAATAGTCCTCACTATTGCCAAGTAAGCACTCTCAGCTGCTAGGTCCTCTCTTCAGCCCCCACCACTCCGTTTTTGTTTCATAGTCTCTTTTTTATTTAAATTTAAGAATTTCATCTGTGAGCGCTGTCGTTACATCATTTCTGTCCATCTCTCTCCCCCTTCCAACTTCTCCCATGTCCCCCCAACTCCCTTTCAAATGATCGACCTCTTCTTCTTTAGCTATTATTGTTTCGCGCATGCATACGCACGTCTGTGTTTATGTTTGTGTGTAACCCACTGAATCCGCTTTATGTCGCTCGTTTGTATATGTGCTTAGGGTTGCTTAGTGCGCGCTGAGGACACGGCAGAAAAGGAAGAGAATCCATCAATGTCGTGCGTAAAGGGAGCTCTGTCTCTTGTCCCTCACATGCCCTCAGATCTGTCCCTTCTCCTCATTACCCTTAGTGTGCCTCCCCAAGTCAAATCTCCTTGACTGCCTGAATGTCCCCTGTCTGCACAGCTGGGAACCACCACACATGGCTCCTGACTGACGCCATATTTCTGGATGACGCAAGCAGGGATCCCCAAGGTCACATCCCTGTCCAGTTTAACAGCCTCATCTCTCAGAAGGCCCCCAAGGAGTTCTTAATCCTTGCCACTCAGGGAAGGGTCTGCGGTCCTCTCCGCCTGGAAAACCTTTTCCCCTCAGATTTCTTCTCATCCTAAAGAATGAACACGCATTGCCCCTTTGGGTTGTCCTGCCTGACCCGCCCTCTAGACCAGCGTCTTATACCCCCACTTTCTGTGGCTCAACCAGAGGGCATCATGGTGACTGTTCCCTCACCACGCTGTCACATTTGTCTCTGTGGAATTCAGAGCCAAAGATATGGGAATAGTGGTTAATATGGTGATTCATGATACTTCAGTGAGTTTTATGCCCTGTTTGAGGAATACACGCATATAACTAGCCACAATTAATCTTTAAGATGAAATGTCAAGCTAGGATATAGCTCAGAGATAGATCCTTTCCCTAGCTTGGGCAAGAGCCTGGATTTGATCCCAGCAGATGGGAGAGAGAAAGAAAGACAAGAGAGAGAGGGCTAGGGAGAGAGGGAGGGAGGGGAAAGGACATGGTAAATCTGCGTAAACCTCGGTTTCCCCGGTTTCTCCTGTTGGAAAACAGTAAAACCAATACTCAACTACAGAGGTGCCTTGGAGGCTGAATACCTTTTTGTGGGGGAGCAGTGCTGATTGCATCAGAAAATCTCTAGATAAACCCAATTTCCCTTAGTTTCTGTTGCAGTTTGCACAGTGAATTAGCGCTCTTGGCCCGTAACTGTAACTCTAGAAGTCACGGGAGGTAGAGTCAAGAGTATGGATTTCCATGCTGCGTATCCGTTCTGCCATGTGCATATTATTATCTCAGACTCAAGACCCAAACTCAAGAGTGACTGAGGTGACCTGGCATGCAGAACACACTATTGTGCTGTGTCCCAAGCCTGAGGGGTCAGAAGCCTTACCAATAAGGAGTCACGTACATCTTTGCCTGTGGCTACCTCCTGCAAACATAGGGAAAACACTTACACCAAAAAAAAAAAAAAAAAAAAAGAACACTATTCATTCATTCCCAAACTCATAAAATTGATGGTCACAAGCCAGGCGTGGTGGCCGTGCCCTCAACAATCTTGAAGCAAGAGGATTCAGCCAGGCACAAGGCCCTTCCTCGGAACAAAAGATAGAGGGCCAAATTGAGCCATAAAAGAAATTATCTTTAAAGAAAACCGCCGTGCAGTATCTCTTCTCCACTAGGGATTCAGTGAAACTTGGGCCCTTGAAGTTCTGCGTGGATGAACACTGAACGGATGAGTGTCCCTCATCAAGTGTACTGCCCCCTGAGAGAGGGCAGCTTTTCCTAAAAATCTTTCATGGGCATCTCTTCTTTGCCACTGGAATAAACTATTTGAAAACCACCGCCCTGCCATAGCCTGACTGGGCCTTGGTCTCCATTTTCTCACCTAACAAACTATTAGTTGAGATTCTACCTCTTGTTAGATCATTGACGAAGGCTGGGAAAACTCTCATTACCCAAACAGCCTTGCCTTCTTCTGCAGCTAGTCGGCAGTCTCGAGGGTCAGTCATGATAATGGTAGCATCTGTAGCCGTATGTAGCCAGAGGTCCTTTATCATACTCTGAAAAGGTACCTTCACAAAGTATAAGGGTCTTCTTTGGGTATCGGGCACAAGAGGGTGCTCCCAGAGTTTGAGGGTTGTGGCTATGAATACTAGAAGGCCAGCGACACACAGCACATCCCGCTCAAGTGTCAATACGCTCCCAGTATGCGTGCGTGAAGCAAAACATGGCGGCGCATCCCGTAACCCCAGGATTCTGATTCGTGTTGCTTTATGTGATACACCCCGACAACTTCAGAGCAGACTGAAGGGAAGCGGCATGCCGTCTCTTTCTAAACTTGACCAAATGCTATCCGACATTTCGGAAAACCCTCTCTCCAACTATCTACAAAAGCATCTCGTATTGGGGTTGCTGACACACTTGCCTCTGCCTGTCTCGTCGGCAGCGGCATCATTTCCTGGGATGATGATGTAACCGCAAGTCTGAGACGATGTCACAGCATCCAGGTTGGCTGTGACCGAACATCTGCACGTCCCGTTAGGAGTGAGTAATAGTATTAGGTTCTCCTCTAGGGCCCATGACCTATCAAGTCACGGGTTCTTTGGGGTGTTTTATGACAGCAACAGAAATGAAACTAAGATGCTCATGAATTTTTAAAATGTGTATTAAAATGAAGTGTTGCCCTCTTTAGACGGAGTGGGCTTTTTTATTTAAATTTTTCTTCAGACAACATATTTTGATCCTTTTTCTCCTCTCACAACTCCTCCTGAAAAGGAGAAGGGGCTACAAAGTCCCACCCCCTTACCAAGAAGCTATTTGCAATTGATAGCTGCCGGGAAAGAAAGGCAAATCTGTGTTCTACAATGGGCGTGTTCTATTTCTGCTCCCTAGATCATATCTGACTTTCTAGTAGCTTCGTTTTTATTCATCACATCAGCGTTAGTTTCCGTCCATTCATCCGTCCACTCTGTCATCTGCTACAGGACGTCGTGCTTACTATGAAAATGAAAGCCGCATCCTGAACTGCTGCTCATATAACATGGCTGGCTCAACGAGCCAACCATCTTAAATACTGCGCCTCTGTCCGTTGCTTCGAGTAGTTAAAATACAGTGCAGCTGAAGCCAAGTTCAAAGATTTAATCTCTGTGTAAGCTTGCTAGTTTCAGGAAATAATGAATAACTGACCTGGGAATTTAATAAAAATAAATTTACCACCAGCCACACACTGTACCCATAAACTCAGGCTCTCGACCTCACACACTTCTGCTGCTGGCCAGAAGGGGTGACTGAGCACAGTCCACATCCAGGAGAGAAGTGTCACAGAGCCTACCCACGGACGGATGGAGCCCGAGAGTACCGTCCTTGCCTGCGGGGATCCGGAAGCGTATACGCTGCAGCATCCTGGATCGGAACTGAATCACACTGAGCGCAGGAACACACAGCCCACTTACACATCTGTTAGACTAAAGCGGAACCGAATTGTCCTAAGCACTGGGACAACTAACACTTGCAGGCGCTGAACCGAATAACACTGGAACTCTGTTGAATCGAGAAAGGAACGTAGAACAACGTTCAAGGTGTGCCCAAGCAGAGGCCCCATCGGACAAGCTTCTTTGTACAGTGGATAGCGATTAACACAAGGGCAGCATGCAGGGAATAAGACGCTATAGAGGGTTTAGCTCTAAATAGGACCTCTGTTACCACATCCCCTCCCCAAGAGGCTCAGGGACCATCACAGAAGAGAGGGTGGGAAGACTCCAAGAGCCAGAGGAAGAAGACGTCTACATCAAAACAGCGTTTGCCAGACGGGACAGCTCAGTTGCACACGCTCAACTCAGAGCCGCTAGAACTGCAGACGGAGAACGTGCACACGGTTGAGCCAAAATCCCAGCACAGGCTGCGGAGGGAGGGATCATGAAGTCCCACCCAGGCAGGGGAGCGATTGGTAGCTGATGGCTTCTAGGGGAGAATGATCAGTTCTCCTTGGGAATGTGGCCCCCTCGGAGACTGCCCAGGCTCCCGGAAGATGATCTTACACCCACGCACGTACAAGCAGCACTAAGGGGACTCTGTAGGTTTTTTCATTCTTTTGTTTTTTGTTTTTTGTTTTTTGTTTTTTTGTTTGTTTTTTTATGGTGAGGTTGAGACGGGAAAGTAGTGGGGGTGTTTTCTCAAACAATAAAAAAGAGATATGAAAACATAAAAATAAAGTAACAGTAGCAAAGGCTAGAAGGGGGCTGCGTGGAGGAGGCTGGGATGGAGGGGACCCTGGAGACCTTGAAGTCAACGCAAATGATGTTAGTGAATTGTGCCTCCGTGTCTAGCATCTAACATGTCAGATGTCTTGTTTGTTTGTTATGTATCGCTCTTTTGATATGATGGCCCCGGCATCTCAACTTGACTAGTCCACAGGATATCTAGATATTTTGTCCAATACGATTCTGGCGAAGGGTAGACTGCGTGTCTAAATCTGACATCCTCATCCTTCTGCTAAGACCGGGTCCTCTTACCAATCCCCTTTCTTGGCCAGTGGTGAGAGCGTCCCCTTGACGCTCAGAGAGACGAGTCACTCTCCACTGCTTTCTTTACTCCGCTACTGTGTCCAACCTGGACCCTGATCCTCACCTCTCCACCGTGTTCACCCTGGCCCCAAGAATTGCACTGGTGTCAAAGGTGACCTCCGTGCTCCTCTCACCCCCACAATATGGTCTCAAGATAGCGTGCAGATGATTCCTGGGGAAGAAAGTCACTGGTGTCCTTCCGCTGAAAACTCTGCGGCGATACCCTTTTGCTCTGGATCAAAGCCAGACTCCTTTCAACAGTCCACAGATCCGCTTCTACTGTCTGCCTTGTTGTCTGGGACCTCACGGTCCCCCACTGCCACCTTCCCCCACTTCTTCCGTACCAGCCACACTAGTTGCTTGCTATTCCTGGAACACAGGAGACAGTTGCCAGCCTTAGACTCTCCACGGTGGCCATCTCCTCTGACCGGAAGCTCTTCCCGCAGGCGCCCACATGGTCATTCCATGTTAGTGATTCAGCTGTCATTTTCTCAGAGCTTAAGTCCATCCTATTTTAAATGACTGAATGCCCCCTCAATCTCCGTCTCCCCCTTCTCTTCCTCTATCTCTCTCTCCCCCTCCTTTCCCTCCACTCCCACCCTCTCCTCTCTCCTCTCTTCTCCCCTCCAGGTTTTCATGTAGCCCAGGCTGCCTTCCAGTTCATTATATAACTGAGAAGGACCTCTCCTTAAACTGAGTCTCTCCAAGCTGACTCTCTTTAGAGGTGTACGGGCACCGCTGTTCCTATTTTATTATATAAACAAACAGCTATAGGCTTCTGTCTAATAACTGAATAATAAATCAAAAATTTTCCTTCTGCACAGGTCCCATGGGGAACACTTCTGGGTGCATGCGCGCGCAAAACCAAGCAGTCTGCCACACTGATCAGGGAGTTTGTCTAAGCTTCATTCTGTGGCTGTGATAAAAACACTCTGACCAAAAGCAACTTTATTTGGCTTACACTTCCAGGTTATAATTCATCATTGAAAGATGTCATGGCAGAAACTTGACACAGAAGCCATGGCAATTGCTCCTTACTGGATTACTAACAGGCCCATGCTTAGCTAGCTTTCTTATATAGTCCAAAACCACCTTACCAGGGAATGGTGCCGCCCACAGTGGGCTAAGCCCACCTACATCAATTAACAATAAAGATCAACGCTTACAGATATGTTCACAGACCAATCTGATCTGGGCAGTCCCTAAACTGGGACTCCCTTCTCAGGTGACTCTTAGCTATGTCAGGGTTATGATTAAAGCTAATTAAAACAAAGTCTGCTATTTGGTAAGGTAAAGGGGAGAGCAGTAGGAAGCAGAGGGGGACAAGAAAAGGCAATAGGAGAAGAGTAAGATCAAACTACATTGATTTATACATATGTATATGTCTATATAAAATGTCATAGTGAAACCAATCTTATGCATAATTGACATATGCTAATAAAAACTTTAAAAGGGAGGCTGGAGAGGTCACTCAGCTTGTCCAGTGCCTGTTGTATAAGCACGAGGACCTGAGTTTGGACCCCCAGCACCCACCCACCTAATGCTTGGAATGGTGGCCCATGTCTGTAATCCCAGCACCGGGGAGGTGGAGGCAGGCATCTTTCTGGAGCTCACTGGCCAGCCAGTCTAGCTGAATCTGTGGAGTCCAGGTTCAGTGATGGGCTCTGTGTCAAGTTACAAGGTGGAGCTCAACTCAGGAAGACAAACATCAATCTCTGGCCTCTGGTACGCAAACACATGTATACACACACAAACATATACACTCATGTACACCAGAGAGAAAGACAGAGAGAGAGGGAGGGAGAGATAACCAAACAGCAATAAAAAAGAGATTTGGAGTCCATGCGATCTATGGAATAAAGTAACCTTAAATCAAGATAAACACAGGATTTGAATTAGCCAGGTCTTCTTGGCTATGTCCAAGGAGACCTGTCTTTATTACTTTTCTTTTCCTGTGATTAAAATACCCTGGCCAAAAAAACAACTTAAGAGACAGAGAGCTTGTTCCGGCTCACAGTTGGAGGTTGCAGTCCATCACAGGAAGGGGGTCACAGCAGCAGGAGCTGAAGCAGCTGGTCACACTGCGTCCACAGTCACGAGCAGAGAGCGGTGACTGCTTGCGCTCAGCTCGCTCCCTCCTCTGCACACAGTCAGAGATCCTATCCCAGGGGATGGTACTAACCGCAGCAGGGCCGGTCTTCTTACCTCAACTAACCTAATAAGGACAATTCCCAAAGCATGCCCCGAGGTGATCCTCCCAAGTGATTCTAGATCCCATCAAGCTGACAATTAAAATTATCCATTCCATCATCCCAGTTTCAGACTTGAAAACTAAGTCTACAGTCATTGGCTGCCGGTTTGCGCACTCCGCAGGTGCAAAGAACGTTGCAGTTCGGCGCTGTGGCTTCTTCATAGTCAGCCCTTATGCATAAGGACAGGTGATAAGAAGCAAGAACAGAGACCATAGGCGAGGAGAGAGGAAGAGACCGATACTGCCATTGGTGGGGATGGTTAGAGGGGGATACAGGAAGGTCTCTCCAAATAGTGACAGCAGAAGTCAGAGTAGAGGGACAGAATCACAGCACAAAGACAAAGGCCACACCCTCCCTCCCGGATGATGAAAACAGTCTCCGAAGAATGAGGTAGATATGGTGGGCTGTGGTGGTGCACACCTTTAGTCCCAGCATTCAGGAGGCAGAGGGAGGTGGATCTCTGAGTTTGAGGCCCAGCGTGATCTACAGAGCCAGTTCCAGGACAACCAGAGCTACACAGAGAAACCCTGTTTCAAAAATAAATGAATAAATGAAAAGGAGAAAAAGAAAGAATGAAGTAGATATCATAATAAAATCCAACCAAAATAAGTAATTGAAAAAAATGTTCGATAGCCATAATTTCATATAAATCTATAAAAATCTATCCTGCATGCCAGATGGAAAACTATGTGGCTATTTGGAATTGGTGGGTTTGTTCCTAATAAATTCCGATTAATGTTCGTGAGTCAAAAATTACTGAAACTGTTTTTTTTCTTCTGTGGTAAAAACATAACAATTCAAAGAAAATAACCCTACAGCCACTCGGAGGGTGGGGGTGGAGGGTAGGGAGAAGGCTTTCTTAACCCCATCAAATGCCCTTAAAGGCATCTCCATGGTAATGACAGAAAATACCCAGAGAGGAGGCGGATGAGCAAAAACAGGGTGAGCAACTGACAGATCTCTGCGGCACCTCCAGACACCCACAGCTTCCTGTAGCTCTGTTCCGTAGAAACACGGTCTTAGGAACACTGGAGGGAAGCAGGAGGAGGAACTAAATTCTGCGGGCAAAGACGATAAGAAACACCGAATGAAGCAATGTAGTAAGCATCTTTAGCAGCCCCACCTGAGATGAACTGAGAGTCAAGAGAGAGACACCATACCCAGCATCCCTCCTCCAGACTCGATGAACCAGGATGCCCTAGCCATTAATCCTTAGTGTCAACCATCCTTAATCAGAAATCCACTTTCCTTGTAGCACATTGATTACAGGGGACCATTGTTTCTCTCAAGGGTAGAACACCAGCCTTAACATAAACACAAACAGGGCATCCTGGTCCATAGAGTCTGGAAGAGGGATGCTGGGTATGGTGTCTAGCCTTTGGGGTGTTTTAAGACTCCTAAGATGTAGCTGAAGTTCCTTGTATTGCTTGAGGTACTACAGCTTGATGCGACCTCAGCTACCTTCTGCAAGAGTCTCTGAGAAGAGATCTGCCTATGCTCCCACCACAGCCCCTTAATCCAGAGGAGAGAAAATGGCTCCTTGGAGACACAGGTGACTGCGCCAGAATCTTCTAGATGGGAACGTTGGTAGTGAAGGCGGAGATGTATCATTAGAAAGTAGAGACAACTGGTGGACAAGCAGTTCCCGTGACGTGTGGCATGCAGCCAGCGCTTATCAGGTGTTTGCAAAACGAAAAAATCTAGATGCCTGTCAGAAGTCTGTATTTTTCCTAATTCAAAGAACTTATTTGTGATTGCTGTACACTGCTCTAGAAAGCTGGTGAACTAAAATTGCTTTAGTGCTTTTCTCCAGTGTTCAAACACGGAGACCGTTGGCAAAGTCCCGTGGAAAGCCCCCGTGCCTCTCAGCTGCAGTGCGCACAGATTCATAAAGAAGTATAGGCGGTTACAAAATCCATGGCTGTCAGCCGCCAGACGGTACGTCCCAGACAGCGTAACAGTTGATGCTCTCTTCACCCAACCAATCCAATACGTTGGAAGCATAGTAAAATGAAGGCTGAGAGTCTTCTCGGCCTCCTTGTCTGTTCTGTTAGGTTGGTGGTGGGCAACCAGGTGACGTTTTCATTTTCACCTGTATCTCCTCCTTCTGGGTTCTCTCGCCACGGAATCTGAACGTCTCTGTCATTGCTCAGTGCAGACTCCCCATCTCTTTCTTGGATCCCAGGTAATCTATTCATCCCATGTCCCTGCCATGAACCCAGACTCTGCCAGGAGCCCATTTTGTCAAATCCTATGTTGCAGAGTCACCAGGGTCCCTGTGTGTCCTGTGCTCTTGTTAGCGGCACACCACTGTCCGAATAGAAAAGACCTGTTTTCTTTGCTGTGAATCCTACCACCTATGTACTCGCTGTCGTCCCTGTGTCTACCAGAACAGCCCGTGATATGATAGCCCTAGGGTTCTGCTCTCACATGGACTATACATATTCTACTAGAACTATGAGCAGTTACATCCCAAAAGCTACCAATCTTTTTCTGAAGAAGCAGGCGGCGTAAAGGCTCTGTGTTTTTCTTTTTCCTTGTTGTTGTCGTTGTTGGTGTGTGTGTGTGTGTGTGTGTGTGTGTGTGTGTGTGTGTGTGTGTTGATCGACCTCTGGACCCTCACTGTTGCTTCAAGACTCAGGAGATAGGCTGAGGACCATACCACTGTGGGTCACTGTGTTTAATATTTACTTAGCCGTTGAACTTGGCTGTTCCTATCTTATACCTACCTATCTGAAAAATGTCTGGCGTTGAGTGCTTAGAGAAAATTATGGCCCTGGTGTCATGTCAATAGAACTGTGCTCCGGCGGTTTGGTTCCATTTGTTTTTGTTTGTTTGGCTGGATTTTTTGAGTCAGGGTCTCACATAACCTAGGCTAGCTTTGAACTCCCTGTGTAGCTGGGGCTGGCCCTTGAACTGACTATGTAGCTAAGGCTAGCCTTTAACTACTGATCCTCCCGCCTCTATCTTCTAAGCACTGAGATATCAGTAATGAGCCACTCAGCCTCAGCGGTTGGCTGAAAAATTGCAGAACATTTTCACAGAAAATACTTTACATTGAAAATGCCCAATTTGTAACTGAAAAGTTCAGTCATCATTAAAAAAAAAAAAAAATCGGAACAAGTTGATACCGAACTTCAATGCCAGCCCCAAGGTCTTATCTAAATGGTGCTTTGTGGCTGGCTCCTGACTTCTCATTTCCAGGTGTTCTTCATCAAAAGGCAGTGAGGGGTGACGTCATGTGACCCTGTGGCCATGGTTTTCTATGCTTTTTTGTTTTTTAAATGGCTGAAAAATGTTGCTTTATAAACAAAAGCAAACGCTGTTCCTGAAATAGAATAGTCTGATGTACTTAATGGGCCATTGAAAGCTTTCCATTGAACAATGGAGTACAAGAGTGTAGGTGTCAGAAGCTTCTCTTGGGGGCTGGAGAGATGTCTCAGCAGTTAAGAGTGCTGACTGCTCTTGCAGAGGACCTGGGTTCAGTTCTCAGCAACTACCTCAGGTTGCTCACAACTGCCTGTAACTCCAATTCTAGGGGCTCCAACACCCTCTGGCTTGCACGTGCACGCGAGCACATACACACACACACACACACCTTTTTAAAATTATTACATCTTTTTTAAAACTAAAAAAAAAAAAATCTCTCCAAGCATCAGGCTGACGCAGCGTTCATCCCCCTTGGAGACCAAGTCGCCAACTTTAAATCTTTTAAGTTTTTTTTTTTTTTCCAAAGAGAAGCTAGAGGACAATTTTAATAGAATTGAAAAGGAAAACCCCAGGGCAGGAAAACTAAATCTTGGCAGCTTCCAGCAGATGGAAAATAGAAAAGAAAAAGCGGGGAAAAGTCATGCCATTTGAGTTGAGCCAGCCTGGAGGTCAGCCATGTGGCCGGGAGGGAGCAATCGCCAATCAGAAAGAGCAGAAAAGCCCAGAGTACCTGAGAACTCTCGCCAAGGCTTAGGCTAGCATCCAGAAGGGGAAAAGGGAAGACATTCTGAGGCAGAGACCCAACACAGGCTCTTGGCAGTTGTAGGAACTGCCCTCGTGGGGAATTCCCACCAAGTTTTATTCCTAAGAATAATTCTTAGGGGATGTAAATCTTTGGGATCCTTTAGTGGTTTGGTTTGGTTTGGTTTGGTTTGGTTTGGTTTGGTTTGGTTTGGTTTGATTTGGGTTGGGTTGGTTTTGCTGTTTTGAGACAAGGGCTCATGTAGTCCAGGCTGGCCTCCAGCTATGTTGCTGATGGTAACCTTGAACCTGTGGTTCTGCCTTCACCCACCCAGAACTTGATAGCGAAATGTGTACTGCCACGTCTGTTTATGCAGTGCTGGGGTCCGAACCCAGGGCGTTACCAAGGCTAACTGAGCTCCATGAACTGAATCACACCCCCAGTCCCCTTCAGTGTTCTCAAGACAGCTTAGTGATTCTACAACAAGGCATTTGTGTAACCTATACTTTTTCAAAGTCCAAGAAATGTGTTATTGTTCGATGTAATGACCACAGTTATAATACTGTGTACAGTTGTGCTACTCAAAAAATAAGAACTAGATATTAGCAAAAGCCAAAGTAATGATAGTTGATATTTGTTACTGTAGTTTGCTATAGATACATTTTCTAGAGGTTTAAGTTCACTAGGATCCAATCACTGAAAGGTCCGTGGGTCTGAGGAGACAGCTCTGTGGATAAAAGGCTTGCCACCCAAGCATGAGGATCTGAGTTTGGTCAATCCCCAGAACCTACGTGAGAAAAGCTGGGCGTGGCAGCACTTGCTTGAAATTCCAGTGCTGGAGGCAGAGGCGGGAGGCTCTCTGTGTGCCACTGGCCAGCCAACCAGCCTCATCTCCTCGGCAAGCTCCCAGCCAATGGGAGATCCTGTCTCATAAAACAAAGATAGATAGCTCTTGAAAAATGACACACAAGACTGACCTCTCATCTCCACATGCACACACAAGTGAATCCATGCATACCCACATGAATTCATGCACACACGTGTGAATCTGTGCACACACACATGCACTCGAAGATGTACCCATATAAACACATGCACACACATAAACAAAGTCTAAATTTTGAGCCACCAGGCTTGGTGGCTCACCTCTATAATCCCAACACTTGAGAAACTGAGGCAGGAGAATTACAAGGAGTTTGAGGCCAGCCTGGGGCTACAGAGTAACTTCTGGGCCAGTCTGAGACTCAGAGTGAGACCTTGTCTCAAGAAGAAGAGAATCCAAAGTTTATTGTTTTATGTTTTTAGTTGTTAGGTTTTTTTTGATGTTTGTGTGTGTGTGTGTGTCTGTGTGTGTGTGTCTGTGTGTGTGTGTCTGTGTATGTGTGTCTGTGTGTGTGTGTGTGTCAGTATGTGTGTCTGTGTGCTTGTGTGTTTGTGTGTGTGTATCTGTGTGTGCTGTGTGTATGCATGTGCATGTATTTTATTAGAGATACAGTGAGTCTTACAGTGGCCTTGAATTCATTATGTAGCTGAGGGTGATCTTAAACTCTTTTTGATGATTTGTTTTGAATTTTTAATCATGTACATGGCAGGGGGGGCATTGCACATGATATAGGCATCCATGGACACTAGCGATGTCAGCTTCCCAGGGAGCTGGAGTTAGAGGAGGTTCTTGAGACGCTCACCATGGGTGCTGGGAACTGAACTGGGGTCCTTTGTAAGAGCAGTAGTGTGCACTCTTAGCTATTGAGCGTCTCTCCAGTCCAACCCTGGACTGGCAACCCTCCTGCCCCTTCCTCCTAAATACTGGGATCACAGGTCCACGCCACCACGCCCAGAACGACATGCATACGGGCAAGCACGACATCCAACCAAGATGCAGCCGCAGCCTCCAAATTTTGCTTAAATTCCTGAGCTGCAATTGGGCCACCTTTGCCTGAAACCGTCGTTTCTAAAAGGATGGCATTCTCACAATGCCTCTGTTACAGTTTGCTCCAGAGTACCTCCTGAAAGGTTCGAGTGTTAAACACTTGATCCCAGCTGGCCGCGCTGGAGGCGGCGGTGGAAACCTGAGATGGGGCATAGTTACAGGAAGCGGTCATTGAGAGCATGCCGACGAAGAGTACTTCGGGACCCTGTCTCTCTCCCCTCTCGCCGTACTTCCCCAACACCCTAAAGTGGTCCTTTGTTCTTATGTGACTCCCAACCCGGCCTCCCCAGTGGAGTTCTGACTGGCCTCGAAAGCAGTGGAGCCAGCTAGCCATGAACTTAAATCTCTGAAATTCAGGGCCAAACAAACCTTTCTTCCTTTTAAGCGGTTTTCCCTAGGGCGTTTTGTCACAGCCACGGAAATTGCCCAAGACAACTTACTAACAGTATACTGGTGGAGTTTTGTTTGTGTATGTGCTTGCTGGTTGATTGAACTGCTGGAATTCAACTCTTAAAAAAAAATCTTTTTTTAATTTTTTTTAATTTTTTGAGATCATATTATAATTATACTGTTTCTCCCTTTTCTTTCCTCCCTCCAACTGCTCATCTTATATTCCTCTCTCCTTCAAATCCCTGGCCTCCTTTTTCACTGATTTTTTTTTGCATGCATATATGTATGTACATCTATGTTCTTAAACATAACCTGTTCAGGTCGTATACTGTTACTTTAAGTGTGTTTTCAGGGATGACCTTTTGACATGGGACAAACAGTTGGCGTGCTGTTCCGTGGGGAGGAACACCCCTCGCTTCCTCAGCTTTCCTCAGTTGCCTGCAGTTTCTTGTGCAGAGCTGAGGCCTTGTGAGCTTTTCCCTGTCCGGTCTGGCGCATCCATCGGTGTCCTCCTTGTTTGGCTCACGTTTGGGCAATGCTTGGTCATACGGGTGAGACTTTATGCCTGTAGCTTCTGCTGTTTTCTGGCGTCGCTAGGAGACACAATCTCACAGCACTCCCCGGGCCGCTGGCTCTTACGATCTTTTTCTTCTTCTTCTTCTTCTTCTTCTTCTTCTTCTTCTTCTTCTTCTTCTTCTTCTTCTTCTTCTTCTTTCTTCTTTCTTCTTTCTTCTTTCTTCTTTCTTCTTCTTCTTTCTTCTTCTTCTTTTCTCCTCCTCCTCCTCCTCCTCCTCCTCCTCCTCCTCCTCCTCCTCCTCCTCCTCCTCCTCCTCCTCCTTTGGTTTTTTGAGACAGGGTTTTCTCTGTTGTAGCCCTGGCTGTCCTGGAACTTACTCTGTAGACCAGGCTGGCCTCGAACTCACAGCGATCCACCTGCCTCTGCTTTCCGAGTGCTGGGACTAAAGGCGTGCGCCACCACTGCCTGAGCTCTTACACTCTTTTGTAAAATCTTTTTTTCATTCTTGAGAAATGCATTCATGTTACAGTGAAATATATTTATCTCCTATTTTACTCCTTCAACCCCCCCTTATTTTCCCAACACCTCCACCTCCCAACTTCACCTTTTCGTTTTGCCTTGTTCTGATAGCCCACTAAGTACCGTTAGTGGTGACTTGTGAGCCTGGGTGTGGAGCCATTCTCCAGGGCAGGGAACCCTACCAAACGGAACAGCCATCATTTTAGGGAACACGTTATAATTCTTCCACCTACACAGAGAGATTTTCTCCGTGGTGGAATTAGAATCTTCTCTATTTACTTACTATATTACTGCTTCCCATCTATATTTTCCAGTGATCCCAATGAACAAGTAATAATTTCAGAATCAGAAAAAAAATATTTTTTTTTTTTTTTTTTTTTTTTTACAAAATGACTTAGCCATTTTCCTACTTGACATAAAACTATATAAGAATCTCAGATTCTGAGGTCTGGGAAGATAGCTTAGGGGTTAAGAACACTGGCTGTTATTTCCGAGGACCCGGGTTCAATTCCCAGCATCTACACGGTAGCCTATAATTCCAGTAACAGGGAATCTAATACTTTCTTCTGCCCTGTGGAATCCTGCATGTGTGTGGGACACATAAGCTCGCACAGCAAATGCTCATACACTAAAAATAAAAGATACAAAAAGAATCCTGTGTTCCAAAGGCTGGCAAGATGGCTCAGGAGGAAAAGAACTACCACTCAGCCTGATGACCCAAGTTTGATCTCCAGAACCCATGTGTGGAAGGAGAGAACTGACTCCCACAAACTCTCCTTTGAGGTTCACTGGTGCACACAATATTAGTAAATAAAAATGTAATTTTCCTTTTTTTTAAAAAGAACCCTTGATTCTAGAAATAACCAGCCGGTTTCATTGCCATTCTGTGCCCATCTTTAGGGTCAAAGTCCAGTTTGCTTCGTCTCTTACAGAACTGCCTGAGAGAATTTGGTTTGCCTTTTTGGGTAAAGTTTCTCCAAAGCTTGCTGATAAGACTCTTCCATTTTACTTTCTGCAAAACAATCCAGTTCCTTCTGGAGCTGAACGGAGATGGAGCTGATTGCAGAGCTGGGTTCTTCAAGTTCAGAGTAGTCACGTGGGCCATAAAGACACAGCCCTGACATACTCTCCCAAGCATAGTCCAACTCAGACAGCCTTGGAAATGTTTGCTGAAAACACGAGCTTGCTCCTTCGCTTCCTTCCTTCCCATAGGACCATGTGTGACTCCGTCTGCCCCACAGACACCTGGGACAAGAAAGACTTGGGGGCTTGTCCTTCACAGCTTGAAGAAAAAAAAAGATTTTCTTTCAGGAAATTATCTTAGAAAGCAGAAGCCTGAAGGAAGCATGGTTTGGGGCTGTTTTGTTTTGGAGGGAATTTGAAGTTGTCCCAAAACACACTAGTAGCTGTGTGTGCATGTGAGCATGCGCGTGCATGTGCGGGTGTGTGTGTGTATGAAGAGTGTCTGCCTCAATTACTTACCTTTTGAGGCAAGGTCTCTCACTGGACCTGGAGGTCACTGACTGCTGAGACTGGCTAGGGAATGGTGCCGCCCACCCCGACCTCCATCCCTCCCCCCCCCCACCCCCCATCCTCTCTCATTCCCATCCTCTGTCTCCGTCTTCCATTATGGGCACATGTGGCCACACACAGCTTTTTAAAATGGAGATCCAAACCCGTGTCTTAAACTTGAGCAGCCAGCGCTTTACCAACCGAGCTATCTCCCCAGTCCCTACAGCTGTGTCTTGAGACCACCTCCATTATTCTCTGAGAAAATAAATACACAGGAGAAAGCCAGGACACAGGGCTCCGAAGATGGCTCAGTGGATAAAGCACTCACCAGGCAAGGGTGAGGACCAGAGTTTGGATCTCCAGGACCCACATCTTATCTGGGCAGGCTAAACAGCTGCCTGTGATCTCAACGCTTGAGAAGCTGAGACACGTGCTCTGGGGACAAAGTGGCTACTTCACCAGAACTGACGCATTCTGGGCTCAGGAGAGATCCTGCCTCAATAAATAAAGTGGGGAGCAATCAAGAAAGGCACTTTGCACCAACTCCAGGCCTCCACACATGAACACACTCATGCATCCAAGCACATTTGCCAACATGTACTCCAACATGCGTGCGTACACGTGTATACATATCACCCACACAAACACATACCAATGATAACAATAACGATAACAATAACAATAATAATATAGGATGCCTTTTAAATTATCTCCTCCTTCCTGGGGATTCAGCTTAGTTGGTAAGCTACTTGCCTAATTTGTACAAGGCTCTGGGTTCAGTTCTTATCAACACACACACACACACACACACACATCTCTTTCTCTCGTGGGAAGCACTTTTGTAAGCTGAACTGATATCAGTGCAATTCAGCCATGTTTATTGAGTATTCCTAACAGGTGCCTAATCCTTAAGCAGGCAGAAGGGTGTCTGAGGTCCTCCGCACCGCCTCTCTGCCGACAGCCGCACACTGAGCTTTCATGGAAATCGCACCGTTCATTCTGGTATTCTTTAGTCCAGCTGTGAGAGAGCTATGAACCGGAGGAGACAAACCACTTTACAGCGCAAACCAATCTATTGACACAGAATGAAGGCTTCGGTGCTCGTTAGCATTGGTAGAAATAGGAGTTGTTCTTTCTTCTCTTGATGTTTTTCAAACGGATGAAAATCCTTCACACAATTGCCAAATTAAGGCAAAAGGAAACTTCTCAATATTTATGACGCGCTCATCAGATAACCGATACAAAATATCTTCCAGAATTCTGCGTCTCCTCAGACTTCAGAGTTTGTTCTCGGGATGTTAGAGATAAAGTGGGTCTTAATAAATCTCTCCGGTGTTGTAAGTATACAGTTTCTGGGCCTTTCTCTTCTTGGGGCAAGAGTCCAGGACCTATCAGCAATTCAGATTTTCTGGCCTTTCTCAAAGATGTCATTGCACCAAACATGTTACGATTTAGCCAAGTATCGAGAAGCAAGCAGGAGACCTTTGCACGGCTTTGCCACAACTGAAGATCATGGCCTCTGGGAAAACCAGCATCTCCCCTTTGATCTGGCAATTAAATCTGGATTGAGAAAGAGTCCCTGGAGAGAGAAGTACTTGCTTTCTAAAGATGAAAATTCCTAACCTGGAATGGTGGCACACACCTACAATCCCAGTCATCAGGAGGCGGAGGCAGGAGAATTTCTGTGAGTTTGAGATTAGTCTGGTCTACATAGAAAGTTCCACTTTGTGGTGTATTTACTCACAGTAACAAGAAACACAATGAATGCAACCCTGAAAGGAGTTATTACATGGCTGCCATAACCATCACTTGCATTTATTGTGTATGTCCCAGGGACCAGGGGTTTAGAATATAGCATCTCCTGTAACCTAGAGGATGTAGGGGTTATTATCTTTAATTTGTGTGAGATGAAACCAAAGATCTGCTGAACTGATTGGCTCAGGGCCCTGTGGCTGGTAGGTGGCAGAGGGGAGATTTGAATCAAGATCTTAACTCTAAATCCCCTACCGATAGCATCTCCCCCTTAGGAGAAGACATAGCAAGGGGTTTACACTCAGGAGCAGATCCTAGGAGCCACAGTGGCTGAGCATACTTTCTTCCCCAAAGGCCTGTTGCTCTTCTCAGAAAGCACTGCCCTTTGGCCCATGACACACCACTGCAGCAGGGCAGAGCGGACCTTTGCTATTTCTGTGTCACGTACGCACGCTCATGCGCGCACACACACAGACTCCAACTTTGTGTCTGACTCTTCAGCACCTGAAGAAAGCAGAGAACACTCAAGGCACAGGTGAGGCCATCAAAATAGCCAAGGTGTTTTGGGGCCCTCGTCCCTGTGGTACCTTGTAACTCTTCTCCCACAGTTCTGAAAACCATTTTAATGTAACTCAGGGGATCATTTGTCCAATGATTCAAAAATGAATGTGACCTTGTGTGGACTGAGAATCACGTAGAAAGTCAAATCAGACTAAGGTCATAAAATATGATATCTCATTAAATCCTACTGGTCTTCTTTGGGTGGTGGTAGGGACAGGATTTTACCCTGTAGCTCAGGCTGGTCTCAGGTTGGGAGCAATCCCCCTGCTGCAGTCCCCTACCTGCTGGGGTTAGAGGTGTGAGCCACCACCCCACGTCTGCCCTTACTGTTATTTCAGGTCGGGTCTCATTTTGTAGCCCCGGCTCTCAGTAAGCCTCCTGTCTCCAAATACTGGATGACAAGAATGAGCCACCAGGTCCAGCTTTGTTGCTGCTGCTGCTGCTGCTGCTGCTGCTGTTATTTTGACCCAGGTCTTTCTGCCACCCAGACAGTTTATTGTAGCATTTTCAGTCCACCGTCGCTTGAACCCGCAACAGTAGCACCTAGGGATACAGAAGACTGACTGTATCAATGGAACAAAGGGGCTGAAGCTGAACTCACTGGTGGAGTGCTTGCTTAGCATGCAATGAGCATTTAAGTTCAATCCCTAACACTGCCACGAGAGAAAGAACAAGAGAAGGGAGAAAGGGAGACAGGGTACAGGGTGAACACAAGAAAGAGAGGGCAAGAAAAAGGAAAAGGGAGAAGACGAAGGGTAGGAAAGAAATGTTTCGCCGATATAATAAAGGAAAGCATCCTCTTCTGCAAGACGGTCACATGCTCCTTTCAAACCCCTACACCATGGCAAGCCCTGGGTGGTCTTCTCAAGCCAGTGCGCACAGAGGGTTCTGTCTGTAACCAACACAACTTTTGCTTGCAGAATGAGGTGGCTGTCCTTCTGAAACCCATATCGGAGAAGATTCAAGAAATACAGACGTTCCGAGAGAGAAACCGGGGGAGCAACATGTTCAACCACCTCTCGGCAGTCAGCGAAAGCATCCCAGCCCTGGGATGGATAGCTGTGGTGAGCGAGCTACCCTCCACCTCCTCACGTTCTAGGGGACCTCCAGGCTACCCTCAGGCTCCTCCATTCATAGTCTGATGCACGGAAGGAAGGCTCCTTCCTGACCGTAGGCATCAGCTCTCTCTTACCCTGAGTAAACCCAGTGCTTCCTCCCCTGAGGTGGAGAGTGTTTCTCCAGCCTTTGCAGAGCACACATTGCCTCCGGCTCACATTGCCTCCGGCTCTTGCCCATTATTCTGTTGCTTTTCTTCTGCTTCTTCGAGGTATTTTCTTTCTTATCCTTTTTTTTTTTTTCCTTCTATGCTTGGGTGATGGTCCTGTTTTCTCAGTCCCCTAAACCTGGTCCTTATGTCAAGGAGATGAATGATGCTGCCACCTTTTACACTAACAGGGTCCTGAAGGACTACAAACACAGGTATGTACCCTCTTTTACTGGCTGTGCTTTTAGATGACCGTTTCTCAGACACTTGCTCCTAAAACTTAATAGAACCACTGATCCAGCTGTACACCTAGTAACCTTGAGACTACAAGCCCATTTTTGAGCTTCAAACCTATGACCCAGCACTTGGAAGGCAGAAACGAGAGGATCAGGAATTCAAGGTCATCTATGCTGCATAAGCAAATGTGAGATCTGTCCGGGCCACACGAGACTGTGTCTGCAAACACTACATAGGCTGTTGGGATGGCGCAGCAAGCTTCTTACCACTACACCTCAACGACCTGAGTTCGGTTCCTTTAACTCGCAAAGTAGAGGAGAAAACTCCCATGGGTGTCCTGGGACTTCTACATGCACACCTTGGGGTGCACACCAGCACATACGCACACAAATTAAATGAATGAATGAAATAAGAAAGCAAAATAAGGGACTGGAGAGATGGCTCAGTGATTAGAAGGAGTTTGATTGCATCATACAGTTCACAACTTCAACTCTAGGGAATCCAACGCCCTCATGTGGCCTCTGCAGGCACCCACGTGCACCTGCATGTGCACATACCCTCACAGGGGACACACATAAAAGCATAGATTTTAAAAAAAAATTAGATCTTTAAAAAATAAATTTTAAAATCCCGCTTTTGTAGGGAAAGCCACATGGAAAAGGGGGGAATCGCCGTTTTATAAAGAAAGCTGCCTCGGTTCTTTTCCAGTGAAGAACCTGTCCCCATTTGACCGTATGTCGCTACATTATGGATTTCTGTACTTAAAGGACTGAGTCTGTATGACAGAACTTCTCTTCCTTTTGCGTATCGAGGCAAAGTCACTTGGTAGATCCTACACTGGCCTCTAATTCATGGCTATTCTCCTGTCTCGGCCTCCCAACTGCTGGGATTACAGGTGTGTGCCACCAAACCCAGTGGAGACTCCCACCGATCAGAGTAGAGGTGGTGAGTGACTGGATGGAAGGAATTGGGGAGCCCAAAAGCAAGGCGGGTGAGACCGTGACCCAGGCAAAAGGTGACAGGACCAGACTGAACTGAATTCTGAAATAGGACCTGGAAGAGTTCAACAGCTGTTGAAAGGACACGTGAACCAAGGGATTTTGTCTGGAGAACCAGCAGGGGAAGATCTGACATCCAACAGTCCAGATAATGGACCCTAGAGAGACTGATCTGAGGTTAAAAGGAGAATGTGATCAAATGCAGACAGGCTAGGCTGAGGAGGTAGCTGGGAAAATGTCCCTTAACCTTTCTCCAGATTGTCACCGGAGTCCCCATCCTCTGATGAGGTCACAGCTGGCTAAGTGAGCTGCGGCCAGTCCCTGGTAACTCATGGAGAAACTGGGACAAAAAGAAGAGCAGTGTCTCCCACTGTCTGGCTCTGGACTGAGTAGTTCCCTGTCAGAGCTCTTAAGTGGAACCAGCAGAAGTGGCCATCCGTCAGCAAGCACCGGGCCTCCCGGGGACATCTCTTCATTATTCCAGATTGCTCAGACGGAAGGAGATCAAAGGACCTGAATTCTCTACATTATCACCTCACTTACCTTACTAATGCAGATCTGAAAACCAGAACCAGATGATAAATGTTACGTGGAACATAGGAAAATGTGGAGCATATATAAATACCTACCATGTTCTGATCCATTGGCCAAGAGAGTACTCATCCAAAATTTGCATTTTTTCAAGGTAGGGGAGAGATGTCTTCTAGGAGGCTTTTTTTTTTGTTGTTGTTGTTGTTTTGAGACAACTATGGAGTCCAGTGGCTAGCCTCAAACACATAATCCCCCTGTCTCAGCCCACCAAGTACTGGGAATGCAAATGTGTGCCACCACAGCAAGCTATCCTTTTAAGTCAATATTTAGTGATTATATAAGAATATTTATAGCATATATGTGAGGTATAGAAAATTGTAATACAAGGAATCATTCCACGTATTTGTACCAACATTTTTTATGACTTTTTTATCTCTTCCCCCAAAAGAAACCTGTTCCCACCCGCTGACGATCTCCTTGTTTCTCATAAGCTCCTCCAACCGAAGTATGAAGGCACTGTCTGGATAGTCTCCCGAGGTGGTAACGTCACCGAAGGATTTGGGGTTTCCCACATTCTTGCAGCGGTACAAAACAAGTCCAGTCTTTGCCCCCACCGATCTTGCTTGTTGTAGAGCTAGGAATTGAACTCATGACTTCCTGCATGCTAGACAAGCACATTCCCACTAAACTACGTCTCTAGCTCTCTTCTCACCCTTTTCTCATTTTGAGACAGAGTCCCACCAAGTTGCCCAGGCTAGCCTTGAACTCACTCTATAGTCCAGGCAGGCCTTCAAAGTGTGATTCTCCAGCCTCCTCCTCCTTTGTAGTTACTATTACAATGTCATGCCAACTGGCCCAACGTGGGCTTTGGCCCCGAGCTCAACTATTAATGTTAAATATAAAATGCCAGCACCACCACGCACGTCAGCAGCAGAGTGCCTGAAGAAGATAGAATAAGCTAGAGGGATGTCACCAGAGGTGCACATCAGTTCATCTCGGTCCCGGGCCCCCTTGAACATCTCATACTGGTGAATTGATGATTGTAGGGAGCCTTGGCCCCCAGCATCTATCTGTGAGTAGGTCCCCCAAGTTCCCTACAGGGCCTTCTCTGTGTTGCCCATGTGGCAGGCCTGTTGGAGAAAGCTGAATGACAGGCTGCCCTATGGTTAGAGCAGAAGGGCTATGGGCCAAGGACTCTGCTTCCGCACTCCCCAGGCAACTAGCTTGGCTGGCCGTTGGCTCCCTTCTCTTCATAAACAGAGCAAGTCGGTTGCCTTGGCTTTGCCAGGGTGTGGCTTCACAGCTTCCAGAGTCAAGGAAGATGAAGGGAGGTTCCCAGCTTCCATGTTTTGATCCTGCTCCTAGAAACTAACTTCAGGAAAAAGACACTACGCAGTCACTCCTTCCTACAGTTTTTTTCTAGAACTTTCATCCAGTCAAAATAATACTGCAACGTTTAAGAGAGAAACACGCTTACATATATAGATTTGGTCTTCATTGGTTGTTAGAATTCTTCGTGCAATGATTCCTTCCAACACTTTTTCTAGAACTTTCTCAAGATCAAAATAACACTTTTGTGGGTCAAAGAAAAAGACACTTGCCTATACAGATGTGGCCCTCCTCATTGATTGCTAGAATTTTCAGTAGAAGCCGTGTCCAATGTATAATCTGATACTACTGATGTGTACAAATTGCTGTGTCTGTGTGTTGTGTAAATCCACACACATAGATGAGACACACATGCATAGGTAGAGCATGCGTGTAAACATGAGTGCTAATTTATATCCAAGCGAGTCTCATCCTCTGATAGCTGTTGTGCAGTTTCCTATGCCCAGAGCACTTACTGAAAGCGTCACAAAGCCCTACAGAACAAGACACTACTGAGGCCAGTCTAGGAAGCTACACTTACTTCTGTAGATTCCAGTTAATTAACCAACAAATCTAAAACTGTAGGAGAAAAACAGCTCCGAGTCGCCCCCTTTGAAGAGTGATCAGGAATCCACTCCTTACCTTAGTTACTTCTCATCAATACCATAGATATCATATTCTGTCAGATGTCACCTGACAGAGCCAACCTGAGATGGGAGAGGTTCATCTTAACTCATGGTTCAGGAAATACAGACCATCACAGCTGGGAAGGCGTGGCTACAGGTCGGCTTGGCCTGCTCGAAGCAGTGAGAGATTGCTCACATCTGAGCGGGTCAGGACGCAGAGATGGGGCAGGACATGGGACTGGACTGTAAACTGGAAGGCCCTCGCCCACTGTGAGCCACTTCCACGAGTAGGCTTGGGACCAAGTCTTTGAACACATAACTCTGCAAGGAAGGACAAACCATGGCCGTCTCCCTGATCACCTTCCCTGGTGGCATGGCTTCCTACCGTGGTTTCCAGGCATGCTGCTGGCACTCAGAACATTTCAAGGAAAGCAATATGTGTAGAGCAAAGTCACCGTTGTTAAGAGGCTTAAAAACAGAGGCCTCTTCCTGCGATTATCTTCAGATTAGTGACCTAAGTATCTCGTCAAGTTTTTACCAACTCAAAACTCAGTGTTTCCTCATTGTTTGCTGCCTGCTGCTTCCTTCAAAATGGGAGAAAGAAGATTATGGGGTCAGAAATTGCCCATAGAAATGCAATCAAGGGGGCTAAATGTGATCAAACCATAAAATTCTCAAATAGTAGTAATTAGTAGTAATAATGTATTTTAGGAAAGAGATGCAACCATTTGTCCTTCCTAACAGCGCCCTCCATCCCGTGAGGTAACCCTATGAAGGCAAACCTTTTACTAGCTCTTCATTCTGGAAAAAAAAAAATCTGATCAAACTCCACGTGGCTCTCATTGTCAAGAGCACCCAACCAGGGTACCTCCGCGAGAGTCACTTTACGAGTATGGTGTCTTGCCTTCTGATAAGAATACATTTTTCTTACAATACCAACTTCCTCACCATTCATCGTGAATAGGCGTCTCCAGCCAATCATACGTCTAAAACCAAATAACTCTGCTCAATTATTAAGAAAAACAATCTAAATGAGTTTGCTCCCTCCACCCCCCTTTTCTGATGCTGTTCTCACTCCTAGAAGCATGTTCTTTATTTTATAAGAGAAGGAGGTCAGAAAGAATGGTCGGCTCTCCACTGTCACTCCACTAGGGATGGCACATTTCCTGTGTCGGAATTTCCTGTGTCAGCTCCTTGCGGCCAGGTCCCTTCCTCTCTGTGTCTGTCCATACCTGAAGCTGAGAGTGCTGGCCATCCTCCCACCTCCCTCCGGAGCAGTCGGGGCTCCCCACCTTCTCAGTGTTCTCATCGGGCTAGAGGATGATTGCTCTGGACTCCTCTGGAGCCCTGGCTACCAGATTACACAAGTGTAAAATTGTGTCTTTGACCCTAACTCTGCTCTCGTCCCCTCTCTTTTGTAACAAAGTGATCTGTGCCACGTGGACTGGGTGAAGTCCTATCTCAACATCTGGAGCGAGCTTCAAACCTACATTAAGGAATACCACACCACAGGCCTCACTTGGAGCAAAACAGTAAGTACCAGAAGTATCTTTCACCTAAGTATCAGAAGGCCATAAAAACATTTGTGAAAACCTGTGTTCCATGTGGCCTAATAATCTCAAGCCTTGGAATTTATCTCAAGATGGGATAAATGCTTCATGGAACCAGTGTTTCCTTTAGGAGACTCTGAGAACTGCCTGCATGGCAAATGGAAAGGAAGTGGCTAAGTTGTCTATGGAGGATGAAAGGGGTGTATTAGTCTCCTCTATGGCTATAAAGGAGAACAATATCATGTCATTTGAAGGAAAAATAGATGGAACTGTGTAGACCATCGTGTTAAAGGAAATAAGCTAGACCCAGAAATACTAATCTCTCATGTTTCCAAACTACGTGATAAACATCTATACTTAGGAAAATGCCATGATGAAACCCATTATTTTACACAATTAATGTATGCCAATAAGAAAACGAATGGAAAACTAACACAATGGATCCCACAGCCATTAGGATTAGCTTGGGTGATAATTAGACGGAGAACACCCATCATTTAACCATAGAGTGCTGAACTCAAGCACAAGAGTTTACAAGCACCAACATGCTGTTAAGGGATGGGAATTGAAGGAAACATGACGACTGAGAATAGGTATAATTATAAATAAAATATCAATTTAAATTTCTGAATATTTCTTTCGATGTAGCAAAGTTTATTGAATGATATTTTTTTACTAGCTATGATCCTGGTGTCTTTGTCTTGTTTGGGTTTTGTATGTTTGTTTCTGGTCAGGGGAGGGTTGAAACAGTACCTCCTACCTTCCAGGCTGGCCTGGGTAAGGTTAGATGATCTTGAACTTCTGATCCCCCTGCCTCTACCTCAAGAGTACTTGGATTGCTGGCATTTGACACCACACACTTGGTTCATGCAGTTCTGGGCATCGAGCTCAGGGTCTTGTGCATGTGAGGCAAGCATTGCACCAACTAGGCCACACCTCCAACCCAATCCTAGTACTTGGGATGTGCCTTAGCAATGGGGTGAGCCCCAGCTTATGTGTGTTCCCACTTCAAATTCCATATGGGAAATGGCCCTGGCCTCCTCACCAGCCTTGTCTCAGCTCTTCTTTCCTGACTCATTAAGCATTGCAGCAACCTCTGACTGCCTGTAACATTCTGAGCACATGCAATGCTTAGATAAAAGCCAAGAGAAGAGGCTGTTTCCAAACTCGGTGGACTCGTGTTGCTTGGCCTCAATTGCGACCATCCTGAACGGATATCATGCTTCTAGCCTTAGTTTCCCAGAAGTAGGCACCCTTACATCTCAACCATCTCAACTGTGTCTCAACCAAAACATCACTGTAGTAGACACCTACAGTGGCGGCTCATCAGGAAGACACAGAGGCGTATGGATTGGTGCAAACCCTGCTAGACCTCTGCAGAAGGAACCACTATCATGGTAAGCACCACACTGGACAGTGGAACCCTGAGCGTCTGCTCTCAGTGGGGTGGGGGGGTTTAATTGAAACCTAAGCTCCTTAGGTGCTCTATTGATAGTACATGCAAATAATGAGCAATCAAACATCCTTTACCATGCCAACACCTGCAGACAATACAAAACCCAAAGACCTAGGCAGCCCCTCACCCAGCAGTGCACAAAACAACCATTTTAAACATAGCTAAAAATAAACATCTACAACACGTTACAGCTTTGAAAAACGTCTGCTGCTGTTCACCAGCTCCCGCTCAAGGTCCGCGGTTCTCCTCTATGCTTGCTTTGTTTCTCGAAGCACACCGTAGCTGGTACAGTCGTGGTTTCTGCATTCACATGCTTCGAGAAACTTCTCTATGTCCAGTTCCTGATTAAGAGCTCAGGGTGTACTCTTAGCAAATGGTATCAGTTATACATAGTGTGTATTTGGGTCTTTGGGACCTTCCTTACCTCCTGGAGTCTCTGTACTTGCTTTCAATGGAAAGTCCCTTCCATTAGATATGAAAATAACCTTTAAATAGCCAACAGCTTAACCAGAGAAAAATGAAGTTGCTTGTTTGTGAATTCCACCCGGAGGTCAAAGTCCCGCTGACAGCTGTGCTCCAGCACACAGCCCTCAGTGAGTTCTTAGGATGGCAGGCTCAGTACCGAGGTGACTGTGAGTTCTCAAGTTTCCATCGGAGTGTGGGGTCCTTGCAAGTATCCTCCAACAGGTACAAAATGTTAGCAATGACCCCCTCAAGACAGATGTTCCTTTGTGTCTTCTACTCTGCCTCTCCCAACGCACAGCATTGAAATGAACTGCACTTATGTTTCTTCTACCTACAGTGTGATGATGTGGGCAAGAGGTGGCATGCATTCCCAAAGGGTTTTAAGAAGGAAGGGTATGTGTGGATGGGGTGAGTGTTTTGTAGACTGACTGGAATTCTTCTTTGTTTGTTTCAAACGAGAGACTGTTTTGTTATAAATCTGTGTGTCAAAAAGAGGGATTGTCACTTCTTGGCCTTGGGGATAAGCCACCGTTAGAGAACAGTAAGATGAAGATGAGGAGTTCTTGGATCCATTGTGTTTCCTGGTAGACAAATATAAGAGGAATGACAATCCACTTGTGGAAAATAATGTCAGCAGATGCTAATTCTCTAATGAGACCGATAAAAAGTGGGTTAAAAAAAAAAACCTCCTTTTAAATAGTTTGAATACCCTTAATACCACATATAAAGCTAGACAATCATTTCTATGAATATAAAAGAGAAGAATTGATTATTAATGTTAGAAAAAATATGTGTTTTTCTTTGTTCTAGAGTGAATATTCACTTTACTGTGTTCATTAAAAAACCATGTTTCCAGAAATTGGAGGCGTAGCACATATGAGGCCTGGACTCCTTAGCACATATGACACCCCTAATGTCAAGGGGTTGGGGAGAATATATGCTTTGTGTGTAACTTTCCAACTTTGCATTGCAACCCAGGAAAAAATATACTTTATAACATACATACACACACACACACACACACACACATACACACACACACACACACACTATACACACACACATACACACACACTATACACACACACATACACACACACTACACACACACTATACACACACACACGCACCGTGCATACGACTGAAGTAAGCTTCACAAACTTTCTTTTTCTTACCATATACAACATATTCAGATAGCTTTTCCTTTATGTCACTTTTGATAAAGCTCTCACTGAAACTCACAAAATCAATTTCACAATCTACAAATACATCACATGCCGTGCTTTAAAAAACAACATCGTAAAACATGTGTTATGTATTTGCACAATGTTTAAGCAGTCCTTAGAGCAAATCGGGCCTCACAGATTGCCACGTTAACAGCAGCTGTTGTTTGCTGTATTGATAGCAGTTACTGTCTACTGAGCACGTGGTTTAAGGCCTGGGAAAATTCAGTTTGAAATAGTAAGTGTGCATGCAAGCTATGCACACTCTTATCACCCAGCTCTGTGCTACTTCTTCAACGGGACAGTGAAATGCTAGTTGTGTAGTTACAATAGGAAAATGCTTATTCAGAATCACACGTGTACAGTCTTTGGATAAGCTTTTGGACCCATGATTTTCCTGATTTTTATCTTCCTTCTCTCAAGTTTGAGAGGGAAGACACTAAAAGGGATACTTTAAGGTTGGAGAGATTGGTAAGTGGTTAAGAGCACTTATTATTCTTGTAGATGTCCCAGGTTCGATTCCCAGAACCCACATGGCGGCTCCCAACCGCCCATAACTGCAGTTCCAGAAGGATCTGCCGCCCTCCTCTGACTCCTCAGGTACCAGGCCCTCATGTGGTGCACAGACATGTATGGAGAATAGAAATAGAATAGAAAGCCTTTTCTAAGTATATTATAAAAGTTATACTTTGGGATTTGAAAATGCGACTTCTATTTTAAATTACTAAAAACTATGTAAGATCCCAAGCCCAGCCTGTTGCACAAGTCAAACTAACTCCCCTTCACTTGCTATTCCGGCAAAATTCAGCAATACGAATGCTGACGGAAGCCTGGAGTCACTGTTCGGGAAGAGAGGAGGACGGGACTATTAGGATTCTCTGATCCAATGGCCCCCGGGGAAAGAAAAGTAAACATGATCCCAACATTTATTTATCTACTGATCACAAGTATGCAAAAAAAAAACAACAAAAAAACGTATTTATAAGATGGCAAGAATCAGGAAGAAAAGCATAGTGTTGGTATGAACATCACAGCACGCAGGCTCTTACTCTTTACTTTCTCTGTGTGTGTGTGTGTGTGTGTGTGTGTGTGTGTGTGTGTGTGTGTCACGTGTGGAAGCCAGAGGACAATTTTGAGGCATCATTTCTCTTCTAATACCGCGGCTCCAGGGATTCGACACAAGCCATCAGATTTGCACGGCACGTGCCCTTACTCCCCGAGCTGTCTCATCAGGCCTCTGCTCTTGACAGACACACCACTGCAGTGCTGCTCACACCGCACAGAGCCGTGTGCACGTGCAGCACCTCAGGGACTTAGAGTCATTGTTGTTTTCCTTCATTTTCAAGCTGAATTTTGACGTTTCCCACTCTGGGTCTCTTAGTGTACCGCTAAAGAGCCCTGGGTTCCTCCGGCGGTGCATTGTGCTAACAGTTACCCACCCCAACCTCCAAGATAGCAGTTCGGACCGGATTATCCAGTTGCCCCCCCTCCTAACCTTGGCCTTCAGCGTGCAGCTGTGGCAGGCAGCTGCTGCTGCCCCACCCCGTCCACCTGTCGCTGAGAAATGTGGAACTCTGAGGGCAGGGATTGTTTGGGACCGGGATGGGGGAGACAGTGAGGGTGGGCACAAGTGTGTGGGGTGAGGGAGGAAGCACCGGGGCTTCAGAGGAAGCAGCTGCAGAGTCACCTGTCCGTGTCTCTTGTTACATCGACTTTGGTCAATGAAATCTTGACATTTCTCTGGGCTTTTCTTCAACGTGAAGCCAACACGTGACCGAGAGCAGCAGTCCAAAGCAGAGACGACCTGAGTGTTCAGTTAGCTTCCTTCATCCAGAATCTTGTCTGAATTGATTTATGCTGTGTCTTCTGGGCTGCAGTTCAGACACACTCTGTTGACTGAATTGCTCTTTCGGCACCAAGAGATATCCGCCAGGCCCGGCAGGTGGACGGATTTGTATGAACCACTAGCAAGTCCTTCAAACCAGACACCTGTGGCTGGGTAACTGAAGTCTGGTCCTCACACTGATCACACAGACAACAGAACTTTTCCTGTGACTTGTTCAGGTCTTCCCGGGAGCAGGTGATAAAAAGAATTCCATGAACAGGATCCATTAATAGGCCGATTATTAACTTTCTGGTGTCAAGCTAACGGACATATTTCTGCTTTTTTGTGTGGTTCTAAATTAGCTTTAGAAGCATACTGCAGTTATCTCTAAAGTGCTGGCCTCCAACTCTCTACTTAGCTGAGGCTAGCCTTGAACTCCTGATCCTCCTGCTTCCAACACCCAAATCCCAATGCCAGTATTTTGAGCACATGCCGCAATACTTAGCTGTGATCCAATAGTGTGTGTGTGTTGTCGAAGTTTAGTTTAGTTGTGTTTAAAATATTGTTTTGTGCACCGTTGGGTGAGGGACTGCTTAGATCTTGGAGTTTTGTATTGTCTGCAGGTGTTGGATTTATGTGAGGGATGGTCGATTGCACATGGTCTGCACGTGCTATCAGTAGAACACCTGAGGAGTTCTGAATCAATAAAAACACCTGAGCTCAGTCGCTCAGGGTTCCACTGTCCAGTATGTCACTGGCCATGATGGTGGTTTCCTCTCCTGAGGTCTGGCAGGGTTTGCACCAATGAATCTGCCTCCTTGTCATCCTTGCTGAGCCTCCACAGTAGATGAACTACTACATATGTCTGTGAGTGTCTCTGTGTCTGTGTATGTAACTATATGTGTCTGTGTGTGTCTATGTGTGTCTCTGTATGTCTGTGTGTGTCTGTGTGTCTGCGTGTATGTGTCTGTGTGTCTGTATATGTGTGTGTGTGTTTGTGTATGTGTGTGTATCTATGTGTCTATGTGTGTGTGTGTCTGTGTGTATGTGTCTGTGTGTCTCTGTGTGTTTATGTATGTCTGTGTGTGTACCTGTGTGTGTGTGTCTCTGTGTGTCTATGTACGTGTCTGTGTGTGTGTGTCTATGTGTGTGTATGTGTCTTTGTGTGTGTGTGTCTGTCTGTGTGTCTGTGTGTGTTTGTGTCTGTGTGTGTCTGTGTGTCTGTGTGTGTGTTGCATATGTTTGTGTGTGTGTCTGTGTGTCTGTGTGTGTGTTTATGTATGTCTGTGTGTATGTGTGTGTGTATGTCTGTGTGTGTCCGTGTGTGTCTGTGTGTGTCTGCATGTGTCTGTGTGTGTCTGTGTGTGTGATGGGACACCAGGGCCATTCAGCCAGTGCAGAGTACAACTATGTGGAGTTGCTTCTCTCCTTCCCGCTTGTACGTGGGTCCCAGGAATCAGACTCAAGTCATCAGTCTTGCTGTTCAGCCCCAGTTGCTTTTCTTGCAAAGCCATCTCACCAGCCCATCATCTGCTTTTAATATTAGTCAAGTAAATTTTAGACATCTTGCTGTATGTTAATTACCATAATCAGAACCTCCCGCAAACAATCAGGAAAACGCAAGTCGTGGGTTAAAATCATAAAGAAGACGGAAGGTTTCTTTCCCAAAGCAGACCACTTCAGCATCATTTTCTATCCTCCCAGGTAGCCATTTCCCCTTCAGCTTACTTTTCAATATAAAGCCAAATGCCCATTAACAAAGAAGCCTAACTGATTGCTTGTGATCTAATTAAAATCTGCCAGAAGACATTCTGACTTACTATAAATAATGTAGACGCCACACTGGGTTGTTAAACATGTATGTCGTGTAGGTTGCAGGTCTTCTGGCCTCTCTCGCCCCGTCTTGATAGTTACAGAACTGGTCTCAAAGAGTTCTAAGTTTCATTTGGAACTCCTGTAAACATCTCCTTGTGGTTTACCGGTTGTGGTTCACGCTTGGAGTGGCTGGGCCTACGATGGTGTGTCAGTTGTCTGGGCTGCAGAGCTCACTGCTGTCCTCCACCAGAGCCCTGCTTTCCTGTCTTGTCAGGAAATACTGCCATCTCTTTTCAAAGCAAGATCACAAGGGGGACACCCACCTCATCTGCATTGTGCAATGTGGCTAACCTCAGGGGTTAAATATGCTTTCACTTAGCATCTCTCTGACCTGTAGTGAGTTTGCCCAGGTGTTCTCTGGGGCAAGGCAAGGAACCTCTGAGGCAACACTATCTTCTGGATGCGAGCCATGTTGATCAAAGTGGGGTAAATCCCCACCAACAAGCAAAGGAGCCCATGTGTACAAATGGATGCATGGTCAAGTTGGCTTCAAAGAGACCACTAGGCTAATGCAAAATTTCTGAGGTACCCACTGTGTACCAACTTCTTAGAAAACTGCTGAAAATACGGACAGGTGAATGACATGGAAGTCGCAGCTGTCACCTGCTGAAACTCACATACTAGCTGCAGAACTGAAGTGTGACAGGCATGTCTACACACCCCAGAGAGGGGACCCACACCGGACCAAAGGAATGGCTGCTCCGTCAAAGTCCAACTTAGTGAACCAATGAGCTCTCATTGGGAATACTAACAGTCACGTGGATGGGGAGTTATTTAGAGGCCAGGGGATGACTCCAAAGCAGCTGCATCACCCAGAGCCCATCCTGAAACTGACGACAGGTCACAGAAGCTGCAGCCCAAAACTCTGTGCACAACTTACAGATTCACCGGGTCCAAGACTCTCCTCTCAGTAGCTCAGCTGGTGGGAGTTCCTTCCCCCAGAAGCTATTAGCTCCTTCTATAGGGCTGGGGAGAGCCCTTCCAGAATCTCAGAAGTGTCCACATTCTCAGGCATAGGAAGTTTTACTTACCCCCAGAGTCTCCTAAGTCTTCCCTCCCTGCCGGAGGGAATGCTTTAATTCAGAAGAAACTGCCATACAACAAGAATACACAAACAACATACAGAGCTGCTCCAGGGTGAGTACCATTCTAGGGACAAGCCCAAAGCGCAAGGTTTATGTAGACCAGGAAGATGGAGAGGTGCCTGGCGTCTGTAGGCAGTGAAGTTTTGTACCAAAAGCAGCCTTGCTAAACAGACATCTCTGAATCCCTGGCCCCACCTGTGCCCTCCTGAAACACAACCTCCAGTTCACAAGACTCCCTGGGTGATTTCTCTCCATGTTAAACATTCCAAAGCCAAGTCCTAGTGTGTTCCCACTCACCCAAAGAGGCTTTTTTTTCATGTGGTTTGGTTGTTTTGAGACAGGGTTTCTTATGTTCCAGACTGGCCTTGAACCCGCTATGAATCCAAGGATGACCTTGGATTCTTTCCTTGATCCTCCACCTCTCCGGATCTGGGATTACAAGTGTACACCACTGTACCCAGTTTGTGCAGTGCTAGGATTGAACTTGGGGCTTTGTAACTGCTGGGCAAGCATTCTACCAACCTCCCCAGCCCAAGATCATTATGGTACACAAATGAATGCAACAGGGCAAAGCTATCCTGGAAACTACGATTTGCTAATTAGGCCCCCTGGATGGGCAGGAGAGGCTACACAGAGGCCAGCACTTTGGGTTTCGAAGGATTTGAATAGGAATTCTCTCGGCAGACAATAAAGAAAAGGGCAATTCTAGGCAAAGAGTTCAGTGTGTGCGCATCAGGTATGAACAAATAACTTTTCCAGATAGATTTTAAAGGCTAGTCGTTTTGCAGAGGTGGTGAAGGCACCTTTGTAGTTAATGCTAAGGAGGCTGGGTCACATGGAGCATCCAGGATCCTTACTGTCACTGTAGGCTGTAGTAGTACCCTGCTGTGGCAGCTCAGCAAGGAAGGTGAGGAGGCATATTCATTGGTGCAAACCTTTCTACACCTCATCAGAGGGAACCACCATCGCAGCAAGTGCTATACTGGACACTGGAACCCCGGGCGTCTGAATTCAGGTGTTTTTATTCATTCAAAACTCATCAGGTACAGATCATAAGCAATCAAACATCCCCCACAGAAATCTAACACCTGCAGACAATACAAAATGCCAAGACCTATGCATCTCTTTTTCCAACAGTGCACAAAAACAATTATTTTAAATATAACTAAAAATAAACTTCTATAACATTTCCCATTTTCTGTATAAGCTAATCAAAAAAAAAATCTGCTTTATCTCTGTAATACAGTTTAACACTACACCAGCAAAACCATTTACAAGAACAATCACAAGGGTTGCTAATGCACAAGACCAAATGAAACCAAACATCTATCAAGCTTTTCACACTGTCTTTGTACAGTAGAAAAACATTACCAATGTCCAATTATCTGGAATTCACTCACGATCTTCTGGGCTCCTCCAAAGGGTTTGGATCTGGCTCTGCCCTCTACAGCACACACAGCTTATACTCCAGGCTCCAACGGGCTCCCCTCCACTGCTTCTGCTGTTCTTGGTGATTGTCCCATGGTACTGGCATCTTCAAAAGGCTGCTGGGGTCCCTTGCTGCAACTGGGCTTCACTTTCACCAATAGCCTCTTCTGGGTTCTCTTCATGGTGCCAAGCCTCAACTTCTTTACATGACCCCTTCTTCTGGGCCTTCAACTACTACTGAGGCTGCACCTTCGCCAATGGCCTGTCCTGGCCTCTTACAGTGCCAAGCCTCAGCAGCTCTCCACGGCCGCTTCATGCCTTCCAAACCAGTAACACCTGCACAACTCTTACAGTGCCAAGTTCAGCTGCCAGCGTGAGATGTAACCTCGGCCAGTTCTGGAAGACAGTTTCTGTATGCTGACCCTAAGGAAACACTTTCCAGAATTTAAGACAAAGTCTGGTTTGCAGGAAAAACAACTGGTCACTTTGTCTGCAGGAAGGTTCCCTTGTGAGTGGAGTTCTCATCACTGTCACCAATGCTTAGACTGCTTGTCTTTCTCTTAGTCACATTTGCAGGGGAAAAAAATTGTTCAATTTAACTAAGTGGCTTTTTGCTCAAAGCCTAGGCTTCCATGACAGCAAAGAGTCCTGGGCTGTTGGGAAGAATTGCCAGTTGAAACATCCTGGCAGTTTGGCATTCTTTTTCCCCACTGCTAAGGGGAAACATATACCCTTCTTCATAGACCTCAAACATAAGACCCACTTGGGCTTCACACACATAAAAAGCTGTGAACAAACTCAGTTTGTTTAACAGAACACTCTGGTTTCCGTTTCCCACCACCAGTGGCGGGAGGGAATGTCTGCTCCATGATCAGGAAAAGCAGTTCGAACCTTGCCTTTTCCCTGTTCCTAGTTGGGTTATTTGCTTTCACCATGAAAATGTCTTTCTCTAAAGGCCTCTATTCTGTGGCTCTCACTTTTGAGCCCTCTTTCTCATTTAATTTTCACAATTTTCTCTTCATCGAGGCTTATTTCCCTTTCTCTCTCTCTCTCTCTTCCTTCAGAAACCTTCAATCAATACTTAATCTCTACCCTCTGGTAGCTTCTCTGAGTGTACTTTACTGGCCTCTGTGAGGTCTGGAGTTTCTTTCTCTTCTTCCTTGTCTCCATGTTGGATTAGCTAGAGTGATGTCCTACCCCAAGGTGGTACACCATTTGTAGTTGTAACACCTACTGTGACAACTCACCAAGAGAGACATGGAGGCATTTTTCACTGGTGCAAGCCCTGCCAAACCTCAGCAGAGGAAACCACCGTCACGACCAGTGCCATACTCCACAGTGGAACCCGGAGCATCTGAGCTCAGGTGTTTTATTGATTCAGAACTCCTCAGGTGCAGCTCATCAGCAATCAAACTTCCTCCAAAGAAATCCAACACCTGCAAACAATGCAGAAAGCCAAGACCTAGGCTAGCCCCCTCTATTCTATATACAACTAAAAGTGAACTTCCACAACAGTAGGCTGCTAAGCAGAAAGTTACAGGCTGTAGAAAATGCTTCGAATTGAATATGGTGCATAAAAAAGGAAAGAGCCCAGAGGCCCCAGTACACGTTAGGAGGCTAATTAGTGTGTGATCTAAAGCAGGATTGGAGTGGTGGATGAATGAATGGCAGCGTGAAAGTGACAATCGCTTGGGGAGGGAAGGTAGAAAAGAATTAAAATCTAATCACAAAATTTCCAATCTAGATTTCTAGGGAAAGCAATAGAAACCGGCATCCTAGGAGCGTCTGCTATAGCAAGGAAAGAAAATGCCTGGTGCTCTGTTCTGTCTGAGGAGCCCAAGAGGCCTCACGGAAGGAAGGAGAGCCCAGCACACATGCTAGTGGTCACCTACCTGGAATCATCAATTGAAGAGAGGGAGGAGTAGCAAGGGAATGACAGGAATAGGACCTTGGGGACCCCATTACTTAAAGAATCTATCAAAGGGACAGTTAAAAGATAGAAGTGGGGTCTTAAAGCTGTAAGGAGGATGACCCGGTCACCGATGTGAATGTATTGGCCTGGGAGAGACCTTCAAAAGGCATCCAGCATACTGATGATATTCAGATGAGACTGTCAGGTTCTGGCTACTATGGCCCATGGACTGTGACTTCCTATTGCCAACCTGATTAAAGAGAGAAATGCCTAGGGCATCAGAGAGCATCACTTTGGGTCTGTCAGATCTTCTCCAGAGAGGATTAAGTGAGGGGGGCTAACCCTTGTCCGAATGTGGACACATCTATCCAGTGGGCTGGAGTCTCAGAACGGAGAGGGAGGAAATTGAACCCCAGCCGAACACATAGGCACAGCCTTCCCTTCACATCCCAAACCACGTGCTTCTGAGCTAGCTCTCCCCTCCACAGTTTCAAATCATTCCTCCCACTATCCCTTCCCGCCATGATGGACTGTGAGGCCTTTAAGCTGAGAGACAAAATGAAGCTCTCCTCCCTTAAATTCTGCTAGCCCGGTACTTTCTCGTAGGAAGGCTAACGTTACTTGCGACCTTCAGGGAGGGGCTTCAGGAAGTTGGCGGGCGAGGAGTCAAGTTTTCACATAATGATTGTCTGCTAACCAGTTGTCTAAATCGACAGATTACTGCTTAGAGATTCGGTGTCTTCCTGAAAGCTCTAGGATCAATGTAGATTAGTGTAGATTTGTTTTAACCCATGATCTATGTTCAGTAGACCATATGATGCATGTCCGTAACAGTCACACAGCCTCAATTTCATGTAGAGTTAGCAAAATTATGAAGCTTTGAGTAAGCTTTCTGTATTTATAACTGTTTGTATTCTCTCATAAATACCTTTGAGTTTTAGTGTTTGTTGATAAGAATGTATAAATATTTTAGGGTATTTGTCTCGCTCCATAAATCAAAATAGTAGTGGCTTTTAAAACTGTCTAATTTAATAGTCGAGATCATTTTATTTACTAGAAAATTTTCATAACCAAGAACTCAAAGGCTCGAAGTTTGAGAGGTCAGAAGTTAATTCTCATCCCTAACTTACTTACATCATTATCCTGGGGATATTTTAATAAGATATACTCAGTTAAAATTCCATAATTTGAGGTGGCCATAATGGCACATACCTGTAAGCCTGGCACTCGAGAGTCTGAGGCAGGAGGATGGCTACAAGCGTGAGGCCAGCCTGAGCAACATAGCAAGACCCTGTCTCAAAGATACGTTTATTTTTATTTTATGTGCAATGGTGTTTTGCCTGCATGCATGTGTTTTTATTAGTGTTAGTTATTTTGATTCTATTAGTGATGTTCATTCTGTTAGTGTTTTTTATTCTGCTCGAACAGAGATGGGAAAGTGGTCTGGCATTTGGGAGACCAGGAACCATACAGCTCTGACAGGAAGGTGCCCTGGCAGTCGAGAGCCCAGGGACCATACAGCTCTGAGATGGGAAAGGTGTCCCCAATGGAAAGGTATCCTGACATTCGGGAAGCCAGGAACCACACAGCTCTGGCAGCTTTGAAGCAGGGAAGGCTTCTGCAGCTGAGCTGGAGTGTTACAATATAACAAGTCCTCTCTGCTCAGTTCAGCTCAGCTCAGCTCAGCTCAGCTCTGAGAGGAGAAGCTTCCCCAATGTTGCAGCTTTGAAGGGAAACATCTCTTGTTCACCTGAGGTGTTCTTGTTCTGGCTGAGCTGAGATGTTCTTCTCACTTCTGGCTCAGCTGAGGTGTTCTTTGTGCTTCTCCTCTCTATGGCTGCCTTCACTTGGGAAGAAGGCAGCAGTGGAGCTGCACCTCCTACTGAGCAGAGTGTCCCTGGAGCCTCCCAGGATAGCCTGTGATTGGTGGGATTTTTGCCCTTATATGGCTAGACTGGAGAGGGTTGAGGGGCCCAGCTTGGGACCATGTGTGTTATTTGGGACAGCTTCTGTGCTGCTCTGCCAGGTTATGGGACCCCACAGTCAGCTGGGAGTAGGGTCCCTAATAGTCCCAGGGGAGCTTTCCTGTGGAGGGATCTCAAGTCCCAGAGCTCTCAGCCTTGCAGAGCCAGACTCCCTCAAACAGGAAATATCTGGCTCCCCAGTGGTCCTTGGCACCATTTGGGGCTCATAGTGGGCACAAGGGGTGATGGCCGGGGCCCTGGGGTCACCAGCAGGGTGATGAGGGAGGCAAGCAGCAGCTCTCAATGGCAGCTGGCAACAGGAGGGGCTAGGCTGCTGGGAAAAGTCAGATTTGCTCCATGGCAGAAACACAGACAGCAGTGTGATGGCAGTTGGAGCAGGAGAGAGGGGCACCAGGCAGTGAGGCAAGGACCCCGGGAGCATACCCACTGGGTGAGAGAGAGGGTAGGGGCTTACTGTGTCTGTGTGAGGGTGTTAGATCTCCTGAAACTGTAGTTACAGATAGTTGTGAGCTGCCATGTAGGTACTGGGAATTGAACCCAGGTCCTCTGGAAGAGCAGCCAGTGCTCCTAACCGCTGAGCTATCTCTCCAGCCTCAAATGATTTATTTATTTTTATTTTCTGTGTCCAAAAATAAATCAAATACACAGTTCCCTTCACTTATAATGTTGACAGGCATGGTGTAATTGAGGATATCTTAACTCTCATTGTTTACTTACCGTAAGACTATCAAAAGGTAGTGATTGAAGAAGTGCCAGACAAAGGTGTTCTCCAAAGTAGACATGAACGTTCGTTTTCTGTTGCTATAACAAAACACTCCAGGCTGGGTACTTTATAAATAAAAAAGTGTTCTTTAGCTCACAGTTTTGGAGATTGGAAGACCAAGATTGGAAAGACCCATCTGTTTGGATTCTGGTAAGAGCTTCTTGGATGTAGCAGGAGAGATGACATCATAGTGGACGGAGGAGCGATCACACAGACAGGAGATGGGAGTGTAGCAGGAAAGGCTTTTAACTCTTTCTTTCCAGGATACTATGGGGTAGAAAAACCAGCCTGCCATAGAAATCAGTTTTAGCTTTTTAGGTGCATGCTATACATGAAGCCTCCAAAAGAGATACTGCTTCCAATAATCCTCTGTTAAGTCCAGAGAAGCAGAGCAGAATACAAAGACATAGATGGTTATTCCATGTGTGTGTTCACACATAGATACGGAGGACACTTAGAGTTGGATTCTGAGGTCCCAACACTGGGCCTGATGCTAAGCGGATACTCCGAAATTGAGGTTCACCCCCAGCGCCCAGGGTACATTCTAAAGGACACCTTTCTGACCAGCGGTTTGTTAAACAGACAGCATCAGGAGATGAGCTTCGGGAAGACAATCCTGGTGTGACTCTACTTGTTCCTTACGTGATCATTAACAGCTGTTTTGTTGTCTAGTATTCCGCCCATGCTCCTGTCCCCCCCCCCTCCTCGGCCCTCCTCCTCCCTCTGGTTCCGGTGTTGGAATCTACTTCAAGGTCTGTGTGATTCTTAGTTTTCATTGGCAACTTGTTACAATCTAGAGGAAGCCTAGGAAAGGAGTCTGGATGAGGGATTATCTAGATCTGGTTGGCCTGGAGGCACATCTGTGGCAGCTTACCTCCTGTTAACTGAAGCGGAAGGACTACCCACAGGTGCCTTGGCTCGCTAGTAAGAAAGTGAAGCAAGTACGGGTGCGCGTGCGTCGGTTCGTTCCTCTCTGTTCTCGGCTGCGGATGTGTGATGTTCCTGGCTGCTTCCGTTTCCCATCACCTTGACTTCCCCGTAATAATGGATTACATAACCTGGGCTTGTGAGCCAGATAAGCCCTCTCTCCCTTAAATTGCTTTCGTAGGGGTGTTTTACCACAGCAACAAGAAATGAGATGAAGACAGTCTATTTCAAACAGTCCTTTCTTTTGAAACTCCTCAGATCGCCGGTGTACCACCGTGCTCTGCCCCAACTTAGAGTGTGCCATCTCTCTGCAGAAGCATCAGAACTTCTTCCGTGATGCGTATATATCTCACGTGATCTATTTATATCAGTCAGTGTTGATGAGACACCTAGCGTAACTCAGGACCTGTGCCACATTACTGACCAATGGCACTAAGATGAACAAGAAGGGAACTCCAGGGTTCTGGAGATGACCAAACCCAGATTCACCAGTGAATGATTCTGGTATGATAGAAAGTACCCTGAAGGTGTTCTGGAGAGTCTTTGTCTGGGGAATCAGGAACTTTCCTCTCAGAAGAACTCCAGAGGGCACAGGAGATTGGGAGTTGGCTATCGGTCAAGGACTTGCTACACAAGCCTGAGGACTTGCAGTGTGACAGCCTGCACTTATAATGCCAGCTCTGGGGACATATGGACAAACGTCCATGGGCTCACTGACCAGCCTCGCAGAATCTGAAGCCCCAAGTTCCAGTGGGAGACCCTGTCTCAAAACAATAAAGTGGATGGCTCCTAAGGGACAGCCCCTGAGGGTGACATCTGGCCCCCACAAGCACATACGCCCATGCACATTCACATGCATGCACATGCACACACACGCATACACACACACACACACACACACACACACACGCATACTCCCCTCGGTAAAACCTATAAAAAGACATTGGAGTTGAATACTGAAGAATCTGTAAGAGTCCTCTAGTTAGTAAAAGAGGAGCCTTCTTCTAAAAACGACACAGAGGGGTAGGGTGGAGAATTAGAGACTTCTTTGGGAGCATGGAAGCATCTTCTGTGCCCTCAGGCTATGAGCTCACTGAGAAGAGCCAACCTGGGACCCCCAGCAGTGACCGCCCCAGGGTCTTAGCAATAGGTGTGGACGGCCGGCTTTCATGTTAACCAACCGCATTCGTTTGTGATCAGGTTTCCTCACAATGAAACCTACACAGTCGTACTTCCTTGGCCACAGGTCTCGTCCAGTGTTGGTAAGCCCTGTGGATATATGTCATTACGTCTATGCTGTGACGGTGATGGGAGCAGACAAGGCATTTTCACACTGGTTAGTGACGTTCCCCTGTCCCGCTGGCCATCTGCTGCCTCCCATCTTCAGACGATGAAAACTTGGGATATTGAGTCTGTTGTTACATTAAGCAACACAAGGGTTTTCTTGTGAGCAGGTTATCCTGTAAACATGAGACAGCCCTTCATAAAATAATGTACGGAGGCGAAACCTGGAAACAGTCTACCATAACCTCATGCAAGCTGAGCGTATTACAATCCCCCGGGATAGGCTCAGTGGCAGGGCACTTGCCAGGCATGCTTGAAGCCCTGTGTTCCAGCCTCGGCACTGCAAAGGAAGGAGGGAGGAAAGGGAAGGGAAGAAGGAAAGGGAAGGGAAGGAAAAAGGAAGGGAAGGGAAGGGAAAAGACAAATGAGGAAGGAGGGAAAAGAAAAGGAAACCCAAGCACCTGTTGACTTTTTCCCACAAAATATGGAATTGGAATTGAAACACACATCACTCTCTGGTAGCACGTTACCCTTCCTTAGCGCATATTGCCCTGTGTTAACACATGTTACTCTGTGCTAGCACACCTCAACTCCTAGGCTCAAAAGGTGACACTTCCAGGTATCTTCATTTAAAAAAAAAAAAAAATCCAGGTCTATACAATGTAAATAATCTTAACTTGCTTTGCCTCTGCGTAAGTTCTGATCTCTCCAGGCATTGAACCATTTCTTTAGGACCCTAAAATCCAAATGAAAAAAAAAAAAAAAAAAAAAAACCCTTGAGTTCAGCCAAATGTAGCCGTCGTCCGGGGGAGTCAAAGCACGCGTCACCTTGGCGCTGGTACAGCTGGCTCTCCGGCGTGCTCTCTTTGATGGGTACGCTCAGCTATCTTTAACTCTGGGAAGTTTTCCCATGGAAATTTTATTTTTTTTCTTTTTTATGAGAAATTGTATTTTCACGTTGCTGATGCTGGCAGCCGAGAAGAAAAGACAAACTTGGAGATTCCAGATTTGGTCCAGGTATCGGTTGCAAAGCAAGGTTAGCCTCTGGACAAAGGCTACTCACCATGCTGGGTTTCCTCTCAGATGGGGAGATCACTGTGCCCCGTGTACTGTGTCTAGACTCTGCTGGGGTGGCCTCATCTGCTTTTATCAAAAAGTTCTACTTTGTGCGTGTTGAACTGAAGTCACCTCCTACTTTTTTTTTTTTTTTTTCTAGGCAGGGTTTCTCTGTTGTAACTCTGGCTGTCCTGGAACTCACTCTGTAGACCAGGCTGGCCTCGAACTCACAGAGATCTGCCTGCCTCTGCCTCCCAGGTGTGGGGATTAGAGCCGTGTGCCACCACCGCCTGGCTTACCTCCTATACTTTTGGAAGGACTCATCTAAACATACAAATCAAGACATCAAGCGTAACAGCACGGATCTAATTTCCCTGACGCCGACTGTGATATCTGTCTCGGGGTGTTTTCCAATAGGAAGGCCGTACTACATCTCTGAAGTGACTTGGTTTCATTCATTCTATCTTACTCTTCATCAATTGCTAATGCCTGACTTATCCACGTCACCAAAAGAGCAACACACAGAATCTATGGGAGGATAACCTCCTAAGATGGGGAAGAGCAAAATAATTAGGGTGAGACGTTGAGATTTGGGGCTCCGGGGACTTGTCGTTTTTGAGACATGGTCTCATGTAGCCAGGGCTGGATTCAAATTCCCTTTGTAAGTGAGGATGGCCTTGAACTCCTGATTCCCCTGCCTTCGATTCCCAGCTGCTAGGATTGCTGGCACGTGTGCCCACAGCCTGTTTGTGTCGTGCTGGGGATCAAAACCAGGACTTCATCTGGCTAAGCAAGCTTCACACGGAGACGCATCCTCGCCCTGACGTTGGGGTTCTTCGTGAGCTTCCCTTTCGTTTCTTGCAGTCGGGGTATTTAGAGGCTTGACTCTGGAAAGAGCTTCTCCAAAGGGACCCCATGTTCCCTCATGGTTGTGCCCTCGTCTTTTTATAGCAACTGCATATAAGTATTAGGACTTCGTGGACATCAGAGATTTCCGTAGTGTTCTGCATCCATTAATAAAATAGAAAACAGTCTTTAAATTGGCTTTCCAAAAGTTATTAATAAACATATCCTTGGAATATTATATAGCGCTTCTCCGTCGTAGGATTAACAATTCTGTTTTCTTGGAGCAGCTCCCAGGAACTTTATTTGCTCTGGCAGGAGTCTAAGAATCCAAATAAGTGGTAGAAGAGAACTCAGCCTGAAGCCATAAATTCGCGTTGGCTTGCACTTCTGTTGCTAGGATGATCATCCTTTCGTTGCTACGCAGTCAGGCTTCAGTTTTATTTCATGAATTTCTTATTTCTCTGTGTGTGGCACGGGGCGGAGTGTGGTTGACGCAGGTGAGCCTGTGGGACGCGCACCCGTGTGCAAGCGTGCGCAGGCCAACCCGGGACTTACAAGCATCCATCTCGGCTACTTTCTGCTTTACTGGGTCTCTCACCGGATGGCTCACCATCTCGGCTAGACTGTCGAAGCTCCCCTAGCACTGGGGTTCCAGGCCCACACAGCCACACGCCAATCTTTGATGTGGATGCTGGAGATTCAAACTCAGGTCCTCGGGCCTGCAGAGCAATCCCACACACCCACTGACCCGTCTCCTCAGTCCCCCGATCATCTTCCTTCACTATAGTGTGGATGTCAAAACTGTGGGTTCTTCAAAGAAGTTCTGAATGTTTGGAACCGCGTCGGTTCCAACCGTACCGTTGATCAGAGCGCATTCTGCAGAAGATAAAAAGAAATAAAAATGCTGGGTGGTGGTGGTGCAAACATTTGATCCCAGCATTTGGGAGGCAGAGGCAGGCAGAACTCTGTGAGTTCAAGGCCAGCCTGATCTACAGAGTGAGTTTCAGGACAGCCAGAATGACAACAGGAAACACCTGTCTCAAAAAGCAAATTTAAAAAAAAAGAAAGAGGGAGGGAGGGAGGGTGGGAGGCGGGAGGAAGGAAGAAGACACATAAAGCCAAGCATAGTGGCACACGCCTGTCATCCCAGCCCTTGAGAGGCAGAGGCAGAAGGGTCCATGGCAGCCAGTTCTGCATGGCGAGTTTCATGGCCAGCCAGCCACACAGCAAGTCTCAGGAGAAGGAAAAGTGAGTTAACTGTTGCCGGCGTACTGGTGAAGGCTTGGCTACACCTGTAAACCCAGCACTAGAAAGGGAGAGGCAGGGCATCTGACATTTAAGGTTGCTCAGCTGTACAGTTTATTTGAGGCCAACGTAGACTCTTGAGTCCCTGTCTCAAAAAAATTAAATCAGACATTAAAAAAAAACAGTCAACCCCTCAATCATGAGTCTGTGGTCAGAAGAGTATTTAAGGTGGGTAGAGTGCTTGCTCAGTGTGCTCGAAGTCCTGGGTTCAATCCCCAGCACTGCGTAAACTAGACACGGTGACACATGCCTGTGATCCCACCACTTGGGCACTTGCGAGGAAGAAAACAGGAGCACCAGGAGTCCAAAGTCATCCTTAGCTACATAGTGAGTTAGAGGCCAGCCTGATCTACATGTACCTTTTTTTAGGGGGGTTGGGGGAAGGCTGAGACTTTTCTTCTTTCTTTGGCCACTGACTCCTGTTATGGAAAGGAGATGTTTACCGCTCTTACGTGACATGTATTCTATTGTACCAGGTCATTTGGGAGTCTTCGTGTTCAGAAAAGTTAACCAGCAACGTATTATATAAAACGTTAGTTGTAAAACATCCTGAGTTCTTGTGGTAGCATAAATATGATTGAAGCAGCCTGGGGGGGCTTTTAAACATCTGAGGATATGACCAGGCACACGTGAGCCGTCACTGCTACCTGGAGATTATTAGTGATAAGCTACATGACTAATGGGCTAAGCCGGTTCAACAAAGGACAACCAGAGAGATTCTAGTCCAGAAACAAAGGAACCACATGCGTGTGTCCGTGAAGGAGGGACGGGGGAGAAACCAGACCCATAAACGCTGCTGCACGTCAGCTGCTCCGTTCCTGTGGCCTTATCTACCATCTCCACAAATACTTTAAGGACAGGTGGCTCAAAATATTACTGTCACTAAGCTAGTTTTATAGAAGAGAAGTCTCAGCAAAAGCCCTGTTGTGAGCAACATAATCCACCTGTTCCAAGAGAGGGATCACGTGATAATTTTGTGTTCTTGGTCCCTGCATTTTAAAAGATGGTAAAAAATACCAACCAAGAGATCTGTTGCCTGATCTGTTCTCAGAGTTGGAGATTAACGCTGCCTGTATATATTTCTTCCTTGAGTAAAGTTGCCTCCGTCACTTCTTTTTAGGGTTAAGGGACTTGCAAAGCAGCCCCAGGTCCGGCTCCTTGGTCCCACCCAAATGAGCCCTATCGATCCTTCTTTCTGCAAACTCAAAAAGCCAGAAAACTGGAATAATCTTTATAGCTTATTTAGATGTAGGTTTAGACTATATGTGAATGAACTTGTTAATTAAGAATTAGTACCGAGAGGAATAAACATGTACGTTAATTATATAGATCAACCACCATAGAGGAATTGTGAGACTCTACTTCAAATTCAAAGTAATTCCCGTTCCTAATAAAAATCTAAAATCTAAGAGACTGGCATAGTGGCTCAGGCCTGTAATCTCAGCACTCCGGAGGCTGAGGCAGGGGGATCACTAGGAGTTTGAGGCTCACTTAGTAAATTCAAGGCGAGAGACCCCGTCTCAAAAAAACACCAAACAATAAATTCTGACTTCTGAAGAAAAGGAAATGAGTTGTAACTGCTCCAAAAAAGAGGCCATCAACAAAAACAGCTCACCGGCACAACGGTGCAGGGCTACAGTGTACACAACATAGGCAAGATTGTAGGCAGCCACGGCTGCTTAGGTTGTCTCTTGGTTTTCTGCCTGCAGTTCATGGCTTTAAACATGGAAGAGACAGCTGTTCCCAGGACAGTGACATTAATTTAAAAAGATTTGCAGAACATTAACTTTCTTTAAAAAGCCATTGTGCCAGGAAAAAAAAAAAAAGTCCATAATCAAACATCTGCTCTCAGAATTAATCTTAATAGGCCTTAAAAGCCTCATTTGGGATTTTTGTACGGTGTTCTTGCAACATAAGTGAACTTTTGCACCGGGAACTCAGCCATTGGAAAACATAAATGTACTGCTTCTCTCTCTCTCTCTCTTTTTAAGTGGTAAGCCATTGCTGCGTGGCTTTTATAGATGCTCTTCTTTAATCGTGCCCAGGCTGAAGAGTCTAAGATGCTTCAGAGATTCATTTTCTCCAGCCTCAGAAAGAAGGTTGAAGTACTTGTCTGTGGGGAGGGCCACTGCTGCGTTCGTAAGGTTAAACCTGTCTTCCTCAAAGGTCCTAAGATGAGATTCCCACCCTCGATCCCCAGCTAAGTGACCTTATCCCAGTCACGTGACCTCACCCCCTGTGGTCCTGATGGCTAAGATGTCTGATTCTACACTATGGCTATCAAATGAAAGTAATTGTTCAAGTCAAACATATTCTACAAGAATTTCTTAAGAAACGCTTTCCTTGAGCTGGGGCAGTAAAGCTAGCCAGTAAAGCGTTTGTCTTGCAGGCATGATGATCTGAGCTTCACTTCCCAGGGTTCTTGTGTTTTCTTGTTTTGTTTTGTTTTGTTTTTTAAGCCATGGCATGGGTAGGACTAGCAAAATGCCTTTACTCATAGTAAAGGCAGCTTCCATCAACCCAAACAACCTGAGTCTGAGCTCTGTTGACCCACTTAGTGGAAGAGCAGAGCTGACTGCTTAAACAAAGTAGATGGCTCCCAAAGAACAAAGCTTGCACCAGCGCACACTGAAACTCATAGAAAGAAACTGGAATGGGGAGGAGGGAGGGAGGGAGGGAGGGAGAGAGAAGAAGGAGGAGGAGAAGAGGAAGCCAGGGAGGAAGGAAGAAGAACCATTGAGAAAGACCCAAAATGTTCAGGTAATTTGCAAGTGAACCACACCGCTCAACATCCTGTAGATGCTTTACACAGAGGAATGAATTACATGCCACCTGCATGCTAATGTGGCAGTTTCCCAGTGGGGAAGAGAACCTTCTCCAGTGCCATCCCCTTCAGGTTCCCAAGGCAAGACTAAACCTCTTTAGAGACACCTCCAGACGGACCTGCTTCTTGACAAGCTCCCCTTCTATGTCTCTGCACAGACTCAACTCAAAGCCTTAAGAATGCAGAATCCGCCCTGCTCCAGGGCCCTATCCTTTGAGCTCCACTCCCCCCACAATGCCTACAGCCTCAGTCCCCATTTGCTGTCAGTGAACCCCAGAGGCACCAGGCCCTGGTGATCTTGTTCCCATCCAGTCTGGATACCCCGGTATAGTAGTTACCTTTCCTGTGCTGTCTACCTTTCAAAGGTAGCATGCTGAGGATCATTGACCCTCAACCTCTAGTCCCTAGGACATCGAGACCCCTTCCCAGAACGGCTGGAGCACTCCCTCAGGAGCAGGGTCTGAGTACAAGTGTGTCGTTCCTGGAGTCCGTGAATACAGAAGTTAACTGGGCAAGAGGCCAGATTCTACCAACAGGATGCTAAATGCTAAAGTACCACAGAACCAGGGTAAAAAGAGCTGACTTGATGCTGAGGTGCCAGTGCCAAAACCAAGAGGTCTAATCTCCCCATCAAATAAAGACCGATCCAGTAGCTATAAGAAGACAACCAGGTGCAGCAGGTGTGAGAGGCCAGTTGAGGAATCAGTGGAGATTAAAACTAAACCAAGCCAAGCACAGCAACACTAGGAGGACTGGGGTAACAGGAGACAGAATGTGAGGCCAGCCTGGGTTACAGCAAGACCCTGCCTCAAAAAAACAACACAAAAAACAAACCTAATAAGTCAAGGTGGTTATGCTCCTCCGAACACTTCCGTCATTCTAAGCAGAGATCCAGGAAAAAAAACCGCTATTTAACAAGGGAATCCACGACTCTAGTCTTTCATCTAATCAGCGACTTTGCTGTTTTCAATATAATATTTGTATTCGTTCTTTGAGAATGTCATACGTGATTACAATGTATTTTGGTCGTATTTATCCCCCCAATTCCTCTCCCTAACTCCTTCCAGACTGACCCTTTACACCCCCCACCACCCCTTTCTGTCTTCGTGTGAACCAGTGACTTTAAACAAAACCTAGAGCAGGTAAGATGGCTCAGATTGCTGTGAAGGCCGATTGTCTAAGCTCCTTTCCCAGGACCCACGTTAGAAGGAAAGAACTGACTCATGTAAGCTGACCTCTGACCTCCACAGGCGCACCCTGGCAAGCAAGGAGCGTGTGCATAAATAAATGTCATTTTTTTGTTAATGTAACTGGATGTGGTGGTGAACACCTGTCATCCCAGACCTGGAAAGTGGAGGCAGAAGGACCAAGAGTTCAAGGTCATCCTTGGCTACGTTGAGTTCTAGCCAAACAAGGGGCTGGAACTCTGGCTCTAGAAGAAAAAAAAAAATCTGAATCTAAAGGGTTTCTGTAAAGAAGGTTTTAAAATCAACAGACTCATGCTAGAACTCTGCCTCTGGCAGCGGCTGTCGGCTTAGTGATGAATACAAACAGCCTCTCCGGGTTCCTGCTTTCTTTTCTGTTAGAGAGATTTCAGTACAGCCCAGGCGACATTGTCCTATTTAAGGTTTTATCTCAACCCATTGGACAGGGTGGTTGTTCCCATGCTTCTCCATACACTGCAGTTATCTGTAGGGGGCACGCGCACACACACACACACACACACACACACACACACACACACACACGAGAGTGCATGCCACCCAGCTTCCATTCCCCAGTTGGTGTTCCTGCCACACAGCCTAGGCTTGGGAAATTTTAACACATCCGTGAGTACTTCTAGTGTTCCGATACATTAGAGAGCCCTAGCACAGAGGTGAGCCCTGACTTAGCAGTCAGTGAGTGCTACATCAACAAGAACAATGGACACCTGGGAGCCCTTCCTCAGCCCTCAGCGCCTGCCTTCCTCTCTCCTCCACTGCGCCCATCAGGAGGGGATCGGTCTCGCTGCCCACTAGATACCAGGTCACAGGAGGCCCTGGAAAGCACTGATGCTGTGGTCTGTAACCGGGTACAGAGAGAGAAGGAGAGCAAAGATAAATTCCTCCCCTCCAGGCTTCGGGGGCAGCCCACAGAGATCCAGTTCAGGGAAGGACTAATCAGGTTGGTTTTGAGGCCACTGTTCAGTAAGGCCCCTGAAAGCTAATTGCCAAGTAACCTAGGAAACCAGAGTCTGATGTCCTGCCACGTAGAAATGAGGCGGCACCTCAGAAGGGCACGTGCAAGGCAGCATTTCACAGGCTCCGGGAGCCCTTGGTTTGGAAGATTTTATTTTCCACGTTTATCTCAGTAAACCCTCCGCCAGGCCAACCATCTGAATGTGTCAAAGTCCCCAGAAGGTGGGATGTGTTTTGTTCATTGCTTGTGTCGTCTCCAGGCTCTGAGAATGAAGGGGCCGGTGTTTCTAAGACGTAGAAGCCAAGGCCTGTTCCCTTTCTCACAGAACTGGATTTCTGCAAAGTATTTCAGACGCCAGGGGAGGGGACTGCCCCTACACCGGCTGCTTGCGCTTGCACGGTTACAGACAGGGTGACGTTTTGAGTCTGAGCACTTCTTCAAATTTCCCCTCAGTAACAGGACAGAAATCATTTAGAGTCCCTGAGGGAGAAAAATTGGTTGGTCTCAAGGACTGTGAAATCATTTTCTGCTTGACCCCAGAATTCTGATGGAGTCAGGGTGCTCTTCCTTAGGAAATACAAAAAGCGCAAAAAAAAAAAGAAAGAAAGAAAGAGAAAACAAAGTAAAAGAGCTGCAAATCATAGCTCCAGGAGAGGAGGACCTCAGCCTGCTGGAGCTCAAAGACACACGTTCTGAATGAGAGAAGAGTCTTCTCTATTCACAGAGACTCTGTGCTGAATAGCGATTATGTAAGCACTCGAAAATAGCTGTTTCAAAAGACAACTGAAGATTAAAACTTCCTGGCTTTGACATCTCATAATAGCAAGTTGTTTATGAAAATAAGATTATGCTGTGCTCATTAGCATTTAGTGCTTATATAATGTTTCAATTTTTGTATTTGGTTTTGTATTGAAAACGCTCAAACTGCTCTCTCTCTCCCCCGATTTCTTAGTTTTCTATTACATCTTATTCTGAGACAGGGTCTCACTATGTGGTCCAAATTTATCTCCATATAATAAGCCCAGGGTTGCCTGAAACTAGCCATTCTCCTGCCTCAGATCCTGAGTGATGGAATTTCTGACGTGTTACACTACCCCTGGCTCTGTCTCTTTAAATTTTAATTGGCTTCTAATTCCTTTTCATAGGTAGATAACTGTGTGTCAGTGTTTACAAATACAATGTGAGGAAGGGAGAGAGGGCTCAGTGCTTGAGAGCACTCGCTGCTCTTCCAGAGGTTCGATTCCTGGCACCCATGTCAAGCAGTTCACAACTGATTGTAACTCTAATTATAACCAGATTCAAGGAAACTTATATCAACAGACACCCACCTACCTATCACAGACACACATACGTTCACATAGATAGAATAAAAAGGTAAAAACATATTAAATAGGGTGCTTTGAATGAGAATGGCCCCCATAGGCTCAAATTCCTGAATGCGGCCTTCCCGGTAGGTAAACTCTTTAGGAAGGGTCAGGAGGTGTGGCCTTCTGAGAGGTGTGTCCCTCTGGGGGTGGGCCCATGCCAGACCCAGTCTCACGCTCTCTGCCTGCCTGCCGCTTGCAGATCAGAACGTAAATTCCCAGCTACTGCTCTGGCACCGCGCCCACCCGCCTGCCGCCATGAAACAAGCCCCCAAGTAAATGCATTTCTTTTTTTACAAGTTACCTTGGTCATCGCGTCCCTTCACAGCAATAGAACAGTAACTAAGACATTAAAAATAAAGTATAACGGTGTGTGCATCTTAAGTTTTGTCATATTTTTAAATCTCTGCCAACTGGTTTTAAGTCCTCTGAGACTATCGTCCATGGGGTCTGTATTAGTTACTTTCCTCATCGCTGAGACGAGAAGCAGTGTAAGGGAAGGAAGGTTTATTTTGGCTCACGGTTTGAGGACACAGCCATGGCCGCGGGGAAGACGCGGCAGCGGGGAGCGAAGCAGCGGGTTACCTCGTGTCTGCAGTTGGGGCGCAGGGAGAGACCATGGCAGTGCTCCGCTCCCTTCTCTTCAGTCCAGACCCCCGGCCCAAGGAACGGTACTGCCAACCCTTAAGGTCGATGTTTCCTTCTCAGCTAAATCCTGCTGGAAATATCCTCAAAGACACAGTCAGAGGTATGTTTCCATAGTGATTGCGCATCACTGAAGATAAGCCGTCCGTCAGGATGTCGGGAAGCCTCCCCTTTTGTATCTCTTGCTCCTGCCGTTTGAAACGTGTTAGACTTTTGAGCTGCAGATTACAGAGAAAGGAAGGGTGCGCGCTAACTTTGGCCACGGAAGGGTTTGATTTCTGTCGGCCTGTCTACCGTGATGTTTGCAGAGCGATCAGAGGGTTCCAGATGCCCTCCTCTACCTTCGGATCTGGCAGTCACCCAGGTCACACACCCCTTGGTTTCTCGGGGCCAGTTTGAGGCATACACATTTGGGAGTTCCAGAGAATTTCAGTCTCTCTTTAGCTACTCAGAAGGGCTCAAAAAAATGCCTGCTAAGCATCTCTCTCTCCTCTCCTCTCCTCTCCTCTCCTCTCCTCTCCTCTCCTCTCCTCTCCTCTCCTCTCCTCTCCTCTCCTCTCCTCTCCTCTCCTCTCCTCTCCTCTCCTCTCCCCTTCCTTCCCCCTCTCACTTTAGTGGCTGTGGTTGCCACTGTCCACAAAAAAAGTTAATTTTCGTACCCAATGAATCACTTTTCCTCGTGAGTCTAATCAGTCAAGGCTCAGTGGCATTCTAAATCAGAGCCTTTGGGACGTGAATTTACGACTGTGGATGTTCACGGATGACGCCGCAGTGGGGTTCCTAAACATGCAAGGCCGGCCCAACAGACTGTACTTTCCCAAGATAGATCACATCCTGATCCAGGCAGGGCCTTTCAAACAGACTCACAATGCATGGTTGTGCTTCTGGGACCCCGTTGGAGAGTCTGGAACCCCTGACAGAAATCCCGCCAGAGCTTCAGTCTCAGCAAAGCTCCCACCTTCTGTCTCCCAACAGGGTCCTGTAGCATCCACAGCAGCAGTGTTTTCTGCCCTCTCCTCTGGACCAGGTCTGCCACCGCCACCGCCACCACCACCGCCTCCTGGGCCACCTCCGATTTTCGAGAACGAGGGTAAAAACAAGGAGTCCTCTCCTTCTCGCTCTGCTTTATTTGCTGAGCTCAATCAAGGAGAAGCCATCACAAAAGGTAAGAAAACAAGTTTCTGGAGCTGGCTCCCTTTCCCTCTGGCTCCAGGCATGTGGACTCTCCGGGGCCCCACCCCAGCCCTATCCTTAAGACACCGTGGGTAGGAGCTGCCTTTGGGAGGTGGGTGCTCTTCAGCTCCAGGAAAATGGGCTCCATGTACTGCCACATGGACCAGTGAGAACTCAGAGACTCTCAGTTGACCAATGAGCAGCACCCCCTCAGCCACAGCGCTTCCCCTTAATCCTTCAAGACCAAGTCGTCAAGGTCAAAGGAAATGAAAACGGCAGAGAATACCCCTGTCCTGCAGCAGAGTCTTGACTCCCAGAAAGTCTATCACTGAACCACTTTTGTCTCCGTATGGCACATAGTTTGGGTTTTTTTTTTTAATGCAAATGATTAAAATGTATCAGGATCAAAAGTACACAAATGCTAGCCGATAAAGTTGTGTTGCCAATAGGTGTGTGTTGCACCTTGTTTCTGTTTGTGGTTTTGTTGGTGTATTTTTTTTCCACAACTAATAGGCCCGAGGGTGTAGGTGTCGCTCTACCTAGGGCTGGAAGCTAAGAACTCAAGCTTTCAGATTTATCCCTGGCTCAGACCTGTTTTGCTGGACCCTCTAAAACTCTCTTGGAAAGTAAAGGAATGGACTTCTAACTCTAAAGCTGGTTCTGTATTCTGAAAAAATACTTACTGGGGTAGCATGCCTTTTAAGCCACACCTAGCGAATTATTCAGCTGTGAGTAAACCAAGCAGTCTTTGAGGATAAGATAGTTTGAGGATTTGTCAGGATTTTTGTTTGGTTCTTGCAGAGGTGGGGAGGTGTCACCTCTTTTAATGTGTTCATTATTTCCTTTGTTACTGTGACAAAATGCCTCGCAAAAGCAGCTCACGGAAGGATCTGTTCTGGCTCACAGTTTGAGAGGACACAGTCCATCGGTAGGGAAAGGTGCGGCAGCACAGGACTACTTGCTCTCATCACAGTGGGTGGGGACTAGAGAGCACGAACACAGTACCCAGTTCAAACTCTCCTTTTAATTCAGTCTGAGGCCCCAGCCTGTTGCCTGGGGCCTCCCATACTCAGGGTGAGTCTTCTCAGTGAAACATCTCTGCAAATTTCTTCACAGACATATCTAGAATTGTGTCTCCTAGGTGATTCCAATTCCAGCTGAGTTGACTTCACCTCCTCACCTCTTGGTGAAACCGGAATTGGGGAGTGGACAGAAAGTGGGGCCAGGCTAGGAAACTTCAAGGCCTGCACCCACTTCTTCCAGCAAGGATTCACACCATAAACTTCAGGTTAAATCTAAAGGTTCAAGTTCCAAAAGAGCATCATGATCTGGAGACCAAGTTTTCCATGGGCCTTGAAGGACATTACATTCAAACAACAACACTTTTTTTTTTAATACACACAATGTTTCCTCATATCTAAACTCTGCATGATGACCTTGAGCTTGGAGTGTTACAAAAATAGTAATACCAAAAGTTCTTATTACTTTACATGGTGGGTGTTTCCCTTTCCGTGAGATGGGAAGAAACGTACCTACATTTTGCCGCCCTCTGTTTTAGCTTCTTTTCTGTTGCTGTGGTAAAATATCCTGACAACAGTGACTTTTAAGGGAGAGGGGATTTATTTGGCTTACGAGTCCGGGTTATAGTCCATCATTGTGGGGAAGTCAAGGCAGGAACTTGAAGCAACTAGTCACATCACAGTCAAAAGCAGAAAGGGAATGAACACATGCATACTAAGTATTCAGCTGGTTTTCTCTACTCTTATATAGTCCGAGGTCCAAAACCAGAAAATAATGGTTTCATTTTCAGGCTGTTCCCACCTCAATTAAAGCAATCAAGATCATCCCCCACTGACATGCTCACAGGCCAACCTGACCTGGACAGTCTCTTCCCAGGTGATTCCAGATTAAAGTAAACTGACAATTAACATTAGCTGCCACACCTTCCCAGGGCTCCGGCATGTCACAGACGACCAGAAGATATACAAGAACCCCAGTCTGAGGGCTCAAGGCCAGACTCGATCTCCAACCAAAACCCACCCCACATCTCCAAAGTCGAATTCTCCTCCAAAACACACCCCAGTGTTCGAGCTGGAAGGGAAGAAATGGAGAGTGGTGAGTGGAGCCCTTTTGCGTTTATTCTGATTCACTCTGAGGAACGGTCCAGCATCTGAAACCACTTCCCAGAGACGTGGGGATTTCCCGGAGAAAGGCCAAGATGTAAAAACCCTGGCTAGGATGGGAAACCAGGTTCGTCTGCAGGCTTGCATTCGTCCTTTTCAGTAGCTCCCATTCTCTCCTCCTATTTTCTAGAACTATTTTTTAACTATGGTTTAAAAAAAAAAAAAGGCACATAACATTTACCGTTAACCATCTTTACGTGCACATTCCTGTGGTGCTGAGTGCGTTTACACGGCTATGCTTATGTCCCCAGCATGGACCACAGAATCCTCTTTATCTTGCAGAATTCTGTTAAACAACGACTCCCATTCCTCTATCCTTCTAGCCCCTCGTTGATGCCATTCTGCTTTCTGTCTCTGAACATGACTACTGATCTCCATAACTTTTAAGCAGGCCAGGGAGAAGCCATCAGCATGTGGTCCCAGGAGTCTGTGCCTTGTGGTGATGGGCTGATTGTTTTGTCCATAACCGTAAGCCACCGATGCCAACCACCATTAAATCACCATTGATCGTATGAGCAGGCTGTAGATGCTTTGAATGGAGATGACAGCTGGCATCCCCTGCTGACTCCGAGAGCATCCTTAAAGATTAAGGAACAAAGTCCCTGGAAAAGTTGCCAGGGCCTGAAAAGACACTGGAGCTTGGGTTGTTCACACCTCACCAGCCCCATCTACTGATGGACACAGCAGGGTTTGGTGCGGCACCAAGAGGAGCATCAGCAACCAGGTCTCCATAGCAATCACATCCCTGCTCCAGCCCCACCCTCTAGCAGGGCTGCTAACATCCCTCTCCTGGCAAACTGATACCCACTTCCAGGCAGTGGTTCACCCGCTCCCATAATTAGAATTGAAAGCTAAGACCTGGAGGTTTCTCCATAAAGAGACTGTTCTGGAAGAAAGCATACTGAAAGGCCACAACTCTGTTGAAGCCACTAGCGGTGCCAGCGCTCAGTGGAGTCCGCCTATCTTTCTGTTTATGTTTACTATCCATATCTGTTTTATTTTAGGAATACCAAGAGGACAGGAATGACCTTGTCATCTCAGAGACTGAGCTGAAGCAAGTGGCCTACATTTTCAAATGTGACAAATCCACTCTTCAGATAAAGGGAAAGATAAATTCCATCACTGTCGGTAGGCAAAACTGAGGCTGTGTGTGCACTGTGTTACGGAAACCTGCCGTGTGCACTTACTGCAGTTGTATTTTTCCCTTTTAGATAACTGCAAGAAGTTTGGCCTGGTGTTTGATAACGTGGTGGGCATTGTGGAAGTGATCAACTCCAAGGACATTCAGATCCAGGTGAGCAGCCTCTGCAGTTAACCCTCTGTCCTAGCCATGGCTTTGCATGGACGGCTCATCTTCCCACGGGGGACAAAGGAAGGGACTCGTTCCTCGTGTCCCCCAGAAAACATCCAGTTCCTCTTCCTTCTAAACACAACTGCATCATGGCCTCTCTGGGGAAGCCCTGTCTTTATTCTCTGTCACTGTCACTGTAGCCAGACTGTCTTCTTTTTCTCTCCCATTTGTACTGCAAACGCTTTCCTACCCTCTCTGTCTCAAGGGCTGCTAACTGGAGTTGGGGCCGTAGCTCAGTGGCCCACATGCAAGCACACGTAAGACCCTGCACACACAATAAGACCCTGGGTTCTAGCCGCAGCACTAAAAATGAAAGCAGAGCCAGCTATGAGATCTTTACAGTTCTGAAGGCTTACATAGCACCTAAATACTGTAGGCACCCAATGAATGTTGCTGAGCACACAACTGGATGAATCCGCTACTAAATGAATAATCAGCACTGAGAAAGTATCCTAGGATAATAATAGTCCCATGCTAAAGAGAATTTCCCACAGGGGGAAAAATGGCTCTGAGGAAGAAGGGAGGAGGGGGATGTGTAGAATTAGTGAGATAATCAGAAAAACAAGCCCAGGAAGTAGGCTTGCTTCAGAATTTTCAGAATTTCAAAATTTTCAGAAACAAGAGAAAAACCTGTACTCTTTTAGTAAATTTTACAATATACAAAAATCTAAACAAATTCTGACTTTGGACCAAACCCAACTTTTCTCATGGATTACGCTATTTGCATATTGTTAATTACCCTTTACAATCTGGTGTTTCCTCATGATAACTGACAAAAATTAGATTTCAGTTATATAAATCTTTCTCTTTCCTGGGTTTATCTCCATTCACACTTTTAATTAGAACTCATTTCATTGTATATTTTACATTTGTATATTTATCTTGTCAGGAAGTTGGTTTTGTTTATGCCCTCTGTATGGAAACAGCCTTGACTGAACGTTCTGAAACCTAGATAGGAAAGCCAGCTCAATATACATACCTGATAATCCCAGGAAAAGAGAAAGCACTACATGCTGTAATCAAATAAAGGATGTCTCTTGAAATCCTACAGCAAAGGTCGTATTTAATTTAGGAGAACTGCCATTGATATCAGAAGCAAGAACTTTCTTCCTTTTCTTATCTCTTATCAATAAAGCATAAAAGCTCCTAACTCTTGCAATACGATAAGAAACATAACTGAGGGAAATAAAGTTGGAAAGGAAGAGTTAAAAAATGCCCTTATATGACAATGCAATGATTATTTTATATAAAAGCCAGAGACTTGATAAACTAAAGAAATATACAGCAAGACAGGTAAAGCAAAATACAGCCTCAACAGGAAAAAAAAAATTAACCTCATCTCTTAACACCACAAATAAGCATTAGGAAATATAACACAAAATAAGATTCAAAATAGCAACAAAACCGAAGGAGACCGAGTAATAAATTAACAAAACAAATGAAAGATATTTATAAAGAATACACACTAGTTGTATATTACGTGAGCAAAAAAAAAAAAAAAAAAAAAAAAAAACCACTAGTATTACTTCTCTCTGGCTATTTAATCTGTAAGTCCAGAGAAGCTCAAAGCTAAGTAGACAAGAAAAAGGGGGGTGGGGGGTGGAGAGGTGGCTCAGTGGTTAAAAGCAGATACTGCTCTTGCAGAGGATCTGAATTTGGTTCCTCCTTGGCACCAAACTAAGCTGCTCACAACTTCCTGTAAGTTGTTTTTCTAAGGTTTCACATGGTCGGATATATAAAACAAAGACAAAACAGACTAGCGAGCCCTGAGGTAGACAGGTGTATACGCTGCGGTGGATTTCAGAACAGCTGGTGACTCACGTGGGGAAAACGACCGATGGCTCAGCAGTTGAGTGCGCAGGCTGCTCTTCCAGAGGACCCCGGGGCGGTTCCCAGCACTCACTCGGTGTCTCAGGATCTGATGCCCTCTTCTGGCCTCTGCAGGCACTGCACACACGATGTGCCCAGAGACACAGGAAGGCCAAACACCCAGACACATAAAAATTTTTTAAAGGGAAAAATTAAAAATAAAAGAACCACTGAATCTCCACCTCACATAAAAGTAAGGTTCTGATTTATAAATTAAATACTTTTAAACATTTAGAATAACATGCAGGAAAAAGAAAAACTTTATGGCTTCATGGTTAGACATTAATTAGGATTCAAAACCACAAACCATAAAGAAAACAACTGGTTAATCAAACCCCATTACAGTTAAAATTCTGGGCTGGGAACTGAATTCATTGGTGAAGTGTTTGCATAGCATGGGTGAGGTCCTAGGTGAAAATCCCCAGTAACACACACACACACACACACACACACACACACATACACACACACGCACACACACACACACCACACAATTGTATTAATATATATTCAACAGAAGATATGATATGCAAAACTGGAAGACCAGCTATGAATTGAGCAAAGATACTAGCAATGTATATAATGAAAAAAGGATTTGCATCCAGAACATGTAAAGACCCTAACACAGACCAAAAAACTAGCCTCATGATCTAATAAAAAATGAGGAGAAACTATTAACAATTCAGAGACATAAAAAGATGAGTGGTTGACACACACATGAAGATATGCTAGCCTGCCTAGCAGAAGGAGTATAAATGAACACCATAGTCACAGATTTATTTTCACACTGATCTCTCTGCAAAGAGCCGCCTTCATGGAATCTAACGTGTGAAGTAGTAAGAGCGGGACTGAACATACGCTAAAATGCAGGAGCTGTCATGGAAGTGGAGCACGGGGGTCCCTGATATATCCGAGTGACAGCACGAACCTCACGCACTCACTTGCAGGAAAAATTGGCACCAGGCACTAATGCCACATCCACAGCCTGCGGCTGAGTTATTATATGTTTATGTCCATACAGTAAGGCTCTAGTCACAGGCTGAGGACACTCGGAGCACATGTATTAGAGTGTCATGGTAACGGCAATAAAAAACAAAAATATTGAAGTGTCCACCAACTGGCAAATGAATAAACAAATCTTTCCAGATGAATACCATTCAACAGTTAAAATGAACAGACTATACTTACAGGCATAAAAAAAATAGGTGAATTTAAAAAACAGGCAAGTTAAAAAAGAGACATTGAACTAAAAGGGTATGTTACAGGGTAGGTGCTATGTGATAGATCCGCTCATTAAAGAATATCGAGAGTGTGCAAGCCAACTCACACAAGAAGCACACTTATGATAGGTCAGGGTGCCCTTCTGGGCACTTTACCCAGTCGACAGATCATAAGCAAAAACAAAGACTCAAGAAACCAGGAGAATAGTTACACACAGAGATGGAAGTAAAGAGGGAGTGAGGGGGAAGACAATATCCAGGGACTTCAGTGATGCTGTGAGATTTTAGTTCTTGGAAAAAAACAAAAACAAAAACAAAAAACAGAAGTTCCCTGTGTGCTACACATCCATAATCCCAGCACTTGGGAGGACTCTTCGTAGTTAGAGGCCAGCTCGATCTGTTTAGTGAGTTCCAGGCTGGCCAGGGCTACATAGTGAGACCCTGTCTCAAAACAAACAAAACACGATAAAGCCAGGTGTATTGGTGTGCACCTGCGCCCGCAGCACTCGAGAGATAGAGACAGGAGAAAGGTCAGCAGTTCAAAGCCATCCTTGGTCCCATAATGAGTACAAGGTCAACCTAGGCTACATGAGACCTTGTTGAAAAGAAGGAGGAAGGGAAGGAAGGAGGGAGGGAGGGAGGGAGGGAGGGAAGGAAGGAGGGAGGGAGGGAGGGAGGGAGGGAGGGAGGGAAGGAAGGAAGGAAGGAAGGAAGGAAGGAAGGAAGGAAGGAAGGGTTTCTAAAAACCCCAGAAAAAACGAATACGCCAAACCGTAACACCGATGAAGTTTTTGCAGCAAGTGTATGTATCTGTTATCCTTTGTTTCCATGCCTGAAATACCTTGTAGCATCTCTAAGGGTGTGAATCTGCTCTGTGAACAGTCACCTCTGGAAGGATGAACCACTGGTTCCCTGTGTAGGGGAAACAGAAGGAACAGTTCAGAGACAAGAGAAATTTGATGGAACACTTAGTGCGTTTTTGGATGTTCAAACCAAGAGAGTGCCATTAGCTAGCTAAAGCGCCTAGTCACGTGTTTGAAAGGGGCCTGGGCACAGCTTAAGCAGAAGTCAGATAACCAGCCTGGGCTGAGACTGGGACGGACTGTAACGTGGCCATTAGCAATATTTTTAGCATGGTGGAACTAGCCTAAAAGTGGCTTGTAGTCCTGGTTGCACAACAATGTACATTTATGAACTAGCATCCAACTGTACACTTAAAATGGGTGAGTTGTATATTTTCAGATTTTACTGAAACAATGATGTTATTATTTTTAAAGAAAAAAAAGCTAACATTTATATAACTTGGCCTCTTAATACTATTATTGGTAAAATGTTCTAGGAAAATGTACAGATTAGAAAAGGCCAACAACAATTAGTCAGTGGGGATTTTTTTTGATTATTAGGGAGAAATAATATTCATAAGCCAATCCTTAGAACTCACCAACAGTTCATCGATTTTCTCTGCTTAACTGGTGATGTCTGTCATGTTCAGCCTGGTGTGTAAATGCTTTTCATCATTGTAACATAAGCAAATCTAGATATCATCAAAAACATGACTACTGGCACATTTTTTTAACACACACACATACATTGTGGAAGTTTATTTTTAGTTATGTATAAAATAATTGTTTTGTATACTGTTGGGTAAGGGGCTAGCCTAGATCTTAGTGTTTAGTATTGTCTGCAGGTTTTGGATTTATGTGGGGGATGTTTGAGTGCTAATGATCTGCACATGCTCTCAATAGAACACTGGAGGCATTCTGAATCGATAGAAACACCTGAGCTCAGATGCTCGGGGTTCCACTGTGCAGTATGGCACTGTCCAGGATACTGGTTCCCTCTGCTGAGGTCTGGCAGGACTTGCACCTATGAATATGCCTCCGTGTCATACTACAATACACACACACACACACACACACACACACACTATTTTATTTCAGGAAGAGCCCTGCCTGTACTTACCTGACCTTGAACTACCCAGTTCTACTTTTCTCTTGGTCTGGGGTTCAATTCCAACTCAGTATCCAGTTTCTATGGAGCAAGAGGGGGAGGAGAGAGAGAGAAGAAGTGACCTGGCTAGACGCCCCCCAAGGAATTCTTGGGGGTACCTGCACCAACAGGATTTATTCCTTTGGTTTGCAAACTAGCCTTTTCTTCGGATTGAAAGGAGAGATGTCTTTATTGCTTTAATTACCATTACAAGAAGGAAACTTCTGGAGTTGGAAGAATGGTATATCCCTGTGGACACTGAGGGGAGGTCTGAAAACTTGATTGTTAGAGAAGAAATTTAAAACTGATCTGAATTTTTACCGGACTTAGATATTTGTAAACAGTACAAAGCACTGCCTCCTCTTGCCACAGGGTCTTGTTATCTATGTGAATGTGCCCAGTTGGAGCTCCTGAAATGAATACATTCTGAAATACCTAGACACCTATCTCATTTGAACTCCACCTTCAGCCCCGAGATGCATACCCACCAAATGACTTACGTGAGAAGAACTGTAGAGTTTCTTACTTATTCTGAGGTTCGGGAACAATCTACTTGGCTTCTATTCAAAATGAATCTTATTGTTCAGCACCTGTATGGCTATTTGTTTTAGTCCCCGTCTCAGAGATAACTGTCAAAACTTAAAATTTTTAAGCAAATGAATCCTGTTTCTCTTATCGTGAGATCAGATATGCGTTTCAGATTCACTAAGGGCTTTTCTGACCATTTTAGCTGCTGCCTTCAAAATAATCCCTTAATTTCATCTCGAGAAAGAGACCCAGGGCGTTTAGGGTTCCTTCTTGTATAGTCCTTTCATTATATCCCCAAATGACATCTACCCTGCTGAGTGTGGGGAGGAAACTATTAAACCACTAAACACTAGCGTGTGTGTACATGCACAGGAGCATGCACACACACACACACACACACACACACGTACACACACACACACAGAGACAGACAGAGGGTGCATACTGCCCCATTGAGTCCCAAAGCTTAGGTAAACTCAAGCTATAGCCGGAGGAATTCGAGAATATTCTGCTTGGGTACACTTTATTTTGTTGCTTTGGTCCCATTTTTTTTTTTCCTTATTTCAGGTAATGGGGAGAGTGCCAACAATTTCCATCAATAAGACAGAAGGGTGCCAACTGTACCTCAGTGAAGATGCGCTGGACTGTGAGATCGTGAGCGCCAAGTCATCTGAAATGAATGTCCTGATCCCTCAGGGTGACGATTATGTGAGTACCTTCCAAAAGCCTGTCCAGAAGCGTTCTGTGGTGCTTCCATGTTAGCATTCTTAGAGAGAGGCTTAGCAGCTACCGTCTAGTGAGCTTCATTTGTAGACAACTTCACAGGCAGGTGAGGGAAAAGGGGAACTCCCCCTTCCGTGTGACCCCCTCTCCTGTGAATTCCTGTGTTTGTCTGGAGACACTTCACTAATCATTATTTGAATGTGCTGGCTCTTTGCAGACAGCACGGGTGTGCCTGTGAGTTCCTTTCACACAGGACTAAATGTTTCTGTTTTCTCTGCTGGAGGCGAAAAAATGAAGAGAGATGCTTTGGGAGTTAAGAGGGAGGAAGGGGTGAATAGTCAGTAGACCTACGTGTGTCGGTGTTTATAATGTTCCTCTTAATGTAAGGATCTGCTGAGAAACTCAATGGGAAGGTGGGCTCCAAACCTGGGAAAACCTAGGTTTCGGATTCAGAAGCCTCACAGTGGGGCCCAGCATCTGGGTTCCCTGTGTATGCTGTGGGGGTGTGAATTTGTGCCATGACACACCTGGAGGTCAGAAGAAAACCTCAGGTTGTCAGTCCCTGCCTTCGACCTTGAGACAGGGTTTCTTGCTGTTCACCACTGTCTGATCCACATTCCTGAGCCTCTGGGGATATCCTTTCCTTCCTCCCATCTCATCATAGAAGGGCTGAGTTTGCAGACATGCAAAACAGCACCTGCTTTATGTAAGGGTTTGGGGGATTCAAACTCAAGTCCTCTTGTTTAGATGGACAATCCTTGCCCACTGAGCCATCTCCCCAGTCCCAGAATCTTGATTCTTAGCAGGCTTCCAAGTAATTTCTCATACCATCAGCCCATTGAATTCCCCATTTAGAAACACTAGCCCAAGTAATTCAGCCAGAATTTCCTTTCTTTACATGTTCTCCCCAACGAAGTAGCTTCTAAAAGAACCACATACATGTCCAGACATGTTAAAGTTGAGTAAGACGGAATAAATCTCATTTTGGGGGATTCTGAAGTATGGCCTGTATGCTGGTTGTTGCATAGAAGTAGGAAAATAAACACATGGAGAATTCTAACTCGTGGTGGGGGAGCAGGAGGAGGCAGCAAATGAAGAGACTTAACAAGTGTGCTTTCAGGAGAAGGGGCCGCATCGGCCAGATGGGTCAGTTACCAGTTATGTACGGAGCAATCAACAGACAGGTTGATTTCCTGAGGCGGAGACTGTCTACATCCTTCAGTGTTCTCTTCAACTCTACCCACACATAGCGCATGCTGCAGCCTAACTCCTCATGTGAGTTTAAATCACAATGCTCTGCAAACAGTGAGTCAGCGATTCACAGCTTGTGGTCTGGAGACTCTCACCCTAAAGTAGACAAGCATTCCCTCTTGGGTTCTCTCTCAGCCCATACAGACGGGCAGCAGAGCAGGACAGCCACACGTTGGGACATCCCTGGTCTTTGTAGCTGTTTAAGCAGAACGTTCATCTGTATGGGAAATGGATCACCTAAGACAAGCAGTGGGGTTTGAATGAGCACTTCAAACTCATTAGGCTAGGCCTCTGTAATTGTTAAAGATGTCCAGGTGGATTCCCGTATGGAGTCCAGATTGAGGCCCATAAGCTTAGAGAATGAGTATAATCAAAGCTTTTTTATACTGAAAAAAGCAGTCTTGCTTTTTCGGGTCAATGACTTGCTCCCTCAATTTCTTGGACCTCTCTACTACTTCCAGCAGGAGGTGGGAGGGAGCCATGTAGACCCAGCCTTGGGTGTTGGGATGTGGGAATGGACAGCGGGCATGCTTCATCCCTATAGGAACCAACCTCCCAGAGAAGAACGATGGATGCATCGGTCCCTTGATGCTGTAGCACCCTACTATCAAAGAGGACCCTTCATCTGGCCATGGAGCTCAGAGATATATATACCTAGCGTGCAGAAGGCTCTGGGTCCCATCCCAGCTCCGGGTCTGGAGCATTCCACTTGAGAACAAACACAAAGCTTTGCTTACATTTGAAGAAGACTACCAGAAGTGAGACCAGCTACACTCGTGCAGTAGATTATTCAAGATACTTCTAGTGTAGGCTGAAGACCATGACATAACATTTGTATTGGAGTTGAAGGATCATGAGTTTAAGGCCAGCCTGGACTACATGGCACAAGACCCTGTATCAAAAATAATTTGACTTTTCTATTGAAGGTTTCATTCTAGAATTCTTTCCTAATTACGGCAAAATAAATAAATCGCTTTCTCAAGACTGTACAGAAAGTCTAGTGAGGCTCCAGAGCCCCGAGCCAGGAGGCTTGAGTTTGTGTGTGCTTAGGCACATGAGAGAGACAGAGAGAACACATGTTCTCATGCTCTAAGAATGTACATGTGCATGTTCTCATGACCTAAAAACATTTTTACAATGTCCCAAAGAGTACTGGTCCCCATTCACACAATGTTAGCCCCTGAGAGTTTGATGAACAGAGCTTCTCATCCTCTTCCCCAGCCCTGCTGAGTCAGACTCTGCACGTTGATAGGATTAGGCTGATCCAGTGCGAGATCAGGTTTGATGGAGAGCGATGGCTGAGAGACACTGCCTGGACTTCCACACTGGCTGTTCTGCTCACTGGTGCTGTCCTTAGGGCAGCTGCCTCCTGCAGACGGCATCTCAGATACACGAGCTGATGAGGTCTTTGGAGATCTCCTGAGTTTGTACATGCCTGGTTCTCATAAGAGTGCCTACTTTGGGGCTCGGGGTAATAGTTCAGGTGTAGTGTTTGCCTACTGTGAATGAGGCCTTGGGCTCCAACCTTGGCACCACATTAACCCGGAGCATACACGCAAGTTCTTTTTGCCCATCAGATGACACCCATCGCCCTTCTACCTGGCTGCAAAAGGGAACTTTCACGTAAGTAACTCTATCCTTCTCAACTTCTTCCAGAGAGAATTTCCTGTTCCTGAGCAGTTCAAGACAGTGTGGGATGGATCCAAGCTGGTCACCGAACCCGCAGAAATTATGGCCTGATAAATATCAGGGAGATACCCTACCCCGAGTCTCCTCTAGCAAGCAAACAGAAGCAAGCAGCTAATGGGAGCTAGATCCCACCGTAGCCCCCTGCCTCCGTGTCAGCCTCTTGCAGTTCTGTGCTGTGCAAACAGTGTCCTTTCTGGCACGCTTCTCTGGGCGTTTTGAAATAGTTAGCATTTGATCGTGGTCTGTGTGTGATTTTAGTTCCACATGATAACTTGTGAGCACAGCAGAATAAAAGGAAAAAGAAGTCTGTTCCCATTGTATCATGAACACCGACACCGTAACTGATAAAAAGCCCTGCTCAGTTAACTTCTTCACTTAGGTTTAATGGCTAGTTGAAAAATGAAGCCTTAGAGAATCTGTGTCTGTTTCTACCTGTTAGACAATTTTAACATGATGCAATAGTCTTGTACCCTGGAAAATATGACTGTTTTTAATTTTCACATGTGCACCTTTATGGGCATGAATATCCTGTCAGCATGAATACATATTTCAATCCACGTTTTTATAAACACACACACACACACACACACACACACACACACACACACACACACACACGGAGGAAAATTCTAAGGACCGAACTCAGTTGGTTCTGGAAAAAAACCAATATACCCTTTATGGTTACCGAAAAACAAAAGGAATTCTAACTAGTCATCGTAAATATTTCTGCTGAGTCACCTGAAAACTCCTATTTGTCTGCCTGTCCCTAAGCCAAAGGGCAGGAGGAAACTCAGTCCTCTTTTTTTTTTTTGCTATGTAATACCTCACAGCTCTGCTCCAAGAATAGTTCCAGTTTTGCTTTCCAGTTTTGAAGTCACTCATACTATCAGATGCCCTCTTGTACCCAGAGTCCAAAATCCCCCTCCTCAAGTACCACCAGGAGCCCAGTTCTGATGCAAAAGCAAAGAGCCTTTATCCTGAGGAGCAAACCAGCATGCTGGGGTCAGGCACCAGGTGAAATGGCCGACCCTGAACAAAGGCTTGCTGGCCTTTTTATAGACAGCAAGAAGGGGTTTCAACATAGGTGAGGTAGCCTGATTTCTAATTGGGGAACAGAAATGCAGTTTACAAATGTTTAGTCTTGATTGGCTCATGCTCAAGGGGCTAACTGTCCACATTCTTAAGCTTTATCTGGTTAGCCATCAAAGTCAAGGTATTTGGTGTATGGCCCCCAGGCCATCTGGCCAGATAAGGTAGGGGCCACACCTGCACTGCTTCTTCTCTCTGATTGGTTGCCCTCAGAGTGGGGGAGCCTTTCTCAGGTTATCTAAGCCCCATTGGTCGGGTACATCCATCATCCTGGCCCCTGTCAATCAGCCATTTGGTTCAGGGAAGGGACTCCTGCAGTCTTTCCCAAGGACCAGGGTGAGGGTGGGACCCTTTTCAATCCGAAGGGCCCATGGCTCTTCCATGCTGGAAGCCCTTTCCCTCAGAAAGAATCGTCCAGGTCTAACATGCCCCTGTAAAGGTTTCTAAGGGTTATTAGAGATGAGTTTGTTTTGAGATGCTAACCAGCCTCAAAGACAGAGAGCCAGACTATTGCTTCTTGCACTGTTTGTCATTTGGCTCTGCTCTGGTTTTCTAGACTTGATATTACACGCGTTTTCAAGTGATCAGCAATGTTCCTTGGGTCTCGTCTCTGCACAGCGCTGAGAACTCGGTGGCTTCTTGGGTCACGTGGAACGAAGTGTGGGCACCGTGCTTTTGGAAACAGTAGGATCAAGACTGTGCTTATGAGAGCCTCCGAGTATCATTTTCATTTTTTGAATAGCTTCTAGATCCATATAGTATTCAGATCACTGATTTTCCTGTATCGAGGTTTTGCCATAAAAGCTCTGTCCTTATGAATTTATGTTGTGGCTTTAGTAAATAATCATTTTTGAACAGTAAACTTAATACTAAGTAAAAACCAATTGTTTAAATACTGAGATGAAATCTGGATGGGTTTGTTGCTGTTGTTGTTGTTTTGGGGGCTTCTGGGGGTTCTTGTTTTGTTTGCTTGCTTGCTTGTTTGTTTTTGTTCATTTTGGGGGGAGGGGTCAGCCAAGGATACAAAGTGAGACATTGTCTTAAAAAGAAATTCACAGGGCCAGAGAGATGCTCAGATGGAGTTGCCTAATGCCAAGCCTCACAACCTGAGTTTGATCTCCAGAAGCCACGTGGTGGAAGGAGAGAACTGACCTATACAAGTTGACCTCTGAACTCTACACATCATGAATGTGTATGAATGCACATCATGAATATGCATGCCAGTACACACATACACACACACACACACACACACACACACACACTGCTCACAAATAAGTTTGGGTGGGGGGAAGCTTTTTAAAACTTAAAAGGGAAAAAACAAGAAGTGTCAAAATGGAACTGGAGACATGGCTCAGCAGTTAAGAGCCTTGCTGTTCTTTGAGAGGATCCAGGATCCCAGCATCCACATGGCAGCTCACAACCATCTGTGACTCTAAGGGATCTGACGCCCTCTCCTGGCCTCCGAGGGCACCTGCGTGCATGTGGAACACTTGCACACTGGGTCACTCACTTACACATAAAATTAAAAATTCTAAAAGTCGAAATGGAAATCACCGTCAGAATGTATTACCCATCAGCATTAAAATGTCCTTATGTAATAACCTAGTTTTTTAAAAAAAAATACAACAGGGAAAGAAAATAAGTGGCAGAAGATCAAGCGCCAAGGGCCTTCCCTGTCTGCTTAGTATGTCAGGATGAAAATGAAAATCCCGAAGGAAGTCCTTGTTGTAAACCCTTTCCTGGATAAAACTGCCCCCAACCCAGGTAAAGTGCTTCTGAAAGTCTTCCTTTTTACAGGGAGACCTCTTGAGGTGAGTCGGCTCTAAGTCACGTGTCTGTGGAAACAATAGGGAATACATAGCGCGTGATTCACTTATTCCTTCACTCACTGGGAATGTTTACATCAGCTCCCTCCTCCAGAATGCTGTCATTCTAAAGAGGAGGCAGCTAGGACCCAGGGACCTCAGTGCCTTGCGCAAGCGGAAGCCACGGCAGGTCAAATGAAGGCTCTAGCAGCTTGCTCTGACTGCTGTGCTTTGCCTTGGTCCTAGTGTCTCTCTGAAATGCTCGACAGTCATCAGATCCAGGGATTCCTTCCCAGTCATCAGTGGAGTTCTAGACTCTGCTCTTTCCCGGTTGAACTCCTTTTGTGTGTGATAAGTGTCTCCGCCTCCTCCCCCTCTACCTCTTTAGGATGTCTGTTTGTCTCCCTCCAGTTCATTGCCTGTGTAGATGACTCTCAAATCTACCTGCATCCGAACCCATCTCCCCGGTTCCTTGTTCCTGATGTCCGTGGACTGTTTCTATCTGCTTTACCCAACCTCTCAAAGTAGCTGGAGTCACACACATTTCCCACACTTAGCCGATTTTCCTCGGCCACCTCTCCAGTTTAAGTCCTTGTACTAGTCACGTGTTGTTCTGTCTAAATACCTACTAAGGAGCAATTTCAGAAAGGATGGGTTTATTTTGACCTGCAGTTTTAAGGGATATAGTCCATCTCAGTGGGGCAGGCACGGTAGCAGGAACAGGGCGTAGCTGGACACCTTGCAGAGAGCCAGACAGAAAATGAGAGTCTGGCTATCAAGTCTCAAGGCCAGTGACCCCACATCCCCTAGCAAGGCTCCACCTCCTAAAAAAAGGATCCATAACCTTCAAAAGCAACATCACCCTGCTGGAGACCAAGTGTTCAAACATATGAGTCTGTAGGGGACATTGCACACTTAAATCACAATTCCATCAGGATTTATGACTACCCATCTCCTGTGTTAGGACACATGAATGGGAAGTAAAGCTGGGGAAAACCACGGTTTAATATTCTTTTTTCAGTACAATGTTTGAGATAGTCTTTGTAGCCCACGCTGGACTGGAACTTGCTCCGTAGCCCATGCTAGCCTTGAATTCACAGCAATTCTCCCACCACAGCCTTGTGAGTGCTGGGGCTGTAGGCATGAGCCACCTTGCCTGGCTCTGTGGTTCAGTTTTAGACATGTTTTTTCCAGGATGTCTTTATGAATTATAACTGAAAATGTCAGCCAACAGATAAGCGGGTCTAGAATCCTGGTCTCTGAGACCAACTCCTTAGGAATTATTTCATGAGCTAAAATATTCCAAAAAGGAGTCTCGTTAAACATGCTCATTACAAAGAACTTATTTTAAACATTGGTACTGTCTGTACCACTGTAGGTACAGATGCAGTTTTGACAACCGTCTTGAGGGCTTTTGTGCCTGCAATAGAGAGAGACATGCTGGTTTTCTAATGTTAGCCTTCTTGAGCACATTTCAGTATTTCTGTGTGTAACGAAGCTCCTGTCTGCTCTGCCTGTAGAAGAGAAGCCAGCTCAAATCACCCCACCGACGCTCACTCAGATTGCTCCAGATGGCTTTTGTTCCTCTGTTTAGTAACTTGGCACAGAATATACAGTGAACAAAGGGTAATGTTTGCAGAAAAGAATTTGTGTTCAGGTTTCCCTCTAAGCACAAAGTCTGGTTTCATAATCAAAGATGAGTTTTTTGCTTAAAGCTGCAACTTTAGATCTTTGGGATCTAAGTCCACTTTCTTCCTTTTAATACTTTGCATTTTAGAAGCAGGGTATGGTGACACATGCCTGGAATCCAAGCACTTGGTAAGTAGAGACAGGAGGATCAGGCTTTTCAAGGTCACGGTCAGCTCCAAATGAAAGATACATCCCTTATTAAACCAGAATGCCAATCTTAACTTTCATTTGCCAACATTACAGAAAAAAAAATCTTTTAAAAAAATTACCTGAGTAATTACCAGTCGGTAGAGTGCTGGACTCTCTGGACTCACGGACATGAGGTACTGGGTTCGAACTACATTAAACAGATACGGTGGCTGAGCTTAGGAGGAAAGGGCGGGAGGGTCAGAGCTTCAAGGCCATCCATGGCTACTTAGCAAGTCTGCAGCCAGCTTGGGGCTATGTGAGACCCTATCTAAAAGTAGATTAAATAGATAGATAGATGGATGGATGGATAGATAGATAGATAGATGATAGGTAGATAGATTGATAGATAAATTTAGTTGGTAATTCCCTAAGGTCAGTAATTCATTTGGCCACTAAACGGAAACCAAGTCTGTCTAAACTATTTTTAATGATAACCTTATGAATTGAATAGTTTCACTGGAAAGTTGATAAAGCTACCAGGGAAGTCTTTCTGTGAATATAACAATCGTGTCAGGTTCATTAGGATGCTTGGGGTTTGCTTGCGAAGACTGATGGTCCCTTCTCGCTCGTTGCTCCCATGGGACACAGTCATGCCCACACATGGGGAACAAAGTGCACCCCCCTCCAAGGGCTGACACTAACAACACATGTCCTCCAGCGGCCGACCCTGCCTGCAGCTGCTCCACTTCCTGCATTTTGATCAAGTTTCCAAGGTTGTGACACAGCGCCGGAGTCAGGTGGCCACAGGCCATCGTGTCAGGAACACAACTGCTTTCTGCAATCGAGTTTCAATGAAGCGGTCTTATTTTGTGGGCATTTAAAGACCTCTCCCTGGGGCATTGCTAAAAGATGGGGAGACACTGGAAGAGCTATTTACAAGATCTGTGTAAAAACACTTCAAAGAAAAGGTGTAAGTCAGGCCAGGCATGGTGGTGGACTCTAATCTCAGCACTGAAAGGCTGAGGTTGGACAATGATGAGGTAGGTCAGTCTGGGCTGTCATGGGAGATCCTGCTTCAAAATACCTACATATGTGCCTGTTGTATGCATAGGCAGACACACACACACACATGCACACACATGTACACAGATAATAACAAATGTCAGAGAGAGGAAAGAAGGAAAATAGGGAGGGGAAAAAAGGAGGGAGGGAGTTTCCTGCAATATGGTTTTTAAAGGAGTTGCAAGTGTGTGCTCTTCTGGTCTGGGATACACAGAAACTGAACGACTCCCCAGGCATGTCCTACACTGTTCCAAACTTGTACCATTCACGATGGCAAACCAATGCATAAATGTTTAGTATCTGATACATTTAATCAGAAGGAAGGTAACCATATATATCTACTGAAAACCTAAGTGATCCAACTACCTGAGCAGACTCCCTAAGCCAGGGCAGCTTCTCTTCTTGCACTCAGTCGCAGCCCTGTACCAGGGTGAGAAGAATGAAGGCAGAATTTGGCGGAATGAGGTCCCGTTGTTAACAACGAAAATCTGGTTCACGGAGTTATCAAGAATGCTCTCTCACTTGTTAGCGTCCACAATAATTATGCCAGCAATATGGCCTACATGCTGCGTGCTGCTTCTACCAACTGGCTAGACAGCCACTTTCTCTAATTAAATTAACCTCCTCCATAGTTCACAGAAGTGTACGTATATTTTCCTCAAAAGGGATTCAGTGTCCCAAGAGAGAGAGATAATTCCCATAGCTTCTCATCAGTTAAGAAGAAGGCGCATAGGAAGCACATTCTTATGTTCTTTGGATAGAGGTCGCCATGAGAGTCACAGGACCTGGTTTCCACACGGCAACTGCCAGAAGTGTGCCCAGCCAACCAATACCTGTAACACCTTTGAAGAAAGATGTAACCCTTTAAAACGACATCAGTGCTGCGGAGATGGCCCCGAGACTGAAGTGCTTTGTCCAAGCATGAAGAATGGAGGTTAGCTCCCAAGAACCCACATTAAAAAAAAAAAAAATTTAAACTGGGTGTGTCAGGACAGGCCTATAATCCCCAGGGAAGCACAAGCCAGTCAACCTAGCCAATCAGTGAGCTCCACATCCGAGTGAGAGAAATGATCTCAACTAACAAGAATGCCCCAGGGTGCCCAACTGCAACTGATACATCTATAGGCCCTTGAGCTACGTAAAACCTTCTCCCGAAAAAAAACAAACTTAAAGTATCTCACAACGTTAAAAGAATGAGTAAAGACAAAGAGCCCTGTGTGGCGCATGCCTTTAGTCCTACCACTCTGGAGGCAGAGGCAGGTGTATTTCTATGAGTTCAAGGCCAGCCTAGTCTACATAGTGAGTTCCAGGACAGCCAGACCTATATAATAGAGAGACTCTACCTCAAAATTAAACAAACAAAAAATGAATAAAGAGGTAATGGATAAAATAGTAAGAGAGCAAGAATCACAAAATCAGAAATATACGGTGAAACAAAATTTATGGCAAATGCATTAAAGTCTTTTAAACGTCTCACCTGATCTGGTTGGGATCACCCAGGATAATTCATCTTTGATTGATGTAAAGTAGATTGATTTGGGACCTTAGTGATCTATGTAAATCCTTTTTACCTATGTCATGTAATATAACCTAATCACAGAAGTGTCCATCACGCTCACAGATTCCTCTTACCCTCAAAGAAGGAGAGCGGATCATATACAGCATGTGTTCCTAGCATCAGGAGTCAGAGACCATCTTGGTCTTTTAACTACCATGGTGTTGAATTCTTCTTTTCCATGAAAATATATTAAGTAACACTGTTTGAAAATGCAAAACAAAAGGGCATTCTTTAAAACATATAATGCCTCCAATGTCAATTAAATGTCTCGGCTTGATGTGATAGCACACGCCTCTAATCCTGGCACGTGGAAGGTGGCGCAAAGGATCTGGAGTTCGAGATGATCCTGAGCTCCCTACATAATTCAAGGCGAGCCTGAGTTTTATGAGACTCAGTCTCAAAACAAACAACAAAACTTTGACATGTAAAATACATATTCTTGCCCAATCTTAATGCCTTACACTTGTAACGTCCCCTTTTCTTCTTAATTAACAGTGACTTTTTTAATGTGTTACACTGTTTTACTTTCAGAGAGCTGGTTATTGGGTTTACTGACAAAGCGTTCTGACATTCTGCCAGCTACTCTGAATTTTTGATGGCTGCCTCATGGATTTCCATTGCTTTGCTTTTATAAATAACCCTTCAGGAGCATGCTTGCTTTGTTAATGTTTCTGATACTTGTATTTCCTGAGAGGGGGATTGCTGAGGGACAGGGCTTGGTTATTTTGAATTTTTGCTCAGTCTTGGCAAGCTATCTATTCAAAAAGTTGTGCAATGTATCTTCTTCAAAATGAATGAACCTTTTCTCTGAATCGCACCGATACTGGGCAGTTCCAACCTTAGATTTCCAGTCTGGTACACAAAACCGTAATGGCTTAAAATTGGTCCAGGGGACAGGCTGCTGAATGAGAAAGGAAGATGACGGTTGCATTTAGTTAGAATAAATCAGCCGGTGTATTAAACTTCGACAACACTGTACGAGAAGCCAATGAAGTCCTCGAAAAGAGACCAAACGAATTATGGGAAGTTTTGTTTTGTTTTATTTTCATTCTTTTGACCACAGGAGCAAGGTTGGACAAGAACAGAGCAAAGATTTGATGGGCAACATGGATGTTTCAGTAATGGAAACAACTCCAGACACTCTAGGCAATGGAGTTCCCATTTCTGGTCATGGTAAGGCCTTGTAAGAAGGAAAACCTGCAGAGCTGGAGAGAAGGCTCAGAGGCTAAGGGCAGTTTACTACTCTTGAGGAGGACTGGAGTTTGGTTCTCAGAATCCACTCTGGCAGCTCATAACTGCCTATTACTCCAGCTTCCAGGAATCTGACTCTTTCTTCTGGTCTCCAGAGGCACCAGCACCCATGTTCTCTCCCTCTCTCTCTCTCTCTCTCTCTCTCTCTCTCTCTCTCTCTCTCACACACACACACACACACACACACACACACACACACACACATACACACACACGTTAAAATAAAAAAAAATAATTATTTTTAAAAAGGAAATATAGTTCAGTGACAGAGCATTTGCCGGTCATGCACGAAGCTCTGGGTTCCATCTCAGCACAGCAAAAATAAATCAATAAACATATAATAATAATAACCAGGCAAGGGAGAGTGGCCTTCGGGTTAATGGGCTTCACCTCAGAGGGGGACTAGGAAGAAATTTTAAGAGATGGAGCTACTGTCAAGAGTGACATTCCAAAGAAAGGATTTGAGTTAGGCACAGGAGGACTGGCTGACTGGCCGGCCCCGAGATCCAGAACTTTGTGCTTCTTCCTGTGGCTAGCTTCAAGCATGCATAAAGGAGAGCAGGAGCCGCCAGTGTTTTCCATGTTCATCTGAACCAGCCTTCTTATTTTATACACACATGCCCTTCATGATAGCTCCCCCTGTCATGTTGGGGATAGAACCCTGTGTCCTCTGCATGCTAGGCAAGAACTCCGACAGAGCCATATCATCCCAACCCCATCAAAGCGTTCGGTTTTTGTTCGCTAACTGGGTTCAAGTCATAAGTCATACTCAGCTGCCTTGGTCTTTTTGCACAACCTAATGCTTTCTAACACGTCACCAGGGCTTCCAAGGCCAGCTCTCCCCCCTCCTCCCTCCCCGCTCTCCTTTTTTTTTTTCTCTCTTATGTGATAGTCATTTTCTTCATGTACCCTTCAGCTGATTATGGTGTCATGCTTAGTACATAAAACTATGCTTGTCCCTCAACCCCAGTCTTATATTTTTAAGTAAAATCTAGCCGTACTCTATGACAGTCTTATCGTGTGCCAAATTTCATGAGCATTGGACATGGATATAACCTGGAACCAACACACAAGGCTTAGATTCTGTCAGGGTAAATTAGAGACAAGGGCTGGGGGTGTAGATTCGTTGGTAGAGTGCTTACCTGGCCTGTATAAAGCCCTGGGTTGGAACTGCATAAACTAGACATGGTGACACACACCACAAATCCCAGTGCTCAAGAGACAGAGGCAGGGGGACCACAAGCTAAAGGACCACATAATGAGTTCAAGCCTAGCTGGGCTACATGAGAACCTGTCCCCTATGACAGAAGTGGGTGGGGGAAGTGAGGAGAGGGAAGGGGAGAGGAGAGGAAAGGAGAGGAGGGGAGGGGAGGGGAGGGGAGGGGAGGGGAGGGGAGGGGAGGGGAGGGGAGGGGAGGGGAGGGGAAAGGAGAGGTCTCTCAAGAGGAGAATTGAGTCATTCCTGTTCAAGATTCTCAGGCTTGGAGACAGCAATTAGCTTTGGAAATTCCACCCCCTACTGGATGCCTGAAGTCCTGTCTGTTTATTCTATACAAGGCTGCTGGCTGCAGATTGTATATGATACATTTGTTTTTGGTTTTTTTTTCCAGAGTTAACAAAAAGCCTGCTATGAATGAGGACACACATATAAATCACCTCAAATTCACAGAAATCAAGAAATCTGTAGTAAATAAAATTTATTATTATATTATTATTTTAAATACTTTAGGCAATGAATAAGTTTCTTAATGCTGCTTAGCCACCCTTGGGGGTGGGGCAGAAAAGCCTTATACAGCATTTCACCCCAAGTTTAGTCACACAGGAAAAAGATACCTTTATTATGTGCTTTTCCACAAGTTAGCACAGAGATCAAATTCTTTTTTAAATGAATATTTTATTCAGTGCACTGGGCATCTTATTTATTAAATGTCATTGGTAAAGATTATTCAACTAGAATGGTAAGTAGAAAAAACTAGCTTAACTCACTAAGACTAAGGAGTCTAATCATCAAGGAACAGGTGTTTGGCTTCCCAAGTGTCTAGAATGTTCTTTTAAGTCCTAGCAATGCCTGAAATCAAACATGGATTTTCTAAAAGAAAAAAAAAAAAAAAGCTATTTTCCCAGATGTGGTACCGCATGCCTGTAATCCTAGCATTCTGGAGGCCAAGGCAAGAGATTTCAGGGAGTTAGGAGACTAAGCTACACGGTAAGACTCTGTGAAAATAATACTAAAATAAACTTTAAAAGAAAAAAATCGAAAAGACTGAACACCAAGGAAACAAGTCATTACTCCATTTCCGCAGCTTTCATAAGGTCCACGGTGCGTAGCCAGACCTGGGCACCTGAACTGCGGGAGACTTCACATTGAGGCTTCTTCTCTGAGGCTTTCTTCTTGCTGGAAGGTTTCTGCCATCCAGAAAGCTCTGCTTTTCTCTTTGCCTTTCGCTAGCCAGTCCCCCTTTACTTCAGTCCCATTAGAATTCCTTACTGTTCCCAGATCAAGTCACTGTGTGGTTCCGGGCTCTTAGCCCCTGACAAATACAGGCACCCATTTAGTCGTAGTTCTACAAGTAACTAAACATTGACTTTTTACCTGTCACCCATCTAACATTGTCCATTGGTCATTTGGGTTACTGAGTCTCATGCTGTAATCAATTCTTCAGAAAGAAGAACTCGTGATATTTTAGCAAGGGGAAAACGGGGCTAGAGAGATGGCTCTGCACTTTCAGAGCACTTGTTATTTTTGCAGAGGACCCAGGTTCAATTCTCGGTTCCCACATGGTATCCATCCTAACTTCAGTTCCAGGGTGTCTGGCGCCGGATTCTGATCCCCACGAACACCAGGCATACATGTGGTGCACAGACACACATGCAGGTAAAATATTCATACGCCTACTATTTTATTTTATGTGTGTGAGTCTTCTGCCTGGAGGCATGTCTGTGCGCCTCGTGTGCGCTGTGCTGGAGGAGGACAGGAGAGGGTAGCAGATCCACTAGAGCCAGAGTTACAGTTGTGAGTCACCGTGCGGTGCGAGGAATTGAACCTGGGTCCTCTGTGTTCTTAAGTACTGAGCCGTCTCTCCAGCCCCCGACATTTTTCTTATATAAAGCATTAATGTTTAAGTCATATAGTAATCCAGGTAATTATTTACTCATTTTTATTTAGTTATTTTTTTGCTTCTGACCATCTTTAGATGGAGGTGTAGATCTTTTTCTAGAGTTCATATCATATGTTCTTTCACCGTGTTCTCAGGAATGCCATATACCGTATATATATATGCAAAATGCAACCAGTAAAATATGCAAAACCTCACTATATGTGCAAATATGTGTATGTATGTATTCAGGAAAAGTTCTTTTGAATTATACTGTGCTGTATTTATTCTATCATCAGTTTTGGTTTCTGACTCATTGCTCAGTCTTCATGGGGGATAGTCTTCACCTATCATTGGTTTCATTTCTTTCAAGGATTCATACATTTCCCTTTTGTTTATGTGTATACGTGTGTGGGTGTGAGTGTGCGAGTGCCTGTGCGCACACAGGGATGTTATCGTATGTCCTCAAGAAGGAGGATCTCTCTCTGAACTTGGGTCTTGTGTTTTAGGGGCTAGGCTGGAAGCTAGCAAATCCCTCTGTCTCCCTTCCCCTTGGTGCTGGGTTACAGCTGTGCATGGGACGACACTTAGCTTATGATACGGAGCCGGATCCGGACTCCAGCCCCATGCTTGAGCAGCAAGCTCTCTGAATGGAAGAGCTGTCTCTGCAGACCCTCTGCATTTCTTTTGACTTAAACTATTTCATATTTTATTTCAATTCAATCTCTTCAGGCACTGTGTGTTATATTTGCTGCGTTTCTTCTGCTTTTCTGGAATAATCATTTTTTTCTTTTGTTTCTAATTTTTTCTCTGATTATGTGGCATCATTTCTTGAGTTTTTCTTATTCCTTATTGTTTATTATTATTATTATTATTATTATTATTATTATTATTATTATTATTATTATTATTATGGTTTTTTGAGACAGGGTTTCTCTGTTGTAACTCTGGCTGTCCTGGAACTTGTACTGTAGACCAGGCTGGCCTCAAACTCACCAAGATCTGCCTGCCTCTGCCTCCCGAGTGCTGGGATTAAGGGCACGTGCCACCACCGCCTGGAATATTATTTTCTTAATGTCTTTACTGTGTCACAACTATGGGGACATAGTTATTCAAAACAAAGACCACATCCCTAATAATAAAAAAATCACGATATTTTTTTTATCCTTGTTCCAGGCCCCTGTTTTCCTTCACGCCTGCTATTCCTCTCTTCCCACTCTAACTCATAATGACTGTGTATTTAAACACTAAAATGTCTTAGTAGCTGAAGACACAGCTCAGTGATAATTTGTCTAGCAGGCTGTAGAGACGGCTCGTTGGGTAAAGGCGACTGCTGCCTACGCCAAGCCTGGTGACCTCAGTTCCATCCCCAGAAACCACGTAAAGGTAGAGAGAGGAAACAGACTCCACAAGACTGTCGTCCGGCCGCCGCGTACGCGTCACAGCACGTGCGCATCCACACACATACGTCATACATACTCGATGATGATTATTATTATAAACAAATAAAATTAGAAAAATAAAAAAAAATCATTTCCACGGTATGCATGAGGTACTAAATTTGATCTCTGGGATCAAAACGACTACAAGATTGTTCCTCCAAACTGATTTTGAAATCACGTTGTCAGAGGTAAGCCCTTGTGGGAGTAGCTACTGCGGCCTTTCCCTTACTGCGTACGGTCTTGCTGCAAGACTAGGGAGACCGAGTTAAGGGAGCGTGTGAAAGGAAGAAAGCCCCTCCACTCCCCTACCTAGACAGAACATGCCACTGCCTGCCAAGTCAGAGACAAGAGTTTTGGCCCAGTTTTCTGGGGGACTTCCTCACGCAGAAAGGATACACAGAAAATTATACTCCATCCCTAAAATTAATACTATTAGCTAGCAAATTATACTGGGGAGGCATTACCTCTCTTTTATTCTGGAAGGTCAACTAGGTCCACACTTATCACACATGCTAGGCAAGTGCCTGACCACTGGGCTATGTCCCTAACCAACCTTCCTTCCTTTTCTTTCTTTTTTTTTTTTTTTTTTTTTAAATTTTTGGGTGTGTTTGTGTGTGTGTGCATTTGTGTGTGTATGTGTGTGTGTGTGTGTCAAAGTCTCTGCAAGTTATTGCCCAGGCTGGCTTTGAGTTTGTGCTCCCCAACCTCAGGCTCTTGAGTAGTTGGTCATACATGCCAACACTATCAGGCCTGGAATGATCCATAATTTTGTCTTAATTATGTTTCCTTCTCATATGTAAGCCTGCTGGTACAGTCATACACCATCTTAAAAATTTCACTTATATATAAAACCTCTTTCTGCAAGGAAATATAGCCACATGTTTTTCTCTCAACCTTATAGATCATGTCCTTTTACAAGGTAATGGCCAACTCCGCAAATGCTGAAGCCTCTGGGTGCATTCATCTCTTAGTAGCCACACTCGTTCCCCACTGCCTCTGTCCTTCCTCCGATAAATAAGTAACTTTGGTGCACTCTAACTCATTATGGTATGGTTTTTTTTTGTTGTTGTTGTTGTTTTGCAGCAGAGTTTAGCAATCTGAGCTGTACCTAAAGTCCTCTGAGGCTCTGAAGGGAGCCCCTCAGGTTTGCACGGTTGGTGATGTTGATCTGTGCTTCTTGCTGCTAGTGACGGTGTTGAATGGGTTTTCGAGTGTTTCATGGAATACTTTCCCTGGAAGCAGGTTGTTGGTTTCTTTTTCCTTTCTTTTTTTCTTTTTTTCTTTCTTTCTTTCTTTTCTTTCTTTCTTTCTTTCTTTCTTTCTTTCTTTCTTTCTTTCTCTCTCTGTCTCTCTCTCTCTCTCTCCATCTTTCCTTCTTTCTGTGTGTGTGTGTGTGTGTGTGTGTGTGTGTGTGTGTGTGTGTGTTTAGAGACAGGGTCTCTCTGTTGCAACTGGCTGTCTTAGAACTCACTCTGTACACTGCGCTAGCCTTGAACTCACAGAGATCCACCTGCCTGGCAAACCCAGTATCACCAGCCCAAGGATGACACCATCCACAATGAGCTGGGCCCTCCCACGTCAATCACTAATTAAGAAAATGCTCTACAGGCTCGCCCACAGCCCAATCTTTAAGGAGGCTTTTACTCAATCAGGGTTTCCTCCTCTCAGATGATTCTATCAGGGTGACATAAAAATTAGCCAGCACAATCATCAGGATGTATTCTCACAATATTTGGCTCTTATAGATTCTTTGTATAGCCCTGGGTATACAAGTCACATTGTTACCCCTAACGGCTTTATAAACTTAATATAGACAAGTGTATTAAAATATAAGTACGTAGCCGGGCGGTGGTGGCCCATGCCTTTAATCCCAGCACTGAGGAGGCAGAGGCAGGTAGATCTCTGTGGGTTCGAGGCCAGCCTGGTCTGCAGAGTTCTAGGACAGCCAGAGTTAAAGGAGAGAAACCCTGTCTCGAAAACAAAACAAAACAAAAAAGATACTTCTCACATGAGATGCTGCTTATAGAGGAAAAGAAATGGAATCAATCACGGACTAAGAGGCTAAGCAAGAAAAACACGCTGTGCTTGAAGGTCTGGGCCTTCTTGGAAATGCTTGTAATTTGGATGCAGTTTCATGAGGGACAACCCCGTGATCACCCCACCGGATCCTCTGTAGGGGCTTTGGAGATAGAGTTGGGTGAAATTCTCAAGAGGAATGAGCGCTGCCGAATGCCTCACTGATGTAGCCTAATTGCGTGCGTTCACCGTGTCCTGCACGTATGCAGCATCGTGCACGTTGCTATGTTGTGCGGCGGTGTGTCATGTTGACGAATAGGTCACAGTTCATGATTAAAACGCAGGAGGAGCCAGAGGGGCCTTGCGTAACCAGGAACCAACCTACGCAGGCACCCCCACCACCCGCCCGGTTCACCCCCGCAAACTCACCCCAGAGGGGCGGGGTTTCCGCTTCCGGCGGCGGATTGTTGACGCCCGCATCTGCTGTGGTGGCGACCGAGCGGTTGGGGAGGGGCTACTGAGGGAGAGCGACGGCGCAGTGACAGGCAGCGCGGAGGTTGCCTCTGAGGCGACGATGGCAGAGGGGCCCGAGGAAGCCCGGAGCCGCCCTCCGGGACAGGACGGCGGCGGCGGGGACCACGAGCCGGCCCCTTCCGGGCCAGGCTCTCCCGCCGCCGCCGCCGCCGCCGCCTCCTCCTCCTCCTCCCGGCCCCCGGCCCTCGCGACCGTCTCCTCGGCCGCGTCCGAGCCGGAGCCGCCGCGCGAGCTCCGGAAGCGCCGGGAAGCGGGCGCGGGACCCCCGGAGCCCGGGGGCTGCGAGACGTCGGACGGGCCGGGGCGGCTGAGCGCCCGCGAGTACTCGCGGCAGGTGCACGAGTGGCTGTGGCAGTCGTACTGCGGCTACCTGACCTGGCACAGCGGCCTGGCCGCCCTCCCCGCCTACTGCGGCCCGCCGCCGGCCACCCCGCAGCCCGCAGCCCCGCCGCCTCCCCCACCGTCGCCGCAGCTCGCCTACTACAACCCCTTCTACTTCCTGAGCGCCGCGGGGCCCGGGCTGGGGGCGGCCGCGGGCGGTGCCACCCCGACCGCCGTCGCTGGCCTGACGCCCCGGGCCCCGCACGTGCAGGCATCGAGCCGGGCTGCCCCGGTGACCAGGGTGGGCTCTGCGGCCCCTGCAAGGACAGCGAGCGACACCGGGCGGCAGGCGGGTGAGAACGGGGGTGGGGGGATGGCTGGGATCTAGGAGGGGGATGGAGGAGAGGATTATATTCGATTTGAGGTTTAGACCGGAATTCCTCGGACTCTTGATCCTTTTCTGCTTCCACTTTCCCATGTGTTGGGGTTACTGGTGGCTCACGGTCCTTTTTAAAATCATTGCTACTCCTACTGCTATTCTTTAGGGAGGATATTACTCTGTAGTCTAGGTGAACCTTAATTCACTATATAGCCAGGTTAGCCTAGAACTCACAGTAAGACTTTTGTGTCAGCTCACGGGCCTGTGCTAGCCAGAGTGGTCTCACGAAGGAGTGTTCATTGAGCAAGTGCGCTCGCTCTTGAGATATGTAGCTGGGGAATGCTACTACCATTGACAGTTTCTACACATATCAGCTATGGTTTGTCCGGGCCTTAAATTCCAAAAATGTACTTTGAGGCAATGCCGATTGTTCTTGCCTTAGACCTGGCACTGCCAGTAAATTCCCTTACTCGTGGCACTTCTTTTCGTGTATAGAGACCTATGCTTATCAAACCGTCCTCTCTGCTCTGTGACCTGGAGACAGAGGAGGGTGGAGAGAGAGGAGGGTAGCAAGAGAGAAAGAGGGGGAGGGAGAGATCCACAGCTAAACTGGCGTCGCTAGCCTACTGTTGGAGTGAGACTAGAATATGGAGTGAGATTAGAATACTAGAAATCAGACTCGGGCTTTGTAGGGACAGTGGCATGGCTGCAAATACAATAATGAGCTTTGACTGGGCCCAAGCTTACTTACTGATCTTGAATATCATCTAATAGTTGTTTGATTCTATGTAGTAACTAGAATCTTGCTCTGTAGGAAAACTTGCAGCCACTCTCCTGCCCCTGAGTCCAGAGTGCTGGGTTCACCAGGCATGGTTCACCATGTCCAGCTCATTATTAAATATTTCAGTAACATGTTCTTTTGATGAAATCATTGCTATCGGTTACTTCAAGGCTGTAAATTTTTAATTAAGTAGGACCTGGACTTTATTTTGCCCCTTCATTATCTGACTTATGTTCTTAAGCCTGTGTGGTTTATTTTCCTATCCCCCCTTCAATTTGCAGGCAGAGAGTATGTCATCCCATCCTTGGCACACAGATTTATGGCAGAGATGGTGGATTTCTTTATTCTCTTCTTTATAAAAGCAACCATTGTCTTGAGCATCATGCATCTCAGTGGAATAAAGTAAGTTAAGGATGGGCACAGAAAATTTCTGGAACTGCTAATTAGAGATCTTGTTTTGTAAATTCTGCTCATGCCTGTAGCTGACTCTGGGTGATGGGTGCCCAGGGCCAGGATTTTATCCTAAGATCTTTAGCAGTTGTATTTGTTTCCTTGCTTTTTGTTTTTTTTTAAACTACGTTTTTAAAAAGCTGTATGTGTGTGTACTTCTGAAAGCCAAGTGTCTTCTGCTCTCTGCAGAAGACTTGCTGCAGCAGTTTTGAACCTAAGAGTCACAACCAGTTTGGGAGTTGAACAACCCTTTCACGGAGGTCTCCTAAGACCATTCTTCATATCAGATATTTACAGTCCATAACAGTAGCAAAATTATAATTATGAAGTAGCAACAAAAGTAATTTTATAGTTGGAAATCACAACATGAGGAACTGTATTAAAGGGTTGCAGCATTGGAAAGGTTGAGAACCACTGCTCTACTGTATTTTTTGAGCTAGTGTCTCTCACTTCACATGGGGCTTGCCATTTCAGCTAGACTGGCTAGCTGTCAAGTCCCCAAGGCTACACAGGTATATAGTTATCCTAGCTTTTAGAAGGGCCCTGGGGCCATCTCAGGCCCAGGTGTTTATACAAGCACTTTACTCACTGAGCTAGCACCACAGGCCACTTGTTGGTTTTAAGAAAGAAACAAGGAGGAGCCCTTAATATATTCTTGAAGAGCTATGGGAAATTCTCCTATTGAAAATAGGTAAAAGGAACCAGGCCTTGGTGGCACACACCTTTAATCCCAGCAGTCAGTAGGCAGAAGCAGGCAGATCTCTGTGAGTTCAAGGCCAGCCAGAGGTACAGTTAGATCCTACCTCAAAAAAAAATTTTAATAGGTAAAAGGAGCCTCCAGATCCAGCTTATTTTTATTAACTATTCTCTTTGGCCAGGAATTTATTAATTTCCCTCTTATTGGCCCATGGAATCCCCAACATGACTGCACAAAGAGAGGCTGGATAGGTGTGGAGTGGTTACAAGCACTCACTGCATGTTCAGAGGTCCCGAGTCCAGTTTCCTGCACCCATGTCAGGGAGCTCATAAGTGCCTCTAACTCCATCCATACCCCTTTTCTGTACACATGTGGCATACATTTTTGCATACACTTTTTTTTTTTTGGAAGCAGAGCCTATGGTAGGTGAACTATTAGTAATCAATTAGTGGCATCTCAGTGGGGTTGCTTACAATTGAGCAAATTCCACTCCACTGCCAAGTGTGGTGTTTACTTGAGAAACAAAGTGTTTTCACTTACTAAGCATTTTGTATGTGCAAGGTGTTGAAATTGACTGTTTTTTGTTAGTCTTAGTACCACCATGAAGTAAGACACTAATTTGGGTTTATGAGAAGTTAAGGCCAGAATTGGGGGTGGGAGCAGTAAAAAAAGTAAAGATACAAACTGTTGTTAAACCTCAGAGCTCTTGCCAGGTGTTGCTGTGGTTCTTTCTTGTCCCTCCCATCGCCTTCATTTTTATTTTCTTTTACATTTGTATTTATTTGGAGATCAGAAGAGTTTGCAGAACATTACCTCTCCAGCCTTAACACTCTGCTGTGGTTTCTACTGACAAGATAAAAGTCTGAATTTCATCACATGGTTTAGAAGATGCCTACATCCTTATCTTACCCACCTTCCCTTAATCATAGTCTCCTCACAAGGAAAACCTGAGCCCACTTGCTCTAAGGCTTTCTCTCCTGTCAGTCTGTCTCTGGAACTTCTTCCCCTTTCTTGGTCTGGCTGGCTTCTCGTCATTCTTTGTATTGTAGTGGAAATGTCATTTCTGGGAATGCTACACAAGTCAGCGTACTGGTCTGTTTTCTGTGGTGCTCTGGTTTCCTAACGCAATTGGCATCTCACTTTATTATTGTTCTTTATTCTATTTTCCTTGCTAAGTTAGAATCTCAGTGAATGCTGAGACATTTAGCATCCCCTTGCTGTCCTAGTCTACCTTCTGTTGCAGTGATAAACACCATGATCAAAAGCAATTTTGGATGGAAAGGATTTATTTCATCTTATGGCTTGTAGTCCATCACTGAGGGAAGTCGGGCAGGAACAAAAGCAGGAGTGCTGCTTACTGACTTGCTTTCCATGGCTGGCTCAGCCTGCTTTCTTATAGCACCCACAGCCACCTGCCCACCTGTGAGGTGGCACTACCCACAGTGTGCTAGGTCTTTCTCACATCAATTGTCAATCAAGAAAATACCCCACACACTTGCCTACAGGCCAGTCTGATGAAGGCATTTTCTCAATTGAGGTTCCCACTCTCAAGATGACCCTAGCTTGTTTCAAGCTGACAAAACCACTTCACCATCATCTACACTGCTCTACCACTGAGTTATAAACCCACCCCACAAATATAACCATGCCTTTTGCTTAGTTACTGCTATTTGTTGAATAAAATAATGGGTATTTTATGCAATTTGACAGAATTTCATTGAAAATTTATAACTTAAACTAATTAGGAGAAAATGGTACAACTGACTTAGCAACTAATTCCTTATAACCCCAAACTCTTCTTTTTGTGCAGGGACATCTCTAAGTTTGCCATGCACTATATAATAGAAGAAATCGATGAAGACACATCAATGGAAGACTTGCAGAAAATGATGATTGTGGCACTTATATACAGGTTGTTGGTTTGTTTCTATGAGGTAAGGTGCTAACTTGAGCAAACACTACTTTAATGCTATAATTTTAGATTATCTACCAAGGAAAAAAGTAGAGAATTCATATATTTCTGAAGCATCTCTTCACATTTGCATTTTTTAAAATTTACAGACATTTTATGCTTTTGTTATTTTTTCCAGTTTTAGAAATAAGATTTCATTAATCAGCAGATCGAGAAATATATTTACAGATTGGTTGTAGAAATAATGTATTTTTCCCTGTGAAACAACTTGGTAAAATTAAAATTAAATATAAAAATACACAGTAGATAACTTTTGGTTTTGAACATATTAAAAGACTGTAAAAATGTATTAAATGGGGGTGGGTATTGGGGATCAAACCCAGAGCCACACAAACGCTAGGTAAGCAAGCCTGTTGAGCTATATCCAAGCCTCTTTTTGAGAGTCTCAGAGCATTTTAAGGGCAGACCTTGTAACGCAGTTGGACTTCTTGCATCTCGGCCTACCTAGTAGTTGGGATGACAGGCAGGCCTTAAGCCACCAGGCCCAGCCTTTATTTGGAGTGTTTTATTTGCTGAGACAAGGCCTCATTATGTGTCATCTCAAACTTGCCAGTCAGCCTTCCCCAGCCTCTAGTGCGCTGGAATGGCTGCATGTACTACCATCCAGCTTAAATGGTTAAACCAGTACAGTATTTTTTTTTGAGACAGGGTTTCACCTTGTAGCCCTGTCTGGCTTGACACTTACTGTGCATCCCAGACTGACTTTGAACTCAGAGATCCACCTGCTTCTACAAGCGCTGGGTGGGACTAAAGGTGTGTGCCACCACACACCTCTAACATGGCATTTTTATAAAGCATAAAGTAAATTGATAGAAAAACTTTTTTAAAAATTTTAAAAATTATTTTCAAATTATCCATCTTTCCTTAGATAATTTGCATATGGGGAGCAGGGGGAGCAACCCCAGGAAAATTCCTGCTGGGGCTTCGAGTTGTGACATGTGATACATCTGTACTCATTGCTCCGAGTCGGGTTTTAGTGATTCCTTCCTCAAATGTTAGCATCACAACGTAAGTCCTTTGTTAATCTACTACATACCAGTAAAAAGAAGATTCTAAGTCATCTACTACTTAAGTCAGTTATATGTGGCATATTCAGCAGTAACTAAAGATTTTGCTGCATGCAGACTTCATGGCATCTTAAATTTGTGAAAGTGCACTGGCTTGCATTCTCAGGGTCATTCATTTCTTCCTAAGAATGAAACCCTCTTTAAATGGTACAGGATTGTGTTCACTATGCCAAAAGTTACAATGTTTTAAAATATGTATCTTATTCTTCATAGCATACAGTGTAATCATAGGGACTTACATGGTAGTTTATGGGCATGTTTTCATGTTTCTCATTAACCTAGGCATACATTTCGAAGTGATTTTTGAAATATGTCACAATAATGAGAAGATACTTGGGAGTTCTCGGTGTTCTGTGCCTAGCTTTACTCTCTGGCTCTATGGACTATCTGGTCTCGAGCCACTGTGAAAGGCCAACCATAATCCTACCCTGATCCAGTGGTGCACTGACTCTAGCTCCTGGCTGTACAGCCCACAATGCCTGCAGTCATCATCGCTGTCCTGGGCATGCAGCTCCAGTGAGGGTACAGTGGTGATGGAAGTCGGGGAGGTGAATGAGCAGTGCTCAGTCAGGAATGACTCAGGGGAGATACAAACAAGAGGCTGCAAAAGCAGGCCAGATTTTGCTGACACATGCAGATTGCCCTAACAACTTTGTGTTTTAATTCTGTCTACTTCTTTTAATGAGTCAATAATGGTTAGTGTTTATTGCGCACTTCTCAGATACCAGGCACTTCAGTAATTTTAACACAGTACCTTGATTTCATTTTTGAAGTTGTGGAGCACAACCAGTAATTAAAAAAAGAAATGTGAAACTAACCAGTCTGGGATTCAGAGTCTGCATACTTACCCATTGCACTGACAGGCAGAAACCAAACATTGTTAGATTATTCTCTATTGCAACTTTTAATTATTGGAGCCCATATAGGAGAAAGTGGATAAAAGAACAGACTGTGTTTCAGATAAGATAGAAAGTAGGACTGCAGTAAGCATACCCAGTTGATTCTAGAAACCCATGGGAATAATGACTATGGAAAAGTAAGCAAAGGGAAGATGTTCTTTCCTTCTGACAGAATTGTACTGAAAGCTGTTTTCTCATATGGTGTTCTAAGACATTTATTACCATGCATGTCAAAGCTAGACTATGTGGAAGTAGACAAGGTAGTTCGACTGTATTATTTGGAAATAACATGGCAGCGAAAGGCTGACCTGTGCTCTGAATGTTACAGACATCGACAAGATACCTAATCAACAAATGGCTAATATGACCTGATTTGCTACTTCTGCTTGCTTCCTTTAGGTCCACCATACGAGCTTTGATCAAGAATTTTTCTATTGCTTCTTTTTTCCCTGCTTTCATCACACTGCTGTTTTTTCAGCATAACCGAACAGCCTATGACATTGTAGCAGGAACCATTGTGGTAAAAAGAAATGGGGTCAGATGATGCCCCAGAGCTCTGAATTCCACTCTCTGGAATAACGACAAGACTAAATTATGTATCAAGGCCATCAGTATCTCTGGGTTACAGTAATTGATGATTTAAAAATTAAAGCAGTCACTTTGGCATAATGCAGGGGACTGCTCTCAAAGTGTTGATGTACTTAAATTGTCAAGGGACTTTTCCAGAAGGAAAACTTATTAAATTCAAGTGTTAAATATTTGTAGGACAACAAAAGTTTCATAATCAATATAAACAAATACATACTTTAGCATTTAAGATAACCAGAATTTGCTGGAAGCATTTTCAGCTTTAAATTCTCCAAATGAAACTTTAAAATTTATTTTGGCTTATCCTAGAATAATTGAAAAATGTCCAGTTGTGTTTTGTAAACACGTAACTTCCACAATTCTTAGGGAAGTTGCTTTTCATGGGCATTGAGAAAGAGCATCAACTCAACAGTCCACTTACTCCATGGCAGGTGTTAGAGAAAAGAGCTAGTAAGGAAGGCCTAGCAGTCCCCTCACCCCACGCTTCCAGGATGCTCTAGAGTTCACTGCAGTAGTGGTGGAATTTTACAGCTTCTTTCTGCTTGTGTATTTGGAGGCAAGCCTTTTCATGATGATGATGAAATGTATTGAGTCATATCATTGATATTTTAAAGAAACGGTAAGTTAGTGATTGCCTTCTATGGGGGTGGGCTGGGGACGTGTAAATGTAAATTTAGCATAGAATTAATGTGCCCTAAAATCCAACTATAAATATGTAGGGGAGACGTAAAAACATTCCCAGTGTTCGGAATGTGCCTGCAAATCCTATTTATGTACAGCAAACTCCTAAGGCACTTCTGTATTCTGTACAGTTCCATGACTGTCCAAACATCAAGGTGTTAAGAGTCTTAGTATTTTGTGAATAACTCTAAATGCTAGCAGTCTGTAAAATAGTAGCAGTTTTCCCAGTATGAATTGTTTTCTTTAAAGCAAGACAGAGTAGCATCTCTGGACATTATTCTAGCTTCTTTTGGGCCGGAAATGTTAAAGCAAACTTGTGTATGGCCGTTGTAATTTGTTCTGTTGATGCAACATTATCAAGTTTGTCTGTGTCCTTTTGTGTCCCAGTTAGCTAGCTGTACCAAGATGTACTCCCACCGTTTATCGTTTAAACCTTATTTCTTACTCATTCGTTCTTCTATATGAATTTCCCAACAAACACTAAACTGTACTGCACAAGAGATTAGTATTGTTCCTGGGTTTTAATAAGCAAGAGCAACCATGTATTATTACTATATCCACTTTAAGTGGACTTCTGATATTTAAAACTGCGAAAATACATTTAATGTCTACAGACACTTTAAGAATGTCCTAATAACTTATTGTAAGAGTTCATAAACCATGCCCCCCAACAAAGAATTTTTTAATTAAAGCCTGTAACGTGTCAAGAGCAGTACATAGAGTACTTGCTTGTGGCCCTGGCAAGATTTTATGGCTCTTCAAACTCTTAACACTAGAAATTGGGAAATTGGTGGACACTACTTTTGTCATTGACGAGGGAATTTCACCCATGCAGCTCTGGAGTATTTGATTATTGTTCCTACTCAGATTATTGTAGTTTTCACTGAGAATATTTTTTTATTTATACAGTAGAATAAACAAGTAGTTCAATTTGTTATAGTTTAAATACTGTAATTTGCTACAGATAAGTTCTTCAGATCCAGCTGTGGATTCAAGTTGTGCCATACAGGTTCTGTTTTAAAGTCAGCACATAGATAAAGAAGTCTCAGTATTGAAATAAAAAGGGACCTGGCACATTTTTTTCTCATAGGGTTATGGAATGGAGTGTACTGATTTACAGAAATACTGATTTCCTGTATCTAAGTGCAGTTCTCATGCTGAAGCTGTATCCTAAAGGACAAGATGAGTCAGAAACAAAGATGTTCTTTAATGAGCATGCCCTAAGCTGAAACCTTAGAACTAGAGTCTTATTGCTGCATTACTATTCAGTCCAAATAACTAGCAAGTGATTTAAGCAATGAGAAAGTCTCAGTATCCATCACTCAAAGTGTCCTGGAGTGGCTAGATCTCGGAACATATTCTGCCCTCTAGGTAAGTAACAGCATGATGAGAAACTTTACTTACTGAGTATTCTCTGTGAGCATAAACACATGCCACTTACTTGACAGTATTCTAAAGTATTGCCCAACTCCTCCTCTAGCACCTGCTTAATTCTGCCTACAACAAATTCACCTTCTAATCTCAGAAAAAGCCTTCTAGTTGAGGGCCACTTTGTCCATGCCAGAAAAGTAAGTTTTCAAAGTTTTAACTCACTTTAAAGAACTTGTTCGCATCAGTGATTTTAGTGTTCTAGTGTTTGTAGGAAAGGAGTTGAAATTTTGCGTTTGCTATGTGAGCTTCTGAAGGAGGATGGGGCATTAAACTTTCTCAATGTTTCTTTTGAGGATGATGCCTAGACTAACAGTATTCCTAAACTCTGACAAGTACTGTTCCATCTCCTTGCCATCTTCCATCTGTATAACTAAAGACCAAAGTCCTTATTCATGCCTGGGTGAAGTTCCTCATTTTAGCCGGTATGTGTAGTATGTGTAGATTTCCTTGTAGTTCACTATAGTAGGGCTCGTCCTGCATACAGTATCTAATGGCCCACCTATAAATAAAACTCAGCATCTATTTTTAATATTTGTATGTCACCGGTTTGTATTTTTTGTCTCAATAAATACTTATGTCAACAGTGTTATCCATGTTTGTCCTTTTTTTTTTTTACTAAGAAAACAGCTATAGCAGTGGATTAAACACCTTTGTTTGTTTTTTTCGAGATAGGGTTTCTCTGTTGTGACCCTGACTGACCTGGAACTCACTTTGTAGACCAGGCTGGCCTCAAACTACAGAGATCTACCTGCCTCTGCCTCCCAAATGCTGAGATTAAAAGTGTGCCCCACCATCACCTAGCTACAATTTTCTTTAATAAGGCTGGAGCTATGGCTCAGTGTTCTAACATTTGCCTAGCATATGCATAAACCTGCACTATCTAAACATGTTAAACTCACTGGGTACTTTCCTTAGAACTATTAACCATTACAACACTATCAGATGACTAGATTTAAACTCAGTCTTAATGGGTCAGGAGACTGACACAAATTTAATGCCAGCCTGAACTATAGTGTAAGACCCTTTATTTAATGCAGCCTGGTCTGAGTGCTGCTTTGGGCAATGTACTGTTCTAAGCTAAGCTATAAACTATATATTTGGGGACTAGAGTGGATTTTTGAGAAATAAAAATAAAGGGAAAGAAAGAGGGTTGTAACTTATTTAATTTCCATTAAACAAGCTACCCTTTATAAAATTTCTGTAGAATCACTTCTTGGCCTTTGGGCCATGATCAAGAGTAGTGTTCTTGCCTTCAATGGTTTCCATTCAATTTCAAGCTTTATTCGACCCCCAGGAAGGACATGCTAACAATGTAAAGCAGTTCTTCCCAGATTAAATCTTTCTTATAAAAATTACTTCAAGTGATAAAATGCTAATTATATCAAATCATTATTTGAAACAATTGGATTTCAGTTGTCTGGATTATATTTTTTTCCTTAATGCCTGAAATTGTAATTACTACAAACAACCTAGCACTTAATGCTTAAAAGTCTTTTGACATCCCCAGATCTGCCAGCATTAGATGCCTTCAGGCACCTTCAGTGATGCAGAGTTTTGAGTTCTATCCAAAGCAGTCGGTCTATCAGGGATAAGTACATACATTTATACATTCCACTAATAAGCACGCAATCCTAGCCAATCGATCTAAGGAAGAGTTACCTCTGCTGGGCCTGAAGAGGCACAGGACCAGAGACGGCGCTGCCACCATGTATAGCCACATGCAGCCCAAGAATCAAGTCTCAAGATCTGAACAGTCTTAACAGTCTGCAGAGAATCAAAAGATCCCCAATTTTAATATAATATAAACCAGCATTAAGTATGACTTTAGTAAATTGAAGCAAAATTATTTCCTACACATTTTAGAGAAAAGGAGTAAGCCCTATTAAGCCCTAATTATTTGGACCTAGATAATGGCTAAGGATTGGCCTACAAGGTAAAACAGGTTTACCTCTTATATTAGTTACCTTTTCCAGCACTCATCACCAGACTACAAACAGGCTAAGTGTCAGGTAAATATTAAAGAGAATATTAGAAATACAAAAAGCTCTACTCTCAAATCACTAGGTGATGATGGCCTAAGATACTTAGTAAGAAAAACATCTTTTCATGAGGATGAAGCATTAGAAATTTTCAATGTTAACTAACCCGAAGTGTGGCAAATTAAAAACAATAAATACCCAATCTAATTAAATTAAAGGCAAAAGTATTAAGTGCTGGTCCAAGAGTTCTTTCCTGAATCTTAAGAGAGCAAAAAAATCTAGTCATACAAGTAACACAGTAAAAGGACCAATGCAGTTTTGCCTGAGGCATCTATATCTAAGTATCTGAGCTGCAGGGAAGCTAGAAATACAAACTGTTTTCAATTTTTAAAGGGGTGCTATATGTGCAAATTAAGGACAGCAGAAAGCAGGGGCTCTTCTGTATACTGAAAACCCCACAACTCTTGGGCCTTACTAAACTGTATTCTTGGATTTCTAATCAACTGCCCTTTCCCATTAATACTATGTGCCTTCACTATGAGAACTGCTAACGAAACGTGCTTCATAAAGTTTTATTGATGGCATTTATCCCATGGTTTAACATGTTAATTATACTGTAATAAACATGGCTTTAATATTAAACTTTTCCTTATTATCCAAAGTCACCACAGTCCATTTCAGTAAATATAAAAATATATGCTTAATACTTTGTACAATACTGGTTTTTGGTCCAAACAAAACTGGATCAGAAAAGCCAATAAATTCAACTTTAAGAATCCCCAATTTTTTTTAAAGATTTCCAAATGGATTTAGGCAACTTTGAATAATGGGATTTACATAATAAAATCTGAGACAAGACTAAACAAACAACAAAAATATGTCTAACACAAAATTTCAAGTTCACAGATTTATGTTATGCCAAAAAAGTACAGAAACAAAATTGTATTTACAGAAGTTTCATAATAAAATAATGAAAAAGGCAAGACAGTCGATAGAATGAAAATATAGAAATAGCATATACTTATTAAATGGAGAATGAACTAGATCTACCAAGTCCTTAGTATGGACCATTCTTTAATCAGGCTTTCTCTACCAGAATTTTTCTGTGCACAATACATCCAACTTACTCACTTCACACATACACCACCACAAACTCCGCATAGAAATCATTCATTTCAACGTCCTCTAATCTATACAGGATTCTAATCTATACAGAATTCCCCAGATATAATTACAATTTCAATGCACTCCATTAACGCTTATCAACGCACATAGCAGTGCAGACAGGTTCTATACAAAGCCATTCACCGTGCAGGCTCTATTCCTGGGTACAGCCAGACTATGCCAATCAGTGAATAATGTGCTGGATCCTAAATGTTTCTGAAGAATCAGTCACCAGTCTAGCTATTATTTTCAAAAGAGAATGGGATATGGGGATGGGACTTCCGTAAAGATAAAGAGGACAATTCCAAAATTAAAAGAAGTCCTTAGGCAGATCTGACTTCAGATAAGCCCAGCGTGTAGGTACAATCCATATCTGAAAGCAGGGCACCAGCTGTCGATAAAACTGTTGGGTATAACACCTTTGTGACCTTTATTTCCTGCGTCTAACAGCAGTCTTTATCTTGCGACCAGAAACTGAAGTTCCGGAAGAAGAGAACATATTTTTCCCATTTGACCTGTAAAAAGAAAACATTATAATGTGACATGATGCCAGGACAAACAGAGGACTCATACCATTTAACATGACCAGCAACAAAATGGGGAGGAGAGTGGAGGAATTGCCATTGTTACAAAGCACACACATTTTCTGCTGTACCTGGCTTATAACTTGTTCTTGTCTTAGGTTATAATACAATCCCCCCCACAAACTACAATATCATAAACTGATACTGGATAATATTAATATCCAAACTATATTACTGCATCCTGATTTACTTCTAGAAACAGACACAAACCTTTATCATATAAATTTTCAATTAAAACCATCTCTTACCCCACTGTAAATGACGCTGGAGACTGACTGAATGGAAAGCCCCCTGAACCTGAGGGCTGGGCTGAGGCTGCAGGCGTGCTGGGACTCGCACCAAACGTGAACACTCCTGATGGATTATTGTTTGTGAAGTTGAAATTTGTAGTGCTGCTGCCAAATTGGAAAACAGAACCTATACAAATTAAGCAGAAATAGCCCATTAATGACACACAATATTGTTTAGGAATGACTTTGACCTGGACATACTAAACGTGAAGAATTAAAATCTTAGCTTAGCCAGGCATGGTGGTGCATACCTCTAGTCCCAGCACTCAGGATGCAGAGGGAAGAGAACCTCTTTGAGTTCAAGGCCAGCCTGGTCTACAGAGCTAGCCAAGGATATCACAAAACAGGAGAAATTTTAGACTATATGAGCTCAAAACAAACATTAGAATACAAAAATGAACCTTACAAACCAATAACCAAACAAAACTAAGGGACAACATACTTTCAAAAGAATTCATAAAAATGGAAAATCAGACTCCAAATACACAAATATCATTTAACAGTGGCATGTCATGTGAGCTGGTGTACCCCAGTAGGAAGTCTGCCATAAATACCTTCTAAAATATGAGGTATACCTTATCTTTCCACTCAGTGACTCCACACCAGGGTGCATTATCAGTAGAATCATGTGCATTCCCCAAGGACCACTTGATAAAGTGCAAAACAGCATTTCCTAACAGTCAAAAATAACACCCAACAGCAAATGGATAGGCTGCAATTCAGTGATTTACTCTGCAGCAGTGACAAAAGTGACTACAAGTGACATTTAAGAGCCAAAAAGCAAGATTCCATACAGCAAGAGCCCACTTATACAGACAAGTATCAGGCAAAACTTTATTTTCTGCAGCTATCAGTAAACTTTACAGTCCAATGGACAACAGTGATCACTGTTAGAGAAAGGACAGTGATCAAAATGGACTCTGATGGTGTGTGGCCTCCAGCAGTCTGTACACATAAAGATTCCATACTACATGGCTCTTTTATGCTTTGTGACCTTTTCATGAGATTGTATTTGTATTGTATTTCTACTGGAAAGATCAAATAGTACAATTTTGAAAGAATACTGGCAGCATTAAGAAACAGTGCAACCAGTTGCATTTAAAAAGCCACAAGATGAGATATCCGAGGGAAGGCTAGCAGCATTACCCGAGTGTTCTGGGACAACTCAGCACAAGGTCCACTGTAGCCTAGAGGGAAACAGGGTTGAACATAACCCATACCTAAGTCACAGAATAAGAAACATTTTAAATATACTTTAATGCCCTCAAGTGCAGTGACTGAAACTCTGCAATGTTCATAGGTAAATGTAAAACAGCACACTTCACTATTGTGTTAAGTATAAACATTAAAAAACAGGATGTACACATAGTTTCAAAGTTCAATGAAAAAAATAAGTATAGATATCAAGTGTCATTATAGAAACTTACTGGAATTAGGAGCTGTCCCAGCGCCAAACGCAGACTGACTAGGCTGCTGTCCAAACACAGGAGGTTGGCTACTGCTTGACACTGTCCCAAAAGTAGGTGGTGGTGCAGGCTGAGAACTGGCAGAAAATATCGCTGTTGAAGATGATATAGAGCCAAAGCTTGGAGGGTTAGGCTGGCTGGCACCTTGACTTTGTCCAAATGATGGGGTCTGGTTAGCACCAAATGCTGGACTGGCAGATGGTGCTGAATGTCCAGTGCCAAATACAAAGGAGGATCCTGGAGGCCAAGAAATACTTAAATCAGCAACATCAAGGTTTACAGTGTGATAGCCCTTGAGAAGGTTCTATAAACCCACAAATTTCAAGCCACTTTCCAGACTTTTAACCTTGATCATAAGCTTCAAAGGATTAGAACAAACTATTTACTAAAATATGTACCAGTTTAACAAAAACTTCAATTAACACAATTCTCCACCCTTATTCTCCACCTTTGTAACCAACAGTCTTACTAAGAGGAGGGGATTACTTAGACAGGGTTTTATACTGTTTCTCAGTTGCTTAGGCTCAACAATTTTTTCTACAATGATTTATGTTATAAGACTTCCTAAGGGTCACTGTATGAGAACTCATATCCAATAACAACCACTATCACCGCTGCTTAAGAAAAGGCAACTACTTGGAAAAAACGTTCTTCCTAAAATTTGAAAAGTTTGTTCTTAAGCATTAAATATATTCAGCCTGAACATAAACTTACAGCATTACAGATACTTGGAGGCACTCAAAAGTCACTTGAACATGGTCACAGTCTGCTATTGTGCTACAACTGGCACATGTGTTTATCCCTCCCAGCACTAAGGTACCTGAAGAGCTTGACGTGGTGGTAGCTCCAAAACTGAACCCAGAGGATGCAGTACTGTTACTGCTGGCTCCTGGTCCAAACACAAATGGAGGTGCAGCTGAGGCAGTGCTGGATGTGGTGGCTGGCTTGCTCTCTTGAGGAAACAGCAAAGACTGAGACGTACTAGACTCAGTTGAGTTACCAAAGGCAGAGCTGACAGGATTGCTGGCTTGTCCAAACACAAAGGCTGCCACAGGTGGGTTGGAGGAAGAGGTGGAACTACCAAATATGCCACCACTGGATGAAGTGGCTGGTGCACTTGAACTAGAGGAACTGCTGTTCAAAAAGCTAAAAACTGGCTTTGCTGCACCTTGATCTGCAAAACAATAATTGAAAAATAAACATAAATCCATAAGAACAAACCGCCTTAAAAATTTTCCTATAATATAAACCAAATATAGTATTTTTATAAAGTATGACTCATTAAATAAACATCTATTAATACTTTGAAATGTCAAAAGCATCTATCTTTCAGGTTAATGGATTTTTTTTTTCTTTACACAAAGACCTCCAACATTCAAATAAAAAATCCTGTGGCTGTATGTATAAATTTAATGTAAAATACACACGGCCTCACACCCAAATCTAACTTGATATTGTATTCAGAAACTAAATTTCAGACAGTGGGAGCTAGGTACACTTCTGTGTGTTTGACTGTGTGGTTTATGTCACATTATAGTAGCAGCATCCTGACTTCAATTTCCACAGAAACAAATCTACAAATCAGCCTCTTCACAGTACTGACTGGACTTTAGCGTTTGCTAACCCCTGCTAACTAGTACACAGTGTCACCACTGTGCAATCTATTCCCTTCGCTGTCACTGTCATTAGACTTGAATCAGTGCCTTTGCACTTGCCTTTTTCTCAAATTCCTGCGCATTCATCTTCCCCTACAAATTTCAGAAGCAGTTTAGCTTGACAAGATCCACAAAAACTAAGAGCTGAAATGAAGGGAACAAAAGAAAAACTTTCCTCCAGAACGAGTTCATCTTCTGTGCTCTCATCCTTATGCAGCACTGTTACCACTGTAAAGTAAAACACTTAGAAAATGCAAGTCCTGTTTGTGCTGTACAACTATGAGTGTCGGCTTGGAGGAAAGCTTTTGGTTTCTATATGGTGATCGTGATCTACACCTGACTGAGACTTTCCGTTCTGCTTTCCCAGTCTCGGCTCCAATGCTGCACATTAGATGGAATGAACAATTTCTTGTTTCAGGGATGGGAAGATTTCATGATCTGATTCAAATCTGACTAGAGCATCTCATTTTTTCCCATTTCAAATGATAGGTAACTTTAATTTTCATTTTCTTTGTAGGTTGTTTTCAAATTTCCAAGTAAATATCAAGCATGAAAAAACTGCTCACGGTTGTGTGTATTTCCAATTTTGGGGTTGAGTTTTCAATGAGTAGTTCCAAATTATTCAAAGGTGTTAATAAAAGTATTCAATTTACAATCTTTACACATCTAGAAATATCTATTTTGCTTTTATGGTCTGATCAAATTTGGCTAGTTACAAAATGGTTCAAGGTTATATTTATTTACAGGACACTGTTTGGTGCTGTAGATCAAACCCAGAACTTTGCACAAGCCTTGGACAATGGTCTCCTTCTCACTGAATTAATGCCTAGCTCAGTCATTTAAATTTTCAAGACCACTGTCTTTTTGACTTCCTACATTTGTCAAGGTATCAAATACAACTTGAAAGAAAAAAATCTTTTAATATTTACCAGTTGTAGTATTGGTTTGAGCTCCAAACGCAAAAGTGGCCTTGGCTAGCTGCTCAGACTCCTTCACAGATGGTTTTGCCACACTGAGACTGAATGTCGGCTTGGAAGAACTCTCATCTTTGGTGTTTTCCGAGTTTCCAAAGGAAAATACTGGTTGACACTTTGGCTCCTCATTGTCGGCTTTCTTTCCAAATACCAGAGATGTAGAAGTAACTGGTTCTTGTTTCTCCTCTGTCCTTCCCAAAACAAACATTGAGGCAGATGGCAAAGAGGCAGAATCCACTTTCCCAAATGCGAACCCGCCCTTGGTGGCAGAAGCATCTTCTTTCTTTGCTTCTGTTGTCTTATATGTAAAAGGAGTCACCGAGACACTCTTAGTTTCTATGGTTCCAAAGTTGAAACCACTCTTGCTCTCCGAGGTCACTGTGGTGTCAGTAGCAGCAGTGGGGGGATTGCTAACACTTGCACCAAAGCTAAAGCCTGCAGATGAAGACTTAGGCAGCTCTTCTTTCTTTTCTTGCTGCCCAAGAGTAGATACCCCAAACTGAAATGGAGCTGAAGAAGCTGGATTGCTTAAGCCAGCAGAAAGTCCAAACTTAAAATTATCATTCTTGCTGTCATTTTTAATTTCTTCAGGTTTGGAATCAGATGATACTCCAAATTTAAAATCTCCAGTTGGTTTAGAAAATTTAAAGTTTGTACTCATGGAATTTGTAGACCCAGAGTCAGATGAAGTACCTAATTTGGATCCTCCCTGATCTCCAAATTTAAAATTTCCAGTGCTTGTAAAAGTTTGAGAAAGCCCAGAAGAGGATGATGGAATACCAAATTTGAAGGCTGAAGGTGCTGGACTCAAAGATGAAGAAGACATCCCAAAACCTTCAAAATTTAAAGAAAACACACAAAGGACACCAAATTAATGTGCTTATCTTCTTAACAATTATAACCCCTGAAAGCCACAGCATCATAGGACAACTCTGAAAAGGCCTGTATGCCACTTCCAACCATCAGACAGCAAAGTCAGAAAGGTGACAGAACATGTGTGGGTGAGGACACTGGAAGCAGTGGCACTTCCATATCCTAATCAGCATCAAAACTGTTGGGATACAGTCTATCAATAGTTACAAAGAAATCTCAATCACATATCCTAACTCAACAATTTTAGAGCTCGGAGTTGTCTTTTAAGGTAAATTCAGACACATAAAATGATGTGAAATCCAGGCAGCCATAAATTAATAATAGTTTAAAGGGGGGGGGGGCTAGAGAGATGGCTCAGCGGTTAAAAGTACTGGCTGCTCATCTAGAGGTCCTGAGTTCAATTCCCAGCATTGGTGGCTAACAACCATCTGTAATGATACTGGCATTTAGGTGTACATGCAGATTGAGCACTCATATACATAAAATACATAAATAAAAAAAATTTTTAAAAAGAAAAAAAACATTTCAAAAATAACTCAGGATAAAATCAAGGAGAGCAGAAAAGGTAGGTGATACACACATACATACACACATACATACAAGTGATATACAACATTCTTGACAAGAAAGAAGGAATCAGAATGCCCAGAATGGCAGTGAGCTTGCTTAGGACAGGCATAAAAGCAGCTTTGGAAGGGGTACTGTGCATTAACCATGGTTAGTACCTTTGTGGAGAGACAAAAAGTTGGAAAAAGAGCTAGCAGAGACAGGAGATAAATTTTCTTTGTGACCCTTGATCACTATTTTTAAACATTGTGACTGTGTTGTTGACAGAAGCACTTAAAAACGCTTAACATTAAAAAGACATGAAATGAAACAATATTTATAAAAATAAACATCATCATAGCGATTAAGACCAAAGTCTACTTTGTTGGTGCTTTTCTGTTGCTAAAGAAACTGAATATCAAGTATCTCCCTAGTTCGAAACAAGGACTATTAGATGACGGCAACAGCCAGCCATGTTTACTCACTCACAATGAAAGCAAAGGATGACCTCGCTTCCCTATGACTTTCATCTTCAGCTAAACCGTCAGTCACGTAGACTATCATAAAAATCTGTCAGTCGTGTAGACTAACGTCAAGTGGGTGTGAGGGGTCAAAACCAGGAAACTTTGACTTTTGATCTGAAACATTTGAAAGCCACTGAAGACGGCAGGAAATTACAAAATAAAGCCTGTTATATAGAAATCCCACCACATTCCCATTTTGAAGGTTAACTCCATCCAGAGATTTCCTGATTGTACCTTCAGATCCAAAACTTCTTAAACTTTTGACTGTGAAGTCTACGCGATTAAAGTAATTCAAATAGAACAGTCAAAATTTGAAAACAGCAGCCTTCATACAGTTTAGCATTAATGATCATGCGCTGGACACTAATATAGCAAAATACTACAAAAGATGGGCTTTTGGGGGGATGCCAATGCTGGGATTACAGGCTTATGCCACCATGCTTCTTAAGAGTTCTCTTTTGCTTAGACATACTTGAAGGCTAGATGAGTTAGTTACAATAAGGTCCTAAGGGTCTAAGTTCTCAGTCACGTAAGAGTCAAGCACAACTAAAACGAGAACGGAGTAACACAAAGAAGCTCCTTACCTAGATACATAGATGGTACCTTGATGCGGAGTTGCAACTAATTTGATTTTACTGTCATTCAGAAATGACGGTTAAAAAAAAAAAAAACAAGGGCCATGCCTCATTTTATATAATTACTCAGAGAAGGAGTACCTTAAAAAAAAAACCACCGAATCTGCCCGCACACATTACACTTTAACCAGTATTAGAAGGGTTTTTCACCATTGCCTTACCTTTAAACTCAGACTTTGTGCCCGGCTTTGCACTGTCACATGCTATGCACTTGGTACAGTCTTCTTTATTTTGCACTAGGCACACGTCACATTGCCAGCTTCCCTCGGGATTTTTGAACTTGTCTAATCCTAGACAGACTCCAGATGACAGAGAGACAGAGACAGAGCTGCTGCTTGAAGCAGATACCAAACCTAAAAGCAATGGGGAAACTGGTGATGTTTAATTTACATTATATTACCATCTTAATGCCACCAACTGTACATTTTCAAATTTCACTAACCCTTCCTATTAAACACAGAGAAGAGAGAGAGAGAGAGAGAGAGAGAGAAAGAGAGAGAGCCAGAAAGCAACTCTTACATTGTTATAAATAGGACAGACTTCTCAGATTTCATTTAACATTGGAAATGAACATCTTGTTCTAACCTCATTCAAAAGTAAGCTTACTCTTAAGTTTAACTTAGAACTATTCCCAGATTTTTTGTTTAATTTAGGGCTGAGACAAAGGCTTGGTGGCCCACTTACTTGCCGAACACAAGAGGACCAGAATTTAGATCCCTGAAAACTCATATATGCTGGGTGGACACAGCCCATCTGTAATTCTAGCCTTGGAAGGTGGAGAGGCAAGGGCTCCTCAGAGCAAGTTAGCTAGCAAGCAAACTAACCACATTAGCAAGCTCTGATTTTACTGACACCTGATGTCAAAAAATAAGGTAGAGCAAAAAAAAGTTTCTTTCACACCAGGCCTTCACAGACACATTCTCTTATCATGTACACACCACACACATACAAACATGAACAGAGAAAAAGGTGAGATATCATTCACACATTAGGTGCTATGGCCTGGGAAGATGGCTTAGTCAGTTCAGTGCACACCTTGCAAGAACAAGAAACTGAGTTTGATTCTCAGTAGCCACATTTAAAAAGGAAATGTTAAATTAGGGTTTGTAAGACAAAATTATTGCTGGGTGTGATGGCATATGGCCTTTAATCTGAGTATTCTAGGAAACAGAGGCAGGCAGATTTCTGTTGAGCTCTAGGCCACTCTGGCCTATTATATAACAAGTTTCAGGCCATTCAGAGCCATACAGCAAGACATCTCAAGGAAAGACAAAATTGTCCTTAACAATGGCCAAATTTCTTTAACAATTACAGAATTCTAAGATACAGATAAAAATTTCAGGCAATATACAGAGTACTGTCATATACATTCTCAATTTTGAAGTATGCATCTATAGCTTTGAGAATTATTTTTCTGTAAATATAATCTACTTTATTATTCAGCCCCACGCCTATTACTTTTACACATTCTTGCTAGATGCTAGTTGACAGGCATTTATTTGATTAATGTGAGTTAGAGAATACAAAGACTACTAAAATGGGCTGGAGAGATGGCTCAGCAGTTAAGAATACTCGCTGCTCTTCCAGAGGACTTGAGTTCAATTCCCAGCAACCACATGGTGACTCACAAGCATCTAAATGGGATATGATACCTTCTTCTGGCATACAGGTGTACATGCAGACAAAGCGCTCATATACATCTATGCTCCTGATCGAAAAGGAAAAAAATATAAAACAAATTGATGACAGCACAACCAGCAAGTGATAGATCTTAAGTGTGGAAGGAGAAAGAAACAACAGAAAGGTACAAGAAGTCAAGGTAATGGCTCATCTTTATGCAGACCTAGCATGTTTGTGGAGAGGAGTGTGACACAGAAGGATGACTCAAGGTATGAAGTAGAGTTCAGAGTAGAGCCATTTATCCTTGAGTCCCTAAATCTCTAAACAACCTCCACCCACTGCCTCTCCTACCATAGTTATGGAAACAATCTGCATTTTTAAGCATGTTCTCTTCTATTCTTCCAGCAAAATCGCTGTCTGGTGTCCATCATTGGTCCATTACCTAATGACAAGGTCTCGCGCTTGCCATGACTTTAAGTACCAGTGTAACTGTTTCCTCTCCCTGCAACCCACACTTCTCTGCTCTTTATAAGCTTGTCTATAAGGCCCAGGCCTCGTGTATTTCCTTAGTATGATCAGTCTGTCTGATCCTTCGTCTATTCTTGAATCTTCTCATTTCTTTTGAGAATTTCATATAAGGACAATGTATTCTCATCATATCCACTTTTCCCTTCCAATTCCTCCCATGTCCCCCATCAACTTTTGAAAATTCAAGACAACCTCTATTGTTCTATAGATGCATGTATAAAACATACTAAGCACTGCCCACACATATATGATTGTAGGATAATTTGAGTATGAGCAACCCTCCAGGGGGCTGAAGAAAACTTACTCTCCCTCAGCAGCCATTAGCAAACTAGGGTGGGACCTTGTAAGCCCTTCTCCCCATATGTGCTGGAAATGTTGACTGGTGTGTGTGGTCTTGTGCATCCATAACACTGAGGGTTTAGTCATAAGAATTTCTGAGTTAATATTCCTATCACGTCCAAAACAAATTATTTTGCAGTATTCCTCCAAGCCTCCAAGCCTCTACCTTTTGTCTAAACAGTACCCTTAATGAAATACTTGGTCTTGGTCTTATTCTAGTCATCTTCTTCAGAGGTTAGTCTGCCAGTTTTTTTCCTGTTTGATTAACCCAAGATCACTGTTTGATTTGATCAGACCCTTAAGTTAGCAGAATTCATTTTGGAGCTCTATTCCTCAATTCACTCAATTCACATCTACTCCCATGACTCCAAATATCAAACTATGTACTGTGACCCCTAAATCTGTATCCCAACCTCGAAGGGCTGTGTCTCTGTGGTGTATCTAGAGGCCTCGAATATATCTGAATGCCAACTTCAGCAATTTGAAATTAATCTGACTCTGACCAAACACTGTTCTAAATCCTCCCTCTTATATTACACAAATTTCATAAGCCGTCCCTCCAAATTCTGCAGCCTTAAAATTCATTGTTCAAAGCCAATCCTAACTCCAAGAGACCTGATGCCCTCTTGTGACCTTATCTGACCCCCATGGACACCAATCACACATGTGATACACATACATGCATACATACAGACAAAACATACAAAAAACAAAAGAGTAAAACTATAAATAAATGAAATCAAGTACATAAATAGATGTTTATTTTATTATATTTTTATATATTATATAATATTATATAATATTTTATATAATATATAAAAATATAATAAAATGAATGAAATAAAATAAAAATAAATAAAATAAAATAAAAAGCCAGAAATATGGCACAGCAGTTAAGAGCATTTTCTGTTCTTGCAGAAGATTGGGATTCAGTTCCCAGAAACCACCTGTAACTCCAGTCCCAGGGAATCCAATATCTTCTCTGGCTTCTGCAGGCTAGCACACATGCTCTTACACAGATGCACATATGCTTAAGTTTTTTGTCTTTCCTTTTTTTTTTCCCCCAAAAATAAAATGAGGGCTGGAGGCACATGCAGGTCACTTCTAGTTCCAGGCCAAGTTTGGTCTCTCTCTATATATGTGTGCGTATATATCTACATGTATACATACATACATATACATACATACATATATCAAGTCCCAGGACAGCAAAGCTTCCATAGTTGGGCCCTACCATCCCTCTGCTGAAAATGACAGGGCACTGTGTCCAGAGTAAAGCTGGTGTTCCTCATACCAATTCATAGGATTCCTTTGCATAACTGACTTCCTGATTCAAAGTTTCATTACACATCTGTCAACTCAGAATTCTGGTTCCCTTCACGCTTTTTTTTGAGGTGAGGAGACAGTGCCGGGTGGTAAGAGTCAAATATTTTGGAACAAAGATTCTGATAGCTCATTTTTGATGCCAGAAGAAATTAGAAATAGGAGGACATGATTTAAGAGCTCAGGCAATAAATCTGGCTAAGAGAGCTTCACATTTACAGAAGCATCTATACATCCACACTAATACAACAAAAGCAGGGATCGGAACTCCTTACATAAACATGTTATTTGCTATCTATATCACCATGCATCTGTACTAGAGAACTGCATGTTAGAATTAATAATCACTTCCAAAACAAACTTAAAAACGAATCTGCAGTAATTCATTTTTTTTTTGGTGGGGGGGAGGGGGGGAAGATGGGACCCAAATTCCATTTCACTAGCCAAATTAAGAGTTTTTCACCAAAAATTAATTACAATCACTGCACAATCTGGTAGACAGCACATGACTACAGGTGGCACCAACAATATTCAGAAACAGACACTACCATAAAGCATGGCCTACCTCTTAAAGAATCCCCTGTAAATACTACAGACAAAAGCAGACAAGGCATGAGGTCTGAGAAAGACTGTTGCGTGCTGAGAGCTTTCAGTATGTTAACCATGCCAGTTACCACAAAGAGCAGTATTTCTAATAATGCTACACAGAAAAAGCAGGTAAAGAAAGAACTAGTTCAAAACTTATTCTAAGAGAACAGGTAGACCTAAGCCCAATCAAAGCATTGTAAATCACAAGGTAGTTTTGTAAAAATTAAGATGTGAGAAGAAATGCTCACCAGAACCATTTGAAACACCAGGATTGCTCATAGCTGTTTCTACTAAAGTAATGAGCAAACTATCCATAGAGCCATAAAACATACCTGGTTTCCCAGACATGCAGGCAACACATTTGTTGTCTTCTGCTTTATTGCAGACACAGCAAACTGGACACTCCCAAGATCCCACGGGCCCTTTGAATTTATCTCCAAATCCTAGTGTACCAGTAGTCACAGTGCAGCTAGAAGAGGAAGCAGTCACAGGGCTTTCTGAAGCCACTGTCATTGTAAGGACTCGCTTCACACCAGTGCCAGGTTTCGGTGTGTCACAGGCTACACATTTTACTGCTTCGGGCTTATTTTGCACTAAACAGGTATCACAATCCCAAGTTCCTGCTGCTGGTTTAAATTTATCTCCAAAGCCTGTCCCTGATGTAGAAGCTGGTTTGTCAATTTTGCTTGGTGTCCCAATTCCAGTCTGTTTAGCAGCTTCTCTTGGTGACAGTTTAGCTGCTTGACAGGCTATACACTTATTGTCTGTGACTTTGTTTTGGAGTAGACAGGTGTCACACTGCCACGATGATCCAGCTTTTAAACTTTCTCCAAACTCAATTCCACTAGAAGAAAAAGTACTTATTGCTGGTCTTGTATAAACTACTGGGCTTGAAGTAGTGGGCTGAACAACAGGAGAATCAACCTTTGGTGACATGAAACCTACAGCAGAGAACAAGAAGAATGTTCTTTTAAAATGAGGCAGTGTGGCTCTAATCAAAGCATTAACTGCAAAATTATTATGGGGGTGAAAACATTTACATTATTACCATGTTAATACAATCCAAGAATGACTAAAGCTTTTTAAATTACCTACACAATCATATTTATTACGAATACATGTGACATTTAAATCAACTTAAAATTCTACAAATATAGAAACAGTTCCTCTTTACACTAGACATCATTTTCTCCCTCTAAAAATCTCAGTCTGATACCACCACTGTCCACATTTTACTCTGCCTCCCTGCGCAATGAACTTAATACACTCAGTCTTCCTCCTCGTCCATCCCTTCTTCTAGTATTCCCATAGCTATGTCAAAGGACTTCAATATATATAATCTTTGAGTGTTGCCTAGTCACAATTCATTGCTGTGATATCTTCTACCTTCAGTAACACTGGCTAAGTCAAACAGGCATTAACTATTTGACAAATGTCCTTCCAATATACAATAGGATGGTAAGGATATTTTGAGATAGGGTCTCACTATCTAGCTGAGGTCAACCTTGAGCTCAGGAACACCTTCCTTAATCTCTTAAATGCTGGAATTACAGTGTACACCACCAAGCCTAGACCAAGAATTACCTTTAATTACAGTAAGCTTTAAAACTGTAGTTTGATGGTAAATCCCAACAAACATGTGGCAAAACAAGCCTATTAACAACAGAGTGATTAAGACCTAGTTTATCGTTATGAAGGAGAAATTTCAGTGACATAATTTCAAGTCAACTGCATAAAATCTCTCTCCAACATAATTTTGGAGTACTTTTTCACATTTTGTAAATCTAGAGGTATATTTTGACAAAAAAGATATTCACATGAAAGTAGGTTATCTTTCATTAAATGTCAATGCCTAGGAAATGTTTTTTACTTTCCTCGGGACCTGGTTCTCTAGCCTAGTACCACAGAAAAGAAACTTAGAAGATTGGTACAGGTTTTCTAGTGGTATCAAGAGATTATTGAGTCAGGCACAGTGGGGTACCCTTTAATTCCAGCACTCAAGAGGCAGAAGCAGACAGATCACTTTGAGTTTGAGATCAATTTTGTTAATGTAGTGACAGAGTGAGTTTCAGGCCAGCCAGGTTATATAGTGAGATCCTGTATTCAAAAAAAGTAAAAGAAAGAATTCAGCAAATTACTTTTAACTTAAAGGGAATACAATCCATGAGCTTCTATACACTACCCATGTTTAGCAGTTAAGGGTTTATTGCAACCAGTCAGACTGGCAAAACCCTGAACCAATCATATGGGAGCTTCTGAATGTTCTTTTTTCTTTCCATTGTCTAATTTTCTAGATTTCATTCACACGAAGACTCAAATTTTTCCTGTTTAACGCTTAGTTAAAAGGAGGCAAGATTATGAACGTAAAATATAGCCCTAAACGTGAGAAAAAGCTACACATTTGGCCCCGCCTGCTATTTGTTAATTCTAGTCCATGCACTTTGGAGTTCAGCAATAACCCCTGTGTAGGCAGCATGAACTGTCTATAAAGGGAGGAAACTGAACCTAACAACCCAATCCTCCGAACCTTCTTAAAGAGGCTAACAAGATTATTTTTTAAATATTAACCCACTACACACTGAACACATCTGCTAAGTAAATCTGCGTTCTTTCTGGGCTATTCAATTACCATATGAACAACTTTGAATCCAAGTACTATTCATTACAATTGAAACTACGAACATTCCTCTTTTGATTTTAAACTGAAAATGTATTCCTATTTAATTTCAAATCACCCTGTTCGAGTCAGTTATCTATGTTACCCTGATCGGAACATTACATTTTTATAGATGTAATGAAGTAGTATATGTTGTGGAAGTTTATTTTAAATTATTATAAAATGTTTTATGCACTGTTGGGTGAGGGGCTAGCCTAGGTCTTGGCATTCTGTATTGTTTGCAGGAGTTGGATTTCTGTGAGGCATGTTTGATTGCTAATGATCTGCATGTGGTATCTGTAGAATGCCTGAGGAATTCTTAAAGAATAAATACACCTGAGCTCAGATGCTCAGGGATCCACTGTGAGTATGGCACTGGCCTTGACAGTGGTTCCCTCTGCTGAGGTCTGAAAAAGTTTGCACCTATGAAATTGCCTCCTTGTCTTCCTGTGCTGAGCCACCCAGCAGTGAACTACTATAATTATACTATACCTAAGATCCATATAAAAATGTTAATTAGAAAAAGTAAACATTGCACTACTAGGTCTTGAGCAATGTCCTTCAGCAAAATTAGCATAGCCTTATATCAAACTTGAGAATATTATGAGATGATAGTTCAATGCTTTCATCAGAGAAAGATACAACAATAAAAGAATAAAAGATGACTCATCTTCTCTTTCTATATTCACCTTAGATTTACCTAACAGAGTCCATGAATGACAAAGCATTAAATGAAGGTTTCTAACATAGTTCTCATTTATATTTCATTATATCTATATTCAAAAGTCATGTTCATATGCATTTACTTGTATTTTTTTTTAACTTAAATTTTAACAACCTTCATGATACCATGAGTTTGCAAGAGAGATTTTTACCATCACAAGGGCAGCCACTATCTTACCAGGAGTTTTCAGAATGTCTAGAACACTTCCTTCTCTCAGGATCTTTGCAGGTGTAAAAGGGTCCTCACAATCGGCACTTCGCTTCTTATAGCTTGAACTATTCACTACAGTGTTATCTTGAGCTGTAATGTTTAAATTATAAAAAGATAATAAGCCAAGAAAAAAAATCAGTGAACTCTTAAGTTAAAACATTTTTCAAAAACAATTTTTTGATCAGTTGCTAAAACTGAAAAGTCACTGCAATTCAAATATAATGGACGAGTAACAGTGCAGTCAATCTACCATTGCAAAAGGTAAAAACACCATTTCTTACATTGTACATTTCCCATTCTCAATGTAGAGAAAAAGGTAATAAATATAACACCTGTCAGCCAGTGAGTTCTCTAGAAGACAAACTGAAGCATTAGACAGATATGACAAATGGAAAAGGCTTGTCCAATATCTGAAATAATGCATCTGATCAAACAGTAATTTTAAAAGACAAAGAAATTTCCAACTGGTTCCACAACTAGAAACCCATACTATGATTAAAAATATCCTTCAGTTATAGTACTGAAAACATGCATTAGAATACTCAATAGTAAGGATCCTGTTACATAAATTATAAGATAGATAACAGAATGCTATGCAGTCCACAAAACTTATTTATAAAGCCTAACTGTAGTAAAAGCAGATTAAAAAATAAGATGTATATCTAGATTAGCAGTTGTTGATATAGGTTGGATGAGTGATTGTCATACCATAATTTCATATTTTGCAATCAAATCTTCACTGACTTAGTAAAGATTTTAATTAATTTTTCAAGATTTATTTTTCTTTTATGTATATGCTTTGCCTGCATATATGTATATGCACTATGTGCATACCTGGTACCCATGGAGGCCAAAAGAGGTAGTCATATTACCTAGCACTTGAATAACAGATGTTTATAAACAGCCATGTAGGTGCTGGGAAATGAACTCAGGTCCTCTCAAAGAGTAGCCAGTGCTCTCAACCACTGAGCCACTCTCCAATGCCCTAACTTTGGTCTTTAAAGAAAAATTATTTTTAGGCAGAGGTTTGACATATATGTTGCCAAAGCTAGCTTAACACAGTGATATGTGATATAGGTTGGCCTTGAACTTCCACTGCTCCTGCCTCAGTCTCCCTAGTGCTCCTATGCCCAACTACTCTAAGCAATAGCAAATTTTCAAAGACAATCTGAAATATACTCAGTGAGATTAAGTAATTAATCCTGTCATTAAGTAATTAATAATGACCTCCACATGTTCATTTGTTTGAAATGGGGATTTCCTATGCAGTACAGGCTGGCCTCAAACTAGAGACCATCTTTCCTCCCGAATGACAGGCAGGAGCCATCATTTCCTGACTCATTTCTACATTTTCATTCAGTTTCTTCAAATGAAAGAAGTTGTAAGAAATGGAGGTCTTGCAACAACACATATCTCTATAGATTCCACTTAAAAACCTAGGTCCTTCCTTTAAGAAAAACACTTGGACAGGACAAGAGTCCCCACCTGATGTCTCTAATTACAGCATTGCATACACTCTCACTCCGTATAACACAGCATTGCATACACTCTCACTCAGTATGCCACTATCACTCCACACCTACTACCTCACTTAACTCTCATTTAAAAACAAGCGTGGCTGTATGGGGTGACGTACTCAGGAGGCAGAGGCCGGAGGATCTCTTTGAGTTGGAGGTCAGCCTGCTCTACACAGTGAGTTCCAGGATAGCCAGGGAAGGATGTGTATAGACCTTGTTGCAAAACAAAAACAAATATAAACCCCTCAGAAAACAAAATATCAGAATAAAACCTAGGGCTAGATACGCAACAGGGTAGAGTACCTGCCTAGCATGAGTAAGGAACAGCACTGAGGTGGGGGTGGAGGGTCAGTTTAATCGAACCAATTCTTCATAACAGAAGGCAAGGGCTTTCAGGATTTAATGCTATTTCCCTAGCCTTATGGCAAAGCATATGCAAAAGTCCTTCTGTGCCTGTCCCTGTTTCCCTTTCCTTCTTGGGTAAAATATCCTTGCTCAAAATTCTTGACCTGGGGAATTCAGCTCAGATGTTTTCACATTTCCAAAACACCAAAAACAATGACCACCACCACCACTACCCATCTTAATGATCTAATCAATAATGCAGCATTTCTTGAGTTCAGAAATCATGCATCACTAATCTGCTGAAGCCAGCATAATGCATAAGTAAAAAATGTTTCTGAAGTGCAAAGTGAACGTAAAGATCAGATCTGAAACAACTATGATGCAGACAAACCTTCAGTCTGTAATAGGACTTTAGTAACAAAAAACTTAGCACTTTATTCTAACTAACCAGAGTGAATAAATATTATAGCCAGATCACTCCAAACCAAACTGTGAGAGTTAAATACATCTCACTATAATTAATAGAAAAAAACATTGCCAGAAGAATAGCTTTTACTGACTTTTCAGAATTGATTTCCTTCAAATGAAGGCACTTTCAAGAATGATCAAAGCAGAGTCTGAAGTGCTACTCTAACACATACAAGGGTTTGGTTTTTACTTTGTAAGGATTGTGAAACATTTTTTTTTACTTACCTGAACTACTTAAAATTGGTTCTGAAGAACTATTAGAGCCAGAAAGTTCTGTTTTTGCAACAGGTACACTAAATGTAAATCCAATCTACAATGAGAAAAGATATTTTTCAGCTATCAAAATATTGTGAAGCAAATAACATAATTTAAATCAAAAGATATACTAAATTTTACCATTTATAAATAGGATAGTGTTCAAAAGATCATGACTTGGGGATTAGAATCTTGTAAATATTATACAATGCTTTGAAAGAAGAAAACACCTAAGTTATTTAAAATGCTGTCAAACTGACACACCATGCAGTTAATATAGTTTTTCATTCATTTATTCAGGATAGTATCCGGCTGTGTTACCTAGGCTGACTTCAAACTTGGCTCAAGTACCCCTTTCTTCCTTAGCCTCTCTAATGCTGGGACTGGGTACTTGTATTTGAATTCTGAATTTAGGAATTGCAAAATATGAATACACCTAGCTATGACAAAAAAGCAAGTAAACAGTCAACAAGCCTGAAAACAAGCCTGATGTGGCCTCTGATTCCAGCACTTGGGCTGTTTCCTTCTGTTTAGGCAGGTAAGTGTCTTTGAGTTCAAGGCTAGCCTAGTCTACATAATGAGCTCTAGGCCAGCTAGGGCTACACAGTGATACCTTGTCTCAAAAGAAAAAAGAAAAAGCTTAAAATCAATATGTAAGAATGATATGATAGAAATTTAGACAACCCCAACATTAGTTGTACATATTATTCTTACCCAAATATTTCCCAATCACAAATACATAATGTGTGACAATACTTTACACAGAACTGTTCGAGACTAAAAGTGATTCAAGAAATTTTAAATGCAATGTAATACAGCTGCGAAAGTCTTTTCATCTAATCTAGGACAGGCAGAAATTAATCAGCATTATAAGGCAGTCTGAAGTTATGAGGGAACCCTGAATATGGACTGTACCAAAACTGTGTTAAATTTCTAGAATAAAAATGGATGCAAGTAAATGTTCTTCTTTGGGGATAACTGGAAAAGTACTAATAAAAATCAAAATATCTTTATTTTAACTGCTCAAATGACACCGAAGAAAACACATACACACATATCTAAATATATACTAAAGAATACAAAAATTTGTTTCCTGCACACTGAATTTTTTTTCAACCTAAGAAGTGTTTTACTACCAATGAAAGGTTAGATTTGCTTGAAAAAACAAAACCCCACACACTATAGCTCTGAAATCAACCAGGAATTGTCTCTGCTGGGTACTCACAGATGCTGGAGGCAGCACCTCTGCCTGTGTGGATATGACAATGGGAGATGAAAACGTGAACACAGGACTGCCAGTGCTGCCCAGAGAGGTCATCTGTACCTGGGTTTTTCAGAGGAACAAGAAATGACATAGAAGGAACTACTTAGAAGAATGAACGAGAAGGATAGGCTTTAAGAAAATTACTTCAAAAAAATAAAATAAAAGCACTCTTTTTTCATTTAAATTTAAAAATCACTTTGACTTCTTAAAACAAAACACTGAATAGTAACTGCTTCTTCCTGTACTGGAAATGCTACTTGGAAACCAACGTTCTCACTTTGGTCTGGTGCACAAACTGTGTAGGATTTGAATAGTCCTACTGTATATATTTATAAATTTAAAAAATTAACAAGTCACTGTCATTTTCACGTCTAGGACGGAGTGGGGAGGAACAGAGTTCCTCAACATGAAAAAAGTCAAAAGGGCGCAGGATCAATTCCCAGCACCAACTCCATTATTTTTCCCATTTTTCTCTTACTTTGAGCTCTTGATTTTTATAGTGAAAACTACCCTTTTTCCCCCCAAAAGAACTGGATTAAAAAAGAGAGAGAAGAAATCACCTCATTTCTACAGTGGCTCTGTACCTTGTTTGGTAATGGCTGGGGAGGGCTGACGGGTGACGGAGAGGAAGCTGAGATCACAGGGGAACTGAAACTGAAGGTAGGCAGTGAGGAGCTGCTGATTGGTAGAGAGATTTGCGGTAACACTGGTGCTTCCACTTCCTAAAACACAGCATGTTTTGTAATGATGTCATCTTTCATGTCATGCTTTTATCTACTTATTTTCGAGGAAAACTGACATAGTTTTGGGCAAGTTTAAATAGGAAGGAAGTAGGCAATATTAATAAGAATGCTTGAATTAAATGCCTACCAACTTCAATGTAACTTCATTTCAGCACCAGTTTTCTATTTTATAAAAATGAGAGGGGAGCCAGTGAGTTGCCGAGAAGTTAAAGCTGCTTGCTGTAGAAGCTTGACAACCTAAGTTCTAGCCCCGGAACCCAAAGTGGAAGAGTAGAACCGACTTCTAAACGCTGTCCTCTAACTTACACACACACACACACACACACACACACACACACACACTCTCTCTATCTCTCTCTCTCTAATAAAAAATATTTTTAAAACAGGGGGGATGTCTTCCTCTCTATCAAATTTATGGTTCCACTATGAAACAAAATCACATGTGGTCTTGAAAGTACAATCACGTACACAAGGCACCCCGCATACATACACATAAAATCTTTTTTAAAAAGTAATCAATATGCCACTAAAACTACAAATTGTACATGTTATGATTAAAGAGTACTCAAATCAAGTTTTCTTTCAAGAATGTAGAAATGTGTTGTCCCTTCACACACTCCAGTGACAAGCAGAAACAACCTTCAGACCAGCAACCAAGCTAAAGCCCTTAGCATAATTCCAACTCTCCAGGCAGGACACAATATACGGCAGAAGCACAAATAGCTACAGTTTTGATTTTGGTGTTCAAGAGGCACCACTACAAAATTAGCCAGGGAAAAAAAACAGTGAAAAAATTGTCACTCCCACAAGCTGCAAAGCCAAACACCAACAGATATAAAATGCAAGTTCAAACTGAACATGATCTGAGCTTGGGAGATGTTTCAGTGGGTAAAAGCACATTTTTGACCAGTGTTAAGAACCTGAATTCAAAATCTGAGAATCCACATAAAGCCAGAAGCAGGCAAACATCTGTAATCCCAGTGCTCCAGGACAAAATGGAAAAAGAGGTGGGGTTCTCAGAATCCTTCTAGCCAGATAGCCTGGTATGCAAAGCAGCAAACAACAAAGAGACCCTGTCTCAAACAAAGCAGCGGGCAAAGATCAATGCCTGAGGTTACTGTGACCACTACACATGTACCCTGACACACATGTACCTGCAATCACACATACAAGAAGGAAAGGAAAAAAAAAATCGCTATCAATGAAATGTAAGTTTTAAATTTTAAAGTATACTCCTGGAACACAAAACATACTGAAAAATTTTAATTAGAAACAAATAAGTCAAAGCAGTATGTGCCTGGAGCTGAAGAGATAGCTCAATGGTTAAGAGCACTCTGGATGCTCTTCCAGAAGTCCCAGGTTCAGTTCCCAATACCCAGACTGGCTCACAACTGCCCATGGCTCCTGTTCCAAGGAATCTGATGCCCTCTTCTGGCTGCTATGAGTACTGCATGCACACAGTGCAAAGACATAACATGCACTCAAAGCACCTGTATACCTTCAATTTTAAAAAGTCCTATGTCCCACAGCTAAAATAAACGAGTAAGTTGAACATGTTAGAGGGTGGCGACAACCTTAAATGATTTACCTTGCTTGAAATCACTTTTTAAAAGACTGAAATGAGAGCTGTTTCAACTGAGAAGGTAGTTAAAAAATGAACAGAACAAACTCCAGTCAGAAAAAAAATCAACCAATCTTCAGTTAGTCACTATCTTCTACATCCAAGCAAACTAAAGATCAATTCATTTTAAAATTGTAATAATCACATGTGTTTCCACACATGTGCACAGACACACATATGCTACAGAGCACATATGGCAGTTTAAAGCCAACCGACAGAAGTCAGCTCTCTCCTTCCACCGTGCAGGTCCCTGGGAATGGAGCTCAGGTAACCAGACTGGGTAGCAGCACCTCCACTCACTGAGCAACCACAGCAGTCCGAGAACTCTTCCTAACTAAAGAAATAATCCCATAGGGGGAAAATGAAGAGAAAACCCTAAATGGTCACAAAACACATACAAAAGACTCCTCCTTCCCAGTAATCAAGAAAATGCAAAATAAAATCCCAATGCTATATTTTATAGCTATCAAATTGGCAATGGGCCAAAACAAAACCAAGTACTAGTAAAGAAGGAAGAAAAAAGCAAACACAACAAAAGAGCCACCTATGATCATATGAAGTGTTGTGAAGAGGAATACAGAAAAGTCAAACATATTTAAAGACATGTGCCAACCCCTGCAGTCCAACAATCCCGTTCCTAGAATATCCTCCAGACCAAACTGCACATGGCAAAGGAGAAGTGTGTAAATATTCACCTTAGCACATACTGGGAATCAGCCCAAATGTACCCTGATGAGAGAATGGATTAATTGTAGTAAATCTGCATAAAGGATAAATAAATAGCAGAGAAATTAAATAACCCATCGTTTCATTTAACATAAAGTATCACACACTCACAGTCATACACACACACACAGAGAAAAAGAAAAAGGCTAACAAAAGTTCATAGAGTTAATCATACGTACATTGTAAAAACAAGCAAGACCCTAAGACAGAATCCAGACAATTTTGAGGGAATTACCTTACATCAGAAATAGTATTTTTGTCTTAAGTTATTTTATGCAATTCATGAGGTAGAGGCACCTAGGTTTTGGACCCACACAGTCTAAAGGATGGTTTCAATGGTAGATACTTTTCACTCCTAGTCTTCCCCAAGCCTCATTCCTGTGGATTTCACCTCACCACCATCATTACAAAGTTCTGTAAAATATGAGCCTACCTCCTCCTCCTCCTCCAGAGCTTTAGAAGCAACAAAGCGTGTTCTCTCTCTCCTCATCTTGCCACCTCCACCACCACCTACTCCAGAAGATAAACCGTTGGCTGCAGGAATACTGAAATTGGGGTATGAAAAGCCACTAGCAAATAAAAAGAAATTGTTAAATGAATTGTTAAATGAATATTCAAATACCAGAACAGCTAACAAGACAATGTATAGCCACATATACTTTAAATTTTTTCTATATTTAATTTTCTGCATGTATGCATGTATGCACAAGAGCACACACGATCATAACATGAAGGGTTTGTGAAGGTTAAGGGGACAGCTCTAGGGAGTAAATTCCCTCCTTCTACTATGTGTGCTCTAGGGATTGAACACAAGTTTTCAGGCTTGGTAGCAAGTGCCTTAACCTGCTGAGCCATCTCAATGCCCCACCCCCACCCCCCACCCCTGCAATAAACTTTTTAATTTTCTTAATCTTCAAAGCTATTATAAACATGAACCTTACAATTAAAATATAAAGAAATCCAGTTGCATGTGAAATGACATTACCTTTCTTGCTCTCTATTTTGTCTTGAGATATTTTTTTCATTTACAGTCTGGAAGAAAAAAAAACAGTATGAGGATTTTATAAATTAAAAGAAAAAAAAAATATATATATATATAGCAACGAGAGCGGCATGCCTCAAACTCAGCATATAGCTGAGAATGGACCTGAATTTTAGATTCTGCTGCCTCTACCCACCAAGTGCTGGGATTACAGGAATGAGCCACCATGTCTGGCTTATATTTTTCTCTCTTTGGTGCTAGGAATGACTTAACTAGCAATAGGAATAACTTGTGTTAATGTCTTAACACAAGTGCTTCTACCACTGAAAGCTATATGCATAGCATCAAATTTTCTTAATAATGTCCCTTTACATATAAATTTTAATATTTGGAATTAGAAATTTGGTGATTTTTTTAATGAATCTTGGAATATATAATTCAGATTGTCTTTGAATGTGAACCAAGAATTACAATTGTACTATGTACTATAGCATGAGAATATATACAAAATGACACTGATCATGTTTGTCAAAACACTAGTACAAAATTCACACTGACTTGGGGGTGAGCCACTTTTTTTTGCCATATTAAACACACAGGCAATTTTACAAGGACATAATCTCTCAGATGTAAAGATCTCCTTCCACTGTAAAGAAAATAGGGCTTTCTATAGAAATGGCCAGTTACAGGAACAGAGAGCTGGAAATGTACAAGAATCAGAATTACCTTGCAGTATAAAACATAAGTTGTTCCAAAATGATGGGGTATATATTAAAAGGATATAGGAGTCCATTCAAAAGCAAATACAGAAGAACATAAGCATCTCTAATAAGTATTTTAGATCGTGTTGAAATAAGAATTCAGTTGAATAGTTAAATACAGAAAAGAAGAATCTTTTTTTTTTTTTTAATATAGGATTTCTCTGTTCTAACTCTGGCTGTCCTGGAACTCACTCTGCAGACCAGGCTGGCCTCAAACTCACAGAGACCCTCTGCCTCTGCCTCCCGAGTGCTGGGATTAAAGGCCTACACTACCACTGCCAGGACAGAAAAAGAGATTTCTTTATAGTAAAGGGCTAACTAATACATGAGAAAGAACAATGGAATTAAAAATTCACCACAGTGCAATCAATGAACAGCTTCAGACAAGAATTCTCAGTAATGCTAATAGGACCAAAATGGGCACAATATGTCCCACCTGAGGCCCGAGAAGAGCTCAGCCTCCTTCAGTGGTTAACAAGAATAAACAGAATCTAGAACCACCCAGGGCAATCTCACACACGGAGACAAAAACACAAGACAACAACTACAAGCCACAATCTTGGGACATTTTTTTTCTTTTGGAACAACTGTTTTAACATCTAAATAAAATCTGTAGATTTGTGTTGCATTCTTGGGTTTGAACACTACATATTACATACAGGAAGTACTAATTGTAGGATAAGCAGAGAAAAATAAAGCAATATAGTAAAACATTGGTAGTTTTTCTTAGAGGCTAAGATGTAGCTCTGTGGTAGAGCACTTAACTCCCAAGGATAAGGCCCTCAGCTTGACTAAATACAAGTAATAACAAATATTATTATCTTCTAATCTTGAAAACCTGAAGATTCAAAAAAGAAAACTTAATATGACAAAATATTAATGGCTAATGAACCTAGGTAAGTGAGTACATGGGTAATCATTACATTATTGTTTTTCAAGAAAGCTGTTTTGAGATTGGAAACAAGTATAGGCACAAACAGTAAAACAATGCAATAGACTCAATAAACACTTTAGCTAAAACAATTCTACTCGTAGTCAAAGACCTAAGAAAAAGAAAAACTCGTGTCCACAAAAGTATGCCTATATAAAAGGCTATAGCAGCATTATAAGTATCCCACAGCTAAGTAATGGATAAACAAAGTTCCACATTTTATGAAATAATATTCGCCTTTAAAAAATCAGTAAATGATTCATATCTGTTGCAATTATTTATGAGCCCTGAAAGTAAGTTATTAAAAACTTTGAGAGAAATGGTGAAAAAAATGTTCTAAAATACAACATAATAATGGCTCAATACCCTGTGGATGTGCTAAAACCACTAACAGATAAACATGAAATGGGTAAATTTTATGCTACATAAAACATATCAAAAAATAAACTTATGTGATCTAGAAAAATAAAGCAATATGTGAACTTTCTTTGGATCTTAGTCTACAGAAGCAGATACATAAAATCACTTTTTAATATTTTCTTTTTTAAGATGAGTTAATATAGGAGAAATTACTTCAGTCAAAAGATATGACATCTGAAGCCTTTTAGAATTCAGCAATGCAAATAAGACTCATAGATAAGTAAACCAACAAAATTTATCTAGGCAATGAATATATAAAATGTACCCATACAAATTTAGGATTTGATCAAGGTGAAGCTATTTTAAAAGCATACTAATTCTAACTACTCACTAGTTCAAAAGCTATACATCATACAATTACTAGAATATGACAATATAGGTCCTTTATTTTACATATTTTTTTCTTTATTCACTCCACCCAATATTCAAAGACTGCTTTAAGAAAAAAATAGACTGGTTAAAATAAATACCCTCAGAAAGAAGTGGTGGTGCACACCTATAATCCAGCACTTGAAAGGCAGAAGCAGTATAGCCGACGTGAATATGAGGCTAGCCTGGTTATCTACTAAGTTCCAGGCCAGCCATAGCTACATAGCAAGACACTGTCTTTAGAAAACAGAATAAACAAACAAACTCACACTGTTCTTTTTATCTATCCTTTGATTAGTCTTCCTTAAGTCACCAGATGGGGTCAGAGATGGTTTAAAATAGACAGTTCTATTTGTTGCTATGGAAACTGGCTTTGGGGTCATTAGTCTCTGAACAGGGGGATAGTGAGAGTCCACCTTATAAGAAAACAGAAATCAAAAACAAGCATTTTTATTTATCAGTGACATATCCAAAATTATTTTAAAATAGCTAATGTGACCTAGAGACTATTTCCTAGAGAAATTAGTAGACAGATGCAAATAACAAAAACACTCTGACAAACCAAAGACATTCAATCTACTAATATGCAAATATACACTTATCTACTTCTAAACTATTTTGCAGATAAATGGACTGACATTTTACCCCAAATTCAATGGCTTTTCACACACAAGAACACATGTACCCACACAAAATGAAACTACACAATAGTCAAGACAACTGAACAATTCTAACCTTCAACAAGGTGAATTCTGGATATGGCTAATACTGATTGTTCTCCATCTTCCCAAACCACTGTTTGTATTTCTTTCATCAAGAATTAAGATGATTTTTTACAGGGGCTAAAGTGATAGATAACCCAGTAGTTTAAAGTACTTGCTTCTCTGCAGAGAACTGGGTTCGGTTCACAGCACCTAAGTGGCAGCTTATTCATCTAAGCCTCTGGTTCCCAGGAATCTAAGGCCCTCTTCCGGCTTCCAAGGGCACCAGGCAAGCATATTGTACACATACAAACATGCAGAAAAACACTCATACACATAAAATAAAAAATAAATCAATTTTTAAAAATTAGATGATTTTTAAACTAACTATAAAATTTTTCAAATTCTTAAAATATATACCTTCTCCAAAGTGGTTTCCCATTGTTTTAAAAACAAATGAAACCAAAGCCCTTACAATGTAAGTCTAATTAGTATGTCATTATAGTAAGACTTCCAAACTGTGAAATGATCTGGTTTCAGGGTCTAAGTACCCAAGTGTTTTGCTAATAACAAACTTTGATACACTGAAATACAATAAAAATTCTGTTGGCATTATTACTATATAGTCGAGAACATTACTGTATCCATAAACTGTTAAGAGATAAATAGTCCATTCACTCAGCAACAGGTTTCCAGGGAAAAGCATCTGTAAAGCTCCTACAGCTGTCCTCAAATCTTCAACTCAATAACAAAGTCTGTTACATGTGACACATGAATAATACTGTACTCTGACTTTTAATTTCCAGCAGGCATAAACTTTTAAAGTATATTCAATCATGTGTGTAGTATTTTTATTGACATGCTACATTATGGCACAATCTTAAATTATACTTTTCTGATATAACTGAGAGTCTGAGGAAAGTTAACATTTTAAATTAACACAATAGTGGCCAACTGTAGATCCTTCTTACCTAAGTACAAATATCTAAGTAGCCCTAGAAATTCAAACACTCTTCCAAGAAAAAAATAAAACTTAACTTTAGCTTTCTTCTCTGTGCCACATTCAGTAAGAATAATTATCATACAGTAACATCTCATTTCATCTCCAGAAGTAATTCAGATGATGATAATTTTAGTAATTACTTTTAGAGAGCTTAATGTTATAATAAACTCATAAGTAAGGATCCAGGAATCTACTTTCCCGGGAGGAAATAACCATAAATATAACACAGGAAACACCTCTTCAACATCTGACCAAGTACTAGTCTCCCTCACAATAATCTCTACAGAACTATACTAAAAGTTATCAAGACATTTTCATTGCATATTTTATTAGCTCCAATATCAACTAGTATTTCAGCTGATGAAACATATATCAAAATGAAGCTCTATTATACACAAGATCTGACATACTGGATAATGTAAACTCTTCAAAAACAACTATTTCAATGAGGGCATAAGTTCACTGCACTTCTAATGGCTAAACATTAGGAATTTTTTCACTCCTAGTTTTATTTACCTAAAGAGTAAGCCATTAAGACTATCATGAATATGAGACTGAAAAAGAACCAGAGAATACTGAATGTATTTTCTATGCTGCTCATCCTAAGGCTGCCAGAAAAGCTACAATGCCCAAAGTAAAAACAGCTCCTTTTCAAACGTGGTCACTAGTAACTACCAATTATGTATTGCTAACTGTAAATACAACAAAGCTGCAGATGTTTTCTATAGCTTACCTTTTCTTTTTTGGCCTGAAATGCTGTGCTATCTATCCCACTCCTATCAAGAGGCTAAAAAAAATGAGATAGTATTAGAATAGGTAGAAAACTGAAAAATTCTCATATCATGTAAGATTTAAAAATTAACGTACAGAATTCAGGGGAGAAGAAACAGCCGATGGAATTCTTTTCGCATCCTGTTAACATAACAATAACAAAAATGTTAATAAAATTAAGAATTCTTTTTCACTAAACTCAAATTCTGCTGCATTACTACATTTCATTATCATTTCAAACTTTTACCGCAAGAGGGCTTGACATCTTCTCTAATGACTGCAATATCCGCCGTGCTGTTGAACTGGTCACGCCGTAAGACTGTGCACTGAGCTGCTTAGCTTTCATCTGTCTTCTAACTGGTGCCTAGAAAGTAAATCTGTGTTACTTGCTGCAACATATAGTCCAAGGTACATACTTCATGCAATGAAAAAAGAAAAAGAAAAAAAGATGTCCAAAATAAAACAAGTTTGTGTAAACAGTGTCTCATCTCTAGGAGAGGACAGGCTATGCAATTACTGAAATCTAACTCTCTGGTTGTGGAATTACTTTAATAATCAGAAGTGAAAAGATAGCATGCATTGCTCATATATCCCATGGTGAAAATAGGACAATCCATAAAATTTCTAGCAACATCCTGATTCATGCTGCTTTCTTGATATTTAATATTTTAATTAATGACAAATTAAGATATCTATAATGCTGAATATTAAATATTTCATTAGAATTCAAAGAACTAGTAAAACGACTGTAGATTCTAATGTAATAGAAATTTACCACTTTCATAACTATGACTTAGTTAACCATAGCTAGTAAAACAAAGAGATTTTCAAATACTCAGACTCTTTCTTGAAGAAAAGCTTTAGATCAGGCCTGAAAGTTTTCTCCCTGATGACCAGTCAAAAGGAGGGAAGTAACTATTTCCACCCAGCTATGAAGCATGATGGCATGCATATTCTGGCAACAGCCAACAGCTCTCTAACTGCACTTAAGGATCACTCAACAAGAGGGAAATCATGCCTCGTACTGAATTTGTGGGTCTTGGAGGAGCACCTACAACCACGATTTACTAAACCAGCACAATCCCTAACTATATTCTAAATACCTGTCCTTATACTCACAGGTAAGTGCAGTTCTCACCTTTCATCAAGGAAACTTCTCTTTTTCAACAGACGGACATCATTACAGATAACTACAACTGATCAAAATACAGAGTTGTGGAACCCAGTACCTACTGATAGATACATCTACCCCAGAAGCCTTACATCTCAGAAAGGAACTGGTGGAAAGACTGCATGAGCCAAAGGAACAGGGGTTTGCTCTGAGATGATGTCTCCTAGAAATGTCAACAGATGCTACACCCATGAAGTCTTACCAACATGGCTGACTAAACATGGGCTGAACAAGGATGTCAACAACAGACATTCTAAACATGGAGGGAGGAAGACTCACTAGACCTCAACTCTAGACAATCTACAAGCAACTAAAGACTGCTAAAAGCTGGAGAAATCATCTTTCCTAAGGTAGAGTACACCAATTGGTTTTCCAATACCAAATGGCCAACCTTGAGATCATATATATTGAAGAAATATAGGAATGAACACACACAACAAGAGGCCATGAAGATGGAAGAGATTAGGGGAGTTGGGAGCAAATAGGAGGAGTTGGAGAGAGGAAAGGGATGGGAAGAGATGGCGCAATTATATTAAAAATCTCAGGAAAAAAAATTTTTTTTAAAAAAGAACAAGCTTTTTAACCATCTTAAAATTGGGTTAGGGAAGAAAATCTTGATAAGACTAGACCTTAATACACAAGAAATGCTTACAAATTTCAATAAAAACACCCTTTTCTCACTAATACATTACAGCATTCCAACCACATGGACACCATAAACTCAAGACAGCTAGAATGATGACTAATATCATCCTTAAAATAGAGCCTAATCTTTTCTCTACTTTTGTTCTTTGAGACAGTGTCTATGTTGTCCTAGAACTTGCTACAGAGACCAGGCTGGCCTAGAACTCAGAAAAATTTACCTAGCTCTGAGTCCCAAGTGCTGGGATTAAAGGCAAGTCCCACCATGCCTGGCCAGTCTGATCTTTTATGAAAAGGTTCTATATAAAAGTAGATCCACAATAACTGCTTTAAACAATGTCTTTCAATTATGTCAAATATTTCATCCAATTTTCAAGAGCTCTGTGATTCTATACAGAAATACCTGTTAATAACCGTGGTTGAGGCTACAGACTTTGCCAAAACCAAGGAAACCTTCAACTATCCACCAAAAAAATACCACAGTCTGTTTTTTCAATATAGTCCTCTGGCTTCATGGCCTAGACTCAGTAAATCAATAAAATAGAACCAAATTACAAATCCTTAGTGTTTCCTAGCCCTTACATTCTATGAAAGGAGTATCAGTTTCATCCCAATGTCAGGTACAGGGCTGGAGGTGTAATTCATAGGCAGAGAGAGAACCCACCTGCCAAGCAAGACACTCTTTAACATGTAAAACAAGCAACTACGAGACCATTAGAACTCACCAAATTTCAGTTATAAACATTTGGAAGTCTATATTGAAAAAGATTCTAGAAGGGTAAGTCGTATATTTGGCATTAAAAAGGGTTTAATATCTACAATAAAGGCTAACGATAGTAGGAACAGAGACCATTTTATGTACTGTTTGCCGATTTTTATCACTGTAACTTCTAACATGCTCAACTTCTAACTATGAATTTTATCAAACTACTATAACCCAGTTTCTGCTAGTTTTAGAAAATCTATCTGTGTAACTTCCAACATCCAGTTAGCCTTTCTACTTTTAACAAAACAGCTCTTATAAACACTCAGAAACAGATTTAACAGATACTTTTAATTAATAAAAATCCTCATCAGAAAACCAAATGACACCCCAAAACAAAACTGAACCTTCAAATATACTCATTTCAATGTTTTTTCTATGCTTGTCCTCTCCAAAAGCTTCCATGTATATTCACTATCTTCAAAGTGTTAGTGTTATGATAATATAAAAATGTCACACACCAATATGCGAATAAGTAAAATTTGTACAGAAATTTCTTTCATGTTCTATAGTAGCCAGCACGCAGACCTTGGACGTATTGTATCACTATACTTACACATTTAAGACCCTTAAGTCCTTTGATAGCTATAAATAGTCTGAACAATCTTATCTGTTCAATAAACTTAATTTATATTTGAATTAAGACTTTCATTCCTTCCCGTTAAGAAACATGGCTCACATAGCTCCTTCCTCAGGAAAATATTACCACAAGTTGCAAAATGGTATTTCTTTAAAAGTTGTTCAATTTCTAACTTCTAATATACTTGAGTGACTTCATATATTAGTCTTATAGCTTATGTCCTTACTAAACTTAGTTGTGGTAGCTTTGGGGGAAGGGAGAATGTAAGCACACTGTCCTTGACTAGAAATGCTATTGTACTTCTTTTCCAGTATGTATGCCTGGTACATTTTTACACCTCCTGAACTGACTAGAAGCTGCAGCCTGATGTTAAGCAAGAAAGGCAGTGATATAACCATATTCTTTTCCTAATCTGAGGAACAGCAGAAAGCCAGATGTTGCCTGAAGATTTATACAGAAATGTGGCATCAGATGAGGTTATCTAGTACATGGAAATTCTCATCAAGGATTAAAGATTTATGTCAAATGTTTCATATAGCATTTTCTATCTTTTCTGAAAAAGATAATTACATTCACTTTGAAAGTGAGTAAATGTTGCATTCCTAAGACAAGCTCCACTTGACCATGATACAGGATTTGTATTAATTTACAAATATATCTGGTGAAAAGATGCCTACAATTAATGAGAAATGTTGGCCTGGAGCTTTTTTGCAATGTCTTTGCTATCCCCAATGTACTGTGGAAAGTCTCTCCTACTACATGAAACTGTGGACTTGGTATTTGTTTTTTGTTTGTTTGTTTTTCTGACATGTTTGGTAGAATAACCATGTTTCTTGGCTGGGAGGTATTTTAACTGAATTAAATATACTAAACAAATAATTCTATCTTTTCTTGACCAATACCAACCCACAAAAAATATCTGGGCATAAATCTAACAAAATATGTTCATGGTCCACATACTATATGCTATAAAAGTCATAAAAGAAATCCTAAAAGCACCTCAATAAATGGTGAGATACACAAAATTCTTGGGAATGAAAGACCCAATTTTTTCTATGTGCTTTCCTCAATTTGTTCATTAGACTAAATGTAATTGCAATAAAAATCCAGACAGCCATTGCAAAACCAACATGTTCTCAATTTTTATGGAAATGCAAAGAGCTACAGAAAGCCAAACACACTCTTATAGCTGAGTAGAGGTAAGTGCTTAACATGTTTACAGCCCTCAGTTCAATCCCTGGAACCAAAAGAACCTAAGAAAGCCAAAGCAAGCTTATAACAAAACAAACAGAACAGGCATTACCAATTTCAAAACTTACTCTACACCAACATCTGTCAAGACAGAAGTACCAGTGTGAGGATAGACAACAGAATACACAAGAGAAACCAAGTCCAGACACAACCCCCACCACACATACACACACAAAGTTAACACAATGAAGAAAGGACAATCTTCAGCAAATGGAACTTAAAACAAATGCTCAAATGTAAAACAAGTGAATGTTGATACACACTTCACAGCAGATACAAATCAACTCTAAATAAATGACAGACCTAAATTAAATCCAAAAAACCCTATGAAATTTCTAGAATAAAATCACTGTAATATTGTGTTATATATAGGATGTCTTATATAGAATACCAAAAGCATAAAATTACAGAGCCGGGTGGAGGTGCCTTTAATCCCAACACTTGGGAGGCCTGGACTACAGAGTGAGTTCAGGACAGCCGGAGTTACGAGAGAGAAATCCTGCCTCAAAAAAGACAAAAAAGACCAAACCACAGAAGAAAACTAAAGCAATATGCTAACTAGTTACCACTTGTAAAACATGCATCTGATTTAAAAAAAAAAAAAGACCACAAAAAAATAAACCCTTAAAAATTCACCAAGAACACAACCAAAATTTTATAATGAACATAACAATTAAAAGGAAACTTCTAAATTAAAAGAATACTTCTAAAACATAAACATATAAAGACATTCAACATAATCAGACACTGGGGACAAGCCGATTAAAATCACAAGTTGGAATCAACCACTGTGTTTGTATTAGAATGGCTAAAACAAAAAACCCTCCAACTCTAAATGTGAAGCAAGGACACAGAAAAGTACAATTGTGGTAATATCAGCAGCAAGCTGGTACTGACACCAGAAACACTCATCTTGTTCATTTTACATTTAGCCATGTGATGAGCAATTTAACTCCTGAATATATGTCCAAGAAAGATGAAAATGAATGTTAAAACTAAAAATAACCCAGTATACTTTCAATATAGTAATAAACTATAGTTACTACTAGCAAAAAAAAAAAAAAAAAGGAACTATGGTGAGCAGACTAATCAGACTGATCCAAATGCATCACATCAGATGAATTCAGAAGGCTACACACTGTATGACTAAATACATTTAACATTATGAAAAAGCCGTAAGTATGGTAAGTGGCTGCCAGAGAATGACTGTAAAAGTTAACTGTGAAAATATCCAAGATAATGTTTTGTTGCAATGAAAATGTTTTTTCAACATTGGGTAGCAGTAGTGACAAAAGTTTTCTCAAATATGCTAAGATCAAGGCAAATTTTACCATGTGTCATGGTAGAATTTTTAACTTCATAAAAAATACTCCCTAACACATACACAAATCTAATATTCAATATGTTCTGATATGTTTGCTACAATTTAGATGTTCTCAAAACCTAAATTTTACAAAGTAACCCTCAGAGTTCTATAATTTGTAAGAATTCAAGTCTCCTGGGTGTTAGTAGTAGTGTCTAATAATAAGAAAGTTTACCAACAAACTGACCTGATAAGGTGTATTTCGTACTTTATTCTGTCTTACAGCAGCTGCTGCCCCACCGTATGTTGTTTTGCCAGGATAGAAAGGAGAGTCTCCAAGCTGACTTGTTTTAAGAATCGAAGAATTCCCAAGTGACTGCACAGAAACACAGTGACAAATTATATGCAAAAATCCTCAAAACTTTGTGATTCTATCCAATATAGTCAGTACTCACGGTGGAAAGTGTTCCAAAGGCAGACAAGTTGAATGCTGGTTTTTTGGAGCTGGTGGCAGTATGCTGTGAGAGTGAATGAGAACGTTCTGCTTCAGGGGACCAGAGAGGTGGCAAGGAAGTGTTCTTTGAAACAGCTATGTCTAAAACAAAAATGTGTAATTTGTAGTAACAGTACCAATTGCAAGACCCTAAAGCCTAGATTTTTATAAAGAAAAATGAACACGAAACTAAAATTAAAGGAGGGCTGGAAAGATGGCTCAGCAACTAAGAACACTTACTACTAATCCAGAAGACCAGGGATTTTAGTCCCTAATACCCACTCATAACCACCTACAATTCCAGAAAATCCAATGGCCTCTTTGAATACCTGCATACATATGGTACATACTCATACAGGCAAACACATACACATAAAAAATAACTTCAAAACAAAACACCTAAACCAGAATGGTGGTACATTTCTTTAATCCTAACACTTGGTAAGCAGACACAGGTAGATCTCTATTTGTTCAAAAACAACCAGGTCTACATGGTGAATTTTAGGCCAGTCATGGTTACACAGGTTAAGACCCTTTCTCAAAAAAAGAATCAACCTATGAAATTTATTCCTTGTGCCAAAACCACTTCCTATCTTGTAACAAGAATACCTTTATCAGAAGCTCTTGAGGAAAAACCACTGGTTGTTGAGATGTTATCATCATCATGCTGAGAGGTAGAATCTTTAATTTCCTTTACAAGGGAAAACCCAGAACTGCCAATTGGGAATGCAGAGGACGTGGATGGCTGACAGTGCAACGCAGGGGATTCCAACATGGAGAAATTCAGATGACTCCGATGAAGAGAAGGCCTTGTTAACACATCTGGATAATTTGAAGCTGTACTGGTCGTTGAAGGTTCTTAAAAGAATAGTAACATTATAAATAAAACTGAGAAAAAGCAATGTACTAGCACGATAATAGTCTACCACATTTGGATATTTAATGCCAGCTTGACTACAAAACAAATAACATACGTTCTTAATAAAACATCACGGGAATGTGAAAAATGGAGAGCTGAAATATAACTATTTTTCCCAGCTAGCTAAACCTATTCACAACTTTTACATTTTCTTGAGTGGGCTACTCTTAATTCATTACAGTGGTGAATCTTTACAGTTAGGATACAGTGATCAGTTAGGATACAGGAGTGAAGTATTCAGCTTTACTGTTTTCCAAAAGGCCAGTATTTATTATGTCCTAAAATAATTTCTTTAAAAGGCTCTCAATTTTCTCACAAATGAGATGTCACTTTCATGCCCGTTAACTTCAAGAGGCTTCCCTGTTGTGGAATGAATCAGATATTTTATAGTTATTATGGGATCATACTCCTGTATATGTGCTGTACGGGGAAGGGTGCTTCCTGATGCCTTGCAGCATGTAAAGGACTTGCTTTCTATACCTGTTAACATCTCTGTGCTAAAAACAATGAAGTAGCCCCCAGATCTCCACATGAACAGACCATTTGTTTACATTCACCTCCCAACTTCACTTTAGTCTTCTTTTCCAGAATTACTCTATCTTCCAGTGTATCTTCAAGAACTATACAATTATGTTTCAAGTTCCAAAAGGAAGATTCCTCGTAAAAATGGAGTAACTGACCAAACTAGCTCTTCTACTATAAACATGTACAGAACAAGAGAAAACATATGAATAACTTCTTTTAAACTATGGAAAACAGCACTAGAAAAATCAAGGGGGAGGAGATAGATAGCTCAGTTGGCAAAGCACTTACCTAGCACACAAAAGGATTCAACTCCCAGCACTGCATAAACTGAGTGTAGCAGCAAACACCTCTAATCCCTGCACTCAGTTCAGAACCTTGCTCTGTAAGAACAGCCTGGGATACCTTGGACCCAAGTACTGAAGTTCTAAAGTTTGGAATAATATGCCAGGTGCTAAGGGAGAGGTTCCAAGACTGTCTCCAAACGAGACCTATATACTGAGATGCAAAGAACTACAAATTTAAAACTGATGAAAAATGGTAGAATTCATATTTTACTATAAGAATTTTACCACAATTAAAAAATCTTTCTCTAAAAAAAAAGGTGTACCAAGCATGGCAATGAAGAATTCTTTATTTTGTTTGTTTTGTTTTTCAAAACACGTTTTCTCTGTTGTAACTCTGGCTGTAGACCAGAGTAGCTCACTCTGCAGATCAGGCTAGCCTTGAGAGGCATGTGCCATCACTGCCCGGCTAATGAAGAATTCTTTAAGGGTGAAAAGGCCTCAGTAAAAAAGGAAAGGTTGTTTCTTGGGGTTTTCTCTTTTTTGTATTTTTTGGTTTTAAATCTAATAAAGAGCTGGTTCTCACCAGGAGGAGCTTGCCTTGCACTCAAGAAAAGCCCAGGTTCAATCCCCAGTACCACATAAACACAAAAACAATCTGGTAGAATATCTAAATCAATTTAAACAGAATTTGAAACAAAACATGTTAAGAGAAATATTAGCTAAAACTTAGAAATCTACTTGTATTGCATTTAAACATCATAAAAACTTTTCTAGCATAAGCAATACCCAGCACAACATAAAATAGCTGAAACTTCAACAGGCCGGGGATGCAGAACTTGTCTTGGATGCACAAGGTTCTGGATTCAGTTACCAGGAAAGCCAAAACACAAACGAAAATCAACATAAATATTTCAGCTTTCCTATGACCTGTATTTATATACACATTTATTTACTTTGATACATTTATGTGTGTGTTTGTGTGCATACAGGAATGTGTCATAGTTCACGTGTGGAGGTCAGAGGAAAACTTTAGGAGTCCTCTCCTTCTACCACTGTGTCCTGGGAACTGAACTCAGGTTGTCAGGCTTGGTAAGTGCCTTAATCTACTGAGCCATTTCCTCTGCCCTGAAATGCGTCTTAGGGTACACATAGTCTAATGATTTTACCTCATTCTAGCAGATGGTACTATTTACCTATCCCATTCTCTGATCCTTGCATCAATTTATCCAATAGGTAAAAGCAACAGGACCATCTAGCACAAGAAGACATCTACTGAATCTAATATATGTAGTTTTTGCTGGTTACAAATGGATCCTTCCCCTCCACACCAAGTGAGACAATAGGCACAGGACGGGACAACCCTATGATTTACAGATTCACATCAGTTATCAATAATGTGTTTCTAAGACAACTATAAATCATGATACTATAAATCAGGCAGTTCCTCACCAATACAAGTCATTGCTGACTCATTTTCTAGATATGCCACTATGGGAATTTCAGTGGCCTGAATTCTCACTTAACTTGTGAGAGGACCAGCATCCCCTAATGGTGGACGGCAATGACCTCCCCTCTCTGCTTACTGTCAAGTACTCACTTTCCCAGAAGCTCTTGCTTCCTCAAGAGCTATAATGAGCCAATCCAGTATTCAGGTCCTGACCATCAGAGAGAAGCCTTAGACAATGTTTGGTTTAAAAGGCCCCACATGGCCAGCTTTCAGGGCTGCCATGTTTTTTCAATTGGACAGCCCTGACGTCAGTAAGTAACCTGAGGAAAATAAACTGCTTTGTATGGCCATACATTTCTCAGCATCTACTTGAACTATTTTGCAGACCCAACACTTGTACATTCTTGAGGTTTTCCTTACTGGTCTTATTAGCCAACCCAGTGGATGAAATCTTACCAACATTAAGCGTCAACATGGGGTAGATCATTGTGCAAGCATAAAAATTTGAGTTTAGATCCCTAGTACTCATTTAAAAAGCTGAGTAAAGAGGCTTATACTTGAAACTCTACAACTGGGAAGGCAAGAGACAAGGGGATCCATCCCTAGGGTTTGCTAATGAATGAATGAATGAAGAAAAAGAGAGGAGGGGGAGGGGAGGAGAGAGGAAGACAGAAAAGTGGAAAGCAACTGAGGAAGACAGGCGATGTTGATGTGTGGCCTGCACACGAATGTGCACAGGCACATAACAAGGGAATATACACACTCACATAACAGATGCACAAGTCAACACACAAAGTACACTGGCTATATGCTATAAAGAAGAAACTTGAAATGGCCATAATTCTGTTTTTGCTGAGCTGCTTGAAAGTTCAATACTCTCCAGCCCTGTTTTATTATTAATATAAGTTATTTGTAAAACTTCATATTTAGTAAACAACATCAGGACTGTGTATCTAAGCTATTTTTAGCTTCCTCTATTTTGTCACTTGAATAGTAAATGTATCTAAGATTATTTTGAGAATGCATTTTACATTAAAATGTTTCACAGAATAGATGTAAACTGATTTTTTTGGCTCCACCTGGTAGGTCTATAATCACTTTTGTAAAGATTTATCAATGGTACTTGAATCCATACTGACTGCAGAATCGAATAAATAAATACCTTGAGAAAGAACAAGCAAGACTCCTATCTGGGAGAAAGGTTTAAGATAGGAGCAAGACCAAATCTAAAAAGGAAAGGAAGCAACACAGCTGAGTTTTGAAAGAGGAACCAAAAGGCTGTCTGCTTGCTTCTAAATGGCTCAAGATACAGTTCAATGTTAGAGTGCTTGCCTAGCATATGCAAGCAAAGGCCTAGGTTCTATTCTTAGCACAAAGGCCTGGAGTCTCATCTCAGTGAAAACATGTACACTCTTGAGGTCTTCCTTTTCGGTCTATTCCACTAACACAGTGCATGAAATCTTACCAACAGTGAGAACCAATAACTGAGGGTACACTGTAGCACCTACTTCTATAGTTTTTTTCCCCCATAATTGGCATATAAAATTTGCAAAGAGAGATATAATTCACATGTGGCAGACAATCTACCTAAGAAATTCAGTAATTTAATGAATAAAATCTAAGCTCCAATTAATCCTATTGTTCAAGAAAGCATACACATAATTTTAAAGTTATAAAATTAGAAACCCGGGTTACTTAATCATTACTACTATGCTCATCAAAACTGGGAAAGGGACTTCTGCTGCTATGGGTACACTAGTGCTCACCAGAAATCTCTTATCAAAAAAACAGAAAGCCTGGGCCCCATTTGATGGCCAGAAAAGAAAGTGCAACAGAAGCAATCACCTTACAGATCTACCAGATAAAGCTTCAGTGAGATTGTTCATAACATTTGAAGAAATTTTGGAAAAGTTCAAATACCAAAATTCAAGTTATCCGAATAAAAAACAGCAAAATTTCAAAGATTACGCCAAATGAGTACTACTAAGTGTTCTGTTTATGTCAACTTAACCCAAGCTGAAGTCATTTGAGAAAAAAGAACCTCAACTAAGAAAATACACCCACCAAACTGGGAAGCCTATAGTGCACTTCCCTTTTTTTCTTTTTTCTTTTCTTTTTTTTTTTTTTTTTGGGGGGGGTGGTGTTGTCAAGGCAGAGTTTCTCTTTGAACTCAGAAATCCACCTGCCTCTGTTTCTAGAGTGCTGGGATTAAAGATATGCACCACCATACCTGGCTGGTGCATTTGCTTGATTGATGATGTGAGAGGGCCCAGCTCACTATGGACAGCGTCACCCCTAGGGAACAGTGGTCCTGAGTGCAATAAGAAGCAGGCTGAGCAAGCCATGAGACACAAATAAGCAATGTTCCTCCATGAACTCAGCCTCTAAGTTCCTGCTGTGACTTCCCTGGACAATGATGTAAGCTAGCAGATGAATTCAACCCTTTCTTCAAGTTGACTTTGGTTATGGTATTTATCACAGCAATTAAATCTATGGCACTAAGAACACTAGATTTACAATTTTCTTCTAAGTAACCATTCTTCTAAATCCATTTCACTATTTCTCTTTACAGGTCACTGGATAGGAATATACGTTACTAACTACACTAACATAAAAAGCCACACATTCATGTCAGTCTTTTTTTTTTTTTTTTAATTCAACTACATTTGTTAAAACATAGTAAAAACAAACCACATTAAATTAGGGCAGTGGTAGCGCCCTTTGCCTGAACATATATACAGGACCTAGATTTGATCAACATACCATCCTAATCTACTCCCCAACCCTCCCCCAAAAAATAATGGAACATGCACAGAATGATAAACATTTTTGCAGACGGTCTTGCTAAATATCACATAACTAATATTAAGGTTATAAAAATTCAAGTTAAAGTCAGGCGGTGGTGGCACATGCTTTTAATCCCAACACTTAGGAGGCTGTGAGTTCAAGGCTAGCCTGGTCTACAGAGTTAAGTTCCAGGACAGCCACAGTTACAACAGAGGGGAGGAAAAATCAAGCTGAAAGTCTGATTTTCAATGATTGTAGTTTTCACTGATTTATCAGTCTTCCCTAATAAAGAAAAAAAGACTGGTACAGTCTGGCAAGATGGATCAGCAGATAAAGGAAGGTGACTGCTATGCAAACCTGGTGACTTGAATTCAACACCTGGGAACTCATGTAAAAGGAGAAAGAGAACAACTCCACCATACACACTTGCATACACACACACAATGACATGCTGGCCTGTGCACATAGGCACAAAATAGTAATTCTTTAAAATATTGCTAAATAAAACATATTCAGTTTGAATTTAATTCCATATGTTCCACAGAGAATTTATACACCACTCAATTAGATTCTACTATAGCCAGGTAATATAAAGGTATTTAAATTAGTCATGAAGGTTCTATGATTTGTAACCAAATATCCACACACTATTTACCTTCTGTGTTACTGCCTGCTGGCTCAGGGGTGATTCTCCCATCCTCAATGTTCCTGTTCTCTTCATCAGCATAAATCACCCGCTCATTTTCTCTATTTTCCGGCCAGCGTGGAACTTCATCTGCATCTGCTGAACAGCTACAGGCATTTTCACTCTTGTTGAAGTATCTTTGTAGCCATCCTGGTACAATATTCTTAACAGATTCGGTAACCCTGCTAAGAATTCCCTGTTAGAGAAAACATACATACATAAGACTATTTTTAAAAAACTCACCTTTGTAAATAAGTACTTACAAAAAGTCATGCCAAGCAAAATACAAGTGTTTCCAACAAAATTTACTAAGCTACAGTTCATGTTATGATACAATACTGTTTTTATGCACCATTAACTAATGGAGTTCTAGATTTAGTAATAGGCAGTAAATGTTTGCATCCTTCTCTTTGAACATTAAAAGACACAATATAAACCATTTCAACAATTATTTCATGTCACATCTTTAAGAGACAAAAGAGCTGGGGATATAGTTCAGTTGGTGGGGTGCTTGACTCTCATGTTTGAGCCCTGGGTTTGGATTCCTCAGCACTACAAAAGGAAAAAAGTAATAATAATTAGACAAATAGACTAAGAGGAATTCCTCTTAAAATAAGAAATAAGACAACTAATCCAACATAATTCAAACTCAAGAATAACCTAAGACCTCTTTTTGGTGTTAAAATTTTTGCATTACGAATCTTTCCTATAAAAATCTAAGACATTAGCTTTATCGTGGCAACTTCTAAAGGAAGAAACATGGTGTAATATTACAGCTGACACTCACTGCAGCTGTAGTGGGATCTGGGCACTCTTCTAAGCAATTTCCACATATTGGTCAATTTAATACTCACAATCACATTATGTAGTGAGAACCAATATGGCACTTTATAAATAAGGAATCGGAGGCATAGCTCCATGGTAGAATGCTTGCCTATAAACCCGGGCTCAATGCCCAGTGCCATAAGAAAACCAAGGCATAGATGAAGAGAGACAATGCCATTAAGTAGCACGCCCAAGATACAAGTGTGACTACGTGTTCAGGACAGGGTAATAGCAGGAGCCATCCTGGTACCTATGGCAGAACTTGAATCCAACATCCCTTTGATTTACTCTAAGAATATCCCTTCCTACTATTGCCCACTTGGAATAATGATGAAAATCAAATGAAATAACATGAAAGTATTTTTTAAGGCATCACAGAAACATGCTGATAATTTTACTAATAAGGGAGAAAATAGTATAAGCAAACTAGAATAAGGTAATCAATTTCAGGCATAGCTTTCATAAAACAGCATTAATTAGTTTCAGAGAATCACAGAAAGGAAAACGAGCTTAGCAGATTTTTTAAAAAAAAGAAAAAGTTAAGGCAGAATACATAATTCTACTTTGGAAGCAAATCCAAAACAATCAGGCTTTGAAAATTCTGTCAAGAGAAAAGAGAAGATCTTTCTGAAACAGATACTTGAATACTAATAGTAACTGCTTTGTTATTTGGGAAGATATAAGTAACAACTGGTAAATATAACAAAAATTGTTCTTCTATGTGGTCTCCAAACAAATATACAGATCTATAGGTAAACTATCAAACACACAAGAATACACCCATTGTTTCCCTTTTTTATACCTTATTACATAGTATTAATTACTTCAGAAGGAAATGAGTATGGGCCTAAACCTAATGTTTATAAAGCACACATACAGTAACAGTTATTCACCTTCCTCCTATTGCAAAAGGCTTGACAGTGCTTACAAGATAAACTATACTTTAAAAAGGGCAAACACAGGACTCCAGAGTCAAAGGTTAGAGATCTGTGAGCTCCAGGCCAGCAAGAGCTACACAGACCCTGTGGAAGGACGGAAGGAAGGAAGGAAGGAAGGAAGGAAGGAAGGAAGGAAGGAAGGAAGGAAGGAAGGAAGGAAGGAAGGAAGGAGTGAGTAGGGAAGGAGGGAGGCAAGGGGAGGAAAGAAGGAAAGCAGGCAGGAAGACACAGTAACATAGTTACAGATTTGCACTAACGCAAGAACATGGTATGGAAAGCCTTTTGTGGAGCTCCTTTACCGGCTCAAGGGTATCAAAGATCCCTGTAATTCCTAACCATAGAACAGTTTAGAAAGAGCACTGTATCTAACCAAAAGTCACACAGAGAAGCACTAAGTATGCTGAAGATCAGAAAACAAACAAACAAAAAGATATAGTCAGAAGTCATTGATATACAGCAACTGTATAGGGATTTCCATTTTCTCAACTAAAACTTAACCAGTGTTTCTAGCTCCAGCCCGACGGGATTGTACTGCTAGTAGCATAGTGAATGATGGCTCAAAGAATAAAAAAGAAAGGTGCATGCAAACTTACCTGAAGCCATTAAAACTAACATCCTTAAGCTTCAGTAACCAAACATAACTCTTAGGTTAAATGACTCCAAGTCATAAAGAAAAAGTGAACTCTGGTCTAACATCATCTACAATCTTTAGCTACAGGACAAGCAACTACCTCATCTTCCACAATGCTACCAGAGCTTGAACTCTCAATGTAGGGCTGTGTTAAGCCCTCCCAAGTGATTCTGGTACATGATCAAGTTTGATAACCATTCTAGTCGAAGAGATTAGGAAATCAGATACATATGACAGTAAATTAAGACACATCTCAGGAAAAATTCCCCCCCTATAGAATAAAATAAATAAATAAAATCAAACATACTTCAAAAACTTAAGTCAATTGTCATTCACTAATGAAAAACTGAGAAAGAAGATTAGGAATTGGTCTCCAGTCTAGGCTCCATGAGACCCTCAAGGAATGGGAGAAGGGCTGTTCTGATGGAGGAAGACTCTGTGGCAAGCAGAGTTCCTCAGGTCTTCACAGAAATGCTAACTTCACGGAAGACTGCTTCACAAGCTGGAAATGGTGGTGCACACCTGCAATCCTGCATTAGGACGGAAGAAGCAGGGCCACAGTTGAAGGACAGGCAAGGGTACCGTGTGAAGATGCCTCAGAATTTTAAAAAACTTAACTTCTGCACTAAACAAGAATGAAAGTTTTCCTTCATCAGAACATCTCTGAACCTTCCAGCCTACGGCATCACTCTTCTAAGTATGGAAAGTGGTGCTGCTGCTTCCACAAAGTGGCCCACAAGGACACCAGACACTCAGCATGAGAGTGGTACGCAGACATACATGGCAAAATGAAGATCGGGCATTAGAGGCCAGCCTAAGCTACATAGACCCTCAAGAAGAAAGGAGGGCCTGGGCAGTGGTGGCCCATGCCTTTAATCCCAGCACTCAGGAGGCAGAGGCAAGCGGATCTCTGTGAGTGGAGGCCAGCCTGGTCTACAGAGTGAGTTCCAGGACAGCCAGAGTTACAACACAGAAACCTGGGGGGGGAGGGGGGAGCGCAGCAGAAAGGAGAAACTTCTCCCTGTTCTCACTAGAAAGAAGGCTACAATGTGGGAATGCTTTGTCAGGGTTTCTCTGTTGTTTCTACTACCTGGACTCCCCCCAAAAAAATCTTTAAAATTGCAAAGAATCACCACCCATACACATAAAGTATTAAATTTAAATAAATAAAACACAAATATTTACTGGGTTTAAGATTTCCAGCTTTATCAATTTTAACAATTTCTCTCCATTAATCTCTCCATTAATGCTCTCCCTGCCAAAAAAAAAAAAACATGAAAAATCATCTTAGAGCAGGGTAAACAGAACCGTCCTCTACAGTGATGACAAAGCCAACTAAAGAAAGAGCAAAAGCTCCTCCCCATGCAAAATTAATATGGTGCATTAAAAATGGCATTGTGATTTTATCTGTGGCACTACAACAAGGTCTACACAAGGCAATAAAAATAATTAAGTTAAATTGAAGATGAAAGGAGAAAATTCTCAAATTTAAACTGTAAATCTACTAGATTTTCTTGCCTCAAGAACTGGTTTCTTCATTTGGCAAAAAGATATTAAAAATAACTGTGTTCAATACTATATACAAATCACAGCACTGGTGAACACACTGTTTGTAAGTTCTATTTAACCCTAATTCATGAAAGAAGCTGGTGCGGGAGACAGGACTATTTATTCTATATTCACTTAGACTTCATTTATAATTCACAAATTTTCTTTTCTCCAGAAGACAACTACCCAATTTGTCCAACTCTGCAGCCCTATGCATTTTCCCTTCTTCACATTCCAAGCTGTCTTCTCCAGATCAGTACTTTGTTTCTCTACTCCATTCTATTTAAGTTCTCTCAACTCCCTTTATATTATTCTTATTAAATAGCATTCAATTCTATAATCTTTCATAGGGAACTTCACTGGCTCTCTGACCATGACTACAAACTAAGTCCAGCATCAGACTTGTGTTCATCATGCCTTACTCTTCCCGAATACTCCATTCGGAGCTGTCCTTTTGGATATCTTTATTACACCAAGACCTCTCTAACCTTGAAAGTCTTCTTCCAGGGCTCTCTACACCCTTCATACTCCCTACTCACTTAGTATTGGTGCCACTAGGCTCTTCTTTCCCAAAGCTTTTTCAAAATCTTTATAAAGCTGCTTCATCATATCAATCCTGGGTTATTTCCAGGAGGGAATATTCCAAATTAAGTATTCTAAAGACACACACACTAAATCTAATTTCGATAATTTAAGATGCAGATTTCAGGTACTGTCATGTTTTATAAGCAGCTAAGCTTACCCTACCCAGTCCAAGTTTTCCAGCCACTTAAAAATATCTCCCTGGCAAAAGAATTAAATACCCACAAGTGGCTTATTTTCACCTCCTTCAAAACTTAAAATGTTGGCTGGGCATGGTAACATATGCTTATAGTTCCAGCACTCTTGGCACTTGGGAGGCTGAGGTAGAAAGACCAAAGATCAAGACTAGCTTGGGCTACATGATAAGTTCAGGTCAGCCGAGGCTATAGAAAGCCCTGACTCAAAAATAAAAATAAGGAGTCTGGGGAGATGGCCCAGTGGTTCTGAGTATGTGCTGTTTCTTCAGAAGTGGAAGTTCAGTTTCCAGCACCTCTCTCAGGGTGCTCACAACTGTCTGTAACTTTAGCTCCAGGGGCTAAAGCACCCTCTTCTGGCTTCCACAGACACCAGCATGCAAGTGCATATAAACACATACAGACTCATATATACAAAAGTAAAAGCAAGCCTTTTGAAAAAGTAAAATTAAAAATTAAAAACCTTAAAATGCAACAAGAAGCGTAACCTATTAAAAGCCCGTAACAGTTAAACCCCCTAAGAGCTATCTCATGTCCCACATTTCAGTACTGAGACTAATAGTTTATTTCTCAAACCACACTATGAAAGTGATAAGCACACTCAAACATCAAAATATTTATAGATGGTAAAGGTATTTACCACCCTTTCTCTGATAATAAACTATCTTTGACATCAAGACTATAAATATACTTTTTGCTTGTTGAGCATAGATAGAATTGCCAGTTCAAGGCCAGCCTGAGCTACTTAGAGATCTAGCCTAGCTTGTAGGGATCTATTACAGGAAGTACTATATCAAAAAACAAAAGTTGAAAATACAGAATGACTGCAATATCCTATACCTAATAAAATGGCTGCCTTTAGAAGCATCTAACCAAAGCTTCACTTTACTTCAAGCTAGATACTTGTCTCATTAGAACTTTAGGAAATAGAGACATAAGTGGAGCTTTTCTGTTATCATTATTTAAAACCTAGTAGGAAAGTGGTAAGATAACACACTGGGATCTTTCACCACAGGAAAAAAAAAAATCCACTTTATATTCATCAGTCAACACTCAAAACTGTTCTACCTTTATTTAAGTGTACTTCTTGAGGAAAAGACTAAGTACTTTAAAAAGCTGTGATAATGTTTGGTGAAGTTTGGGTGCCACAAGGTTTTCTGGCTTAGAGCTAAGGGAATCTGCCTTCCGTCCTTACAGAAACAGAATGACAAAAAGCATGTCCTTCCTGGTACATCAGGTGAGAACATTCAAATGTTTAAAAAGATGAGGGAAGAGAGGAATGCCCCCTGTCAATAATTTAGATCACTTTAGTGATCTAAGTTTGATTTTATCATTCAGCAAACAAAGATATCTTAAGTTTAGTATAAGTTTGTAAAAGACTTGGATTACAAGAGGGAGAAAAAAAAAACTCTAATTCTAAAAAGACAGTAAAATTCAGACCACTTAAAAAATTCAAGGCTCTATTTAATCACAATCTCAAGTGAGTTCTAACTGTACCATTTGAGATGTTTTATGTCATTTAACTCTCAGCAGTTTTCAATTTACAGATGAAAAGATTAAGCAGAATTTTTCATTCAACTCAGGACAGAAGAGGGATTCAAACTCGTTCTGATTCTATCAGAAAGCTTTTAAACTCATTATTTCTATTTCTATATCTACCAAAAGCATTAAGCATCTGGAATATAGAAAATAAAATTATTTAATGACATCAGGAATTAATAAAATACTGAGAAATATTACTCTTTTTCAAAGCTGAGAATACTCTAGCTATGTTAGGTAAGACATACTTATTTGTGTCAAAAAAAAGTGCCAAAATAAACAAAAAAGTATCCTCAAATAAACCAGGTTTACAAACTCTGGTGACTGTGGGCCAATCTAGCCTTTGGCCTGCTCTTATGAGCTAAAATGGTTTTTACATTTGCCAAAGAGCCATAAAAAAAGAGCTGGCAGACACAGAACCCCAAAATAGTTATGTTTATTTAAAAAAAAAAAAAAAAGATTCACCAACCCTTAATCTAAACTATTGATGGAGAGAGACACCCCCTCCCACCTTAAGAACAGTTGAATGTGGTCACTGACAAGCCAGGAAGGACATTCTGTTTCTGTAAGTCTGTAAGGTTGGAAGGCAGATTCCTTTAGCTCCAAGCCATATAAAACCTTGTAGCATGGGAGGAGGGGGAGAGGGTACGGCAAAAATAAATGAGTCTGTCTCACCAGGAGGGAGCAACAGGTTCCTCTAGAACCAAGTTCTGCTCATGACCTCATGTTTTGTGATAGCTATAGGAAAAGCAACCAGATCATTTAATCTCCCCACACTGCTACACACAATGGAAATGGGAGAGTGCAACAGGTGACAACAGGCACATTACCTTAGTGAACAGAACTCCCAATTAGAAAAATTAAGCATTTTTTAAAGTATCTGTAGATTTTTAAAGTATAAGGAGACTTAGGCAGAAAGATCTCACGTTTGAGGCCAATCTGAGCCACACAGAAGGATTCCATCTCAAAAAAGCTAAGTGGCTAGTTTAATAGAGTAAGTTAGAAGAGGCAAGCGAAAAGAACCATCTTGCATTGCTCATATGCTTTTACACTTCTGAGACAGCCTCACTCTACAGTCCAGGCTAGACTAAAGTCAATATGAAGCCCAGGCTAGCTTCAAATTTAGAATTCCCTGGCCTCTTAGCAGCTGGGGGATTACAGGTGTGTGCCACCACACCCTGTATCTAACAGTTATTCTCTTTACCTGCTTGAGCAAGACAGCAGCTTTCTAGCTCCACCACTTCAAACAAGGTGGCATTTTAAAAGACATTAAGTTAAAAGTAAAAAATGCTAAGGTTTACACATTTCCCAGAAGAGCTAAACCGGAAGTCAAAACAGGAAATTAGAAATGAACAGGTACTTGGTAACTGCACTAGCTATTTAGCCTTGACATCTGCTGTCCTGCATGCACTAACAGTGCCAGCCTGCTGATTCTTATTCTAACTTTCTACTACACAACCAAAGGCTTAATTTGGCCCAGAAGTCCTGGACACTTATCAAACATTAGTATGAAACATGCCATGTCATGAAGCTCCTTATTATATCCAGGATGACTCAGCAGCTACTATAAAACATCCAGTTGACAAGCTCTACTGGTAGAGGACAATGAAGTCCACTAAATTCCAGGTAAAAAAGATACAAAAACTGAGGTGAATTCTTTTATGCAACCCAGAATACTTTTCTTTAGTCGTTTCTGCACATACTAAATCTGCTGATCAAGAAATAGGTATTTTTAATCCCAGTTCAAAAGTTAAATTAAATGGCTGAGGCAAGAAGCTAGTATTTTAGATGACTTAACTACTGATATCTAAAACCACACAGCCTGAAATCTGGATCGGCTCTAAAACAATTTGGGTTTTAGTGGAGGCATCTTCTCTCCCAAATTAGATTTTTATCTGACATTTTAAAATAAGCCGTGATCATAGCTATTGTCACTTAGGATATATTAACTCCTTTCTAAACTCTATTCAAGCCATTCGTTTCTCTGCTCAAATTTTTTTCACTTCCCTTTAACAAGCATTCTAAGGCGATCATAACATATCGCCTTAGATATGTTATAACATATACTGTTATATGTCATAACATCCACTGTATAATCTTAGGTAAAATAAATATGGCCAGGCTTGTGACCTGATTTTAATTTTAAAATCTGCTTGCAAATACCCCTGCTCCTCAGCATTCTGTACATAACTATGAAAAATGGTAATAGTGCCAAGCCTTCCAACCAATGGCAAATAACTTTCTTAGTACGTGAACCACAGCTTTTACTATTCAAAACTTTCCCTCTTATCTTTACTTTTTAACATATCGAAAGTGATACAATTTAACATTACCAAACAAAATGCTAAGTGTTCAATTTTACCACTATCCAGAATAGAACAAAGTCTACATTTAACAGTAAACAACTTACTAGCCCTTCTCCGATAAACTTAAAAGATGCCTATTTCCTACTTTAGTTCATCAAAGTACTTTAGGTGGCTTTGTTAAAGTGTTTTTCACATTTTCTTTTAATTCCCACAAGCAATTCTTAAAAACTAATTTCCCTCAGAACCAAACATCTCTTTTACAACAGGAATCAACTTTTTTTCCAAAATATTACGAATACCCACGAAGGCATACGGTGGCTGAACCGACGCTCCTGGAGTGCCCCAAGTACCTTAAACTTCTAAAAAGCGCCCAGTCTTAAAAATATTTGGTGTGTGAGATCAGAGCTGGAGAGCTGGTCAACTGTAGAGAATGGCCGATTCTGGCCTTCAAGATACAGAGCGGGGAGGAGAGAAGAGCGGGGAAGAATCGCGCAGCAGATGCCAGACGTAAGAGAGGAGAGGGACTTTCAAAACGCCCCAGTGCCACAGTGACTACAGCTCGCCTAGGAGGGGAAGGGAAGAGAACCTAAGCCGGTGTGTTCAGATCTCGGAAGGCCATGCGGGGAGGTGAGGCGAGCGGACGACCAGTAAGGACTCAACACGGCCAACACTGAATTAATCCACGATCTGGGTAACAGCGCCCCCCTCCCCAAGTCCCTCTGAGCAGCGGTGGCCGATCACCCTCCCAAGCACTCTGAACCCGAGAACACCAGAAAGAAAAATAATAAAGCCTGCCAGTGGATGGGCCAGTTGGTCCTGGGTAATACCATCGAAACCATAAAACCCGCCAAAAGAAAAGAAAAAAAGAAAAAAGAAAAAGGAAAAAGAAACCCGAGTCTCCGAAGCCAGGAATTTCTTTTCCCGCCCTGCGCCCGCGGGGGAAAGCCCCTGGGCGGGAGGGCCGAGAGAGGCCGCCCGCACCCCACGTGTGCGCCGCCAGGCCCGGCCCGGCACTGCCCACTTCCCGTCGCCACCAAGGCCCTGCCTCAGGCCCTCCGGTCCGCTCCACGTGGGGCGCCGGGGCCTCGCACCGCACCGCCCCCCCCCCCCACCCTGCGGCCGCCCGGAGCCGCCCAGCCGCCGCGGCATGTGGGTCTCGTACCTGCTGCTGCTGCTGCTGCTGCTGGGGTCGCCCCTGCTGGTAAGGCTTCACCGGCCCCTGGTGGCAACGACGCGTCCGGATCTTGCCGCCGCCACCGCCCCCTCCGATGCCTCCGGCTCCTGAGGCCATGGCGGAGCCTGGGCGGCCTCCCGCTCCCGGGCGGGAGAGGCAGAGGCGGCGGCCTGAGGGCCTCCCCCGCCCGGCTCTAGGCGACACACAGACACAGCGAGAACCGCGGAGAAGCGAGCGGGAACTGAGAGTGCGCGCACGCCGGCAGCGAGGAAGGCGGCCGCGGCTGAGGGCCCTGAGCTGGTTGCGGGTCGCCTGCCGCGTGCGGACCCCCGCGTCTGTGTTTGTCACCGTCTCTATGGAGATCTCTCGCCGAGACCGGCGCGAGCAGCTCCGGGCGCCGCTGAGGCCTAGTTCGACCGCGGGCTGCTAGAGGCTCCTCTTCCGCTGCCCTGGCTGTCGCTGCCGCAGTCCAGGCCGCCGGCGCCGCCCGCCAACCCCTCCCCTGTGCGCGCTGCGCCCGCCCCCCGCCGCCGCCGCCGTCGTCGTCCCTGCAGTCGTCGCCGCCGCCGCCGCTCTTGCGCCTATTACCGCTGTTGAGGCCGCCGCCGCGGTCGCGAGCCAGAACACCGTCACTCGTCGGCGCCCGACGCGTTTGCATCATCATGCTGCGACGATGTAGTGGGGTGGGGGGAGCAAATGAAGGAAGGGTTGGTCGAGCCCGCGCTCTCGGCCGCAGGGGCCTCTGGGAAATATAGTTTTGGCGCAAGAACTCGGATTCTCCGAAAGGCCGACCCGTCGCGGAAGGACAGACCCGTCGCGGAAGGACACCCGCGGAGCGCCGCAGAGGCACAAAGCCCGCGTCGTTTGGTGGCAGTTCGCTGCGTGTTTAGATTCAGAATGGCCATTGACGTGAAAACAGTAATCTCCCATTCATCGATTACAAGCAGAGTGGAAGTAAACAGTAAAATCAAAGAACGATCATGTATCAAAATAGGGGGAAAAAAACCAAAAAACTGAATTTAAATTAACAGTGGCCGTGATTCCCAGGGCCTAAAACAGGTAGAAAAGACATTCATTCGGCTTCTGCTGGATGTGTTGTAGTCCCAGCCCTTGGGAAGCAGAGGCAGGGGATGGCTAGTTAGAGGTTAGCTTCGGCTTCGTAGTGAGATTCTGTCTCAACAAAAGCAGATAATACAACTTCATTACTGTTTCATTAAACATCTAAGGGCTTTGTTGTCAACACAGACGCTGTTGGTATGCTGTTGGCATTCTGACTTGCTTCATTACTCACATACTTGACCTTGGATGACTCCTATTAAATAGGAGCTTTAAAATCCACCTTACAAAGTTGTGGGGAACACTCAGTAGGTTCCCTGGTATATGAGAAACGCAGTAAATGATGCAGTTATGACCTATGCAATCAACACGCTTTAAAGTGACTAATATATTCCTAGTGAGTCTATATTTTGCTTCAGCTAGTGTTATAGTTAGAAAGGTAAATAAACAATGTACCCTCAAAGACTGACTCTACAGTGTAAAGATGCAGGCTTTAGACAAAAGATCTGAGTGATCATGTGATCCATCCTAGTCACTCAGGGGACTATAAAGAGATCCAGAGAAATTTTAAGGGGCACTATTAAGGATATTGAGTTAGACACTCAACGCCAGGACTATAACCCAGTTTTTCCTTCAGAGCTCAAACAAATTAACTAAATAAATTAGGAAGAAGACTCAATTGTGAAAAATCATAGACTTAATGTTCCATTTGAGATCATTGTTCTAAAGTTTAAAATAACTATAAAAGCAAATAGGTTATTTAAATCTGTCACTTACTAGCTGTGTGGCCTTGGGAAGGTTACTGATCCTCTGTCTAAGCTTCACTTTCCTCATCTGCAAATAGAATGAATATTTACCTCAAAGGGGACATGGTTCTGCTTCTATAACAGCTGTTCAGATAGAAACCACTTAGTACCAACCAGAAATCGACTACCAAAAAATGATCTCCATGATCTTTTGCACCAGCCCCCCCCCCCCCCCCCCCCCCCCCCCCCGCAAGACTGTACAATTCAAATCCCTATTGAAATCAAATTAAGAAAACTTGCAGTATCCTGGAACTTACAATAGCTTTCGGCACATAAAAGACCCGTCGCTGTAGCCAGTTGATACAGGTTGTGTCTGACCTTACACCAAGACTAGTTACCAAAGATGATCAGAAGAATTCACTTCCTCTTCTTCTCTGTCCTTGCTTCTCAATCCACCTACCCTCACCAGGTATGTTCTCTCCCTAGAGCTACATAAGTAAGACCGAACTGTTTGCCACATCTTTTCTTGTCATCCCATCAGATTCCAAGTTTCCAGAACAGGATATCATCTGTTCCTTGGAAGGGACAATCTTCACAGCCAAGCTATAAGAAGTAACATGAGACAAATCCTTGCACTTAGGAGAAGGATTGTGAACTGCACAGCAAGACCGTATCTCTCCCACTCCCAAATAAATCAGAAGAGAATAAAGAAATAAAAGAAAGGTTATGTCAAAGCACTTGACCAAACTCAGACAAAATTTCAAAATAGAAGATTGGTGGAATTTGAGGCCACATGAAAAAGTCCACACCTCTTTTAAGCTTGATCTCAGTTATTTAATTCACTTCCCACGTATTTATTTGAGGGGAGGGAAATTAAAGGATGCTCTCACATTTTTGTGATTGGTTCACTGAAGGCTGTACCAGGAAAACAATGATACCAAGAAGTCCATATGATACCTGGACTGGTATTTTTTAAAGCCAGAGCTGTCTCAGTTCTTGAAAAGCCAGTTGCTGCCAGGGTCTCTCTCTGTGAACAAAGACCAAGTTAACATTCGTTCTATTGTTCCATTTAACATAGTAACTATTTGTCAATCAAAAACCAACAAGTAAGCTACTAACCTTTTTTTGATAGGTCAAGACTAGCCAGTAGTTACAAATGGAATACAGTTTTGTCTAAGCCCAACTTAGATTGAAAATTAGTCTTCTTTTATTTTTTCAAAAGGTAAAACAACTCCAGCCAATAGAATATTCAGAGATAACAAATACAGGAAAGTATGAAGTTTTATGTATTTATTCCCTACTCCCCATTTTTTAACAACAACAAAAGGTCTGGACTATAATGTCTATTCATGCAAATTATTTCCAGCCTATTATTGTTAGATAAACCACCATGATCTTCAGCACACGTTTTCATGTGATAATTATTACCATAAATTTCATTAAGTAGAAAGTAAAAGGAAGCCCAGTCTGGAGGTATACAACTATAATTCCAGCCCAGGGGAGGTATGAGCAGAAGGATTAAGAAGTTTAGTACCAGCCTAGGCTACATAATGAGGCCCTGTCTCAAAAAAAGTAAGCAAGCAAAAAAATTAATTAATTAATTAATTAATTAAAAAAGACAAAAAAGGAAAGAAAGAAAAAAAGGAAAAGAAAAATAACAAGTGACTGGTTTATTCTCATGTATACACAAAGGCTCAAAGTGGTATGGTGGGACCCAGATTCTAGGAGGTTATTGAGCATTTTGGGGTGTGTGTGTGTGTGTGTGTGTGTGTGTGTGAGTTTCCTGTGTTAGATATTAGGATAAGAAAGGCAATGGAGAGGTGAAGGTAGTTAAACATGTATATCATTATACTCTCATTAACGTACTAAGTTCTCTGCCTTTGGGGAATAAAATAATACTTAAGACTGAATGAATTAACTAGACTCTAGTCAAGTTTTAATTAATTAGACCCATCTCATGATTTCGATATGCCATGAAATTGTTCCTCTTCCCAGCAACATACATCAGTGTCTTCTAGGCTGCAGTATATCATAAATTGAATAAAAACATGCAGTGTGATGCATATTTTCATGACACTGCATTAAAATGAAAGTATCTCTTATATGCTAAGTAAGAACTTTGGCTGGATCTCACAGCCAGAGTTAATAATGCACCTTGGGGTCACTTAAGACTTAAGACTTCTATGTGCTCAACCTACTCACAGTACGCCTACTGAGTACTCAACCTGCTTATTTAACCAGCCTTTAAGAGAACAGTGTAACCGACCTATCTTACTTGCCTTGCACTTCCCATGTAATCAGCCCTTACAACCTGAACTAACAACATAGCTGTAATCTTAAGTCATGTACTCTTCCATGCCCTTAACCCAGAACAATACACGTGTATGTATCATTTGTTGAAAGCAACAAAAGCAGAGATTGAAAACAACCTTCTGAAATGAATATCCATTTATAGATATTGGTTAATAAACAGTGATGTTTGTAGTAGTGTTTGTTATCTAGGTCAGGTGGGGACAGTTGTCGTCAGTGACTTAATCCCTTGTAAAACTCTGTTAAAGATTTCTGTGAAGTAACCCATTCCTTCCCCGCTCAATGCTTTCTGTGCAGTTCAATAAATACAGAACAGAAGCCCTTTATTAGGAGGAGGGGACACAAGGAACAGGAAGGAGAGAATTCAAATCTGAACTTGCTCTGGCTTAAATGAGTTCAAGGGGCACTCAACGCTGATGCATTATTGGTGACTTGGAGTTAATCACTTAAGGTATTTAATCTATGCATATTTAAAATTTTTTAATGGAAATTCAATTTCATGGAAGAAATAATGACCAAATTTACATGACCAATTTCATCCTAATGTTTAAGATAGCTATGTAATCACCAGCTGAGGTTAAGTCATTTTAAAACTATTTGTTGGGGTTGAAGACATGGCCCAGTGGTTAACAGCGGTCCCTGCTCTTGCAGAAGACCCAGGTTCGGTTCCCAGCACCCACATGGAAGCTTCTAGCCATCTCTAACTTCAGTTCCAGAGGATCCAATGCTCTCTTCTGACCTTTTTGGGCACTAAGCACTCATGTGATTCACATACATACATGTAGGTAAAACACTCCTAAAATAAAATGAATGAATTTGGTAAGGAAAAAAAAAAAAAGAGTAGTTTAAAAAAAAAAAAAACCTATCTATTGAGAACCTATAGGTTTTCAGTCTTAGCATTTGGTATGCCCATTCATAAAACTGTAAGACAGCCTCTGTCCACACCTGACTGGATTCTCTAAAAGTTTAACAAGATATGCTCTACCAATCACTAGCATTTAACACTAATTACCTATAAATGCTAACCCATATTATGGATCCCATGCCAACAGACGAGCAGTCTACTGGCTCAGTTTAATTTCACAGTTTAATCGTCAGCTATATTGGAAAACTGGACTCAACATTAACACTGGGAGTATCAATCTATATCGTTTTCAAATTTCAGTCTATCCACACTAAAGAACCAGGCAAGCTTCTTTATTTTGGGGGAGAGCAACTAGGTTAACCCCAGCATGTTAGGCAAGCAAGCAATCTACCATTAGGCTATACCCCAGGCCTAGGAGAGCCTGCTTAAAATTTTGACTTGTGTATGAGTGTATGATACAAGGAGGAGGGGAGGAGGTATAAGCACACCATGGTGCATGTGTGGAGGTCAGAGAACAACGTTCCGAAGTCATCACTCTCCTTCTTCCTTTATGTGGTCTCTGGAGGTGAAACTCAGGTCACTGGGCTTGCTCAGCAAGTACCATTGGCTCCTAGCCCAGCCCTTGTGTCTTTTGTGGTTGTTTCGTCTTGCCTTTTTACAAACAAATTTGATTTTATTATTTATTTGGGGATGGGGGTAGTGCCTATGGAAGCCAGAAGAGGGCATCAGATTTCCTGAGTTAGATTTATAAGCAGTTGTACCCAAAGTAGGTACTGGGATCTGAACTTGGGTCCTTCGCAAGAGCGGCAAGTGCCCTTAACCACGGAGCCATCCAGTCCCTTGTTTCACTTTTCAAGACAGTGTCTTCCTACGTAGTCTACCCAGGCTGGGCTACCACTCCCAAACCTCTCCCTGCCTTGGACTCCCAAGTGAGACTGTAGTTGTTTGCTGCCATGCCCAGCTCCCTTTCAAGATTATTCTCCTTATTAATACGGTAGTGACTCCAGAGCACACATCTCCAGGGACATCTCTAGAAAAGCCAAACCACTCATCACCTTCTTTGGTCCCTGCTAACTGATCAAAGCATTGGGAAGTAGGCTCTTAATGGGCTAACACATCTGCCCATCCCAGGCCTACTCAGCCAGAATCAGCATTTTGACAGGATCAGATATCTTAGAGTCCCAGAAGTCTGAAGAACACTGTTTAAGTCAGGCATGGTGGTCACATCTGTAATCACAGCACTCAGGAAGATGACACGGGCAGGTTCAAGATTGAGGCCAGCCTTGGTTACTCCTGAGTGAGACTCTGTCTTTAAACACACATACACACTCCCTATCTCTCCCTCTCCCTCTTCCTCTCCCTCCTCCCTCTCTCTCTTTCTCTCTCTCTTTCTCTCTCTCTCTCTCTATATATATATATATAGCCTTGAATCCCCTAGGTAACTGGGAATGACCTTGAACTTCTGATCCTTCTGTCTTCACTTACTGAGTGCTAAAACTGTAGGCATGTGCTATACCACACCTAGGTGCTAGGGATCAAACCTGGGCCACGCCCTTCCTCAGCAAGCTCACCACCAACTACATTCCCCAGCTCTTTAAGCCTAGGTGTTTAAATAACATTTTGCTAATTCCCAAATATTCGTCTTTGCTATAAACAAGTTTCTCTTAGCATTATTTCACAGGAAACAATACAGAGGTAAAATAAACCATAAATAAAGACACTGTGAGCAAAGAAAAATAATAAAAAGAATCGCTAAAACTAACTCTTTCTGACAGCGACACAAAACTGTTCTTTAAATATTTATGTCTCTTAGTTTGGATTCTGTGGTTTATCTGTGTGTGAGTGTGCACACCTGACTGCAAGTACCAGCAAAGGCCAGAGGTATTGGATGCCCCCGAAGCTGGAGTTACAGGTCTTTGTGAGCTGCCTGATATGGGTGCTGGAAATTAAACTTGGGTCCTCTGAAAAAACAGGCCATGCTCTTATCCATTTGAGCCATCTCTCCAGCTCCCCTTTCCCCCATTTTTTGAGATAGGGTTTCTCTGTTGTAACTCTGGCTGTCCTGGAACTTACCCTGTAGACCAGGCTGGTCTCAAACTCAGAGAGCCACTAGCCTCAGCCTCCCCAGTGCTGGGATTTAGAGGTATGTGCCACCACTGCTCCCCAGCTCTCACTTTTAAGGAAAGCTAGTGAACAGGCACTCTAGGAGGGAATATAAGTGGGATTGAATTAGCATCTAATATCCAGAATGCTAACTGAGAAGGCTGGCAACTTGGAACAAAATCTACAGGCTTCTCTTTTCTGAACTACAATGGCAGAGATGACAGTAGCTTTCTCCTGGACAAATCAGAAGTCCAAATAGATTACTGACTTCTAGTTGCTTGACCTCATCTAGATACTATGAAGTCAAGACAATATTCAAGTACAGAATGTTCTCCAAAAAATTACGTCTGAAAAGTTCTAGAAAGTCACTATACCCATAATGGGTTCTTTGGTCTAAAAATTCCCTGAATCTGTTCATCAATGAATGAATACTTTTTAGGCTGGCAAGATGATCTGGGTAAAGGGACTTGCTGCCAAACCTGAGGACCCGAGTTTGATTCCCAGGACCCACATTAGAATTTCTCACATGTGCCATGGTGTGCATGTGCCTGTATACATACACATAATACAGTCATGCATAAATAAATATAATTTAAAAGTAAAATATTCTTTCTATAACATACCTATGGTTCTTGAGTTCTTCGACAGGGGAAACCTAAGAAGTTGTAGAACATACACACACACACACACACCAAAAGAAGAAGAAGAGGAAGAAGAAGAGAGGAGGAGGAAGAAAAAAAAGAAAAATCTTATTTAAAGGTTCATCAACATCTTCTTTTATTTAGGCAAAGTATACATGTTTGCTTATAAGAACATCTAGGAAAACTCCAACATAATGAGACAACAAAAGTTTCCAAAAGCAGTAGAACTTCAGACTTTTGGTTTCTCATTAACCTCCAATAATTAAGGAAGAGCTGGCGAGCTGGAGGCCATTAGTACATATACGTTATTTTTCCTCTTTACTTACTATTTGGTAAGTTTCCCCTTTGCATGTAGTGAGAGAAATTGAACATTTATTAGTTATATTTTCATTGGCTTCTTTCTCCAAAAAAAAAAAAAAAATACACCACAGTGGGCTGAGATGAAGTTTGGAGTTCTCTCGTATCATAGGTGGCACGTTGATTGACTACAATTGTCCGCACACACTCGCCAATTGAGAGGGTTTTGAGTCGACAACCTGTAATTCATGAATATCCTTGGAGTTTCACCATGGCTCCCCTTCTTTGGGTCCATTATAAGACCAGCAGGAGATCATGAACTACCAAAACTGTGGTTCTCTAAAACCAAAGAGCAGACCACAAAACAGAACTTTCTGATGGTTCCCAGAGCAAAGCGGGGTGAAGCTGTTTCATTCTGCACTCAGTGTTCAGCAGGCAGTATCAGTATAAAGACAGCCTCAGCCCCTGAGAAAAATCTATTTAAATGCCCCCCCCCCAGTTAAGGGGAGAGATTTCTACACACCAGGCAAAGGACCCACCACACATGCACAGGAAACAGCGTAAAAACACCCACGCAGACCACAGGCTCCACCAAACAACAGATAACTTCCTACCAAACATGAATTAAACCCAGCCCATACCTTAAACACTTTAAAACATAAACAGCCAGGTCTTGTGTTCACGTGCTTGGCGACAAAATGTTGCCCCCTTGTTGAATCAGCAGTGAGTTGGAAGGGTTCCCCAGGAGGAGCACAGAAGCCCCTGCTGTAGGCTAACCCCATTCACCTGAAGCTCTGAGAGCAATCGCTGGTTTCAGCACTGCGCTTGCTAACACCCGAGTATGGCTGCTGTTCTCCCCCCTGCTCCAGAGTCTGAGCCAGGCAACGCTGTTTCTACAATGAAGTCACGGTCCGCCAAAACCAAGAAGGCAACTTTGTAGAAAGACACCAGGAGGTCACCAGGGCAGGGCCCAGCCTCCTCTTCCTGCCTTGCTGGGTGGGTATACCACCCCCTCAGCTCCTCAGCAGATGGTTCTGCCTACACAGCTGTGCCTCAGCAACCACCCTGCGCCTTCTGTCTTAAGTCTGGTATGGGCTTCCTTCCTTCATCTTCTCTGTCACTAACTTTAATACGGATCTTTTGAAGAAGTATTTAAAAATGAAGCAGAGAGAAAGGCGCCCTTTCTGGAAACTCTCTGTGCTGGTTGTAAGCTAAAACAACAACAAACAGACAGACAACAACAACAACACAGGGTTGAGTTTTGCCTCAGATCCACACCAGAGACGTTGGCTCATTTGGTGAAGTGTCCTTGGCAATTTGAGGCTGAAATCTTCCTCTGTATGCAAGCAATACAGAAATGCTTATGGCCCGATGGAGGAGAACAGAGAGGAAGGCTGAGGGGAGAGAATCGACTTCTGACAGAGAGTCCCCAGTACCCATTCAGTAACCACAGCCCAAGACTGTGCCAGGTCTACAGTCACCGTGACTCACCGTTGAGGTGTTGTTATTCCTCCATACTGGTCCTGGCAATCCAAGTTAGCTGCTTGGTGACCCAGATTCAAAAGCTGCAGAGCAAACGAACGAAAGAGGAGTAAACTGTTGCAGGAATGGTGTTTCCAGAAGGCTGGGTGTCACTTACTGCTTCATAAATAATGAAGGACTGATAAATAATCCATTGCAAAGAAAGGACCCTCTTGTCACTTCGTATTTCCTTGCATTCTGCATCCATGGTGCCAGACATTAGCTGGGTAAATTAAATGAGGATTTGTTTACATTTACTTATTTGATATAGAGTACGTGTGTGTGTTTATGGTAAGGTGCGTATGTAGAAACTAGAGGACAGCTTGCCAGACTCAGGTCTTCCTTGTACCATGTAGGTCCTGGGAATTGAACTCAAATAGTAAGGTCTGGCAGCAAGCTCCTTTACCCACTGAGCTCTCTCCCTGGCCCATACACATTTATTGAAGGGATGGATCTATATTCATACAAAGTGTTAAATTTGCTTATTTCCCTCCATAAGATTTATGTATTTTCTTTATTTTATTTTATTTTTTTCTCGAGACAGGTTCTCACAGGGCTAGCCTGGAACTCATTGTGTAGCCCAGGCTAGTTTTCAAACTTAACAACAACCTGCTATCTCAGTTCACTGAGCGCTGGGATTACAAATGTGACCCACCACACCCAGCTTCATAAGTTTTGTATGAAGCATTTTTCCTGTGCATTTGGAAAGACAATTCAAAGTAAAATTTGTTAAATTATTTTATTGTTAAAACATTTTAATTGTAATCCCTTTTACACACACACACACACACACACACACACACACAGGTGTTAGGACTCAAATGCGGGACCTTGTACCTACAAGGCAAGTGCTATATACTGACCTACACTCTCAGTGCCACCATTTTCTCTTAAAGACAATTGTCCCCAGACTGTGGACTAACAGCTATGTCAGTGGCAAACAGTAAATCCCCCCTCCTTGTTTGTAATCAGATCAACACTGCTTTCCCTGGCTGATTATACCACAGCAAGAACTGTACACTAAAGACAGAACTCTATGTACAGTATTTTGGAAGCATAGTTTGGGGCTGGGGACATAGCCTAGTAGTATGTGCTTGCTTAGCATGCACAGGACCCCAGAGTTAATTCCTCAGTGGCACAGACACATACTGTTCATGCAAAGTAGACTTTCAAAAAAATATCATTCCACAAATATTTACTGTGCCCGGGCTGTGGGTTCTTTATGTAGAAACACAATGACAGCTTAAGTCCTCCTGTTTATTTTTATGTTGATTAAATAGGTATACCCAGAAATTCTTTGTAGAAATATGTGGCTTTGTGTGTACATTCTCTATTTTATAATTTTAAATGGCGATTGAGTTGTTTTTTTTTTTTCAGGAGAGTCAGGGATACATACAGACAGACCTTTTCTCTCAAAGAATAGCAACAACAAAGATTTATTCATGTGTTTTATATATGTGAGTGTTTTGCCTGAATTTATCTCTGGGTACCACAGACATGCCATGTGCCCACAGAGGCCAGAAAAGGGCATCAGCTCCCCTGCAACTGGAGTTACAGACAATTGTGAGCCATGTGGGTCCTAAGCAGATGATCTTTTGTTGCTGTTGTTGCTGTTTCATTTTTTAAAAATATTTTAGATTATGTTCTATTTTATGCATTGGAGTGCTTTGCCTGCACGTATGTCTGTGCATCACGTGCATGTCCACGGAAGTCAGCAGAGAGCATCAGATCCCCCGGAACTGGAGTTACAGATGGTTGTAAGCTACCATGTGGGTACTGAAAATTGAAACAGGCTGCTCTGGAAGGACAACAAATGCTCCTAACCACTGAGCCATCTCTCCAGCCCTTCCAACTTGGGTTTGAGACAGACTCTCTCACTGAACCATGGCTCACCGATTTGGCTAGACCTAGCTGGCCAGTTTTATTCCTACCTCTCCAGCGCTGAATACAAGACTACACCAACATGCCTGGCTTGCTCTTTCTCTCTCTCTTTCTATTTGTCCTGGGGATTGAACTCAGGGCCTTAGGCTTCTGAGGCAGGCACTTAACAAATGAGCCGCCTCCCTAACTCCAAGAGACTTGTCTTTTAACAAACCTCTAGCATTTTTTTTCCTCATGGACTCCTCCTGGCCTTTTTTGGGATACAAACTCCTTGGAGGTATCACTTATTTCTCATATCCTCTGTCTTTTCTGCCATTTTGTTCTTGTTTTGTTTATTTGCTTATTTTTTGTTTTGTTTTGTTTTGTTTTTCCAGACAGGGCTTCTCTGTTGTAACTCTGGCCGTCCTGGAACTCACTCTGCAGACCAGGCTGGCCTCGAACTCACAGAGATCCGCCTGCCTCTGCTAGAATGAAAGGCATGCCCTACTGCTGCCCCGCTTCTTTCTGCCTTTTATTCTTTCTTTCCTTTGTTCATTCCTTCCCCACAGTGGTCACAACCAGGTAAAGATTCATGAATGGGACCAAATTCCCGAGCAGTCTGCCTCTATCTTTCAAAGGGAAGACAGCTCAGAGGCCAAACAAATATGGACAGACTTGGCTATTACTGCTGTTTTTTCCTGTCCATGTCCCAAGAATATTTTTGACTTTTATTATTATTTTTATTTCTTTTTGTGGCACTGGAGATGAAACCCAGGGTCTCATACCTAACAAATATCCTTCCATGTTGCAATTTTAAATTGTGTGTGTGTGTCAGTACATGTATGAAGGTCAGAGGACAACTTGGGGAGTTATTTCTCTCCACCATGTGAGTCTTGGTGATCAAACTTAGGTTGTCAGGCTTGGAAGAAGTCACTTTCACCCACTGAGCCATCTCACTGGCCCCTGTCATCTGTGTGCATGTGTGTAGCATATACATACGTGTGCATGTTTGTACGTGTGCTTGCACGTGTGTATACAGTTATTTTCCTCTAGTCCTTCCTACCGTATTTTTTGAGACAGCCCTTCTCATATGGACTCATTGATTCAGGAAGTCTAGCTGGCTAGCTTCCCAGAGCTAGGATTATGGGCATATGCTACCACGCCTAGCTTTTTACATATGGGCCAGGGATCCAAACTCAGTGCCATCTCCTTAACCCCCAACTCCTATGTTTCTTTTTGTTTTGAGACAGTCTCTCAGCAACCTTCCCAGGCTGGCCTTGAGCTTTCTGTGTAGCCCAGGCATCCCCTGAACTTGCTAGTCAGCCTCCTACATATGAACATGTCTGGTTCATGAACCAAAATATGATTATTACCTGAGACCCAGCACACAGAGACCATTCCAAAAGCAAAAGTTCAACCAATGTCAAGTGTGAAGATATTTACTAGAAACAGAAACATTGTTTCATTCTTAGAGAAAGTCGCCTACATATGTATAAATGTCCCATTTACTCCAGGTTTGGAAACATTTCCAGAGAAGAAGTCTAGCAAATACATGTAACCAAAGTGGCTAAGTTACCAAAGTAAGATTGATTTTAGATCACTTGTGTTAATTTGCTTGAGTTTGTGTTAACCCTCCTCTCAGTTTGAGCCCACTCAGTCCTCCTGGAATTCTAGCTAGGTAGGCTATACTAGGCTGGCCATGGCCCCTCCCCCCAAACCTGTTTGATTCCTAAGGAGGTTGGGAATTCTGTGATGCTTTGGAACCCACGAGAGTCCACCTAGACTGATATTGGTTACACTAACAGAAAACCAATCACAAGCCGTGGCTGGGAAGACTCACCCCTAGGGATGGTTGTTGATATTGACAGAGATCAGTTGTGTTTATTGACTTGACTCAGCAGCTCAGGTAGTGTTATTGTGACATCAGAATACTTAACATTATTAAACAAAGCCAAGGGCAAAAAAAATAATAATGGAGATGGACAGGCTGAGTGGGAGATGGAAGCCTACGCTAAGGCCTTCCTACATCTGAAGTACTATTTGGCTCTAGGTTTAAGCTATTGGGAATTCTATCTTTTCCTTTATCCCAGATAAAGCGCCATGGCTTCTTGCACGTGGATTGATCAGGAAGTGTCATAACTGATGACAGCTGTCTGTAGCGAACTGTCATAAAGAAAAGCATTCTCCTAAGGGAAATGTCGGGGTTTTTTTTTTTTTACCCCCCTCTGAAAGATTAGTGCAGAGATGAAGGTACCAAAGAAATCATAGCCTCGACAGGTCAGCAGGAGTGATGACGTTCTTGTAGGCCAGTTTCCCTCTAAGGGCACGTGTTGTCTGGGCTTTCTTCCATCTGGAAATGGAGATGTTTAATTCTGAGATTGGGATGAGGGGTGGTGTGCATGTGTGGTGTGTGTGTGTGTGTGTGTGTGTGTGTGCGTGTACCTTGTTGGTAACTGGACGAAAGAAGTTTACACTGGACAGTTTGCTTTGAGCTACTACTCTGTGCTGAGCCTGGGGCCTGCTCCAGGACTCGACCTTCAGGAATGTCAACTCCAAGGAGATTTTATCAGCAGATCTCACCCAGTGAGTCTTTGGGTAGAAATGGTGCTGTTTTAGATCTCTGTCTGTCTCTATGTCTCTGTCTCTGTCTCTCTGCCTCTGTGTTTCTGTGTCTCCATGTCTGTCTCTGTCTCTCTGTCTCTCTATGTATATGCCAGAGGACAACCTTCAATGTTGTCCTTCAGGAGTTGTCTATCTTGTTCTTTAAGACAAGATCTCTCACTGGCCTGGAACTCACCATTTCTCTCACCTACTTGTGTGTGTGTGTGTGTGTGTGTGTGTGTGTGTGTGTGTGGCTTTAGGAGTCAAACTCAGGCCCTCATCCTAATGCAGAAGACAATTACCAGCTGAGCTATGTCCCCAGCCCTGTTTTAGACATTCCTACTTTACATGAAAGTCCTTGTTTTGGGGCTAGAGAGATGGCTCAGAGGTTAAGAGCACTGCTGTTCTTTCCAGACGACCTAAGTTCGGTTCCCAGCACCCACAGCAAAGCTCACACTTGCCCGTAACTCCAGTTCCAGGGAATCTGATGTCCTCTTCTGGCCTCTGCAGGTACCAGGCATGAAAGTGGCACACAGACATACATACAGGAAAAACATCCACTCACATAAAAACGTCCTTTCTTTGAGAATGACTTATCTAGTTGGGAATCATTGTTTCTTGTTTCTCATTCACTAATTCATTTATTGAATTTATATTTAGTCACTATTGTGTCTCATCATAGGAAATTAATACCCGAAAATCTCAGGCTATATCCTCAAAGTCAAAATTTGGTGACTTGATCAATGGATATCATCTGACAAAAATTCTAGTGTATTTAATTTTTTTAAATACTTTATTTTTATTTTATGTTCATTGGTGTGTTGCCTACATGTATGTCTGTGTGAGGGTGTCAGCTACCCTGGAACTGGAGTTACAGACAGTTGTGAGCTGCCATGTGGGTGCTGGGAATTGAACCCAGATCCTCTAATGCACTTAACTGCTGAGCCATCTCTCCAGCCCCAGGATATGTTTTTATTTTGTTTGCTTTGAGTAGTTTCTAGAACTCTTATTTGGAACCAGAGAAATGGCTCAGGAGTTAGGAGTGCTTGCTGCTCTGTCAGAGGACCTGAGTTCAGTTCCTGGCACCCACACTGGGTGGGGCAGAGGTAGGCAGATCTCTGTGAATTCTAGGCTATCCTGGTCTAGAGTTCCAAGACAGTCAGAGATACATAGTGAAACTCTGTCTTTAAAACAAACTCCTTTCATTTTTTTAATTAAATTTTTTTTCCTTTTCAAAGTACTAGCTCAAATAATTGTTTGGGTGGGATATCTATAATGAGTTAATTCTTTGACTTTGCTAAGATGGTCTTTTCATTCATTCTTGAGTTTTAACACAGTAGGACCTGAAATACAGGAAGATACTCTTCCACACCTCACCATGCCCGCTTTTTCCCTGTATTTTCTATCACTTTATCTTCCCATGCGATGTTTTGAGTACTTTCTTGTAATTTTTTTCCTTTTTAAAGTCCTAGCTCAAACAATAGTTTGAGTGGGATATCCATAATGAGTTAATTCTCTGTCTCTTTCTCTCTTTCTCTTTCTCTTTTCTCTCTCTCTCTTTTTTTTTTTTTTTTTTTTTTTTTTTTTGCTTTTTCGAGACAAGGTTTCTCTGTTGTAACTCTAGCTGTCCTGGTCTTACCCTGGCTGGCCTCAAACTCACAGAGATCCACCTGCCTCTGCCTCCCCAGTGCTGGGATTAACATCTGGTTTATGAATTTTCATTTTCAGTTCTGTATCGGTGGCTCCATAGCAGCTAAAAACTAAGCCACCCGTGACAAAAGGTGTGTCGTTTGCACCAAGAGTGGGAAACCACAGGATGCCGTGTGCTTTGTAAGCAGGAGAGGCGTGTCTGTTTGCTATTAGCAAGCACCTGCATTTGCACTGTGTCTATTTACTCGGCTCAGGGGATTTCAAATGCATGGTCTTCAGAGGTAGATGCTGCCATTACCCCACTCTGCAGGTAGGAAACTGACTCTTAGGCTAACATCGGAGAAACATAGTGTTGAAGCAGGGGTTTCAGAGAGATGTCTTCATTAAATCTGTTAGCCAACACTACCCCATGAGGTGGTTCTGCACGTAATGGATCTAAGACTTACCACCTGAGCTGCTTTCCCTAAACCCACGTGGTAGGAAAGGATTGACTTCTGCAAAGTCTGGAATTCACTACGTAGTGAATTCCAGGCTGGCCTTGAACTCACAGATCTGGCTGCCTCTGTCTCCCAAGTGTTGGCTCGCACCACTAACGCCTACCTAGCATTTTCTTCCAGATATCTCTTTTGTCTTACACTGGAATGTGGCTTTTCTTCCCATGCTGGATTTTAAGAATCAGAGTTGGACTCATGTGGGCTAGAGAGATGACTCAGCAATTAAGAGCACTGGCTGTTCTTCCAGAGGACCCAGGTTCAATTCCCAGCACCCACCTATAGGCAGCTCACACCTATCTATAACTCCAGTTCCAGGGCTTCTGACATCCTTACACAGATATACATGCAGGCAAGACACCAATGAACGTAAAATAAAAATAAATTATATATACACATATATACAGAGAGAGAAGGAGAAAGGGTTGGACTCATATTCACTTTATAGATTTCAGTAAGCCTTGCTTTGCCCCAGGTTTTCAACTATGTAACTTCACTGGTGGTGGCTTTAAAGTGTCTGCAGGTTCACAGTCTTCAAAAGGAAGAATCCATTTGTCTTCTCCTTCAGCAGAGCCAGACTTAAGAACTTCAATTCTAATCAGGAGTGTGCACCTTCTAGCATGAGGTCATAAGGCATCCTGGCCTTTTTGCTCTCTTGAACTGCTCACTCACTGTAGAGAAGCCAACTCTGTGGTGTAAGGACATCCAAGACCTATACAGGGGTCTGTACAATGAGACAGCAGAGCTTGCCAGCTGTGTGGATGGACCTTCCTAAGAGTAGATCCTCTTCCTCCTCCCCCTCCCCCCCTCCTCCTCCCAGGCAAACCTTCATAAAATCAAGGCTGACTGTAACCTCACAATAGACCAGAGTCAGAACTTCTCAGACTTACGCACCTCTGAATTCTAGATCCATAGACACTGCGTGAGATTGGGGCTGGGTTGAGAAACGAGCTTAAGCTGGGCAGTGGCAGCGCACACTTTTAGTCCTGGCACTTGAGAGGCAAAGGCAGGCGGATCTCTGTGAGTTCAAGGTCTACAGAGTTCCAGGACAGCCAGAGTTACAACAGAGAAGCCCTGTCTCAAAACAGAACAAAACAAAAAAGTTATAGAGGAGCAAGCTTGCATGGCCCTGGGTTTGACCCTTGGGAGGTGGAGGCAGGAGGATCAGAGAAGTTCAAGGTCATCCTTGGATATACAGTGAGTTTGAAGGCAGCCTAGGATACATGAGACCTTGTCTCAAACACAAACCAGATTGTGGAAGATGATGTTAATTGTTACACTGAGCCGATAGCCTAAGGATAATCCATCACATCGCAGCCACAAATATGCTGCACTGGTCACAAATGTATACCGTAGCACACATAAGAACTAGCATGAAATGTGGGTAAATTGGCATCTTCATTTCAAGGCGGCCCCGAGGGCAAGTGGTAGGGAGGTTAGGTTTCACATCCTCATTGTTGGGCAGTTTCTCCCGGCTCAGCAGTTGTTGCGGCTTAATATTCTTACTCTGGTGTTGACTAAGTAGGCTCGTCTTGTTTGTGGTTAACCACATGCTACATAGATTATGCAGATTCAGTGAGGGTTAGTTTAGCAAATCACACATATCTGTAGTTTAATTTGCTCACATTTTGTTTTTAAATCCAGGAAAAGGGATCTGTTGATCCTCAAACTTCCTGCTGGATAGGAAGACAGTGACACAGTGACACAGTGACACTATCATCTATCTACCTACCTACCTATCATCTATCTATCTATCATCTATCTATCTATCATCTATCTATCTATCATCTATCTATCTATCATCTATCTAATCTGTTTTTTGAGACAGGGTTTCTCTGTGTAGCCCTGGCTGTCCTGGAACTTGCTCTGTAGACCAGGCTGGCCTCAAATTCAGAGATCTGTTGCTTTTGCCTCCTGAATGCTAGAATGAAAGGTGTGAGTCACCATGCCCAGCTTCCCCCTACCTCTGTCTCTCTCTCTCTCTCTCCCTCTCTCTCCTTGAAACAAGGTCTCACTCTGTAGCCCCAGCTCACCTGAAACTCCTATGTACCCCAAGCTGACTTACAACTCACAGCAATCTTCCTACCTCAGTCTCTCAAATGTGAGGGTTACAAGTACGGGCCATCATGCCTGGCTTAGAGAGAAATTCCAGAAAAATCTCAGGGGGGTAAGCTGGCTCAGTGGGTAAAGGCATTTGTCACCAGGACTGAGTCTGAGCTCAGGATCCACGTGGTAGAACGAGAGAAGTGACTCCTGCGAGCTGTTCTCAGTCTTCCATACATATGCTGCGGGACACACCATCTCCATGATCTGATTTGGGCAGACTGCTTACAGGTGTCATAAACACCATTTCCATGTGTTAAAATCTAAATAGCTCGCTGGGCATAGAGGTGTATACCTTAATCCCAGGGGAAATAAATGCAGAAGTTCTGTGAGTTCCAGGACAGCCAGGTCTCAAAAAATGAAACAAATTAACAAAAATCTAAAGAGCTGAAGGCATTAGGGAAACTTGAGGTCAGCTGGTTCATATACAAACCCAAACCAAGTTTTTCATCAACAAGTTAATCTTATCTAGAGTCTCTTAGAAACTCTTTCCAAACTTACCTTTTAAACATCACTGTTTACAACCCTGGAGGAGAATTCCTAAAAAGGAAGCCGTGTCTGCAGAGAGCGATTGGCTGATGAGAATGTCAGTACTGTGGAGAGGCTGGAATATTGCACGCCCAAAGGTTAGTTACCTTGTCTTGAGCTAGCTCTAGCCCTCTGACCACTTCTGAATCTGAGCTAACATCCTGAGTCTATAGATAAAAACCTTTTAGGAATTTATTAACAGACCACTGGCTCCCACCAACCCAAAAGCTAAGAATGTCATCAGATAGCATCTTGGGCCTATAGAAAAGCTTCCCCCATCTCCCTGTACCTGCCTCTCTGATGCACCCAATATGTTTTAAACTTACGCTGATTTATGACTTTCTCTGTTCTGTAAAATGTCACAAAGAGGCTTTCACCCTGGAACATGAAATTTGGGGAAACCAAGGCTATGGTCACTCAAAATGGCTCCAGAATAAACTATCTCCTATTCCCTTTAATGAGAGCTGGCTTATTTATTTATTTATTTATTTATTTATTTATTTATTAATTCATTAATTAATTATTAATTATTTATTTATGCATCAACAAACATTCACTGTCCTATTAGTCTCCCAACATCTTCATAAATAGGGATTCCAGAGTTCCTTTCTCAGCATGAGAAATCACCGAGATGGCAGCTATGGCCTGCAGGCTTAGGTTAAGGTGACTGAGGCACAGCCTATTGTCTTCTGGAAGCTGGTCTTCTACCTGAGGACAGTTTGCAAGGATGCAGGTACCCAGTGGGCTTCCAGATGGGAAAGAATTATTTTACCAAGAATACACAGTGGTGTGTTGTGTGCGTGTGTATGTGTGTGTATGTGTGCGTGTGTAGGAACTAGATTCGCCTGTACACTATTCTGGAAACAATGTCAAATCTATATTCCCCTCTCCTTCCCCTCAGAGGATTATAGACAAATGACAAGTAAGTTAAACCATGGGGCATTGTTTTCAGCTCTTCCCTGGCACCTTCTTGATTTGTCCCCATGGGCAAGAGGGAACAGTAAGCTTCAGGACCTCTGCTGAAGAAGCTGTTGCTGTTGGAAATGGTTGTCTTTCTTTAGGCTAGGAGAAAACCTGACATGAATTGTTGTATATTGCAGATTTAGTGTTTGGCGTTAAAACATGGTCTTACGATGTAGACCCGACTCTGAACTTGCTCTGATCCTCCTGCCTCTGCTTCCCAAGTGCTGAAATTAAACCGTATGTCACCATCCCTTCCTTAGCTTTTTCTTCTTGGCTCTTAATCTGGGAGATGAGCTGTACATTACAGAAAGATGTATGTCACCGATACTGTAGTAAGTTTGGGCTGAATGAATACAAAAAGCTTTCAATCCAATTGTGTGCCAGAACCATATTGTCATTGGCATTTATTCCAAAAAGCAGTAAAAACTCTCATTCAATTACATCTTCTTTCAAGATCCTTTCATTACATGGACAGAAAGCTTTGCTTTTTAAATAGTTTAATTACATAAATAGGTAATTAGTAGTCTTCCCCCGTATTGTTTTAAGACTCAAAGAGTGTCTTTTAAAATAATTATTGCTTGGAGCAGTATAATTTAGAAGATAGTGTTTGCCTTTAATGATTCTAAAAGCTGTTTTATAAACAATTATTTTCTCCATAAGTCAATGCTGCTGTACCCAGCTTTTTACAGGAACACTGGGAGTCTGACCTCGGGTCTTCATGTTTAACAGCAAGCACTTTGCTGAGTGAACCATCTCCCCAAGCACTTGAACTATCTGAGTTATCAGTTTACTATTGGATCACACAGCTGCTTTCTTCCCTCAGCCTATTGTATAAAATTTGAGTTTTCCCTTCTCTTGGTTTATTTTCTCCTGGATGTCCACATTAGGTACTTGTTGGTGCAGACAGCATTGGCTCCATTTCCTGGGAACTTCAAAAAAGCTATTTTCCTACAGATATTCTATAAGGACATCTTTAGCACTGATCCACAGGTGGCAGGTCCTGATATTTGTTGTGAGGGACACGATTCATGTCCTACCTGCTCCAGAAGCCCCCTGGATTGCTGAGACAATGTTGTGGAAGTTTATTTTTAGTTGTGTTTAAAATATTGTTTTGTTCACTGTTGGGAAGGGCTGCTTAGTTATTGGCATTTTGCATTGTCTGCAGGTGTTAGATTTCTGTGGGGGTTGTTTAATTGCTAATGATCTGCATGTGTTATCAGTAGAACACCTGAGGAATTCTGGAAGAATAAAAACCCCTGAGCTCAGACACTTGGGGTTCCATGGTGCTGCCATGATGGTGGTTCCCTCTGCTGAGGTCTGACAGAGTTTGCATCTATGAAATGACTCCTTGTCTTCTTGATGAAACACCACACTGGCTAACTGCTACAGGTCATTCTACAGTTTGTCATATCACCCTACATATTGTTGTCTCCGATGACTGCCCTCTTCCAAGTGAAGCCCCTTCCAGGTCATGTTACCGGGCAGAACACAAAGGGGAGAGGCGAGCAGAAATGTGGGCTGAATCCTGGCTTTGCCGTGACTCCATCGCCAACCTCTTAGTGATGCTTGGCTCTCCATTTACCCAACACTTAATAACGCTGGGTGTTCATAGCACCTGAGCTGTCGGATGAGATTAAAGTGAACATCAGGTGTGTCTAGGACAGTGCCTAGGAGACACTAAGCCTTCAATAAATCAATAGACGTTAGCAGGCCTACTGACACCATAGGGATGTGCATGCACACAAACACAATTAAACTGGACCTGAAACAATAGCAGTGTGTGGGTATGTGGCCTCGAGGTCTACCTTGATGTCATTCCCCAGACATGTCCATGTGGCTTTTTGAGACAGAATCTCTCACTGGTCTGGGATTCATTGATTAGATTAAGCTGGTCAGCCAGTGAGTCCAGGGACACACCTATCTCTGCTTTCCCAGAGCTGAGATTACAAGTGTGCACCACCATGCCCAGCTTTCAAGAAAAAAACATTTTTTTTTTTTTAAATGTGGGTTCTGGGTATCGAACTCAGGTCCCCATGCTTGCACAGGTGACATCTTATTCACCGAGCTCTGACTCCACCCCATGGTAACGTTATTAAGGACAGACCATGCTTTAAAATCTCAATTAGACAGTTTGTATTCTAAAACACACACAATCTGTACCAATTAAATACAATAGAGTTGAAAGGGGGATATAAATTACAGCTTTTTTCCTTTTTGTTTTAAACACATGATAGTAAAATAACTACAGTCAGCTCACTATACACACAAAACAGCAGCTTTTCAATAAAATCTCCCGTGTCTCCCTCACCAATGCTAAGATTTTTGTTTTTTGTTTTTTTTAAAAAGTACAGCAGGCTGCACACATGCTCTCTCGCTTTCTCTCACAACACACGCGTAGCTGTACACAGAGGTCCATTGTACAGGCATCTACAGAATAAGTACATACAATATTCTTGTAAAACTTTTCACACACAATCCTACAATGTCTCTGCTTGCAGGAGAGTTTGCAAACGGAAAAACAAACAAAAAAAAAAGTCCGTATTCAACCCCCCCCCCCCTCAAGGTCACGTGCGAACCTATGCACTTGACAGCTCAGCCAATCTCTTCAGCATTTTCCAGAACCGAGCGAAATGGTAAAAGCACACCACAATGTCATCTACCAGTCTGAAACAAATCAATGAAGAAGCCCAATCCCCAAATCAAGATTCCCCTCTTCCCCCCAGTACCCCTCACCCACCGTTGGTACATCTTTGTGTTTGCTTATTGTAATACTGCCCTGCACATTCTGCCTGCTAGAGTGGGCAGAACGGGATATGGGAAATGCCAGGCTAGAGTAGGAGCCCCAGCCATTGTCTGCGTTCAGTATCAAGTCAGCAGGTATCGGACCCGGTGGAAGACCAAAGGTTACGGCTGTGAGATTTCTCAGTGTGCTTAGGAAACGGGACAAGGAACAGGGCAGTACACGGCTTAGTAGCCAAGGGATGTATGGCACCAGACGGGAGTGAGATTATATACTCACATAAAACAAGAGTGGACAGCAAAGACGTTCAGTCTCATAGAAGTTCTTTGGTTATAAAGAACAGCGCCTGCAACCTTTTCTGTAAAGAGGGATTTAGAACCTCATTCTTAGATACCAAAATATTTTTTTCATCTGCTCGTGTCAAAGCAGTCATCCAGGTCGCTTTGTAACAAAGTCCAGTACCTTGTGATTTTTGACAAATCACTTATCTGCATTTTAGTGTGCAGATATGTCTCCGAACAGACATACCATAGATACACAATTCATATACATAATATATATTATTTATAAAAAAAAAAAAAGGAAAGAAAAAAATCAGAGCATTGACTCCAGAGTCTGCACTAAGAACTGATTAAAAATGTACAAGAATAAAGTTTAAGTCTGTGGAGGTCTTTACACAGCGAGGGCATCTGTAGGAAGTACAAATGAAAATACTGCCACTTAGGTAAGCCGAGATTTTGGTTCTCTTCCTTTCTGGAAAGACCAGGGGTTGTGATTCGCCGTGTGACAAAGTGCTGCTTCTCCCACTGGGGATGTAGGGGTCGGGGGGAGTGTGGGGCTCCCCCCATGCTGGTCTGAGGTCGAGCTGGGTCACAGCTGTCTGAAGATGGGACACGTACTGTCCCAGGCTGGAACCAGTGGACAAAGCTGCCGAGCTGTGGCGTGCCGATGCGTGGCTGTCTCTTACCGAGTGGCCCTGGCTTCCTGAAATACAGAGGCTGGTGAGTTCAAGCTCCTTGTCCCCATTTCCCCACCTCCACATGGGGCCCATCCTCCAAGCAGCTTTCTGAAGGGTCAAACCCTAGACTGAATTCATTATGGAATCCCACTGAATGGGGTGAAGCTTCTGTGGAAAAGTAATCCACATTCTGAGTAATTTCAAGATTACGACAAAAAAATTTTAAGAGAAAAAAGTTCCCAGATAGACGTTTGGTTTCCTTTTATACCCTCCAAGTACTTGGAATCGAACCTAAGACCTCATGCACGCGAGGGAAACACTATACCATTGAGCTACATCCTCAGTCCTTTGAACAGCTGATATTGTATATGCGTATTTGTGGTACGTGTGTTTCATGTGCCTGTATATGAGGAAGCCACGGGACACTTGAGGGTTCTGCTCTATCATTCTTTGACGTCTCCCCCGGAGACAGGTAAACCTGAAGCTCACCAATTCAGACCGGCTGGCTGGCCAGCAGGCTCCCGGGTCCTCTTGCCTCTACCCCTCAACATTGAGATTATGGATCCGTATGGCCATGCCCAGCTTCTATGTGGAAGCTGAGGATTTGTAGTCAGACACTTAAGCTTGTATATCAAGAGTTTTTACTCCCCGAGCCATGTCTCATATAGATTTACTTATATAGAGACTTACTAAAAGCAATATAGAGACTGGGGTTGTAGCTTATGGCTAGCGTAGTGGCCTAGCATCCAAAAGCCCTTAGGTCCAATTTGTAGCACTGCAAAGGCAACCAACTCCAATATAGCAGAAATCCTAACGTAAAATACTCCCTCCCCACCTCCCCACAGAGTTTTTCTGCTGTAACCCTGGCTGTTCTGTAGACCAGGCTGGCCTCAAACTCACAGAGATCTGCCTGCCTCTGCCTTCCGAGTGCCCAGCAGAGCACCAATTTTTAAAAATCAATTCCACTCTAAAAAAATTGTGCTTTTGTAACATCATGTTTTAACATCTCTGGAATTCTGTGTTTCTCACAGTCAGGGATGCTTTGGTGTACTGCGGACACAACTCGAAGCCATGGACACGCTAGGTAAATGCTCCACCCCCGAGTTATACAACACCACCTGACAACTATGGTTGTTTTGATTCCCAAAGCAAAGCTGTTCTCCCACAGCCGGTGAGAAGGACCAGTTGTGAAATTGCTCCTGTGCTGGGCCTATCTCCTTAATCACAAACACGGGATGAAGCTTTCCTGAAACTCTCGCTGTGGTGAGAGGTTTGGAGGATTTGGTGGGCTGGTGTCCAGGAAGCTGCGGTCACTGAGGACATGGAGCCCGAAGGGCTGCCTGTGGTAATCATTACCTGGTCATTCTCTAGCTCGGAATGCAGCTGGTCCGCATCCGGGGGTCCGTCTGGGACACTTTGATAGTCTGTTTCATTTGGTCGATCCCTCCTAGTACTGGAGGGCTCTCCAACAGAATCATCTGCCAGACCATCAAAGTCTTTGCCATCAGACACACCCATGAACTCTGTGAAGGAATGGTCCTCCAATATATTCGTGGTGTGCTCTATCGTCACCTCTCCTGGGCAGAATTCTCTAGCTAGTTGGCCATTTTTGCTGGGGCCGACATCCAGTTCTGAACATGAAGCAGTCCTGCATGGCATTCTGGGATTTTTCTCAGGGAGGCTCTGGGGTGATGATGGGCTCCCCTTGGGTAAGGCACTGTTTTCCTTGAGTGGCATGGTGATTGTCTCATCCTTCCCTGAGCCTCTTTCTACTTCTGCAGGCTCTAGATGTGAAGCTGGTCTGAAGTCAGGCGCAAGTGACGATGATCTGGCGTGCTCGCTGCACCCAGCCTCCTTGGTCGGGATGGCTAGCTGGTCTGAGCTGTCACTGGAAGGGACTGCCATGTCAGACAGAGTGGCGTTGGAGGCACTGTGGGAGAAGTAGCCGCTGGTGAGGCTGCTGGTGGTAGGGCTACGAGACACTGCTTTCTCCAAGACTCTGGAGTCTGTCAGGTCCACTTTAGAAGAAGACCACTCCCTGTTCTCCAAACTGGCGTTGTAAACACTGAAGTCAGCAAACTCCACGGGCACATAAGGCTGTGCCTGCATCAGCTTTCTGCTAATAGCTTCCAGCTCACTTTCCTCCTCCTCAGAGTCCTACAGAAAGGAAGCCAAAGCTGGTCATTAGCTCCTTATAGCAATTGTCTGATTGAGACACACTGCAAATACTCTGCTAGTAAAGGCATTTCCCATCCCATCCTCATGTTCCCTCCTTCTCTCCCTCCCTCCCTTCCCTTTCACTAAGTGTAGCTCAGGCTGGCTTTGAATTCCTTATGTAAACTAGCTTTGACTGCCTTACCCTCCTCCCTCTACCTCCAAGAGCTGGGAATTATGGGTGAGCATCACCAGACCTAGCCTCGCTTTCCTTCTTAAGTCTGGTAGAATCTTCTCATCTACGGCAGTAAGTATCTTATTCTCAGAGACATGTGACTATAAACGCACTGTTGCCTAGCAGGAATGCGCTTATTTCCTCTGTGTTTGCTCAACGCTCCCTGGAAGGCCACCGGCCACTGGTTTAAGAAAAGGAACTGGATTGAAGGCCAATGTCAGCTGTGACACTTCCCCTTTTCTCAGTCAGTAAGCAGAGACATGGCCTGCCGAGGCAGAAGAGTGGGTTCCGTTGTTTGGTCTGACAAATTTCAACCTAGGGAAGCACAGCGCAAGAGATCCAGGTCACCTGTGAAAGTCTGTGAACTCAGCTACGAGGCTGGTATAAAGTCCAGAACTCTTGTACTTAGTATTTCTCTCTAAATAACACACCAACAATTCATTCATTACTGCTTTCCCGGGTCTGTGAGAAGCAGTTAGAGGTTTTGGCTAGAAAACAAGGAAGGTAGAGAGTGATTATAAAGAGAACTCTCCAGCAGTAAGTAGCTTGGGAGCTTGGCAAGGACTGATAAAGATACAAAAGATGGTATCAACTCAGTCTCTGCCAACAATGATATATTTATTCTTTTCATAAATATTTTTCTTTTCATTCTTTTCAGAATTATTACTATTCTTTCCGTAACTATTTAAAAATCTGTGGTGTTTGGGTCTATTTATTTTACGTATATGAGTGTTATGCATGTGCAAGTATGTCTGTATGTCAGCACCACATGAGTGCCTGCTGCCTGAAGGGGCCAGAAGAGGCCATTGCATCCCCACGAACTAGAGTTATGGATGGTTGTGAGCTGCCATGTGGGTGCTGGGAATTAAACTTGGGTCTTCCATGACAACAAGTACTCTTAACTGCTGAGCTATCTCTTCAGCCCTGTACTTAGAAATATTGTTAAGGACATTTAAAAGGCTCTATCTCTATCTATCTATCTATCTATCTATCTATCTATCTATCTATCTATCTATCTATCGTGTGTGTGTATCTAGTATCTATCTATCTATCTATCTATCGTGTGTGTGTGTGTGTGTGTGTGTGTGTGTGTGTGTGTGTGTGTTTGCACTTGCATGCCTTAGCACCTGTATGGAAGTCAGAGGACAACTTGTGGAAGATGGTTTCCTCTGTCTACAGAGAGTCCCAGGGACTGAACTCAGGTTGTTGACTGCAAGCGTCTCACCTGCTGAGCCATCTTGCCAGCCTGAGATATATATATATATATATATATAATTTGGGGTGGGAAAATAATTGACACTATCTAATCATATTAAGCTAATCTTCTGCATATCCAATGACACAGCAGACATCACTTTTATTTAAGAATAAAATATATACATATATAAACACGGGGGGGAGGGAGAAAGAGAGAGAGAGAGGGATATTTTGAGACCAGATTTCACACCGTAGCCAGACTGGCCTAGAGCTCACTACGTAGCCCACTTTGACTCAGAAACTGTGGCAATTCTCTTGCCTTAGCCTCCTGAACGCTGAGATTACAGGTGTGAGCCACCATGCCCAGCAATGCTTTTAAGATGTGACTTTCATTTAAGAACTATCCAACAAGCTCCTGCTGCGTTCCTGCGGCTGTCCTGAGAGTTGGGCATACCCATGCTGACTGAGAAGGGACATGGTTGCTCCCTTAGCAAAAGTACACCTTTGAGTCCTTATTCTGAGGACAGTCTGGACCCTACTAACTTAGAAACCTGAAAAATAGCATTACTCTCACCCCCCCCACTCAAAATGTCTGTACAATTATAACAACTAGATGACTGTAAAAATCCCAGAACCCAAACATCTGCCTTCCTCATTAAGTATGCACAGGGGGTGGGAATATTACTTCGATGAGAAAAAGAGGGAGGCCATCAAAATGTGGCAGGTGACTATTCATAAATAAATATAAATTTCATCTGTTGAATCTTATACTAATGTTTTCTTTTGTATCCCATAATATCATGATATTTAAATACCTCAAAAATAGCTTAATAGATCTGGGATGTGGGTGGGATGTACCCCAGTTGATCAAGTGCTTGCCTAGCGTGTGTTTGATCTCTAGCATTGCTGAAGCCAGGTTTGGTGGCACACACCTATACTCAAAGCACTCAGTTCAGAGCTTGGAAGATCAGAAGTAAAGGTCATCTTCAGATGTAGCTTGAGAACAGCCTGGGCTACATGAGACTCTGGCAAAAAAAAAAAAAAAAGAAAGAAAGAAAGAAAGGAAGGAAGGAAGGAAGGAAGGAAAAGTTAATACTCTTTATTGCCATTTCAACTTAAAATATTTCTTTATTATTTTTTTTAATGTATGAGCGCTCTATCTGCATGTACGCCTGCATGCCAGAAGAGGCATCTGATTCCATTATATATGGTTGTGAGCCACCATGCGGTTGCTGGGAATTGAACTCAGGACCTCTAGAAGAGCAGCTAGTGCTCTGAACCGCTGAGCCAGCTCACCAGCTCTAAAAATTAATTTTGAAAGTTTAAGAAATTTAACTGAGAGCTGGAAGTGCATTCAGCGACACAGGCTTAGGGCAGGCAAGGCCCCAGGTTCAATCCTTAGAACTCTTCTGTGGGGGAATTTTACTTTTAGTTATGTATAAAATAATTGTTTTGTGCACTGTTGGGTGAAGGGCTATCCTAGGTCTTGGTGTTTTGTATTGTCTGCAGGTGCTGGGTTTATGTGGGGGATGTTAATTAGTAATGATCTGCACGTGCTATCAGTAGAACACCCGAGGAGTTCTGAATCAAATAAAACACCTGAGCTCAGATGCTTGGGGTTCCACCGTGAGTATGGCACTAGCCATGACTGATGGTTCCCTCTGCTGAGGTCTGGAAGAGTTTGCACCAATGAATATGCCTCCTTGTCCTGTTTGTGTGAGCTGCCACAGCAGTGTACTACTACACTCTCCCAAAGAGGGGAAAATGAATACAAATTCCCTGAAGAAATCACCAATCTTAATTCCTTGGCTACTAAAAGATAAGTATCAATGATAAAGTTTATCAAGAATAAAGTTTCTGGAATTAACAAACAAAAATTTTGTCAAGGAAATACCTTGCCCTTGTACCTTTTTGTTTGGAGAAAGGTTTCACTGTGCAGCCCTGGCTGGCCTGGTTGTTGTTACATAGACCAGGCTGGTCTGGAACTCACAGAGACCAGCCTGCCTCTGCTTCCCCAGTGCTGAGATTAAAGGTGTGTGCCATCAGGCTCAGCTATTGCCCATATATCCTAATCTTTAGTTGCTTTTTAAATTAAATAACTCTTTTTCTTTTCTTTTTTTTTCTTTTAAGTAGGGCCAGTGAGATGGCTCAGCGGGTGACGGAGCTTGCTGCTAAGGCTGAGGACCCGAGTTCAATCCCTGTAACTCACATGGTGGAAAGAGAGAACCAATTCCTGTAAGTTGTCCTCTGACCTCCGCACGTGTGCTGTGGCAAGTGCACACCCACACGTGTACACGCGTGTACAAATAAATAAACATAATTTAAAAGTGTTTCCTTTAAAAAGTGGGTGGGGGCTATGTTGTGGTTTGAATGAGAATGGCTCCCATAGACTCATATGATTGAATATTTGGTCCTCAGTTGGTTGAAATGCTTGGGAAAGACTGAGGGGTGTGTTTTTGTGGAGGAGGTGTGTCACCAGCTTTGAGGTTTTTAATAGACTCATGGCATTTAAAGCTAGTTCTCTCTACCTCATACTTGGGGTCTGAGAAGTGAGCGCTCAGTTCTTCCTGCCATTATGACTTCACTTTGCCGTTATGGACGCCGACCCTCTAAAACCATGAGCCCAAATAAATGCTTTCTTTTGTAAGTTGCTTTGGTCATGGTTCTTTATCACAATGACAGAAAAGTAACTAAGACAGGCTCGGGGAGTGTAGCTCTCTGGTGAGGTGCTCACCGGTGTACACAAGGTACTGAGTTTGATCGATAGCATTATGAAAAGAAGGAAAATGAAACCAAACAGCAATGAAAGAATGCAGATGGGATTGGATGTTCCTCCCTGGGCTGTGGCGTTGGTAAAAGAACAGAGACTAGACAGACCTAGACAGACCGTCTCAATCATCAGCCCTTCCCTGTATTTTTAGATTCTGTATTCATCGTATTTAGACTGAGAATTGAATTTCAAGTGTCCCTACTCTTTATTTTTTTTTTAAATTTAAGCTATCAAAAATAATCCAACTCTCCAAGAGTACCCAATATAATGAGCCCCTAAAAAATTATTTGTTGTGCAAGGGAAAGCAGTTTTGCACATGAGGATTAGAGGTCTGGGGCCTCTCATCTTTCTAAGATACCGTTTGCTGGGTTACATCAGTGACCGTTAGTCGAACAGATGAGTTAATGAGTAGAAATGGGTAGAAATGTATCAAACTAAGATTTAAAAATTATTCCAAAAGGATGAAGGTGACCTTGGTGAACTTTATCCACGAACTCTAGGAGAGGAAGTTCAAACAGGAAACAGGCTACAGGCACGAGGATAACTTACGCCACAAAACAAAACCAAAAACCTCAGTAGGTAGTAAATGCTTTCCAACATTTAAAAGGAGATTAATGCTAGCTGGATGGTGGTGGTGGCGGCGGCACACGCCTTTAATCCCAGCACTTGGGAGGCAGAGGCAGGTGCATCTCTGAGTTCGAGGGCATTCTGGTTTACAGAGTGAGTTCTAGGCAGCTAGAGTTATAATAGAGAAACCCTGTGTCAAGCCCGCCCCCCCCCCCAAAAAAAAAGGAGATTAAGTTTGCTGGAGAAATGCCTTCAAGGAGGAAAAAGGAGTTTTCGGCTTACAATGCACATTGGGGACTTTAGTTAGGTAGAATATACCAAAATGTCATTTACCACCAAATCTTAAGGGACACTAAACTGGGCATCTTCCTACAAATGACATAAAACAAAAAACAAAAAACAAAAAACAAAAAACAAAAAAGGTTATAACCTGAACTAAATGTGGAGCATGAAGTCAAACTCCCAGGCTTCTCTGTAACTATCATCTTTGTGATTTGATATTCTTCCCATTTAACTTACCCAGGTGATATTTACATATAGAAAACTCATTTGGTTTTTTAAAAAAAAGAGGGACTAAAGCCAATTATCAAAGCAATGGCTCTTGGCAGGGAGGTTCACAGTGAATGCAGTTTCTGCCACCACTATAATCAATCAAAGGCTGTGGAGGGCAGCCAGAAATGGCCTGAGTGGAGGGCTGTCTGCCAGGAGCTCCCAGCACTTGTATGCATGGTCCTAGGGTGGAGAGGCAAAGGGCTGAACTGCACTCCGTTATGCTGAAGGCTGTGAATCTTTGTGCATGCTTTCAGCAACAGTGTGACTTGGGGCAAATTGCTCAATCACTCCAGACCTCTCTTTCTTAAGTGCAAGGAGAGGAGAAAGCCATAGGTTGCCTGGGCGAGACCAGAGAAGGATATCCTTGATACAGGGGAAAGGGCTGACTTTCTTCCTGCTATCTTTGTCACATGACTTAAAAAAAGACAAGCTCGAAGTTGGTCACAGTGGTACACATGTGTTTCCACAGCTACCGTGCAAGCTGAGGAGAGAGGATTGCAAGGCTGGGGCCAGCCTGGGCTACACAGTGAGACCAAAGCCAGCCTGGGAAACTTAGCAAGACCTTGTTTCAAAATAATAAAAAATAAAGGGCAGGGATATAGCCAGGTGACAGAGTGCTTGCTTGACACAAGCCCTGGGTTCCAAACCCTGGGTCACAGTTGGGGATAAAAAGAAAACATTATGGAAAACATAATGCTGTTGTTTTTTTTTTTAAAATCTTATTTATACAGGATGAAGCATAGACCTGCACATTTATCTATGCGATCAGACAGCTGAGCTACAAGAGTCAGACACAGCCAGGTATGGTGAGATAAGCCTGCAATCCCATGCTCGAGAGGCTAAAGCTCAAGAGGATTGCAAGTTCAAAGCCATCATGGGCTCTCTAGTGAACCCTATCTCAAAAAAACAAAAACAAAAGAAGAAACAAGACAAAAGAACAGCAAAAAAGGAAGGAAATAGCTCACATCCATTTAAAAGAAGGGAAATAAAACGCAAGCTTCCCAAGGAAAATAAAAATCCCAGCTCCAACAAGCCATATACTTTAGACTCTACCCAAACATCCCAGCAAACTGTCAAACAGAACAAAGTAGTGCAGCAGCCCCAGAGACAGCGCATGCTCAGCAGCTGTTTCTCCAAGGAGAGTAGAGGCAGCTTTCTCAAGTTAGATCCCAGCAAATAAGGTAGCATTCAACCTCCCAAAGCATCCGTATATGATGCAGAGCCCCGGTGTTGCTTGAGATGTCTTGGGTCAAGAGAAGCTGGTGCCATCCTCCACTCTGCCTGCTTGGGTGGGCTTCGTTTTAAACTCTTTAAAGGAAAGCCAGGAGAGTAACCATGGGGCAAGCTGTGCGAACTACACATCTGTGTGCTGGGTAGCACCAGAAGGGACGCCTGACAGTCTCTGGAAGGTATTGGACCAAAATAAAGGGTTTTAATTGTGTGTCTATATAACCCAGGGATGAGAGTCATGTCAGGCCCAGTCAGACACACAGCCAGACAATCTGATGGGGTAAAGGCACAGCCACTGGCCCTTTAAGTGCACCCAGTAGTTCTCTGTAACTGGACAGGGGATGGGCGACGTAAATGGGGGATGGCTCTTTAAGATCCATAGAGGTTAAGGAGCAGTCTCTGGCATGTACCCTCTTTCCCAGCAGAAGCTAGAGCAAACAAACAGAACTAGAAACAAGAGTGGATAAGAAAGGGTATGCCTCTTCTTCCTTCCCTATGTTAGAAATGAGGAGCCATTGCTTTATGACCAATTAGCAGCTCAGCATTCAGACGAAAGAGACCCACTGCATGAGCAGCTGAAGATGCGGTGAGTGTTTGTGCAGTGTGTGATGACATTAACGGATCTCACACTGATGCACCCATGAATGGATGCGACCCTGTTTAACTGGGAATGAGACTCCCCGCACCGCTCACACAGCAGACCACAGGCAGCAGTGGGCATCAAACAGCCTCCTCTTACTCCAGGCTGTCCCTCTTCACCCTCCCCCTTCAAGTCTAGGAAGCCACAGGGAGAGTAAAAGCAGAGAAATAAAATTACATGATTCTTTCTTGCAAAAACCTGCAAGTTTAAACAAAATTGGTTTTAAATTGCGGTATAATTTATAAACAAAAGTGCCGGGGATGCCAGAAGGTGGTGGCACAGGCCTTTAATCCCAGCACTCGGGAGGCAGAGGCAGGTAGATCTCTGAGTTCAAGGCCAGCCTGGTTTACAGAGTGAGTTCCAGGATAGTCAGGACTACACAAAGAAACCCTGTCTGAAAAAAAAAAAAAAAAAAAAAAAAAACGAAAACAAACAAACAAACAAACAAAAAACCCAAAAATTATCAGGGATAATGGTGTTTGAAAAATGACAATTTTAAACGTTTTCTTTCCTTTTCTTCATTTATTCAGAGACAGGAGCTAACTCTACAGTCCAGGCCAGCCTTGAACTTGTGATCTCTGGTGCGAGCCTCGCACTCCTCCCAGCACTTTGAATGCGCAGCTTTGGAACTGTGCTGGAGGAATAGGTTTTGCAGGCAGAGTTCCACCTCACTTGTGGTGCGTACACAGATAAGCCACTCTAAAAGCCAGGCCAAGAACAACCGGGTTGGAATGTATTGTGTCAGGTAGGTAACAAGAGCTACTGGATCTGGGGGGGGGGGGGGGGGTGAGGGTGAGGGCGATGACGACGGCAGAGCGGCTACAGACGACACGGTTATCGTGGTAGCAGCAACACAAGAAAGCTTTCAAACATACCTGCAGCTAAGTGCAGAATTACTTACGCAGAGTAAATGTAACTCCTCTAGGTAGATTAACTTCAGAATCTGGGCAATATGCACAGACGCAGTAGAGAGATTTTGGTATTAGTTAAACTGATCTTGCTATGCTATCCTTTACAATGAACAGAGCCCTCAAAGGTGCCTTTCCCCCTTTAGCTAAGGAAACTTAAAATGATGTGGAAGCGAGTTAAATAAAATAGAAAGAACACTTAGGAAAATCACCGGTCAAGGCTACATTCATGCAAAACGTCATTACCGAGAGTCTCGTTTCATTGGTACATTTCAACACACATCTTAATTTCGTGGAAAGCATTTGGAAGGCAGATTGCAAAAGGGCTTCCAACCCACCACCAGGCAATATGACGGGAACATTCCAGAACTTACAATCTTCTTCTCGGGTTTGCTATTGTGTTCTACTGGCATGCTGCTGCCATTGCTTCCTGGGGGCACAATGCAGCCAGGGTTATGTGCCTGAGATGGAGACATGCTCTGCAAAGGTTAAGACACACAGATGCATCACACACAAGAGACGATCACAGCCAAAATACCTACTAAGAACGTGCATGTTAGAAACAGCAGCAGCAACGCTTCCGTTACGTGTGAGTTAACGCAGCAGCCAATGTTACGGGTCAGAGTTAAACTATGGTGCAATCTGACTTGGAATACACATTTTCTGCGGCAAGACACATTATTAGTTTTTATCAATGAGCGAATACATAAAGGCCTGTCACGTTTTCAAAATACCTATAGGACACTTTTTTCTCTCTTCCAAGATTTAAAAAAGAACAAAAAAAAAAAAAAGACCCAAAGCCATCAAGGCAGAGGGGTACAACCATGGCAGTATTAATCAAAACGTCCTACCACGGCCCTACACGATCGAGAAAAAGGCTTCCGAGAATGGGCTCCACAGTGACGTAACCCATGCATGTTCACATGCAGCGTCCAGCACGAGACCGCAAACCGCTGCTCTCTGAAGACAGCACCATCCCATTCCGTTTGGCACAGTACAGAGGAGTCAAGCATTTACCTCTTGGCTTAGGAGAGGTCTCGCTTCGAGGGCTATCCTTTTTTTATGCTCCTCTCTTACAGGCATTAGGGGTTTGAAAAACTTTGGTGGCTGAGGAGAGAACGCTTTAAAAGGGCTGACTGTTAAGGCATGAGGATTCTCTGATGGACAACCTGAGGAAGACAAAAAGGACATGTGGTTACAGGTAACAGAGCGTGTTCCCAGACACACAGGAGCCAGGCAGCCATAACCCAGTGTCGGTCCCCGGCTTAAGGACGGATGTATTGATTGAGGAGTGATTGCATCATGAGAGCGCCAGCCTCATCAACAGAGACACACATCGATGAGTGCACAGTTCAATGCCGGAGGAAGCAGGGTCACTGGGGGATGCTTCCGAAGGGTGTATTTTGTCCCTGGTTTCGCCTCACTCCCTTGTTTCTTGAGGTGAGATGTATCCACTCACAGCCCCTTCCCACTGTGACGTTCTGCTCTGCCTCTGCTCCAAAGCATGAAGCAAGCTGACCCTGGAGTGAAACCTTTGAAACCAGGAGCCTAAATAAATCTTTCCTCCTTTAGGTTAATTCTTCTCAGGCAGCCTGTCACGGCAATGGAAAGTTAACACCCCTGGCCCTGGTAATATCTGACGTAACGGTGAAGATGATAGTGAATACTTAGTTCAGCACTCCAATGGATGCAGGCAAGAACAGCGAAAAATGAGGCTAGCGAGGTGGCTCAGGGAGTAAAGGCATTTGCCACCAAACCTGACCACCTGAGTTCAATGCCTGGGACCCACATGGTGGAAAGAGAGAACCGACTCTCCCAACTTGACCTGTGACCTGGACGTACGTGCCGTGACACACTCGCACCCCCACACGTGTGCAATATAAGCAAAATGAATGTAATAACAATGAAATAGAATAAAGATAAATCTTTATAGTTACAAAGAATTATTAAAGGGCTGGTCAGTGAGAACCAGAAATAAAAAAATGTAAACCCTCTTCACTTTTCTTTAAAATTATTATTATTAATTTTATGCATGTGTGTATTTTATCTGTCTGTATGTCTGGCAGCCACATGCATGCCTGGTGCCCAGAGAGGCCAGAAAAAGGTGCCAGGTCCCCTAGGATTGGAGTTTCAAATTATTTTAAGTGGCCACGTGGGAATCAAAGATGCAGGGAATGAAACCTAGGTCTTCTGCAACAGAGCCCGTGCTCTCAACCACCAAGCTATCTCTCCAGCCTCTTAACTCTTTACAAGACCCAGCTTATGCTCCATTTATCAGACCAATACCAGTTCAAACTGACTCTCCATCTCTGAATTCCCAAGGTCTTTATAATCTGCGGATGTATTCTGACATTTATCACTGGATATTCTATTTGGTATATATTATTTCCATGGATGTGTGTGTATAAATTTTTTTTCCTACACAGGGTTTCCTCTGTGTAGCCCTGTAGAACAGTCTGGCCTCCAACTCAGAGATCCACCTGCCTCTGCCTTCCAAATGCTGGGATGAAAGGCAGATGCCACCATGCCTACCTCCCATGGTTATATTTTAAAGGCAAACAGAAGTCCACTAGGTATACTCAGTGAATGAATATTATATACATTTTCTTATATGTCCCTTTTTCCTCGGGCTACTCAGCTTGGTGGGACTACGCTGATTTCTCACCTCGTTTGGCCTTTCTCTCCTTCAGTTCTCTTTCCAATTCCTGCTACACGGATTCTTGGTAGGCAAAGTATAAGACTAATAAGACAAAGTATAAGATGCTAATAGTTGACTCACATTTCCATAGGCTGCCTGTCTCCTCAAGGCACTGGGATACTTAGGTATAAGTATGTAAGAATGTTGCCACTGAGCAAATTCATTTCTGGTATCATTTATGAACCTGTGTAAAGTAGTAGAGTCAGGTTTCCTTAAACACTTGAGTATAAAAAGATGAGAGAGGTAGATACTCTTTTGGTTAAGAAAATTGAGCGAGAAGCACGTGTGCCTCAAAACAAGGTCAGAACATGACGGACCGAAAAGTGATTTGGAGAATTTTAAATCATATACAAAAAGTGTATTTTTAAATAATATACAAAAAGTATTCTTTCAGGCTGGAGAGAGAGCTCAGCAGCAGACTGTTTGCTGAGCATGCCTGAGGCTCTTGGTTTGATTCCCAGTACTACATACATACGCACAACTATGTATGTTGGACACCCAGCAAAAAGAAATCCAGTAAGTGAATGTGGGGTACTCTGGTCAAGAAGACAGTTTTTGGGCATCTGCTTAGGTGGAATTTGCCTTCACAGTCGAATTAAAAAGAAGTTATCACTGGAAGCAATCTCGCCACTACCTTCTTTGCTCCTGCGAGGCGAGTCCCTGGGTAAGGTCCCATAGCATGCAACATCTTGGTAACTGGAGCTGTAGTCAGACACGTCTAACTGGTTCTCAGGCCAGCCCTGCAAAGTACAAACATAGGTCAGCTGCAATGAAGTCACTCTAAAAAAAAAAAAATGGGGAAAGAAGCCTTGATTTCAGTTTCTGTTTCTCTCTTTCCTCCCCTCCTCCCTCCTCCTCCTCCTCTTGAGACAGGGTCGGGTCTCACACTCACAGAGATCCATATACCTCTGCCTCCCAAGCGCTGGGATTAAAGGCGTGCACCGCTATATCCAGCTCTTGTAGGTTTTTTTTTTCTTTCTTTCCCAAGACAGGGTTTCTCTGTTGTAACTCTGGCTGTCCTGGAACTCACTCTGTAGGCCAGGCTGGGCTCGAACTCACAGAGATCCGCCTGCCTCTGCCTCCGGAGTGCTGGGATTAAAGTCATGACCCTCACGTTCTCTGTGAAACCACCTTGGAAATCCTATGTGGCCCCATCCACCTCCCTCCCTGCAGGCAGTCACCTGCATTAATCTGACACATATCTGTGATGACCGGATAATATAAAGACCAGACAGACGAAAATACTCTTTAAGGAAGATTGCCCTTCTATTCCTAATTTTGCCTGGATAGCAGTATAAGCTGGGGATGTCTAAGGCAAACTCGATGGTTCGGTTATTTGAGGTAAGGCTGAGATTATAAGTTACAAATAGTCACAGACACTGGCAGGCTAACAGGGGAAACTCATACATCACAGGGGTTCATTTGACCTTCTGAAGAGGTGCTGCCTTAAGGACTAAAGTTTAAGTTTCTCAAGTATGAAAAAAAAATACACACACACACACACACACACACACACGCACGCACGCACACGCACACACACACATATATATATATGCACAGGCCAGAGCTGGAGAGAAGGCTCAGTGGTTAAAAGCACTTACTGCTCTTCAGTAAGTGCTCTTCACTTACTGACCTTAGTTCTACTCCCCATACCCACAAGTAGATTCAGAACTATCTGTCACCCCAGTTCTAGGGGGCGCCAGCGCCCTCTTCTGGCCTCTGTGTGCACTGCATGCAAACAGCGCACAGGCATACAGGTAGGCAAACACAATATAAAATACAATATCTTCAAAACACATACACACAGCTGCACATGCACATTCTGTCCTCAAGAACTTAGAAGGTGTTGATAAGCTAGTCTACTCCTACATACATACCTTATCATCTTCGTCAAAGCCAGAGAGATCCGGCCGACTAGAGGACACCTGGAAGAGAGGAACACTTTTAACCATATGATTCACTTATTTAATAATCATCTGTCCTTTTGAGACAGGGTTTCACTATGTGGTCCTTGCTGGTCTGGGACTTGCAGTGTCGTCCTGCCTCTGCCTCCTGAGTGTTGGCGTTAGAGGCGACCACCACGTACACCTATTAATTTTCTTTTTCTTTTATAAATTCTCTGACACAGATATGGCTGAAGTCTTGTGACCTTCTTCCTTCGTGCTGGTCTTCTAACACCAGACATCATGACTACTCTTGAATTGGGGTTTATTTCATCCACACACATTTCTGTAATAACACATGGACATATGTCCATAAAAATAAGCAGTATTACTACACACATTTTACACTTCATAAGTGCTATACTGCTATGTATGGAGTTTTATAGTGCAATGGTTTTTGGTCCCATTCTGCTATTGATGGCTATGTAGGCTGTTTCTAATATTTAAAAACTTTTTTTTTAATTTGACATTTGTTTGTGTGTCTGTGTGTACCATGGCATGAACACACAAGCCAGAGGACAAATCTCAGGGATGAGTTCTCTCCTTCACCCTCTGGATCCTGGGACTGATCTCAGGTTACCAGGTTGGTAGCAAACGCCCTTATCTGCTGAGCCATCTTGATGACCTGATTTTAATTTTCCTTTTCTCCTACAAAGTAGGATGAAGTAGGTGTGGTGGCATATACCTATAATCCTAGTTCTTAGGGAGGCGGAGGCAGGAGGATTATGAATTTGAGGCTGGCCAGGCTTACTTAGTCAGACTGACTAGAAACCCAAACAGAACACACCGAAACAGATCTGCTTTCTCTGTCCACTGCAGCTGCCTTTATGTCCTGGTTTCAGTCCTACCTAGCTTTTCTTTTTCTATTGCCTATTTCTGTTTTACGGGACAGCGTCTCACTAAGGTAGTCCAGGCTGGCCTCAAGCCTGCCATCCGCCTGCCTTAACCACCATGTGCCACCACCTCATGATCAGCTGGTTCCACATACGATCTGTGTATCTTTGAGACTCTCCACAACACACTTCTGGAGCACAGACTCTCAGCTGTACTAACCAGACACGTGAGTCGTCAACTCTGCTTTTCCAAAGAGTTTAAGGCAATCTTAGAAAACCCTGTTTTTTTTAAAAAAAATCTGTTTTGTTTGTTTACTTCTTTGTTTTAAAGTTCATTTGCTAGACTCTACATTAGTTGCTCCTTTCTAGTGACGTTTTTCCTGTAAAGTTATCCACATTTGGGACTTTGCTACCTGAGTCACTACATTCTCACTTAGTAGTTTTTGTTCATTTGTTTGTTTTGTATTCTCTTTAAATATTATTATCTAAAGCTAGATGTTGTAGAAGTTTATTCTTAGTTGTGTTTAAGATATTGTTTCGTGAACTGTTGGGTGAGGGGCTGCTTAGGTCTTGGCGTTTTGTGTTGTCGGCAGGTGTTGGTTGATGTGGGGTGTATTTGATTGCTCATGATCTGCACGTGCTATCAGTAGAACACCTGAGGAGTTCTGAATCAATAAAACAGTTGAACTCAGATGCTTGGGGTTCCACTGTTGAGTATAGCGCTTGCCGTGATGGTGATTCCCTCTGCTGAGGTCTGGCAAGGCTTACACCTATAAGTATGCCTTCTTGTCTCCTTGGTGAGTCCCCACGACAGCCTAACAGCCACAGCTAGAGCCTTGACAGACACAGACTCAACACTTTTAACAAATAGCTTTATAAGTGTTTTTTTCTTTACTTCATGTTTTGGTTCAGGACACATGTCCATTAAAGTCCTACCATTAATCAGGGTGCCCCATTCTTTTCTTTTATTTTTTTTAAAAGATTTCTACGTATCCCTGGCTAGCCTTGAACTTATAATTCTCCTTATAGCCCCTGAGTGCTGTGATTACAGGTGTGTACCACTGTACTGAGCTTAACACATTTATTTATCGTGTGTGTGTGTGTGTGTGTGTGAATGTGTTTCTTCTTTTCTCCTTTTGTAGTAATGAGGATTGAACCTGGGGCATTGTATATGCTGGGCAAATGCTCTACCACTGATCTATATCCGCAGCATAGGAGAATGCTTTCAATGTATAACAACGTATATGAGGCTCTCATTATCTACTCCGTGTGTGTGTAAGTGTGCTGTGCATGTGTGTGTGCACGTGTGCCTGCCTGTGTACATGCTCACACATGTAGAGGGCAGAGTTTTACTTCAGGTGTCTTTTTCTATTGCTTTCCAATTTACTTTTTTGAGACAGGGTCTTTAACTGAACTCCCAACTTGCCATCTTTGACTAGCCTGACTGGCCCACATACCCTGGGGATCCACTTGTCTCTGCACCCCTGTTACCAGGGTTACAAGAGCACACCACTGTGCCTGGCTTTTATATGGATGCTAGAGATCCAAACTCAGGTTCTCGTGGGTGTGCAGCAAGCACTTTACATACTAAGGTGTGTCCTGACCCCTTACTATCTACTTCCAATGCTCGCGTTCAGCAGTGACCTGTACGGTGGTGAGTGAGCGTGTTGGCCCTGTTTGCAATGTGGCCTGTTCTAAGACAGTTGTTCAGTCTTACATCATTTTCCGCCAATTCTTGAGATTAGGAAGGGAAGGAATCCTGGTTTTCCCTGGAAATACCACACCTTCACTCTGCTGCTCCTGGGCGGAGACTGCTTTGAAATGGTTTTAACACTAATTTGCCCTTGCTTCCCTGCTGCTAGAAGTCTTTTTGTCAAGGGAATTTTCTATATGGAATTGGTTGAGAATGAAAATCAGTACAGGCAATATCCTATGGGGAGCCTGGCTGTCTGGTGTGTACCCCTGTTATATAAACAAAGTCAGGCTCTGCACTTTCAGGTACCAACTCCAGTACTCCTGCTCCTACCGTTTAAGCTCCAACCTCATGTTGTCTCAGATTCCCCCCACACCCCAAATGCTGGAATAAGTCATATGAGCAGCAGCCCCCCGCCAGCATGAACTCACATTGTGGACGTTCGGTGTACTGAGGCTTCTCCGAATGTGCCGGGCTTTGGTGGAGAGAGCTTCCTTGACTGTGACGGCCTGTAAACACACAGCAAAGCAGAGATAATAGCTATGACTGTCTTATCGGATTATAAACGGAACATCTGCCTATTTTAGAAGATGCAGAAAAAAGAAATATAAAAACCACTTCAGTTGTACACACACACACACACCACTATTTATATGACTGGTACTGTGACCACGTGTGTTTAAAATAACAATAAACAAAAACAAACCCAATCTATCAAAAACATTAAGAATTTAAAACACAAACCAGGAAAGCTGCCAAGCAGAAGGCACGCTGGGAATTGAGGCACATGTGCAGAAACAAAACAAAGACACCGCTAAGAGGTGACGCTGTTAGGGTTTTACGTGTGTCATGACTTTGGTATATTTTACACTGAAAGGAGATTGTTTTGAGAACATTGATTGCATTTCTCCAGTCACCCAACATCCTGTCTATAAAGTCAGCCTCTGTTCCGAAGGAACATACACGTTACCTATTGGCTCTTAGCACCACCACTGAATTTATTATTATTATTATTATTACTGTTATTTAATAGATTTTTGATATGGAGGATCTCATGTAGCCTGGGATGGTCTCGAACTCACTACGTAGCCAAAGATAACTTCTGAACTTCCTGCTTCCATCTCACAAATGCTAAGATTACAAGTGCACACTGCCGCCATGTTCAGCTCATGCAGTACCAGAGTGCAAACCCAAGTTTTCAAGCATGCTAGGCAAGCCCTTGAGCAACTCTGAGTGCAATGTTTTAAATCAAATGTCCCACCGGCAACTCAGAAGCCTGAATATTGGGAATATAGTAGACAAAATAGGGGGTCCAACCTGAGAACTTTGGAATCAATCTACTTGGGCTCTACGCGGCTTTGCACCATTGCCTTGCTGTGTAACTTCTCCTGGCCTTGATTTTCTCTTTGGAAAAAATGAATGACAGCAGTACTTCATTCAAGGGTTACCTGGACAACTGAGCCACATAATGTACCTATATCATTTGAACGGAGTGCCTGGGGCCGAATGAGACAGCACACTCTGTAATCCCAGCACTTGAGAGGCAGAGGCAGGGGGACAGCCACAAGTTGGAGACTAGACGAGTGTACATACTGAGCTCTAAGCCAGGCAGGACTCTAGGTTAAGATCCTGTTATCAAAACAAGTGCACACACACACACACACACACACACACACACACACTCCCCCCTTTCTCCCTCTCCCCTCTCTCTCTCTTATCAGAGTACTTTCACTAAGGAAATGGCCACCCAAATTTTGAGGTCTTTGTTTCACATTCGCCCACTGGTGGGGAAGACCGGCAACCGCATCCTCAGGACCAGACAGCCAGCTACTCGCCTGCCGGAGCCGCTCCAGACTCAGAATGTTCTCCACCTGCAGCACGCCCCGTGTGTACTTCTCGATGTACGTCTCCCCATCCAAAGTGCCCTCGTTCTCACTCCGAGCTGCCAGGAGAGCTAGTGTTTCCCGGTCCTCGATCTCCTCGGTTGCCTGAAGGCACAGAAAGGAAGCAACTTTTACTGTCCACGACGTGCTTTTAAAGCTCAGGGAACATACACGCCTTACGTTCTTACACAGGAACACCCGAAGCAGCCGCAAGCGTTACCTTTGGTATATTGGATACTATCTCGTAGGTCACGCCGCAGGAGTAAAATATGTTTATCAGTGATATTCTTCTCTTCAAACTCTGAGTGAAACTCTGGTAGAAAAGGAAAGGAAAGCTGGATTAAACTGTGTGGCAAACGTAAGACAAATCTACTTCATATTCTACAAATTGGAAAAGTATTGTGAATGATTCAAGTAGTCTAGATACATTCGGGAAAACAGACAAAAAAGAACCGAACTTTAAAAAGTTGGGCATAAGGTGGTGGCGGCGCACACCTTTAACCCCACCACTTGGGAGGCAGAGGCAGGCGGATCTCAAGGCCAGCTTGAGTTCTAGGATGGCCAGGGCTATACAGAGAAACCTTGTCTCGAAAACCAAAAAAAATAAAAAGAAACGAACAAAAACTGGGCCAGGTGGCTCATATCTAAAACCCCAGTACTTGGCCGGCTGGAGGATTTCTTATCATTTTTCAAAGCTAGTCTGGGTAGCATAGTTAGGACAATGGGTTTGAGGACAGTCTGGCTTACAGAATGAGGCCTTGTCCCAAGTAACTAAAATTGGTAGATAAATAAAATAAGCAAATAAAAAAAAAAAAAAAAAGAGCAGAAAACAACAAAACCAGAAAAAAAAAAAACGAACCTAAAAATCCCGTCTCTGGTTGTTGGCAAGACGGCTCTGTGAGGAAAGGCATTTGTCTCCATGCCTGATGACCCCAGGATCAGGCGTGTACTGACCCCCCAACAAGTTGTCCCCCCCGTTTCCACACGTGCTTTGTAGCATGCAAGTGCACACACATACTAAATATACATATCAGTGTAATAAAACTTGCAAGACAGCTTGTCTCGGCCGGATACGGTGGTGCACACCTTTAATCCCAGCACTCAGGAGGCAGAGACAGGAGCATCTCTGTGAGCCTGGTCTGCAGAGGGAGCTTGGTACAGAGGGAGGCTGCACAGTGAGACCACTAGGAGCTTGGAAGTGCAACTGTGATTGGAGGGGAGGGGTCAGACCGGCACGGGTGTGGCATTCCCTGGGGTGTTTGTCTGTTTCCCCTCTGCTGACTGCCCTTCATAGCTCCAGGGCTGAGCCAGCTTTCCTGGCACAATCTGAAGAACATAAGGAGGTCAGTTTTGTTGACAGTACCTCTGACACGGATTTGGTAAAACGGTAGGTGCCTGCTTTGACCGACCACTAACATGACTGTGCCTCCTGTCTCACCTGACATAGTTACAGCCGCTGCCTGCGAGTGGTATAGTTTCTCTTTATATAGAAAAGGTTTAATTCATTTGTAGATGTGTATGTGTGTGCGCATATATGTGTAGGAGCCCTAGGAGGGCAGAAGACGGCGTCGGATCCCCGGGAGCTGGAGTTACAGTTGGACGCGAGTCACCTGACATGGGGTGCTGGGAACCAAACTCAAATTCCCTAGATGGTCAGCAAGTGCTCTTAGCTGCTGAGCCACGTCTCCAGCGCCAAGGATTATGGACCTAACCAGCGAACGTGGCGAGGTTAATGAGTTTGGGGCTAGCGTTTCCTTCCAGTCTTCATCTGGCCACCATGGTTACGGGTTCCGCCACCCCTGTTTACCACAGGAGATGATTCTGCCCTTGTACACGCCACGGCAAGTCAGTCTTGTCACTACCTGTTTGTTATAAATATTGGCAGCAATCCGCTTCCGTAACACTAACTCCATAGCTGCCGGGTGGCTGAGCTGGACTGTGGTCTTCACAATCAGGTAGATCCTTTCATTCTGCGGTGTGACCCGATTCAAGTGAACAGAATCGTGCACCGAGGAGTCCCAGGAGGCTGTGGCTGAAACCTGGGAAGTAGCAGAATGTCGGGGGTCAGAAGGAAGCCACGCCAGGGGGAGCGGTTTACGGGACATCCCGGAGAAAGAAAATCTGTTCTACTTGCTGTTACCAAATAGACTTCTTCTCTCATCTATTCTGAATGGTGACACAGAAGGCATTTTGTTCAAAGCCCTCGGACTCCTTCCCCAAAGCTGACCACAGCAGCTTATCAGGCTCATGGGAAGACACCCCCCCTCCTCCCCAGAGAGCCCTGAGCATAAATTACCTCGTCATCACTGTGCTTTATGATGGGCAGGTAGAAGAACTGACTGCCGTGCTCCTTGGGCAGGATGGAGTTCACACCAGACGCGTGGGGACCCACTAACTGCTCGTTGGCACTAAGGTCATCCGCTGACCATGTTCAAGGCACCCAGATGAAAACAGAGCAAAGAAAGTCAGCTTTTAAAAGCAAACACCAACATTTTAAAATACACGCTTTAAGCTTATTTCTCTACTTTATAATTATTTTGTATCAATTTGTTAAAATCAGCCTAAAAAGTAATGAGTTTCGTGATAGCATTTTCTCCTGTGAACCCCTTTCCTGCCCGCTGTCACGACACGTGCCTGTCCATCACCCTCTCTCTCTCCCCGTCCCCTGAGATCTCTCCTCTTTTCAGGATCTTCTTTCTACCCCCTGCTCCAACCCCTGTAACTCACACAATCTGCTTTTTACAAACTTAGTGGTCAGGGACTGAACCCCAGAACTTCTGCAGGCCGAACCCATGTCCTATCAACAGAGCTACAGCCTAGCCCCAAAATAGGCTTCTGGTGGAGGAAGTGTGCTCATATTTTTGTTTATTCTTTTATTCTGCAATTGAAATAGATACACAAAGATCCAAATAGCTAATATTGTTTTAAAATACAAGTATATTAGTCAAAAAGTAGCCTTACAAGCTTTCTATAAGATAGAGAAAGTATCTTCCATGTGTAGCCTTAGGACGAGTTATATATATATGTATTTGTTTGTTTTTTCCAGACAGGGTTTCTCTGTTGTAGCTCTGGCTGGCCTGGAACTCACTCTATAGACCAGGCTGGCTTCAAACTCACAGAGATCCACCTGCCTCTGCCACCCAAGTGCTGGGATTAAAGGCCTGCACCACGACCACCCAGCCAATTTTTTTTCCCCTGGTTTCTAATATTGTTTGCTGTTTTACTAAATTCACATTAAAACTGGGTGGTTTTTTTTTTTCTTTTTTTCTTTGTGACAAGGTATATGTAGCCCTGGCTGTCCTGGAACTCACTATGTAGACCAGGTTGGCCTCAAAATGATGGAGAGCCACCTGTGTCTACTCTTAAGGGCTGGGATTAAAGGCGTGTGCTACAGTGTCTGCTTTATTTCCTATTCATGGATTCTATTTTAAGAGTTCGTATGTAAGGGCTTATGCTTCTAAAGCACACTGAAAACCATTTTATCTTCCACCTAAGTCTCACACTCAAGAACGACTGTTATTCTTTTCAGTCTTAGAGCCTCTGTACATACTAGGTTAAGTGTTCTACTGCTAGGCTAAATATCCAGCTCTGTTCCCTTCAAAGTTTATTTATTTACGTGTGGACCTGTGTCTAAGGACAGGCTCATGGGGGCCACCGCACACATGTGGAGGTCAGAGGACAGCTCTTAGGAGTTAGTTTTCTCCTTCCATCTTGCAGCATCAAGGGACCAACTCAGGTAGTCGGGCACCTGTGCAAGTGCCTCTACCCGCTGAGCTTGGGTTGGACCTCATCCCAGACATACACGCAGAACTTTGTATTTTGAGACAGAATCTACTAAGTTACCCTAGCTGAAGTTTTTATCTTCTTGTCTCAGCTTCTCAAGTAGCTTGGAAGATGCCAGACCCCAAAACTATATTGGGGGAGGGGAGTGTAGATTGACCTTACGGCTTTATGCATGCTAGGATGGTGCTCTAGCACTGAGGAATATTCTCAGCTACAGAACAATTCCCAGTGCAAGGTGAGGGCACAGTCATTTATGGTCAGACATACAGACTCCTTAGCTCAAGCCAATCTTAACATAAGAGTCTCCAGGGTCCGCTCCTTTTGGAGGTGATGTTGACCATTCATATCTCAGAGCACGTGCTTTGTATTCTCATTTGCAGTCTCAATGCTCTGGATGCTTCATGTGAGATCACACAGCGACGACATTTCTCCTCCAGTGACCACACGCCACGTTTATGCGTGTGACCAGAGCCAAACTGTCACCTAGTATGCCATATCAGTAGTTACCAAAGTGATTGATGGGTCCGAATACCACAAGTCTGAAGAGCTGATGATCGTGGTTGACTTTGGTAATTTTGGGGTCGGTAAGGGCCTACTTACCATTCAGATCCAGGAAGAGAACCGGTATGTGGGTTTCCATTCCGGGAGGTGGGACCCTGCATTTAACAATAAGGTTTAGTCAGAAGGACATGTGTTTTATATTTTGATAATTAACAAAGCACTGCAGAGCCACGGGAGCAGAAGGGGCCCACTGTGGGGCTGAGGAGCCTACACCTGTCATACACTTCCTTATTATCTCTATTTTGTTGTGTGCGTGCCTGTGTGTGTGAGCGGGCACATCGCCACGGCGCAGGACAACTTGCAGGAGTCAGTTCTCTCCTTCCACCACGTGAGGCCAGGGAGTAAACTTAGGTTGTTAGGCTTGATAGCAAGAACTGCTAAGCCATATCTCCAGCCCCTACCATTTTTAATTTCTCAGGGTAAACTTTGTTGTAAAAAACACATCATTCTTTTGACTACCATGTTGACACAAGTCATGGGAATTATTATATCATATAAAAGAACTGCCAGTCATATGCATTACATGTGACTAACTAAAACAAAGATTATTTGAAGCCTTTCTTTTTTTTTTTTTCCCCCCTAAAGATCTATATAACTTACTTATGAGTGCTCTATCTGTGTGTACACCTACATGCCAGAGGGGGGCATCAGACCCCATTACAGATGGTTGTGAGCCACCATGTGGTTGCTGGGAATTGAACTCAGGACCCCTGGAAGAGCAGCCAGTGCTCCTAACCGCAAAGCCACCTCCCCAGCTATTTGAAGCTTTCCAGGGGCTGAAGAGATGGCTCAGTGATTAAGAGCACTTGCTCCTCTTTCAGCGGACTCGGGTTCAGTTCCCAGCACCCCACTGTGACTCATAACTTTCTATAACTCTAGTTCCAGGGGATCTGATACCCTCTCCTGGCCTCTTCAGGACCAGGCACACATGTGGTACTTATAACATACATGTAGGCAAAACATTTATACAACTAAAAGTTAAAAATAAATGAAGCCGGGCAGCGGTGGTGCACGCCTTTAATTCCAGCAGTTGGCAGGCAGAGGCAGGTGGATCTCTGTGAGTTCGAGGCCAGCCTGGTCTACAGAGTGAGTTCCAGGACAGCCAGAGTTACAACGGAGAAACCTTATCTCAAACAAACAAATAAACAAACAACCACATAATAATAATAATAATAATAATAATAATAATAATAATAATAATAATAATAAATAAGTGAATAATTTTTTTAAAGAAAAGAAACCATTTCAGCCATCGAGACTAAGGACAGGAGTGTTATTAGAGGGAAGGAGATGGATCAGAACCTAGAGGAAGTAAATAAACAAAAGGGACAATAAGACAGAAAACTCCCAGGGAGTGAGCATGCTCCGTGAAAGGAGGTGGTGTACGCGGCAGAGACCAGGTATGTGTACTGCTCAAATTGGCCCCGCTTTATCAGAATTACCTCATGGGGAGCCCTGTCTTACCTGTCCTCTCCTGAATCAGACCCAGGGTGGCACCTAGGCTGGGACCCAGGGTGACATTTTATGAATACACAAGATGGCGTGAGGCTGGAGAACCTATCACATTAGAGAGGTTAGGGTGAGGAGGGCTGACTAAGGAGGGCTTTGAGGAACGGTGAGGTCAGACCGCCCACAGGGAGCAGCCTGCAGAGAGACAGGGACGGCACCCTTCACACAGGACTCCAACACAAAGGCTGGAAGTTCCACGCCTGCAGACTCGGGTTCTCCCATTTCCTCAAGAAGGACGGGAACGAGATCCTACTTCCGCTCTCAAGAGAGACAGAAGTACCACGCATGTGCCTAAATCTGTCTAGAGCAGATCTGGACACGAGCGTTCTGTGTTCAAAGGGGGTGCTGAGTTTTCTCCTGACCACTCAGAACAAAGGCTGGGCGTGTAGCTCAGCGCCAGAGCGCTCGCCTCACAGGAAGGAGGCCCTGGGTTTGATTCCAGCGCTGCAAACGCAAAACACAAGCAACGGCAGCAAAAAAGGGCAAGGACTCCTCAACAATAACAACAAAAAAATCCAAACGATATATAGACAAATATATAAACAAAAACAATATACATGTTGAGGACAATTATATGTACGTTGTTTTTCTAGGGAGAATCAGAATCAACAGAGCTGCCATTAAATAAATACCCACAAAAGGCATGTTATATGCAAAATAGTATAATATACAGGCTATATCCCAGTGAACAAGCCTCCTTATATGCACTGCCTCACAACGATACCAAAGCCACCGTTCCACTTACCTATCAGAAATAAAGGCAAAAAGGAGTTCAAGAAATGCAACTAAGGGACCGTGGCTAAGTTGAACTAAGGGACCGTGGCTAAGTTGGTAGAATAGTTGCACAAAGCCCTGGGTTCAGGCCCCAGCACTGCATAAAATGGGTGCAATGGGTTATACCTATAACCCAGCACTTGGGAGGTGGAGACAGAAGGACCAGAAGTTTAAGGTCATCTTTGGTTGCCCATCAAGTTTGAGGCTACATGGGATACATGAGACGCTATCTCCCTACCCACTCAAAACAAACAAACAAACAAGAGCTGAAACTGGACACTAAATCCAGGTCATTTCTTTCATTCCAGACATGAGGACAGACAGCAGGCTGGTTCTTAAGAGGAGACAAAGTACCAGCTGGGTGCTTAGGTTACACTACTGATCACATCACACTTGAGTACTTACTCTATACCATTAATACTGGCCAAACTAAACATATGGCATGGCCAATAAGATACATTCCCTGTGTTCTTCCAGTGTATTACTTTGAAACTTCCTCCTAGCCCAGGATACTTTGAAACCTCCTTGTCAGCCTAGAGAGAGGAGACGGGGGATCTGAGCTGCTTATTCAGAGGAAGGGGGGAACGCATCTTACTCCCAGTCAGGTCAGCTTTGGGAGAAGCTGGCTGTGGTGGTGAAAGTTACTAAGTAAGGACTGAATGCCAGAGATAGGTGGGCTTCCCTCAGCTGCAGCTAGTCGATCCTGGAAAGCTAACTACACAGCTCTCGCCACAGGCGATGCTCAGCACCCTGCCAGACCTGCAGGGTGGCCTTACCAGTCAGCAGGTGCCCCGGGGATCCCACTGCCGGGGGCAGGCACCAGCACCGCGTTCCTCTCCTCCGTCAGCCCCACCCACTGCTCCACGAGCCTGGTTTCCCGCTCCATGTCGTCTTCTGTTTTCTCTGTAGAATGACAAGACATGAGTGACAGCAAAAGAGGAGGGACAACTGCTGAATCTAACACAACTTAGATTTTCACTCTGGGACATCCAAAAGGGTTTCTATGTCTACTGTGTTCCAAGGAAGGAAGCGGTGCTTTGAAGACCAAGCGTGAACATCCAGATTGAGATAGGATATGACATCAGCTTCAGGTAGCAGAAGCCAGAGAAATACAGGAGGAGCAGGAGAGTGGCCAGAGGGTGGGGGTTGTGTTACTGACGCTGACCTGGGGAAGGCTCAGGAGCACACACACCACATCTACTTTACACGCTTGCTGGAATGATCCAGTTTATTAACGGGTGTGACGTGGCTTATGAAATGACCAGCCACGTGACAATGACAGAGGATTTAAAAAGCACCGTACACCTCGCTCTGTAAGATCTTTTATTTTCCTCCATGTTCGTTGTGAAAAGGATTTTGCTGGACACGTTTTTAAATCTTCATGCTCCTAACTCAGTTCTGGGGTTCCCTAGATCTGTTCATTGACTTTTCATCAGTGGACTAGGCACACACACAAACCTTTACCACACACTGGGATAGGATGGTTTACCAAGGAGAATTTTGTTGACATGGAATGGAGCAACATCCATGCGTACTGCTACAACATTAAGTACCATAATTGACCATGAAGTCTAGCTGAGAGCACAAGGTTGTTTCTTTATTTGAGACAGGGGTTTCACTATGCAGCCTTGGCTGGTCTGGAACTGACTATGTAGATCATGCTTGCCTTGAGCTCCCAGATATCCACCTGTCTCCCAAGAGCTGGGATTAAAGGTATGAACTGCTACACTTAGCTCACAAGGATACCTTTTTTACTTTCTCTTTTTTGTCACTGTACAACATTGAAAAAGCTTCTCCTGGCAGAGTTTCATCCCATGTACATATTTTTTAATATTTATTTATTTTGCGTGTGGGATGGGACACGAGCGTGTCACAGCACATGTGGACATCACAGGGCAGCTTGTGAGAGTTGGTTCTCTCCTTCTACCGTGTGGGCTCTAGGGACTGAACTCCTTTTGCCAGGCTCGGTGGCAAGCACCTTTATCTGCTGAGCCATTTCCTGGACCCCGTCACGTACCTTTTTTATTGCTGACTTTTTTAATCTGTTCATCTAAGTATTCCCGCCGTTTGATGAGTGCATCTGACCATCTCTCTCTTACACAGTTCAAGTCTTCTTCCTGACAAGAGAGGAAGTTTTTCTTTATCTATAGAATATGTAGACAAATCATTCCTTTGGTATAAAAAAAAGTTATTTAAATAGATTGGGGAACTTTTCATTAGGAAAGGCCATTGAATGTCAGTGATTAATACGTGAGAAAGCAGAGGTCATAGAATACTCCATGCTGACTAAAGATGCTGGTACCCAGAAGTCAGATCCTCTGGATCTTCAGAAGGATAGTTACACTAAATGGCAAGACAAGCTCAAACGATGCTAGAACAGATGATTTTTATGCTGTGTGCGCGCACCCATGTCTGTGTGCATTTGCATGGCAGAGATCCATTGCAAGATATGATTCCAAGCAGAAGGATACCATAAGCAAAGCTCAAAGCACAGAACATCAAATGGTAGGCAGACAGGCATTTATGTAGTTCATAGTTCAATGGCCTTATTATTAATATGTGATTTTTCTGGAATGAAAAGAATAGGTCATCAGAACACCTTCCGAACTTCCTGCAAAGACTTTACAGCCAACCGCCACCAATGAGGATAACCAAAAATCTCTCATGCAAAAACTCCACATGCAGTCAGCCATGCTCAAGGAAATCCCAGAAGCAGTTGCTGGACTCCACTGTGAACATGGCAGGAAGCACGCCCAAAGCCATGAGGTGTTAGTTGATGGCACAGCTGAGACCTAAGGGCAGACTGACCTTGCCAAGGTCTGTTTTTATTTACTTTCATCCTTTCTTAGTAAAATTATGAGCAGGGAAGAAAAACCATCACTTCTATCCCAGATGCCCTTGGTCTAATTCTCCTAATAAGGACGACCTGATACTAAGAGCAGACAGTGAGAACTCTGAAGCTTTTCCAACAGCACCCCTACAGTTGACAGAGAGGAAGGCTCACTGAGAACCCATCCTTCTAATCGGAATGGGAGAGCAGCGCGAAGACTGGGAACTCATGCCTGAGACTTTCAACCAAGCTGGCTACTCTGACCACGACCCCGCCACCATCCACGGTTGTCAGGCTAGTCGGGGTTGACAGGATATGTATGTCACATCTGCTCATCCCTTTGCTTCCATTTCCACCAAGAGAAAGCTGCTATTTAAATTCTCAACACGATGAACTAAGCTCGATCCTAATGAGAGGGGAACCTGGTTGAATAAAACAAAACAAAGCTCTGTGCGTAGTCTCCAAGCTTGTTGTCCAATAAAAGTGTTTTTGTTTTGTTCTTTTAAGTTAAATGGCATTTAGAGTTGACACTAATCTTCCAGAAGTGAGAGGCAAAGTGCAGTTTAGTAGGGGAAAGACAGGAATGGACCAAAAAGACTGCGAATGGTCAGCAGTGTGCTTCTTGTGATCATTCATATTGATCCAGCCGTCATGGTCTCCCTCAGCAAGGCTTTACTAGCTGGCCACGGGGGCCAGCACAGCCAACAGTGCAGTGCTGGTTACGAGATTTGGAAGTGACAGGAAAATCGTGTCCTTGATCACACACAAAGCATAATCAAAAGCGAGTGGCGAACGGCACATTCTCCCTCTGTGACCCTGATTCCACCTCCCTGGCCTCTGCTTTGCGAAGGCTGGCAATTAGCGAGAGCTGTGCCCCATGCACGGGATTGACAGCAGCAGCAATACCTGATAACTATCCATATCATCGCCATCCTCCTCATCTCTCTGGTGGGGGAGAAAATAAACGTAAAGGACATGCATTTTGTTTTCTCAAACAGCACACAGGGAAAATAATACGTTACAGAGGGCGCCTCACACAACAGCAGCACCATAAAACATTTCACTGAATCCCCAAAAGGTTAGGAAGGATTAAATCAGTCTGTCCATCCCTCCGTCTGACCGTCGGTCCATCCATGCCTCTCCTTCCCCCTCTCTGTGGATGTGTGTTTTTATGTGTGTGAGAAAGAATAACTTTTTTTTTTTTTTCCAAGACAAGGTTTCTCTGTTGTAACTCTGGCTGTCCCAGAACTCACTCTGTAGACCAGGCTGGCCTCGAACTCACAGAGATCCACCTGCCTCTGCCTCCGGAGTGCTGGGATTAAAGGTGTGCACCACCACCACCCAGCGGGAGAGGATAACTTTGAGAATCATTTCTCTCCTTCCACCATGTGGGTCCTGGGGCTCAAACCCAGGTTGTCAGGCTTGGAGGCAAATGTCTTTGCCATTGAGTCATTTTAACACCCCAAGCATTTTCTAAGTTAAGAAAAAAAGGTATTTCCAAAGAGAATTCTCTTAGATAAGGATTGAAAGGAATATCCCTGGGCCAGGCCATCTGTCACTGCCATCAATGACAGGTATTCCAGGTATGCTGGCTGAGGTTTGGAATGATCTTAGCAAGACAGAATGACTAGCCTGTTTGTGGACGTGTATTTTTACTTATGTATAAAATAATTACTTTGTGCACTGATGGAGGAAGGCCTTGGCATTTTGTATTGTCTGCAGGTGTTGGATTTATATGGGGGATGTTTGATTGCTCATGATCTGCATGTGCTATCAGTAGAACACCTGAGGAGTTCTGGATCAATAAAAACACCTGAGCTGGGACACTCAGGGTCCCACTGTCCAGCCCGGCGCTGGCCAGGATAGTGGCTCCTTCTGCTGAGGTCCGGCAGGGTTTGCACCTAAGAGATAAGCCTCCGTGTCTCCTTGCTGACATGGCCCACCAGCGTTACTACTACACTAACCAAAAAAGGACTTTAGAGATTGTCTTCTCCCCCAGACCCTATTGGATGCAATTGCTAATCCACGGTTCACACGGATGGCTGCTCAAGACAGAAGCTGGGCCTCTAGGTTCTTTCCCCAGCAGCCATTCCTGGGAGTTCATCACTCACAGGGCTGAAGTTGCCACAGGAATGCCTGGGGACCTGAGACTAAAGGCATGTAAGGTCATGTGTTCACTACTGCAGGGGAAGCTGAGCCACTGGAATGCATACATTATCAACGTCCTCTGTGGATGGATCACAACTGCCCCAAAGGCACGGCTGCATTTCACAATCGTCACACAAAGTAGCAATTTCCGTAAAAACATTAAGCAAGACAAAAATCTGAAAATAGGAGTTTGGGTAGAAACAATTTTCCTCAGAAAGGAGACTACAGAAACTCTGGATCCGTCATTATCGTCGTCACTGCCGTCCCTTCAGAGACGGGGTCTCACTGTGCAGCGCTGGTTGGTCTGGAACTCACTATGTGGACCAGGCTGGCCTCGAACCTATGGAGGTCCTTCTGCCTCTGCTTCCTGAATTTTGGAATTACAAGAGTGCTCCACTCTTCCCAGTGAAATCGTTTAGTTAAATTTATAACAATCTGTTTTTTAGTGACATGAGAAAAAAAAAAAGACTCATTAAAATGTAGTTAAGATTATTTTCACACATACTGTTCAAAATGCATGACTTTTAAAGTCTGGTTGTTATCACTAGCAGTTGTAAGATTAATGTATTAAGTGGGAGTGGAATGATGTAAGAATTTATCTTGAATTGATTTTCATTATGAGTGTCAAACAACAGACAATTGTAACGTAGCATTACAATTATGACTAAAGAGGTACTTTCAACAACCAAAACTTAGCCTGAGGTTCTAGGCTATAATACTGTTGTACACTGTATTGACTTCAGACACCAGGACAGAATAATTGTAAAGTACTGAACCACCACCACCACCACCACCAACAGGCTATAGCTATGACCTTGAGCATGGGGGTTGGGGGGGTGGGCTTTAAAATGATCACAGCTTGATTCTGTATAGCTAATAACAGCTTTTCTCTTGAGGTGCTGACAACTGAGCCCAGAATTTCACATATGTTTATGATAAGCACGTGTTTTACCATGCAGACATGTACCACCTAGCCCGGGTAGTATGCTCCTGAAACAGCATGAGCCACTGGGCTACAGCTAATTTTTTTTCAAATGCACATTTTTAGCAAAAAAACAAACAAACAAAACCAGTTCCTTTTGTTGTTGTTCTTTTTTTTTTTTTGAGACCGGGCGTCACTATGTCCCCCTGGCTTGCCTGGAATTTGCTGTGTGGAACAGGCTGGACTTGAACTCACAGAAGAGATCAGATTGCCTCTGTTCCCTGGAGGTGTGAGCCACCGTGTCCAGAGTGGAAAAATCAGTTTTATCTCAAGAGGCACAGCTATGTAAAAAATTACAAATAGGGGCCAGAGATGGCTCCATGGTGAAGATCATTGGCTTCTCTTCCAGAGGACCCAGGTTTAATTCCTAGCACCCATGTGGTAGTTCACAACCATCTACAACCCCAGTTTCAGGTGATTCAAGAAACTTTTCTGGCTTCCCTGGGCACTACTACATGCACATGCTACACAGACATACATGCAGTCAAAACATCCATACATGTAAAATAAAATAACAAAAATTAAAAAAAAAACCAACTAAAAGAAGTCTCATAAAGCTCTTGAAATAGGAACATTTAGCAAAACTGATGGTTTTCATTTTGGAAGTCACAGCTTCAGTTACACAAACTCCGTGTTTTATCTGACACCGGAGACTGATTGAGCCGCATAGTTTTATTAAAGAAAGGAAGGGATTCTGAGGATTATTGAGTCTGCTTCATTTTAGACACGAAACAAGGAAATCAATGTTCAAGTGAACCACGAAGTGGACTGAGAAACTGGGTCTCCTGACTGTAAGTACTGTGTTCACCGATTGCCAAGTAATTCCTGTGGTCACTCTAGAAGTTACTGACTCCGTGGGGACTGGCTTGGAGCAAGGATATGCATAGCTCAATTCCTTACTCACAGTGTGGGTGCCCCAGACCACATACCCCATCCATCTCCTTAACCACGTACCTCCATCTCCTTATCCTTTGCTCTTGCACTGAAGGAAGCATGCAGATTTAGAGCTGCAGGGAAGTTTGGTCTCAGAGCAGGAAGGTGGTGTCTGTCAGGGCTTAGGGCTCTGCATTGATCTCCAGCTTTGAGAAAAGTCTACCCTGACACCATGACACCAAAGAGAAACTATAGTAGAAGATGAACCATTTCCCAGGATTGGCTGGGCTGCTACCCAGGCTCCTCAGAGAAATGGAGGGAGACATTTCTCTCTAGCAAAGCAGAGAGATGCTCTCTGTCACAAGTGACAAAGGGAAACAGGGTTCCACTGTGCCTGATCCCCTGAAGCACAAACATTCTTCCGAGCCACAGGAGGATAGTTATTAAAGTTCATTCTCAGGGCAGACTAGCTTTCTGCACTGCCCACCCTTCACAGTGTCCCATGTAGCCCAGGTTAGCCCCAAATTCACTAGGTATCTGAAACTAAGGATGATCCTGAACTCCAATTCTCCTGCCTCCACATTCCAAGGGCAGGGGTGTGACAGGCACGTACCGCCATACCCAGCACCTTCTTATTTCTTAATGAGAGCAAGGGACTTCGGGGAAGGAGATTTAATGGACAAAGTGTGCATAGTTTTTTATAACAACAAAAAGAATAGCAAAGATTGGCCTGATGTGACAGTACACAAGGAACCCTTTTCCGACAGCAACACAAGTGGATCGGGCCAGCAGCGATGTTCATTCACATCCACCGAACCAGATATAAAATTAAAACAGCCCAAAGTAGAGGACTACTGCGGCTTTAAGAAGTAAACGTCACCAAGTAACACTAAGCAAGTGCGGCATTTTATACTTAGGAAAAAGGCAGTGGACAGATGTGACTTGGGGAGGCTGTGAGGTTAAGGTAAGTTTGGTTGTACTCTCAAACTAGATTTCTTTACTTCTGCACTAACTGATTTTTAGATTATGTATTTATTTCTAATTAAAATATTTGATTTTTAATCATGGTGTGGTTGTGTGCGTATGTGTATGGGCATGTGAGTGCAGGTGCCCTCAGAGGCCAGAAGAGGGCACTAGATCCCCCAGAGATGGAGTTACATGTGGATATGGGTGCTGGGAAGTGAATTTGGGTTCTCTGTACGAGCAGTATGCATTCCCAACTGACGAGCCATCTCTGTAGTCCCTTGATCTTTTAAAAAAATTTTAAAATATTTATTTCTACAGTACTGAGGATATAACCCAGCTTAGAAGGCACTCTCCAAACAATCTACACCCCCTGTCTTTGGTGCATAGTACTTCAGACCTCTGTCTTACCTGGTAACTGTCCAGCCCTCTTTGCAGCTTGGTGGACCTGGCAGTCACACAGCCAATGGAAACCGACAAGATGGCTTCAACCATGAGCGGCAGTGTCCCTGAATGCTGGACAGGCTTCACCGTGACCTGCACTCTACGGGAGTGACCCTGCAGAGGTGAAGGCAGCCGGGATGCAGGAAAGGGGGGTTAGGGAACAGAGGACAGAAATGGGGGGGCGGATAATTTGAGAACAACAATATGATTGATTAGGCTATTCCTAGAGTACAGCAGGGAGGAGACATTCGAAACAAACAAAACCCCCCCGTGCACCTGTCTGAGCTGAAAGACGCCGCCCGTGTTGACATCTTTCGCCTGGTGAAGCTCCACCGCAGAGTATTCCCCCAGCTCGTTGAGTTCCAATATGGAGATCCACAATTCTATTCTTCGGGTCACTTCATTCCACCTGCAGAAGATGCATCATCACCCGGGGCCACCATCCGCAACAGTAATAAATGACCGTAGGCTGGGCAGGGACTGCGTGGGAGGCACTGTGCCAGGGACGCCTCACAGATTACCTCCTCAGTTAATCTCACGCTACCCTGCGGGATGGACGCTTCGGCCGTTTAACAGAACATACCACAGATTGAGGTGTAGAATCCCAGGGGCCTTTGGCAAACCCAGGTTAGCTCTGCCTGTTTTAAAATGTCATAAAAATGGAACCACGTGGAATGAACTCTTGACTCTGGTCTATTTCACCTGGCATAATTTTTCTTACAGGGTCTCACTACGCAGCCCTAGCTGGCCTCGAACTCACAGAGATCTGTCTGCCTGTCTCCCGAGTGCTGTGATTAAAGGCATGTGCCCCTATGCCTGTGTGCAATTCTTATTTATTTATTTTTAATGTTGACTAGTGTGCTCTTGGGTGAATAATCCAATAATTTGCTTATTCACGTGCTCAAAAATACTTGGGTTCACTGTGACACTGGGTATTGTGGATATCGTTGCCACCAACACTATTTGTTGACTTAATTTTCTCATTTCTTTCAAGAAAACACTCAGGTGTGGGTTTGCTGAGTCACAGAAGAGGCAGATGATCAACTTTATAAGAACCTGCCATTTTCAGGGCTGGGACTCAGTGGTGGAGGTCTTGCCCTGGGTGTGGACGCTGGCCTTGCATGAGGAAAGACCTACATTTGGTCTCCAGAAATGCTATAAAAAGAAAAAAAGACACTGGGATCTTTCTCTTAGACTGTGGTCACCTGTTTATTTTCATTGTTTTACCTTCAATGTAGACTAAATCCAACCTGGAAGTTTTCCCTTCTGTGGCTATTGTGACTCATCTCAAAGTTGTAAAGATACATACACACACACTCACACGTGCACACACATACATGCTCATGCACACACACACACACGCACATGTACACACTCACACGTGCACACACATACATGCTCATGCACACACACACATCCAGACACAAATAAATAATACAGTGAAAACCTTAAAAAAATAAACATATGATTATCTTGTGGTAATTTTTGTGTATGATGTGAAATCAAGGATTTTTTTTCCCACATAAATACAGCAATGATTTCAGCCTTGCTGGTTGCAATGACTCACCATCTACAATGCTCTTTGATGTTTGGTGGCTCCTTCTAGCACTCTAGTGAAGGACATGGGCTCAAAGGTTGAACAACTTGTTCAAAGCCCCAGGGTTCAAAGCCTGCGTTCTTACTTAAGGTTCTGACCCCGGGGTCTAACGCTCACAGCAGGAACAAACCTGTCGTGCAATGTTCTTGTCTTCGCATGGAGTGAATCGACCTCCCAGATGGAGCTTCCATTCCCAGCACACCTGTGGCCCCAAACCTCAATCGCCAGGGCGCCATCAGAAATGAACTCCAGGAACTCTTCGGTGACAGTCACCACGTAATCCTGGGACGAGCAGAAGGCAGGAGAGCACACCGAGAGTCAGACGTAAGGGTACCTGCTTATCTGCTCTGAACCTTAAACCCATCTCTTCCATTTTGGAGGACCAGCTTGAAGGACCACAGGACATTGGCTCTCGAAGGAATCTAGCGGGTGACTCAGTTCTAATGAGGAACGCAACTTGTCTGAACCCAAACTTCCGGCTTTAGCAGAGCTGGGAATCTACATTCTCTTACCTCAGCTTGCCTTGGCTCACGGTCAGTTCCACTGAACCAGTCTGACCTCCAGCTGACCCTGGTTACACCCTGACTTACAAAAGGACTCAACTATCTGATCCCTTCATGGTCTAGACTCTTGCTCTTGAATGTCTCACTTCAATTCCTTACTCTAAAAAAAAAAAAAAAAAAAAAAAAAAAAAAAAAAAAAAAAAAAAAAACCAAACCCACAGCTGTGGAAATTTACAGAGATCCCGGAGAACTACAGCAAGTCACCCAGAACATCCTGTAGGCCCGAAGCCAAGACACTCAGGTGCAGGTCAATTTACATACTTTAGAAGTGGGAGGAAAAAAAAAAACAAAGACCAAACCAGAAAACCAAAACAAACAACATCTCTAAAATCACACTGTGAACCCAGGGGCTTTGGAATTCATACGTATTTAAACAGTTGTTAGACAGCACACATTTAACATCCAACTCAGGGGCCTCAGCATGCGGACGACACACTTCATCGGCGTGCACCCTTGGCCCAGTACCGCGATTTGTAATTGCAATCCGTACCTTGCAATGTGAGAAGGTCACCGTGTACTGAGCATCCTTGGACAGCGGGGAAGGCACGTCTGGGTCCACCACCGGGGCAGCCACCGTGGACTCGCACTGGTCCCAGAATGTGTACTGACAGAAGACGAAGTTTGAGAGGCTCAAGGGAAGCCCGGTTGCCTCTTTAATTATCACCTGAAGAGATTTCAATACAAAAAAAAATTGTAACTTTCATAAAAGAAACACTAAAATATATATCTTCCTAGAGTTCAGTCATCTCTAAGAGGGGATGAAATCAGTCAGTCATTTGAAATAGTTGAGACCATTCATTGTGGTCTGTCTGTCGTCTGTCTTTCTTTTTTTTCCCTTAAGGTCTCACCCAGACTGAGCTGTATTCCAAGCCCTTTTTAAAACTATAAATCATGGTGGCCTCAAGCTCACAGAGATCTGCCTGCTTCTGCCTCCTGAGTACTGCGATTAAAGGCGTGCACCATTGTGTCTAGTGCATAGGGCCCGTCTTCAAATTTTAAGAAAAATTATATTTACTTATTATATTTGTGAACACATATACACGGCACATATGTGGGGACCCATGGGAGTCAATTCCTTCCTTCCATCATGTGGGTGCTGGGGATTTGCACAAAGGTTCTTTGGCTAGGCAGCCAGTACCTTTTCCAGATGAGGCATCTTGCCATGCTAAGTGTTTCATCTAAAAGGAAATCTGTACTACAGTTTTCTAACAACAAAATACAAACTCAGTAAGAAAAAAAAAACAAACCCACTCATTCATGTATAATCTTACACATGACTGAGTTCTGATACAGATGTGACTTTTAGTAGAAAAACACAACTCACTAATATGTTCTCCATGCGGCCACATTCATGGCCCTCTATATTTGTAGATTTGCTTACCTGTGGTTTAACCAATAGATCAGATGGACCCAAAACAACTACATCATACTGACGTGTGTAGACTTTCGTCATTGTTCTCTAAGTAACTGTTATAGTTTGTTTTCTGTTGGGTGTGGTAAAAACCATGACCAAAAGCAACTTAGGGGAGGAAAGGGTTAATTTCAGCTTCTAGGACACAGACTATCACTGAGAGATGTCCAGGCAGTCACTAGAAGAAGAAAACATAGAGGAATGTTGCTTGCTGGCTGGCTCATGCTTAGTTAGGTCTCTTACATAGCTCAGGACAACCTGCCAAGGGAATGGTGCCTCCCATAGTGGGCGAGGCTCTCTTATATCAATTAACAATCAAGGTAATCCCCCTCAGACGATCTGATCCGCTAGTCAGTTTTACCAATGGACTCCTCTCTCAGGTGACTCTAGGCTGTGCCAAACAGAAAATGAAAGCCAACTAGTGCTGGGTATGGTGGTGAGTGCCTTTAATTCCAGCACTCAGGAGGCAGAAGGTGGCAGATCTCTTGTGAGTTGGAGGTCAGCCTGGTCTACAAAGTGAATTCCAGGACAGCCAGGGCTATATAAGTGAGAGACCCTGACTCAAAAAAACCCCACTAAAAATAAAAAAGAAGTAAAATAAATCTTAAAAAAGGACTGTGATGTAATGACTGGACGTCATTTGCACCACCATGTTATTCTATTGGCGACTGTTAGAAGTGTATACAGAAGGATGCAGGATGCATGTGGATGATATGCAAACACATGCCGTTGTTATAAGGGATTTGAGTACATGTGGATTTGGGTATGTGGAAGGCACCGTAACAAAACCACTTTTGTCTAGATACTGAAGGCGGGAGTACATGCGTAGGCATTTCACACAATTGCCCTATGAGAATTATTCTAGGAAAAGTGCTGCTCAGAGCTGTATCTCTTGTCCAAGACGGTTTAACTTTTATTGTGCTGATGAAAAACTCATAACACTTTGTGCATATACTTTGGCTTTGCCAGGGTCTACATGAGTCCCCCATCACTGTCCCCTCACCCGGCATGTCAGTTTTTTGACTCGGTGAATGACTTCTCCGCTGCTGTCCACGACTTCAAGACTCCCGCTTTCGCTGGAGTTCTCTGAAGAGTCATCTTCCGACACGCGCTCCGGAACGGTTCCCGTAACACGCATCACCTCCACATGGAGACGCCCGGCGACCTGGGTCAAGGAACAGGGGCTTCTCAGAGTTCAAAGGCAACACCCTGGGAAGCACAAGCCTAAGACAGAAATTCACTCTACAGCTCTGGGTGGCCATCTCCGGCAGTGTGAGACCCTTCCTCTCCGGCCACTTCCAGGAAGGAGACCCAAAGCCCACCCTGCCATTGCCAGCCATAACCATGCTCGTTCCTGCAACCTTCCTTCCTTACACTGAGCCAAATTTGTCCCCTCCCAACTTGCTCTCTAGATCTATCCTTAGGTGTATCCATTTTCCTCGGCTCAGGCAAGGAACAGCTTCAAGGGAGCTATCACATTTCACTGGAACCTTCAGTATAACTCGGGCATGCTTTTATTTGGTCACGTGCTTGAGTAACCCACTTACTCCATCAAAGATCTAGCCTCCTGGGATGACAAGAAACAAGTGGGCTCTGCCGCCAGTTAACTCATGGTCAAGTGCAGAAGGACAGAAATCAGAACCCAGTAACAACAGAATAAAGCAGTTGATACAACAGAAAGGTGCAGGTATTGGGTATGGGTAGGATAAACGTATGCACGTGCACACAAGTAACAACTGAGAATTGCTGGGGTGGGAACTGTGCCAAGCGCTGTGTTTCCGACAGAACAGTAGGCAGACACGGTGGCCGGCTCATGGAGGGAGGATGGTATGTACCAAGGAGCTGCATGAAGAAGGGCTTGTGAGGAGGTGATGGGATCTTATTCCAGAAGGAATCGCATGAACAAAGCCAGATGGGTATGGGAAAGCAGCTCTTTTGCTCGCTTGTTTCTCTGAGGTTCTGTTTTGTTGAGAGAATGTCTCGTTGTATAGCACAGGATGACCTCGATGTACAACCCGCCTGCTTCAGCCTCCGGAGCGCTTCGATTATAGGCATGCATCTCCACTCTTGGCTCTGGGTAATGATTCTTTTGCTTGACTTATTTTTTTATTTTCAATTATGTGTATGTGTGTGGGTCTGTGCATTCGAGTGCTGGTTTCTAAAGAGGCCAAGGGTATCAGATTCCCCTGGAGCTGGAGTCATAGGCAGCTGTAAGCCACCTGACAGGGGAGCTGGGACTCGAACTTGGGCTCTCTACAAGAGCAGCAAGGCGCTCTCAACGGTTGCGCCATCTCTCCGGCCCCAAATAACTGTTCTTTTCAAGCTGTTTCCCATTAGAACATTTATATTTCCGACTGTGGTAGTGTCTCACTGGAGTGGGTCCAGTTTGGCAGTATGCCTTTCCCCTTGACGAGAGAGCTCAGGCTGTTCCAACACACGATCTTTCTGCCTCGGCTTCTGAATGCTGGGATTACAGGGGTGAGCCACCACACCAGGCTGAGGGTTACGTTTAATCCTCAAACTCAACTTCCACCTAGCTGTTGGCACCGGGGCCAAGGATCAGAGAGAAATTTTTTGATGACAAGTGAGGCACTTGTGGAGGAAGTCATGACGGGAGAGAGGAAACAAGACGCAGCAGTGTAACCGGAGGGGACGGGGTGGCGCACGCCTTTGATCCCAGCACTCGGGAGGCAGAGGCAGGAGGATCTCTGTGAGTTCGAGGCCAGCCTGGTCTACAGAGTGAGTTCCAGGACAGCCAGGGCTACAAAAGAGAAACCCTGTCTCGAAAAACAAAAAAATATCAAAAAAAAAAAAAAAAAAAGGAACAAAATATGACAGTCTAAAGGGGAGGGGTAACAAAGGGTTAATTATACTTGCTTTCTTGCTTACTTAGGCCTTCAGAATAGTGTTCCCAGTTATTTATTTATTTAGAGACTGGCCTCAAACTTATTCTGTGGAACAGGCTGGCACAGAGAGACCCCCTTACCCCCCGCCTCTGCCGCCTCAGTGCCGGGGGCCAAAGGAACATATTATCACGTCTGGCTCCAAGTAATCCCTTGCAAAGGACATTTATTGGTCAGGAAGGAACTGGAGTGGATGACTAGAGTGGGAGATGGCTTTTAAAAGAGAAATTAATATGGGGCAAAGAGCTGAATTTACTACCAAAATATTTCTTAATTTGATTAAAACAGAAAAAAAAAACCAACTTGTGAACCACAAATATGAAATGTTAAGTTATATTTTAAGAGCATGGCTTAATTCTGACTGATAATTTATATTAGGACCAGCTATTAAGAGAAATAACAAAATCAGATACACACACACACACACACACACACACACACACACCCATGCATGAGCACAAGTTTCTTGATCTTCCTCAAGGCAGAGATTAACAAAATTTCACACCTCTTGTTTCCTAGGGGCTGGTGTGTCCTTACCTCCCCCTGCTGGCTGATGATGGGTACTGCGTACTGAAGTTTCACATCACAGAAGAGACATTCCAAGAACACATTAGCGACACCGATGAGGTTGTGATTCTCCTGGGCCTCATAAAAAGGGTCGCCTCGCTTCCCATAGAGCCTCTTGGCCTGAGAAATGGGATGGGCCATTTGGGTGAGAGGTCAGGAATCAAAGCATCAACTTAAATCATGTTATTTCAAACTAGTACTAAAAATATTTTTAGAAAAGCACTTACAGAAAGAAACAAGACGTGCAATCAGGAACTGTGCCACACATAAACCCAGCACACGAGCGGAGCATGTTTGCTAGGGGGCTGCTCATGCAGAGGAGCCCCAGGCTCACCCACACCTGTAGCCTGTTTCACGTCATGCACCAGCTCCTTCGCCAAATTTTCCTTTCAATTGCTAACGTCAAATGTTAAAACAAAATGAAATATCACGTGCACTATAATTACATTTACATCTACCCGGCCCGGAGCACAGCTAGGAACACACGTGCAGACACAGATGAAGGTGAAATCTACATAGCTCCCCCCTCCTGGTTTTCCAGGACACTGACTGACAGCACAGAGATGTTCCTTCCTCTTTTCACTTGAGATGCAGTGAAAACAAAGTGCAGTAAAGCCGGCTGGGTGTTCCCGATTCAGGTCCTCTCCCTTCTGAATTACCTGTGATCATGCCGGGCCTGGCATTCCTTAAAGACCACATTTGCTCTCCCTGGTGTAAATGACCAAAGCATTATGCCTTTGTTTCGAATGCAGTCAGATCTTTCTGCTTTGTTTCTCTTACCTCTGGGACATTTTCTCTCCACTCTTGGTAAAGGTCTCGCATATCAATTAATTTATTCTCCAGCTTCTCAATGGTCCAAATCTGGGTGCTCTTTCCTTTTCTCCTCGCTTGAATGGCTGGCTCGCTCACTATTGCCCCTCTCTGTACAATGAAGAAAAACAAAAGTGGACACGATTTTGACTTCTCTTCCGACAGCTAAAGATTGTATATATTACAGCGAGGTTTTAAGTTTACAAAAGATGATAAAACTTTACCGCCTAGGGAGTATTCTGGTCATTCTCTCTCCTACGTATATCCATGCACACATAACAAGCCCATATAAACACATAACTACACATCCCAATCTCTCTTGTTTTTATATCACAACTCTTCATAAACTTGCTTTTTAATAGCAATGTAGGAATTCATCATATAGATGCATCACATTCTGATTAATTATTATTCAGATGTAAGGGTATGTCAAGTTTCTGTTACATAAAGGCCAGTGTGGTTCAGTTGGTTAGAGTGTTGGGATTAAAGGCGTGTACTACCAAAACCCGTCCTTCTGTTTCCATCCTTTCTAAGGGCACTGTTTGCACAGTATTCTTACCCATATACCAACTTGTAGGCTTACAGGGCCAATACCCTGGTTTCCCTTAGGACCTGCTCACAGAGATGCTCTCTAGACTCCAGTCTACAGTCTGTACTAGCCTACACCGTGCTCTCCCATCCCCTAGGACCATGCCTACCTTCCTGTTGGCACTGAGGTTGGCTGCAGGGATCTGAAGAGTCACTTGGTAGTCGGTGAGCTTGTTCATTTCCTCGGCTAGGAAGTTGGCTTCCCTCACGAGGGTGTTCGCTTTCACCAGCTGCTCTCGAAGCTTGGCCAAGCTTTGCCTAAAGAGTTCATCCCTGTGGTATTGACGAAAAGAAATCACACACAGGCAAAAATAAACCAGAATTCCGTTCCTTTCTAAGTGGACAATAATGTCATAAAATGGTGACAAATACCAGCAACAACAACAAAACTCCTTTTAGGATGTTTTCTGTCCTGTCCACAAATAGGTCACCCATTGGGTTGAGGGGTGATGTTAAACAAACAAACAAACAAACACCCCAGGCACTGGGCATAGTGGTGCATGCCTTTAATTCTAGGACTTGTGCAAGAGACAGGCAGATCTCTGTGAGTTCAAGGCCAGCCAGGGCTACCACCATCTTTTGTTCCCTTCCCCTCTTCCTTTCCTTTCCTTTCCTTTCCTTTCCTTTCCTTTCCTTTCCTTCCTCCCTCTCTCCTTTCATTAATTATTAAGGCTCAGTTAATATACAGCAGGCCTTATAAATACCTGCCACCCACAGGCCACTCCTGGGCTCAAGTCTAGCAGGGGGAGCGCCTCTCTCAGAAGACAAATCCCAAGCACTCCTGGTTGTTGTCTCCCACATGCCCTGAGTGGCATCTCTCACGTGCCCAATCTAATGCTTTTAGGTCAAATCCCTTTGACTCCTCTATAAATCACTTCCAGATTCAACAAAACAGTCAGCGCACAAGCTTCCAATCACACCTGACTTTTCTCTATTGCTTTCTGTTTCTGCCAAGCCACCCATCTACAACCCCAGGGCTGGGGGCATATTCTTAGTGGCAGCGGACATATTTAGCGTGGGAAAAGGTCTGGCTTCAAGTACCAACACCTTCCTCTGAAAGAAAAAAAACCTCCCTCCCTTCTGCCTGCATATGCAGATTGTTGCTGTCCAAGTTTCACTCATAACTTCTGCTCTCTCAAGGCTCGCCAATCTAAGCCTTCTACTTTGGCACTACTTTTACTAAAGGGTAAAGGTTAGGGATCTGGGTGGGGGTTGTTGGTCTGTGGCAGATAACATTAATGTGACATACTTAGGACAGATAATATCTCTGTAATGAATCAACGGCTAAGCTAGAAGCAGGCCTGCATTCTCCTTTTTTCCAGGTCTTCTCTTCGCAGGCCTCTCCAGCCCCGCAGGCCCTGTTCCTGACTCGGGTCTGGCTCCATGCTTACCTCTCCTCAGCCCACTGGGTCACCTTCTGCTGGGCCGTCTGGCTGCTGTACGCCAGGCGGTCGGAGGCACTGCTCTGCGGCTGCCTCTCAGGGGAGAGCTGCTGGCGAAGCTGTTCCAGCTCACGCTCATACATGAGCCGCTGCTCCTCCAGGGCAGTCCTCTTCTCCTCCAGGTACTGCTTCTCCAGGACCTGAACCACATTTTGAACTGGATCTGGTGAGCCAAGAGAACAGGAGGTAAGGGGCTGTAAGCCGCTGATGAAGACAGGCATCCGCACAGGGGCCGGTCAGAGCTTTTCCCAGCAAGACACATCTCCTGCCTCAGAATTTAGCCTGTTCCTGTGCTCTCTGCGACAGGCCTGAGGGCTCAAGGAAATCTTCCCGGTTTGCTTTCGGTTAACATTTCAGCCAACTGCTAACGGTAAAACCTTCTCCTCTGTTAGGTTCTTCTCGGGGACGCGTGCATCCTCATGCTTATCTGTATGTATCGTAAACCTCTCAGCATTTGATGGAGGGAGGAACCGGATGTGAAATTATAAAATCCAGGACAGCACATGGCTGGGAACATGACCTCGACACTCATTTAACATGGCTTTTGTGTGTGACGACAGGGCTTCTGATGGTTTACCACAAACTCCCCTACGCTTGAAGCTCTCTAGATATGGATGAAATTAATAATCACAGCCTATGCTTGAAAATATTGATTATGCATACGGCAAGGCAATTTCTCAGGTGTTAATTCCCAAGAGGGCAATTAACTTACAAAAATAAATAAATAAATAAGTAAGTAAGTAAATAAATAAATAAATAAAAGCATGCCTTTGGCAACTTAGTGCTCCGGGGATCTAGAACTTACCACCTTGCCATTGGGCAAGCAGGCGCAGATGCCAATAGATGGAGCCCTTAGCACATTGATAGAGGGCTGTGGTGCAGGCGGACCTGACTCTGAGGAGCCAATTGGCTGAACAGGGCGCCAGGGTGGTGGTGACCAATGAGCTGGATGCCAGATCCAGACAATGATACGTGAATGAAGTCACAACATACATGAGTGGCCTGAAAAGAATCAGTCTACCTGACAACTACACAATGCAGCAGGGGGCTGTCCAGCATGGTGAGAATCTCCTGGAAGTCCTGATGACCTGTGCTATGGTCCTAGTCAGTTGTCCTGAGTTTAATTTCCAGAAAGAATTTGAAAAGTGACTTAGAAGTGGTTTTTTTTTTGTATTTTTGAGACAGGGTCTCTCTGTGGAGCTCTGGCTGTCCTGGAGATCACTCGGTACACCAGGCTGGCCTCGAGCTCACAGAGATTACCCGCCCCCCACCCCTGCCTCCAGTGCTGGGATTAAAGGTGTGCACCCCCATCACCCAGCCATTGACAGACTCTTCCAGAATACTCAGTCAGTTTATACAATACACATAAGCATCACTCTATATTAGCATGTAAGAGAACACACTAGCCTTAAAAGTAAAGTTAACAAAACAAAGCAAAAATGAGCAGTTTCACTTAATTGCAAGACACAGTGAGTTGTTTTAATAATTTAAAAAAAAAAAAAAACACCCCGAGAGCTACCATGCCTACAGTGACTCTGCCGGCTGCATCTCACGTGTAGAACCAGACTGGCTCTGCATGCATGATCTCCAAAGACTATTCGCCTCCTTCCCTACGGGGATGGCATCTCCATTGTCAATGTTGAGGAAGTTGGAATTTAGGGTAACCTAAATATGTGTCCCTGGGTCATAGTCACTCAAAAATGGTTCCAGAGTAAAGTGTCTCTTATTCTTATTAAAACCGAAAAACACAAAATAGATCTTAAGTAGCAAGGTCATCTGTCTCTGAATTGGCCCAGGACACAAGTCGAAGATCACTTGGCTGATCTCTAATGACACAACCAAGTAACAGGAGACTGCCATCTTAAGCCCCGCCTCCACCACGTCTCTTTCTCCCCTCCAGTGATGATGATGGAACCCAGGGCCTCGGACACACCAGGCAACCACTCTACCCTTGAGCTACACCCCAGTGCACCTTCCTCTTCTCAAGCAAACTATTTTAAAATTCAGTGCATCTTGTGTCTAAGGCCAGGATACCGAAGAGTGAAGTTATTTTCGGGGGGACAGAGACAGGGGGTTTAGCACCATATCTTAATTAGTTTACTCTTTTCCTGATAGGCAGACATGAAAACAGACCAGACTAACCTACCCACCCAAGCACGCAGCAGGACAGTGGTGCTGGTAGAGGCCATTAGGAAGAACCTTAGAAACAATTTACACTGCCGGGTGGTGGTGGTGCACACCTTTAATCCCAGAACTCAGGAGGCAGAGGCAGGCAGATCTCTATGAGTTCGAGGCCAGCCTGGTCTACAGAGTGAGTTCCAGGATAGCCAGAGTTACAACACAACAGAGAACCCCTGTCTAAAAAAAAAAAAGAAAGAAAGGAAATAAATGATTTACACTGGGATGTAAAGGGAAGTCCATCTTCAGGAGGGAAAAAGAAGTTCCTAATCTTAGATGGGAGAAACTGTCTCTATGACCCTTGCCACTCCATAATACTCTTTATTTTAGAGCTAGCTACGGAAGAAATTGGAGAAAGAGATTTTGTGCTTGATTTCTACTTTGAGCCTTTGGGAAAAAAGACAATGTTGTTCACAGCTAGATTTTCTTTTACATTTCCATTTTTTGTCTATGTATGCATGTGTACATATGCGTACGTACGTCTCCAAATGTGTGGGGGCACGCATGTAGGTACATGCACCTGTAGGCCTGAGGCTGATATCAATTATCTTCCTGTATGGCTTTATATGAATGAGGGATCTCTCACGCCAACCCAGAGCTCACCAAGTCAGCTAGTCTGGACGGGCAGTTTGTTTCAGGGATTCTGTTCCCACCTCCCACATCCTGAATGACAGGTTGGCCGCCACGCCCACTTAGTTTTTCCATGGGTTCTGTGGACCTGAACCCAGCAAGCACTCAACCCAGTGAGCCATTTTCCCGGCCCCTCTTTTACTTTACATTCAAATGACCTGTGTTTTAGTCAGTACTTCTGCTAGAGATTCTAGGTGACTACTGAGACAACCGGGGCCAGCATATTCCTGGAAGCACCACTGCTCTGAACCGTCACGCTCTCTGCGGTAATGAAGCCATTAGTAACAGTAGCAGCTAACGCCAAGGACACTCTGCTGTCCTGCTGGGTGTAGGAAAAAGGACAGCTGGAAGGTAACCGAGTTGGAATACGGTTGGGGTGTCGGTTTTGGAAAGAACATTCCTCAGTCATGATCAAGAAGCACTTCTGTCAGGCGGAAAACCTTTGCTTCACCCCAATGCCGCCTGTTAGACTTTGCCAAAGCTCACAGCACGCAACGTCCCTCCGCGGCCCTGCTGAAAGCCAGCCAGGCTCCCACATGCTAAGGTAGCAGTTAAGAACCTCTGTCCCAGTGTTGGTGGACGAGCTTCGTCTGAAACCACAGGAGGGGGAAGAGGATCTTCAAGTATGACCACCACGGGGACGACCACCAGGCAGACAGGCTTACGGTTGGGAAGCCACCTAGCAGGAGACGGAATTCTGAGGCCACCAAGGTCACCAGCGAATGTGCACTGCATCAGGGCACATGTGTGCCCCTCGGAGGGAAGCGCCACACAGGGGAAGTGGGGGAGGAAAGGAGGCACTGTTGTGCACAGGTAAAACTAACGCTGGAGAGTGTGAGGTCTGTCGTGGGAAGCTGGGGTGTAGATTGAGGTATAGAGTGTGGAGAATATTTCACTTTAAGCATCATTTTTTATCAAAGGTACTTGAGCCCATCCGTTAAGTCTCTTTGGAGGTATTATTTCCAACTGAGTTTACAGCAAACCTTACTTTTTGTATCTGTTAGATTCTATTCAAAATTCCTGGACCCATATTTTCTCGGAGACATTTTCACTCTCCCAGAAATGACAAGATCAATGATGAAAAATTTGATTTAAAAAAAAAAAAAATTGTTAAAACCATTCAGTACATGGAAACGCTATTGCCATTGGCTTGGGAACAAGAATTCCCAAATGCACTTGAGCGCCCCCTAGTGCTACCTGAGAGAAGAACGTCCCTGTAGTGTTGACGCGGCTCTTGGCTGATGGTCTCTGTAAGAAAATTAGCTTTGTGTGTCTAAACTTTAGAAACTGTGTATCTGTGCCCCTCGTGGGACGATGTAGGTAAGACCTGCTGCTGGCACTCGAATCTTACCATTGCTGTTGAGCGTTTTCATGATGACCTCCATCTGTGCAAACTCGTAGTTGTAGTCCGGTTCCGAGGAAGCCTCGCTCGCTGCATCCAGATCATGCTCCGCCGGACTTGTCTCTTTTTCAAAGTCTTTCAACCAATCCCTCCGTTTCCTCTTAGGTAAATTAATTCTGTGGGGGTTTTGGTCGTCGTTAGATAAAATCAATTTTATTTATACTTAAAAAGACAACAGAAAAAAAATGGGAACGGAAATAATACTATCGCACGTGAAGTCGTTACCTAAAAAAGTGGTTGTTTCCCCATAAGATCCTGTCACCGTGCCATAGCTGGGTCGTACTGCAGACGAGGGTGCCATTTACACAAGACCTGAAGGGGACACAAGGAAAGATGCCAGGTGGAGGGAAGACAGTAGTCCCAAGGCTGAAAGAAGCGACAGAACTTTCTCCTAATGGATGTGTTCTGGGAAACGTTTGAAGGGGGAGTTAGAACCAACAGTCTCAGCAATGAGCCAGGGTCTGCCAACTCCTCTCACAGGGTGACACCCAACTCCGTGTGCTTCTGAGAACATCACTGTTCCCTGGGATAGTTTGCCAACATTTACAAAAACTGGCTCGCTGGGCAAAGGACTGGCTGTGTCAGTGTGAGGATCTGAATTCAGACCCCCAGGACCCATGTAGAGCTGGGGTAGTAGCACGCAGTCTGGAAACTTAGTCCTGTGGAGACAAGGAAGGTGGGGGGGGGGGGGTAGAATCCCTAAATGCTCCCAGGCCAGGCTGCTTGGTGCACACAATGCTGAATCAGAGACTCTACCTCAAACAGGTAGGAAGTGAAGACTGACACCTGCGGTCGCCCTCCACACTCTCCCCACACGCCCACATCCCCCCTCCCCCGCAGAGGAAAACACCGCAGAAACCAAAACTACACATATTCAACTGCTCATTAAAAAAGATCGGCTGGTAATTTACAAACAAACTATGGGTGTGGGAAGGTAGCTGCTTAAAAAATAACCCCCTAAAGGATTGTCAGGGAAGTCTGACGACAAAATGTGGTGGCTATTATTTTTACTCTTAGCTACCTTCTCATACCATCTCTCATTAGTGGAGTCCTGCGCTCCACAGGACTCTCAAGCCTGAAGTTTTGAAATTCGTGCATGAAAACACACACCTGCTTCCGTGTCATAGTTTAACCCTGGCCACGAAGGCTTTGCCGGCAAAGCCTCCAAGTTACCATACCGCTGTGATTTGAATATGCGATGCCCACCCCCGCCTAAGTTTCACGTGCTAGAACGCTTGGCCCCCAGTGGGTGGCGCTGTATGCAAAGGTTGTGGAATCTGGGAGGAGGCGCCTCACTGGAGGAAATGGGTCACTGGGGGCGGGTGTAGGAGATAAAGGTTCCCTGTGTCTGGACTGATCTCTGTCCGTCTCTGCTTCCTGACCGCAGAGATGATCTTGCCAGCTGTTTCATGCTTTCACTGTCTCTCTCTTAGGAGCCGTGACCGCCACCATGACTTCCTGGCCAAAATAAACCCCTCCTCCCAGGTATTTTTTAATTAAGGCAATGGTAACAAAGCAAATCCTCTAGGACATCCCGTGTATCCTTAACTTTGACATAACCGAAGCAATCGAAGGGAAAAAGCCACGTCCTTCTGAAAACAAGGGAGAGGCTGAAGCCTCCACGGACATCTCCTACCTCGCATTTTCTTTTGGCGTGAGGGTGATCTCTCCATCTGCAGCAATGTCGATCTCACAGTGCTCGGGCTGAATTCCTATTCCAAAGAGCTGGATGTCCTGAGAGGTGTCTGCACCCACCCGAGTGTGATCCTAGAACACAGAATTGAAGAGAGGAAACCACGTCCACGAAAGACTCCAATGAGAAAAGGTCACAAGCACGCGGAACAAATCCGTAGTGTACACGGGACGGCGTGAAATGAATCGCACAGGAGATCTGGAGCATTAGAAGCCGAAAGCGGGCAGACACGATGGCTAGGTAGGCATTTATTGCCAAGCCTGATGGCCTGAGATCGATCCCCAAGACCTACATGGTGGAAGGAAACAGTCCTCTAAGGCATGGACATGTCTCTACAAATAAGTAAGCAGAGAGGCAGATAAGTGTAGTGAAAGTTTTAAAGCAAAAGGTTTACTAGGAAACATTCAATTAGGAAAAAAAAAAATTCTACACTCTACTAGATCCTGCTCCGGTATTAACAGTGATTGAGTATGGTTTCAAAACATAAGCACATTGGACTTAGCAGTATCAGACACTGAGTCCATTTATGCCCTCCACAGCCTGTACTCCAGGGCATCCGGGGAAACAAGAGCTGCTTCTTATGATCAGTGTTGAGAGACTGTACCATCCACGGTCCTACTTCATTTGAGGGCGAAGCTGGATTAAAAAAAGCCAAGTCACGTGACCAGGCACGCAGATTCAATGGGGATGACTCAGACTCCGGGTGGTCTGTTCGCCATACACCTCCTCACCTTTAAATAGTAAACCAGAAGCTCGTTGAGGGCGGGGTCTGCGTTCAGGTTGACGAGGTAGCATTTGTCATCCCCAACCTTGATCCCAGAGGTCTCCAGGGAGATCCCCATGCTCTCCAGCTGCCGCTGTCTCTCCTGGTCACGGCAACAGACAAAAGCAGAGAGTCTTTGTTGTTCTATTCACGAGACATATCCATGGAAAGAGTAAGTCACTGTTTCTGGGGACAGTGCCAAAGAGATGACACATTCTGCGCGGCTCAACTGAGTTTATGAAGAGCCTGTAGCGCAGGACAGGACAGTGTTTCGGGGCACCGAGGGTGAATCACACACACAGTGTCGGCTCTTAAGAGACTGAACGTCCAGGAGAGGACAAGACCTTGTAACTAAAATGCAAAAGAGAACAGCAGTGTGCCACGGAGGGCTACGGACACGTCACGAGGGGTTGAGAGATCAGGACGGGCTGAGAATACGTGCAAGGTAATTCTTGGAGCATTGCATAAGATTCAGTAGCAAGAAGCAAGATCAGTTGTTTGAGTAGCGGTCACAGGAAAGCACAGTTGGACTCCGGGCATAGAGAATGGATTTTAGGGGCCAAGAACTGGAAGCAGATGGGGAATACAGTGGGAGACGGAGTTGGAAGAGCAGGTAGAGACCCTGTAATGATACATACGCCTTGAGTCTTCCTATCTGGGTAAGACCCGCACAACAGAGTCTAGAATGAGGTGGGTACTGACCTACGGCTGGGAACACGGTAGCTAGTAAAACAAAGTGGCGGCCAGAGCTTGTGACGGGGTCGACAGAATCAAAATGCTTATGCAGTGCGCACGCAGTGCGGAGTGATCCCGAACACACAGCCCTGCTCCTCCACGCCCTGTCCCACAGTCCATCTCAGTAAATGCTCACACAGCATCTTCTAATGAGCACAAAGAGTCTGATGGTGAAAAGGCTAATGCGCTGTACGTTTTAAAACTTTCTGCTGATCAGAGCTTTTGAGGCCATGCTTTGCCAAGTGATTTTAAAAAACAAAAAAGGGAAAACAAACAAACAAACACCACAATCACAACGTAGACTTCTGTTCATTTGAGGAAAGATGACCATAGCCTTGCTCAGTCAGTGGAACATTCCAGCAACACAGGACCGGAGAAACACAGACCGGAGAAAGACATGAAGCTGGTGCTTTAAAATGAACTCAGTAGAGAGAAGGAGGCACCGGAGGGCGTGGGAGGGGGCGGGTATCTGTCCAGAGGAGACACCATGCGGAAGGAGGCCGTAGTGTTTCCGGCTAACTCATGAGCCCACCTGTGCGATCGCTTCCGTTTTCCTCAGCTTCTCTTCCCAGGTCACTGTTAGCTCTTTGATCAGTTTTTCAGACTCTTCGAGCTTCTCCTTCAGCTCGGGGGCCTTCATGGCCTTTAAAATGAAACCAGAGACACCAACGTTCACTTTCATTCACTCAATGAACTTTTCCAGAACATATGTATCACTATCGTCATCTGCGGTGTTGGGGTTTGAACACAGGGACCTGCACGTTCTGTAGGCAGCTATACGCATGCTCTATATATGAGCTACACCTCTGTGGGACTGTCATAGAGCTAAGAGTGGGTCTAAGGTGGCTTGGAACCCCACCTCATCCCAGGAGATGAGAACGGTAGGCGTTCAGCTGCTCCTCACTTTAGCCCTGGCCAGCACCCAGCTAATATTAAATATTGCCTGCTTCACAGAAGCAAAAGAAATATGGCTTGGTTGGTGCTTATCTGTGCTGTAGCTGGAAGCATAGGGATGGGTCCATTTACTAATAAGGTGCCTTCCTCCTTTTCCCTGTGAGACCACACCTCATGCAGAAGGTGCCCTTGCAAGACCTTGCCCCTAAGACTTGAGCTCCACATGCAGATAAGGCTACTCCAATTTCCTTGTCTTAACCAATGGATCCCAAACCTGGGTACCAAAGACCCTCCCCCTGCTTGTGGCCCTATATATGTACCCTACACACTGCATTAAAGTGCCTTTGGCTTCCACCAGAAGTGAGTCCTGGGGTGTTTTCTTCCACCCTGTATGATAGATGATTCTCTGTGCAGCAGCCAGAGTGGAAAACTGAACTCATTTGGCTGGAAGAGGCAGGGGAGAAACAGGCCAGAGCACCGGGGGAACCTAGACACCTCAGCATCCTTACTTCCTCCCTCGGCAAGTATTAATAGTCTCTCGGAAGCAATTAAGTTGTGCACTGTCAGTCTGGGCCTTGGACTTCCGCTAAGTAAATGGAAGGGAACATGGTTGCTTCTCGTTCAAGGAGAAAGTGGGGGTAGTAACTAGAGGGAATAAAGGCTCAATAGATGCTTCATACATCATACTTAAACTCTAGATTTAAAGACCGAAATTAAAAAAAAAAAAAAAGCTAAAGTTTATCTCTGAAATATCAAAGTAGGAGAAAGGTTATTTAAGCAGATTTCCTTGTCAATAAGACAGAAATCAACCATGTCATCCATAGATATCCTGTAGCTACAGTAACCGATTAGGAACCTGTCCATCAAAAAGACCCTATCTCCAAGACTACACAAAGGGTGCCTGACTTCTATGAAAGACTGTGGAAACAGTCTACAGTCTTAATTAAAAAAAAACAAAACAAAACAAAAAAAAAACCTCACAGTGTTCTTAGGATTTCACATTGGAAACTCAAGGGCCAAGCGACTGACGGAAGCAATCAGGCGGTGACAGGGATGACCTCATTTCCCTCCTAGGGAAGGGAAGCTGCTGGGGCAGGCTGTGTTAGTCACTTGAGTCTTCAACGCTGCTTAGCCCAGAGCAGATCCAGCCAGCACACCCTGAAATGCTGAACCGTGTGGACAGGACCTAGGGCTGCAAGTCAGCTCTCCCCTCATCCATCCGACATCCAGGTCAAGAGACTTCAGAAACAGGGCACGCACACTGACGTTACCTCAGCCTGCGAGAGCTGCTCTTTGAGTTTCTCCACCTCCTCTCGCAGCTCTCGGATGACTTTGGCATTGGGGTCTTCATTCACCACAGCGTGGTTCACAATCCTCTTGGCCCGATCTGCGTATCTTAATGTGGACAGTGTCTCCTCGTAGTTGTCTGCTGCTGGGCTGATGGTGGCTATCATAGAGGTCTGGCTGTTCCCTCCTAAATTGTCCTGTAAAGAATTTCAAATAGCACCTTGCTGAAGACCACCTCATGACAACACGTGTTGAAAGCAGGAAATAGCCACACATGACTTTATTCTTCGTGAAAAATTCAATGGGAGAACGTGTTAACATCTCGCACATAATTTTATAAAAAAAGGAAACGTGCCCTGTCTACATTTATAGCAATAAATAGTACCTACCAAAGGACACTGTAGCAGAATAGAAATAATATAGGGTTAATTTGTGTATGTATGCTGCTGTGTGACACATGTACATGCGTGTGCAGGTGCGTGTGCATGGGTGTGCACAGGAGGAGGACAGAGAAAGATGGCGGTTGTCTTTCTCTGTCACTTTTATTTCCTCTAGCCAGTGTCTCTCACTGAACTGGAAGCCAGCTGTTTCAGCTAGGCTGGTCGACCAGCAAGCTCCGCCCACCTCCGTGCCCAACTTTCACATGGGTGCTGGGGGTGTTTTCTGTGCATCACTAAGAATTAGAATGATAGCATTGTGTGCTTGGTTAGCTTTGTACACTTCTTTCATGGCTGCCACATAGGACACAGCGAGGTTTAGATCAAAAGGAACCCTAGGTCAAATTACCTTAAGAAGCCAAGTAAGGACAGAATCTCGATAAGGCACGAATTTGCTTTTGCCTTTGCCGGCGGCCTGGTCAGCCAGCGACGATATAACCAACCCCAAGGTTGTAAGTGATCTGCCACAAGAAGAATGAAAATTAAGTTTTGCAGGATGTTTGTTTTCATAAGACAACAATCCTTCTAGAAAACAAGGATAAAATATGCAGAACCGTCAGGTCCTAAAGCTGACTAAAGCTGGTTAAGTCTCCAACGATTTCCCCAGAAACCAAGAACAAAGAAAAAAGTAGCCCATTAACATAAAACAATGACTTTAGAATTTCTATAAAAAATATTACGCTTAATTGCAGAATTTATAAAAAAAGTACATTTTAGACCCTTGAAACATGCAATTGTAACATCACACTAGAAAGCTCTAATTCACTCCAGACATTAAAGTCTGGGTTATCTAATCATCAGGTTGAATTTGGACCATTCAGGCCTCTGCTCTTGCACCTTGCAGAACAACTCCCTACAACTTAGCACTGGAAGCTGGCGACATGACTCAGCGTAGTTTTTCAAAAGCTAAGACATGTTCAAGCAGAGAACAGAACCAGGCTTCCCTTTCAAACTCTGCTACTCAGAGGGGCATGGGTAACACTCAAGGGCTTTTAAGAAAATTGCAGAAGCTCCCCAGACTTACTAAATCAAAGGTCTCTCAGGGTCACGCACAATAAAGTTTGAGAGCTTATAGTTGACAGACACCAAGGATGTGGCATCCAGTTGTCTAGGCTTGCCATTAACAAAGCACAGTCCTGGGACCTAAACCATCACCATCAGGGGGAACTTGTCAGAAATGCAGACTCTTGGGCCTCACCCCAACCTGCTGAAAGGTGGACTCCAGCAGGACTCAATACCTGTATCTGACTGGCTTTCCTGGCGATTTCATACAAGCTGCTCTTCTGAGAAACACTGGCAACTTTAATCACCAGAATTCTTTCCTAGCAAGTAGACTTCTGCATCCTTGAAAGTTGGTGTTTGCTATTGGAATACATCCTCAGTGAATGTGTGTATGTTCAGCGTCATTTTAATGGGCGTTTCTTCTTCTCTATTACTTATTCCTTGCTATTCGTTTTATACTTATTTTATGCCTTGGAAATGATGTTAGACAAAAAGCAAATCGACGGATTTTCTTATAAGGTTCAAAATGGTGGAAAGGCAGCTGAGACAGCCTGCAACATCAATAGTGCATCTGGCCCAGGGACTGCTAAGGAGCCTAAGTGCAATGGTGGGTCAAAAAGTTTTGCAAAACAAACAAGAGCCTTGCAGACAAGAAGCTGTTCAGAGCCTGAACAGTTAGTTATTCCGGGAATCTGCCAGCGAGTGGGACACCACAGGGGAGAGAGAAGAGGCCGCCACTCATACCCCCTGATGCCAGCTTCCACTTACACGCTGTCAACTTGAAGGTTGACAGGGACCAAATCACAGAAGCCAATCCTCTTAAAACTACGAGAAAGGCACCCAAGGAACTCAACGTGGACTATGTAGCAGCCATTCTGAGGAGTCAGTAAGGGGACAGACAGTCAGCAAAAGGCTTGAACTCCTAGGCAGCTGGCCTGTGGGCTCAAAATGAACATGAACCAGGAAAAGTATCCAAGAGGGAAAAATAAAAGACTGTTATTGAGCTTATAAGTTATAAAAAGTTGTATGTATAATATATTTGAGTATTTGTTGAGTGGAACCCAATTTGGGAAATGCTAATGGACATTTTATTATTGCTTCTAGTTTTGCAGAACTGGGGACTGAACCTGGGGCCTTGCACATGGTGGGGCAGTACTCTACCACTGAGCTATTTCCCCAGCCTTCTTTCTCTTTTTCTTCTAAGACAGAGTCTCATTAAGTAGTCCAGGCTAGCCCTGAACTCACTCTGTAGCCAAGACAAGCCTTGAACTTGTGGCCTTCTTACCCCAGCCTCCTGAGTAACCAAGGTTACTTTACCACAACAGAGGAGATGGAAACAAGACTAGGAATAGCATGCCTTAATGACCACTACTTTCATCTAAGGAGTGGCCAAGGTTGAGAATGTAAGGCAACTACGGTACATGTCAAGGAGCCATTGGAAGGGTGCTCCATGAACTAAATCAGTTCGTGGAGAAACTGAGGCAGCCAGAGTCCAGTGCTGGGGAAATGGCATCTCAACCCCACTTTCACCAGACAGGTGGAGTTGCAGCCTGGCATTCTGATGGTCAGCTTCTCATCCTGCCTCCCTGGGAGAAATGTCTGCTGATGACCTGAATCCTGCACATTCCTGGGCAGTTGCAGTCATACCGTGCCTGGGTGCCTTCATTCTTCAAAAGAAGGGAGTGCCGTGCGTTTTAAAGCACTTAAGAGCTTTGGGAGAGATGAAGCTCCTAAATCTGCCGCCCATTAAGCAGACACTGAAGTCCGTGCGAAGCCGCTGACAGGCCTGCTTAAGAGGATTATTAATGCTGCATTCGAAGAAGAAGCCGAAGCTGGGCGAGAGGCTCAGAGCACATTTAGGAAATACATCAGCGATTTCTTTAGCTTTAGCATCCAGCTGCTCCCCAATCGTGACGCTTACGAAGCCATTTGCGGGACTCCGAACAGTTTCAGCTTATTAACATTGTTACACATGCTCAGCTTCCTGTGTGCAGACACTACCCCAAGCTCCTTACAAGAAGCCACGAGCTGAATCTCCACAGTGAGGGTATTTGACTGACGGACGGTCTCCTTAGTCTCATTTGGCAGACGGGGAAACTGAGGGAAGGGCACACAGCTGGCCTGGACAACCAGGAAATTGCAGGGTCTCCTGTGGAAAGCCCATTTTGAACGCCCCCTCTAGCTGTCATTCACCTCTGCTGTGCTCTCACGGTTCTAAACATGTTTCTATGGCAACCTGTGCATCGACACATCAGCTCCAAAGCTATTCCCGCTCTACCTCCCGAGGCCAGGGTTGCAGCTTCTCAGGCCCTGCGTTCTGATCAGTTGCTCATCACACATTTGTTAAAAAGGGTCTGCAAAGTTCAAGTCTATCTCTCACGTGTGATCCTTGAGAGCACACGTGCCTTGAAATGTGGAGTCTTTTAGAATTTTGTGTTCATACACACACTATCAGACCCCCTGGAGAGATCTTGGATGGTCTCCATTAGAAATATGAAAATACCCATGATATGAGGAAATAAAGACAGTCAATGTACAAGAAGTCTAGAGCAGCGGTTCTCAACCTGTGGGTCGCGATCTCTTTGGGGGGGGTCAAATGACCCCTCTCACAGGGGTCACCTAAGACTGTCAGCACATCAGATATTTACATTACAATTCATAACAGTAGCAAAGCTACAGTAATGAAGGAGCAACACGATTAATTTTATGGTTGGGGAGGGGGGTCACCACAACGAGGAACTGTATTAAAGGGTCAAAGCGTTAGGAAGGTTGGGGAACCACTGGTCTAGAGAAACAGTCTGGAGGCTACCTCAGGAGATGGAGTGATGTTGATTTTACCCTCGTCAAGAAAACCCTGTGCCTTCTGCTTCCGGAGTGGTGATGCTCTTTCTCTCCAGACCCAGAGGCTCCTTCAGGGGCCGCGCCATCCTGCTGTCACATATGACCGTAGATGTCACGGCTTTATAATCTTACAGCTCTGGAGGCCAGAAACGCAGACTGCACACGCCTTGGCCAAAGCCAAGGTGCCGATAGGTCTGCATTCCCCGGGGGGAGGTTCCTAGGATTCCCCCATGCTCTTTTTCTCCAATCTTCTGCAGGTCAACCTGACTCAGTCCTTTCCTCCATCTTCAAGCAGATAACGAATCAAGTCTCTCGCTCCCCTTGCTGTGTCTGAGGCTCACCTGCCCCTCTTTCACTTGGAAAGAACTTTTGACACATGGGAGCTACCTGGAAAATCTCTACATCTCAAAAAGCTGACTTTAATTATACCCGCAAAACTCCATCGCCTTCTAACACGGACGCAGGTTTTGGAAATTAGAGTGTGGAGCTCTTCGGCATTGTTCTGACTACCGCAGTGTTTCAAGTCCTTCTGCATTCCCAGCATCCACTGCGGGGCCTGGCACAGAGCCCATGCGTGACGCATGTTTGATGGGCTTTCGTTTACGTGGCAGCATTTCCAAATATCAGTCTTTAAACAACGTGTCATATATCAACAGACACAAATGGCACGTTCTGTGGCCTAAACAAAGTAGCACAGGAGAAAGCACTCTGAAAGCTACAGAGAACACCAAAAACAGAGGATCACAGAGCAGCAGTGAGGCATATCCGTTCCATTTGTCAGGACCTCGGTGTGTAGTTAGGGAAAGAGTAGGGTGCTCAGAGAATTCGTAAGTCATCATAAAAGTTGCTAGGGGATCTAGACTATGTTACCACATGTACCCTTGAGGCAATCCAGTCCAGTCAGGATTTCTACATAGCTCTATATGCAAATATGAGGGGCTATCATTAATATCTATGCTAGGATCAAAGAATCAGACTCTGCTAGGCAAACAACACACAGTTCCTAGCACTTTCGAGTGGTCCAATCCGGGCACCACACTTAGGGTTTAGTCACCTCAGCTTTACTACCTGACTACTTTATGACAGACTACTTGTCTACCTTGGCTTTCTTATCAGTCAGTTGAAGACATAAAATCAATCTTACAATGCTGACGGGCTGAAGAGATGGCTCAGAGGTTAAGACACGGGCTGCTGCTCTACTAGAGGGCTGGGGTTGAATTCCCAGCACCCACATGATGGCTCACGATTGCCTATAACTTCAACTCCAGGGGATCCTCTTTTGGTCTCCAGGTCACTTGCACATATGCATACATATACATGCGCGTGCACACACACACACACACACACACACACACACACACACTAATTAATTAAAAGTAATGCTGATAGGAAGATCAGATGAGCTCAAGGCCATATATATGCACTCTAGATTCTCATAAATTCTTGCGTTGTCCCACAAGCCTGTTTACAGAGGGAGGGTTGAGGTATCAGCATCCCCACCCCTATCCACCATGCTCCCACCCCTGCTTTCCCAGCCTTTCCTGGGCTCCCGGGAGGCAGGGCTGCAGGGTTATCCCGGACTCCCGCAATGCCTTGTCATGAAGCGCTACAAAATCCCTCCTCATGAGAGCCTGAGATAGGATGGCGGAAAGGCAAAGTCCCAAAAGGAGAGACTTTCCCAGTGTGTGCAGCTGCGTCAGTCAGACAGAGGGGGTGATCTTTCACGTTTCATTTTTTGAACTTTCATATGCCAAAATCACTCTGCCAATATTACATTAAAACGTCAAGCTGCACAAACACTCTGCTGAATATGTTCCCCCCCCCCCCCCCCCCGTCACATTCTGTTCAAGACAAGACCTCATTTTACAATGGATCAACAGAAAGAGATAACAGCTCTAAACTATTTTCTGTAGGTCTTGGAATAATGATAGCAATTATGCTGATTAGAAAAACAGTACTGACGTAATTAGTATCATTCAGCGCAGACCACACGCCAGGCATTGTTCTAAATACACGAGGCATTGAATCTTCGACAATCTGAGGAAGCAGTTACTACTTAGGCAGAGCGGCTAAGTCACTTGCCCACGACACGCGCATCTAATAAGTGGCGGATGCAGATAAACCCTGGACAGCCTGGTCCCTTAACATACTTTTGGATGCAAAACCTCTTCGCTCAAGTTGGAGAGCAAAGAGACTTCCTCCTGCATGTCAGGGGCCCTCAGGATCCTGCAGACTGAGTCCTTCCTTGGTATAGGTTCTTCCTGTCTCTCTGGAAAACTTCAACAGACTCTGCCAAAGGAACGAACACACACACACACACACACACACACACACACACACACACACGTGAACTCCAGACAAACAGCGAGACTCCAAGGTGGTATTTACTCAGTAATTATTATTTGTCTACACTTCTCACACTTTACACTTTACGAAGGAATTTAAGGCAGGCTTTTCTGCTGCTCCGATGTGCCTTAAACCACTATGGCTTGAAGTTTATCTAAGACAGTACCGCAGGTGCTCCTGGACTCACAATGAATGGGGTTATCTCCAGATAAAGCGAACCTCTGTCGGAAACACCGAGTCAGAAACGCAGTTAGCACACCTGCCCTAGCCAGCATCCCAGCTTAGCAATACAACCCACTGCGGAGTGTTGGAGGCGCCCCTCCAGTGAGCGGTCGTTTGCTACCATCTACTCAGCCGGGAGGTACAGCATCGGACGACACGTTGTTCCAGGAAAAGATCTGGATTCAAAATCTGAAGAATCCTGAGTTGAAACACTTCTTGTTTTGTTTTCCAGTTTTTTGAGACAGGGTTTCTCTGTTGTAAGTCTGTCTGTCCTGGAACTCACTCTGTAGACCAGGCTGGCCTGGAACTCACAGAGGTCCACCTGAGTGCTGGGATGAAAGGCGTGCGCCACCACCACCTGCTGCCGGGCAAGTGTATGGCTTGACTGTGCTTGAACGTTTGGTCCGCAGCTGGTGGTGCCGTGTTGGGAGGTTGTGGAACCTTTCAGAGGTGGAGCCTAGCAGGGTATGAAGGTGGTGGTGTGTGTGTGTGTGTGTGTGGTGGGGGTGAGGGTGGGGGCGAGGGTGGGAGCAGATTCCTGGGTTTAGGCCTTGAGATTTATGACAGTGTTCTGACTCTGGTCCACAATTTGCTTCCTGATCCACTCATGCCAAAGGGACCCAGCTCCCACAGCCACAGCCAGGGGGCTATCCCACCCCCATGCTTTCCGCCACAAGGGGCCTTTAACTGCGAGCCCACATGTAATCTCCCCTCCTTTCAGTCGCTTTAGTCAGTTGTAATCAAAGTGACAATATAGCCACCCTGAGCTGGGGACCACCTGTTCATATGATGATACACACAGGCACTGTAGCATTTTAGGGGCGAGGCTATACCACTTGATGTTACTTCAATAAGTCACGCACTGGACCGATGGCAGACTGTCATTTGTCTTCTGTCTGGCTCACTAGAGCTACAAACCCTTTAAGCCACCTTGCATCAGAACCACTGGACCCTTAGAGTGCAACGAGTCCCCCCCCCAAACTCAAAACGAACACTTAGAAACCCCCCAGGTTGCTCCAGTCACCTTACTTGTTAATGTTGCTGCCTTCCTTCAGCCGCTCGCCCGCAGCTCCTGTCTTCGACACTCTCTCGCTCCCGGCCAGGTCTACCAGGCTCACCTTGCTGACTTTCTCCCCCGAGTTCTAATCGCAGGAATGAGAAACAGCACGCATGAAGGAAACCTCACGCGGATACCGACATACGTATCAACGCCGCGGTCCACGACATCACACATCGCTCAGGATCTTACTCGGTTCCCAGTTATTTCAGCCAGGAAATCATTTCTCAGTAAAGCGATTTTTAAATCTTTTTACCGTGTATGTATGTGTGACGCATGCATCTGTATGTCCCTGTTCATGTGTGCGAGTGCCAAATGGTGGCCTCAGTGGCGGCCCTGTCTTCCACCTTGTTAGCCGCAATGGTTGGCTGGCCCAGAGGCTCCTGGGGATTCTCCTGTCTCTGCCTTGATCTCATGATAAGGGTGCTAGGATTACAGATGTGCACCGCTGCATTTGACTTGGGTTATGGGGACCCCAGCTCAGGCCCTCATGTTTGTGTGGCATGGCTCTACCCGCTAAGCGACCTCCCGAGTCCCTCCGTCAAAATGTAAAATGGTGCAGAAATCTAACACTCTGCTCTGCAGCTCAGCAGAAAGTTCTCCAGACTTCCAGGGCAGTCGGAAGCGAGAGGTTTTATGCACCTCGGAGGTTATGTGAGCACGTGAAACTTCTTTGCATTTGGGTCAAATTCTACTTTTTTGAGATGTGGTTTTTAGATGGAATGCTGCAGCTTCTCTCGTAACATCTCACAGTCGCCATGAAGGAGACTTGGCTGTCTTTAGGGAAAGTTTAGTGAGAAAGAACACATACTAAAAGTTGTATGGTAATGTCATCATGTTAGTTAGGATGCTTACATACAAAATTCTTTTTTTTTTTTTCCAGACAGGATCTCACATAGCCCAGGTTTTCTCTGAACACGGTAAGTGGTAGAGGATGACCTTGAACTTCTGATCTTCCTGCCTCCAGGTTTCATGTAACCCTGGAGAACTGAACCGAGGCCTTCATGCACTCTAGGCAAGCACTCTACTAACTGAACTATGTCCCCGGGCAGGAAAAATTCAATTAGAAGATGCCACCATAAAAGGAAGGCTTAACAAACGAGGTGATTTAAGTAGCACAAGATGATATCGCACAGCGGTTAGCCCCTGAATCCGACCGTGAAACCAACCCCCCCCCCCGGCCCCTCACCCCCGTTTACACGCTGAGCTCCCCAACTTCCCTCACCCCAGACTGCAGGTCATACAGCGTCTGTGTGATAATGATGTTGAACACGGCATGGGAGCGGCTGCTCTCCTCATTCATGTTGGTCGCGGCTACCGTTCGAGACTTATTTCCCTCAGACATCAGTGACTCAATGTCCTAGAGGCAAAGACCGAGAAAGCACCATGAGCAGACATAGTGCGCACCCCTGCACCCCAGGGAGGTGTTCATCATGATCCTCCCACGCCTTGGCCACGCCCCTTCAGTAGAGCCAGCCAGCTTCCTCTCCGCGCAGCGCAGCGTGGTTTGAGCCTCCTCCCCACTCAGAGATTTCCTCTCTCTCTGCCCTGCTAACGTCCTATTGGCTCCTTCATAAGTTCCCGGAAGAGCAGACACTCGCTGAGCACTCCAGACGTTCAAGAACATTTAATTCTAACTCTCCTGTGCCTGACAGCCCAGTGCGGTTGCTATCTGCCTCCGTCTGTGGCTCTGCAAGAGCAGAGGACTTTCTTTGCAAGAGCAGGGATCTATCTCCGTTATCTTTTATCCTTGTTCCTAGTATACACCTTGAACCCGTGGCCTTTACGAAACATTTGCTGAATGAGTAATGAGCGTAAAAATGCTGAAGTTCATGAAGGTCATCTAAGATTCCCCATATCTAGGGAGAGGCAGTACCCCAGAGCTTCCTGGCTTTTACTAAGAGTGACAAGATGACAGCAACTGAGCTCCATCACCGCTAGCTGGGAAACAGGTGGAGTCCATGTGCTGACTCCCTTGACTTAGGAAGGCTGGTCAGTCACTTCAGAAACTCAGCCCACTTAAAGTGATGAACGGGTCCAAATCTAACTTGAGGAATACAACACATCTTCATTTAAGTAGCTGGATGCTAATCCTCGTCTTAATTTTAGCTTTACTAAGTCTCAGATGATAATGGATCTCCTACATCTCTTATATACAGTAGGTAAATATAGGGGTTTGTTCATTTATTCATTCTCTCACTTGTCCGCATTCTTCAACCAAAGAACTAGAAATCTGTATCACGAGATTTCCAAGGTAATGACTAGAGAAATGACAACAGTGGGATATTATGTCTGGGTATAAAAGTCAAGGACTAGGAGGAATATAGATGCATCCTCGGATAGAGGAGACATTCAGTGAAACAGGGATGCCAGCAGAATAATGAGTGTTGGAAATCAATGCAGGGTCTCAGCCTACAGGAAGGGGTTTGGTTAACTACCGAATACTGCGCAGACTACCAGATCTGTTCAGAAGGATGTCGTTGGCTACCTTAGGGAGACATTTCAACAGCAGCAAGAGGGAAATATTCAGCCACCTGAGGTCACTGGATCTTTCAGCCTCACTATAAACTCTTCACGAAGAGGCAGCTAGGAGAGTGAGCGAAAGACATTTCTCCCTGAGTGTGCTGGTCTGTACGTCTGAGGTTGTGAACCAATATTCCATCACATATCCATACGAAAACATGCTCAATATCACTCGCTCTTACTTACTGACTTTTTCTTTCTTTTATGACATAAAAAAAAAAATGACTCTTACCTCAAAGCTAGTAACAGCCAACTGAGACAGCCCATCTACATATGGCCCCAGGACTTTATGCTCTCGGACTTTAAGAGACTGCCTACTCCTGCAGGTGAGAAGAAAAAGAATCACGATGGATGAACCTTACCACACTTGGAAGCCTTTTCCTTCCTAAGCACTTGGAAATTGAGATTACAATTTCAAAAGGACTTCTTATGATTAGAAAGGTATTCTCATAGCTACTTTATGCAGAGCATCAAAGCAGCATTCCACAGGACAAATGCCTCAGGCTCCGATTTCAAACCTCACTACTATTTTAAAACTTTTCTTTCTAGTCCCAAGCAAAACCAGAGAACCCAAACCTAGCCTGGGCTCCCGGTGTCAGCAGACAGATAAACCTACGCTTTCTTCATAAAAAATGTCTTAAATTCATTTTGATAATGTTTTTACTTACTCCTTCGGGAATTCCAATATTTTGACCGTTATTTGTTCCTCTCCCTAGAGATCTTCTCTGCCCACCCAACTTTGTGTTTTTTCTCTCTCTTAACACAAATTTTGAGCGAATACCGAACAATAATAAAATATTTTTACCTTTAAATTACTTTTTCACTTTTCACTGATTTATCTTGGTCCTACACTTGCAATTTTATACAGAAAGTCAGATGATAACACAGTTGTAGCCAGTGATATCTGATATTTGAACTGGTTCAGCTGGTGACAGTTTAGGGGCTCTAATTAATGTGTGTGTGTGTGTGTGTGTGTGTGTCTGTGTCTTTGTGTCTCTATCTGCCTGTGTATGTGTGTCTGTATGTATATGTGTTCCTGGGATCAAATTCAGGTCCCTGGGCCCAATAGCCAGTCCCATGAACCATCCTACTGCCCCTTTAGAGTTCTTGCAAACTATAAATGGTGACCTCTGATCCGGGACCCATTTGAGACATTTACCGGAACAATGAGACTGAAAACTAAAGCTATTAGATTTTCCGGTGCTTCCTTTTTCATGGCACAGGTTGCTTAATCATCTTTCAAAGAGTTAATGCTTAGCATCTCTCAAACGTGGGAAATCCCCTAGACTTCTGAAAGTCTAGGCAGAGTTTCCTAAGCATTTTTTTTTTTCCGGTATCCCATTTAATCTCGCTTTTAAGGATGAGAATTCAATGTAACTATAGCAACTCTGCTGAACTCAGGGACCAGCCAGTCTGATCTTCAAGACAGCTTCTGTGATGCATACAACCCAGCAGCAGGCGCACTCTGCTTACCAACCAGATTCTGTGTTGCTGACTGATAGCAAGAAGTAAACACAGCATCCTATCAAGGGACCCTTTTGCTGACATTTGGAATTCTCGTGTACTGTTGGTGCACTATTTAACGGAGCAGGCACCTCATATCTTATGACTCTCAGTCCCATCCCCAGATGAGTCCTCTAGAACTCTTGCTCCTCTGTGCCAGGAAACCCGCGATGAAAACTACATGGAGGAGATGTGACGCCATGAGAATGATGGGAAAAGGGACAAGCAGTGCCTCATCATACGATGGAATATCAAGTTATCTCCTTGTATTTAAAAATGAATGAAACTAATGCATGCTGGGTACTGTTTGCAAGGTTCAAAAATTGTACAAAATCATGGAGAAAGGCTCCCAAGGAGAAAGAGAATAGTGAATGTAAAACTTCTAATGGCAGTTACCTTGGGGACCAGGAGGGAAGGGAATGAGAGACAACAGGGACACGCAGGAAATTAAAAGTTACTGGTCAGATTCCATTTACAAGTGGCGAGGAGGCAGAAGCTGATTTTATCATTCTTTATATCTGAGATGTGTCCTTTTGTATAAGCAGTTAGTAACGATTTGAAGTAAACACAACTTTTCTATGACTGGGTGACATTCTCGATGTCTACAATGTTGCGGTTACAACTCTTGCTTCCACCTGAGACCTCACAACTGGCAAGTGGGCAGAAGCATTACATAACACACGGCTGCTGAAACAACTGAAAAGTATCTGACGATAGGGGAAAGTGTCCATCAAGCTACGAAGCAAATTCAGGATGTTGGACTATGACTTGTAAAATAGCTTGGAGATGTAAGCGTGTCCACACATGTCACAGATCTGAAACCTAGGAGGGAGGGAGACACACTCAGGTGTTCACCGATACTATTTTCGAGTGGTAGTATTAAATGTCAGCTTCATTTCTTATATTTCACCTGGTTCTCTCTATTTTTCCCTCTTATCTATTACTTTTAAATCAATATAATAAAACTTGACTGGAAAAAAATGAGTTTATGAATCAAAGTCACCTGGTTTTTATCACCTAGTTTTTGAAAGATGTTTGATGCCTGAGTTCCACTGCATCTCCCAAATCGTTCAGAATGGAGGTGAAGGCTCAAGCCAGAAAAGAGCCTTAAAGAGCTCCATGCATAGTCCCAACACGTAACCAGGGAAAGGGGAGGCGGTTTCGATCCTCCCACCACCTTACCTCCAGTTTAGAGGTGCTGATTCTCAATATAAATGCAAGGTAATTTATATGCAAGGATAATTATGTGCAAGGATAAATGCAATGTATAATTAGTAACAATTTTCTGTCGTTGTTCCTCGAGACAGGGTCTTATTATTCAAGACCCTATCTTGTATTATTAATATTATTATTGAATTATTATTCCAGGCTTGGAACTCACTATGCAGCCCAGAAGGACCACCTCAAACACACAGTGATCCTTCTCTGCTTCAGCCTCTGAATGCTGGGATTACAGGCAGGCACCACATCTCTCAACAGTACAATTCATTTGATTTTCTTCTTTTTATTTTATGTGTTTGTATGTTTCGCCTGGAATGCATGTCTATGTACCATGTGACTGCAATACCCGCACATGCCAGCAGAGAGCATCAGATTTCTTGGAATTAGAGTTCTAGATGATTGCTAGTCACCTGGGTGTGCTGGAAAGTAAACCTGGGTCCTCTGGAAGAACAGCCAGTATTCTTAACCACGGAGCCATCTCTCCAGCTCCTATAACTTGATTTTATAACTATAACTATAAAACTGTAACTATAACTTATAACGCCTATAACATCTCCAGTTCTTATAGCTTGATTTTAGTGAATTGTCCCTGGTGGCAAAGAAGTAATAGCAGTAGTAAAAATATCCCATATGGTGACATGAGTAACGTTACATGGCGGCCTAGGATAGACTACACTGGGAAGCTCCTCATTTTCAGTACATGAACTGACGTCAGAGTAGTGACCAATGGCCCCACATATGTACACTCGCTTGCAACCTCATTTATTTATTTACCTATTTATTTATTTATTTATTTATTTATTTATTTATTTATTTATTTATTTATTTATTTTGGATTTTTTGAGACAGGGTTTCTCTGTGTAACCCTGGCTATCCTGGAAGTCGTTCTTGTCCAGGCTGGCCTCGAACTCACAGAGATCCACCTGGCTCTGCCTCCTGAGTGTTGGGATTAAAGGCGTGCACCATCACTGCCTGGCTCACTTTTAGGATCCCTTAAAATAATTCTTCCTATTTCCAAGCTTTATTCCAAGTACTCACTCACCCTTTGGGGTCCAAGAGGTCTCGAACTTTCTCATTATAAATCTCCATGTACGATACTTCAACTTTAAAAGTCTGCGACTCATTTTGCTCCAGAGAGATCCTTTTAAACAGAGCACAGCAGAGCCTTGGGATAAGGCCCAGCTGCTCGGCATGACCCATCATGGAGAAGGACTTCCCGGAGCCTGGAGAAGAGCAAGCAGAGGAATGGAAGGGCAGGAGAGGAAGCAAACAGAGCGCTTCAGTAACACAAGGTGCTCTCACTTGACAGCCAAGGCCCCCCGCACTTGCCATGCGCTTGCCATGTACCCTAGTTAGCTGGCTGGTCTCCGGGGATCTGCCTGGCTCTGCTTCTGAAGCCCAGGATCGTAAGTGCGTGGTTTTCTATATGGGCTCTGGCGATCCAAGTGAAGTCCCCACCCCACACGGCAAGCCTTTGACCAGATGGGCGATTTCCTCAGTTCTCAATAGGGTTTTACAGGGACGCAACATGGCACGCACAGTAAAATCCCAGCTGTATACACAGTGTATACATTGTGTATACATTGTGTATCATTGTTGGACCTAGAGCATACATGGTATTCCCTCACTGGGTTCTTGCAGCTCTGGTCCGATGCAGTAGGAGGCAGGACTATTAGGAACTATTATTTATTTCCACTTTGAAAGACACAGCTCAGAGCATGAATAGCCGGGCCGCTACTGTATTTTGGGTTTGCCTGTTTTGACTGATTGCTCCACCTGCCCCGGTTTAGAATCTATCATCATTTTTGTACCTAAGCAGAAATCTCAGTAGTGGGGTGGAGGGATTCTAAAAATTTTCACATTGATTCTACTACACCATTTATGCTGAGAAGCTGGTGATTACCTTTCCAGTTCAAATGCAGGTTAAAACTGCAATTTAGGAAAATGACACTCAATAGTTTGGAACTAGCTATACTCATTAACACTGAAATTGGGCAATTACCAGAACTTCTGCAGTTCCAAAAAAAGCGAGACACTTTTGATAGCGTAAGTCAACTCAATCCGAAATACCAGGAGAATTTTTCTGGGTTTCTCAAGCTCCCTGGGTCTTCTAAATGCTGGGAAATGCTATTTAAAGTATGGGTATACTGCAGTGGGCACACAATTCATGCTTAGCACACAGGAGGGCCTGATGCCAATCCCCAGCACCACAAACAAAAATAAACCAACCAAAGAGATAGCAAAGCATCTATTTATTCAGTATTTTTATTTAAGTGCTAGGGATTAGACCCAGGATTTTTGCACATGCTAGGCAAGCGCTCGTTTGCTGAATGATACCCTTTCAAACACTTGTCTCATATCATCAGACTGCAATAAAAGCAACGTCTTACCTGTCTGGCCATATGCAAAAATACAAGCATTGTATCCCTGAAAGGCTTTCTCGAGAATTCCTTCCCCGAGGCACTTGAAAACAACTTCTTGACCTAGGAAATAAGACAGATACTTAAGGTTTCTTAGTTTTGTGTGCATGTGTGGGTATCCATAGAAGCCAGCAGAGGGTGTCGGAGCCCCTGGAGCTGGAGTTCCATACAGCTGTGAGCACCTGACGTGGCTGAGATTCGAAGAGCAGGAGCACTTGTAAGTGACAGAAAAGGGTGATTTGTATTGAGATGTGTGTGTGTATGTGTGTGTGTGTGTGTTTGGTTTTCGAGACAGGGTTTCTCTGTTGTAACTCTGGCTGTCCTGGAGCCCACTCTGTAGATCAGGCTAGCCTTGAATGCACAGAGATCCATCTGCCTCTGCCTTCCAAATACTGGGGGATTAAAGGCATGCGCCGCCACCACTACCCAGCGAGATGTGTGTTTTTTAAAAAACAGATTTTTAAAAAATTTTATGTGTATGAGTATTTAGCTTGCACGTATGAATGTATTTATGTATGTATACCATATGTGCAGTGCCCTCAGAGGCCAGAAGAGGGCATTGGATCCCTTGGAACTTAAGTTGCAGACAGTTGTGAGACATCATGTAGGTTCTGGGAACTGAACCCAGGTCCTCTGCAAGAACAGCAAATGGTCTTAACTGATGAGTTCTCTCTCCAGTCCTCTAGTAGATGTATTAATAATAATCTTCTCTCAGTCCTCTCCTCTCAAAATTTAAAAGTATTGAGAATGATATATATACACACACCCACACCCACACACCCACATATATATTCATTTTCATGCAGATGGGATGTTGCTATGCTGTCCAGGATGATCTCAAATTTAGAAGTCCCAGTGACCTTCCTACCGGAAGCTGCTCAGTAGCCGCAATTTCAATTTTGCTCCTAAACTACAGCTGAATATCTGGATAAATGCATGATTCTACACTGCTTCCCCCTGGACATCTCTCTGGGGATTAACGTTTCTTCTCAGTTGTTAGCAGGCTGTATAGAAGCACGGCCAAATTTGGTTTCCTTTTCTTTTTAGAAATTCTATCTAAATGTTATTAAATATGAACTGTCTCGTTTCCCCATCTGGATTCAGTTTCCACCTATCGAGAACCATGGCATACACTGCCTGTGTCCACTTCTTCACTGGAGGTGCTTTGCACCGTCAGCCGCTGGGAACTGCCCATCGCCATTGTCGGGATGACGGCGGCTAATACCGTCAGTCAATAGGACAGGATGTAGAATCCCCAAGGCTTGCCTTTGAGGGGTTATCTAGATTAAGTTAACTGTGGTGAAGACCTTACATGTGGGCAGTAACATCTCACGGGCTGGTATCCATCCTGGACTGAGTAAAAAGGAGAGGCTGAGCTAAGCACAAGCATTCAACAGTCTCTCATTCCTGACCACCATCACAACGTGGTCAGGGGCTCATGCTGCCGCCACCGTTGTGCTTTCTCCGCCACGATGAGCTTCCTCTAGAATTGTGAGCTGAAAGAAACCCTTCCTTCCTCAAACTGCACTGGCCAGGGTACTTTGCCAGAAGAATAGGAAAAGTAACTAATATGTTGCCATTAGTAGATTGGCAGGTCCACTTTATCTGTGTTCCCACATGAGAACAAAGACAAGTTCACTTTCATTAACCCTTGCCATGTCCTAGCTCCTGGGGCTTCCGTCACAAACTGCTCTGTGATGGAGAGGGGGAAGAGTGTAGTTTCAGTCTGTTTATTAACATTCAAGGTGGCATGCACTCTCCTTACACCGACTCCCCAGCAATTAAGAAAATTACTCTATCCTTCCTAGAACATTCGTTCTTACAGCATCTACAGGCTTAGGTTCTGTTTCCAGCCCCAGGATGAGAGCTCCCTTGATGTCAGAGATGATAATTCTTTCTCTTTGTAATCCTAGTGCCTAATAGAAAACGCTTAATAAATATCTGTTGACAGAATGAGTCCGTTTAATCATTTGCTTGCCCTCCGGTGTATTTGAAAATCTCCTCTCACTCAAAAATAACAACCTACAAACTATCGGTTACATGTTTCTCTTTCATGGAAAGTTGGATAGCATTGTAGCAGCGCCTTGCTGCTGCACATCAAGATTGCAGGACAAGATCCCTCGAAGACTTGTCAACAAGAAACAAGAGCTGACACTTCAACTGCTGGGCAGCCCAAAAGTGGAGTTCTGGCAGCATCAAACCTTGCTGAGTTGTAGAGAAAGCCACCATTTAAAAGCTGCTGCTGAGAGGGTGGCCATAAGTAGCCATTCTGAAGGAAATCCCAGAAGTTTCTGCGAAAGAGAGTAAGCCTCCACTCTGCCCTACTGTGCGCATCTGTCTAAGAAAGTACAGGGATAGAAATCTCCAATATGTGACCACACACAAGACACTGGGTGAGGACCCCTTCTCTTCCTTCTTCTTAGAAGTATAAACACAAGTTAAATTAGTTCCTATGTTGTTTACTATTCCCTAGAGTGTAGGCATAGCATAAACCCAAATTCGTTCTTTTTCGTTTGCTGTTGTTATTGGCGCTGCTGCTGCTTTTGACGCAGGTTTCATGTATCCCACCCCATATCAGCCTTAAGCTTGATTTGTGGCCAGCGATAACCCCGAACTCCTAGTCTGCCCGCCTCCACCACTCAAGGGTGGGACGGCTTAGTGGGTAAAGGTGTTGATGCACAAGCCTGGCGATCTGAGTTCGATCCCCACAACCCATGGAAAGGTGGAAGCAGAAAACTAACTTCAGAAAAGTGTGTCCTCCAGTCTCCAAAGGCAGTGTGGCGCATGCCTTTAATCCCAGCACTCGGGAGGTAAGAGGGACTCTGTGAGTTCAAGGCCAACCTGGTCTACAGAGTGAGTTCCAGGACAGCCAGAGTTACAACAGAGAAACCCTGTCTCGAAAAACCAAAACAAACAAACAAACAAATAAATAAATATTTCCCTCATACATATGAAACACTAAAAACAAGTTTTATTTAACATATGTTTTCAACAATTTATTTGTGTGTGTGTGTGTGTGTGTTTGCAGTGCACGTGGAGACCTTTCAGGAATCACCTCTCTCCCTCTACCATGTGGGGCTGGAGATCAGACTCAGTTTACCAGGCTCAACAGCCAGTACCTTTACCCACTAAGCCATCTTGCCGGCCCCAACACGGACACTCAGCTATCCACTGCACAGAAGAGGGTTCCCACTTCCTTTCATTTCCCTGAATAACTTGTCCTTACACCGTTAGCTCCCTGAGCTTTCCTACTGACTGACTTTGCAGGAAAGGTTTGGTTTCCCCAAGCCACTTGTGAGGCTCTCTCCAACACCCACCACTGCTACCCAACACTCTTCCTCATTCTGACTACATCAAGAGGAAAGAAAGTCCTGTTTGGTTAATTTTCCTTTCTTTTTGATCACTTACTTTTTAAAAAAAAAAATGTATTTTTTATTACCATTTTGCATTTTTCTTAAGATTTACTTATTTTATTTTATATGAGTACTCTGTCTACTTGCACACCTGCATGCCAGAAGAGGGCATCTGATCCTGTTAGAGATGGTTGTGAGCCACCACGTAGTTGCTGGGAATTGAACTCAGGACCTGTAGGAAAGCAGTCAGTGCTCCTAACCACTGAGCCATCTCTCCAGCCCTGATCTTAATGCTTAGTAAGCGGCCTGTTTGAGTCCCCTGTTACTTTATCAGCCAGGTAGTAATCTCCCGTACTTTCTGACTGCACATTAAAGACATGACTATCATACATGCTGGAAACGTCTATCCCCATTTTGTCATGAAACATTTTTGATATCTCATATTTAAACATACAAAGGGCTGCTTGGTGGCAGCATCAAGAAAGCTCAGCAATAGCTTAGCAGGTAACGGGCCACCCCAAGTCTGATGACCTGTGACCCCTGGACTCATATGACGGAAAGAACCGACTCCTAAAGGCTGATCTCTCAGCTCCACATATATGCATGCACATGCGCAATGTAATAAAAATAAGAGCAAAATTCAAACACCTAAATCTTTTCTCTTTATGGCTTTTGCTCACAGTAACTGTTTTGCTTCCAAAATTGTTTCCTCACCCAGATTTCTTCTAGCTGTGAGCACTGCCCCTCTCACGAGCCCAGTGACCTTGGGAAGCCCTGATGTCTTCAGTGGCAAACACTGAGCACTCTTTTTCCTTACTAGATTGTCAGGATGCTTTACGGGGGCACTTGCCCCACAGCCTGGCCACTGCAAAGCCTGGGGTGTGTTTTAGTTGCTGTGTATAATGAGTATCATCTTGTCATTAGTTCGGTGCAGAGAAGGAAGTCACCACCCACTCTTTCCATCTCTGCAAGGGCTCTGTGAGGCATCCTGATAGTAAGGGCAAGAGAACAGAGGACAAGAAAGTGGTCCTTAGGATGGAACAGTCTATTGCTAATTTTTCTAGCTTTCTTCTAAGTCTCCCTGGTGAAGTACCACTGATAAACATAAGGCGGTGGCGAGGGTGGGGGGTGGGGTGGGGTCTCAAATTTAAGACTGAGTGATGGGATGCAGAGGACATGGTGTGTGTGTGTGCGTGTGTGTGCGTGTGTGTGCATGTGTGTGTGTGTGTGTGTGTGTGTGTGCGTGTGTGTGTGCTTGTGTGTGTACACTGACATATACATACCTGGGGATGACAAGAAGAAAACAGAACATCATAATTTAGGTCAGAGCATGCTAGGGCACATCATCCAGTATAGGCAAACTGTTTTCCATCCTTTTGTAACTTCAGGATAGAAGGGTGCCGGGTGGGGACAGAACACAGGATAACGAATCGCATCCATAAAACGCCGAATGGAATCCATTCTATGGACTCCTCATTATTTTTCCACCCCGAGGCTGTGTGAATGCACGAACCCTGGGCCGCAGCTAGGCCCAACCGGCTCTTTTGTTCAATCACCTTCAGGGGACCGCTATTACAGGAAGGAGAGCTGCCAACGCGGCTAAGATCCAAACTGCTAACCAAATCTTCAAAGTGCACCATGTGTCCAGGGTACAGCCCACGTCCTCATCAACAGCAGACTCTCCAGGCGGCAGGAGACGGATGCACTTCGCTCTGCCTTAGAATGCAGGACATCCCAAAGACCCACACAAAGACCCAGGTTGACACAGATGAATGAACGTCTTTTTTTTTTCCCTTTGCAATACTGAGGGCTGAACGCAGGGTCTTGCACATGCCAGGCAAGTGCTCTACTACTTAGCTACATCCCCAACTGGGAGGTGTTTTAACTTAAAAAACAAACAAAAAAAAAAACCCAACTTTTTTAAACCTTACAGTCTTTCTCCAGCACAGGGAAAAAAAAAAAATGTGACTTGCCCATTGCTTTTTAACCTTGGCTCGTTAAATAAAAAGCAGCTGTTTGTGCTGCATGGTGGGAACCAGGGAATTCAAACGCTGCCTGGGCAGAACTCATAAAAGATGCAATATCCCCACCCTGAATGTTTCCCAATTCCAGTTTACAGTCTGCACTCAGGCAGAATGGCGTGCTGTTTGTCTAGAGGAAAGCCTACAGGGAAGTGCAGAAGTTCTGTGGGAAACAGGATGATCTATGGGTATTTGTTCCCAACCCAGGCAAACAGAGCAAAGCCACAACACTGTCGGACCCAAGAGGTTCTCAGCAGAACCAGTGCCTGGGAGGAGGTGTCTCCGGAGACATCAGCCTCACAAGCCTGGCGTGGCGAGTCCACAGGGCACACGTCTGACCTCACTGTTCATGAGCATGAGCAGGATGCCAATTACCTTCAGGGTTTATAATCGGACCTCCTACGGCCATGCAGACAAGTTATAAAACACTGGGCACGCCCAGTGAAACCTGTAACACAATGTCAGAGCGGTAACAGGAGCTCCTGTGTGGGATTTCTGCAAGCAGAGTCACGGTCTGAGTCACCCAACACTGAGTCATCTATGATAGAGAGCGTTGAAAAGACTGGGTCTCCATATGTGGGCATCACCTGACCCCTGGGGAATGGCAACAACGGACTCCCAGTCACCATGCGAGGATCCTAGGTAACTGTCTTCATGTAGCAGGGTCCTGATGGCAAAGCACTAAGCAAACAACTAGGAGTGAGGAGCAAAGACAGCGCCATTAGCCCTGTGCCCAACATCTGCTTACTGAACAGGCGCTACCCAAAGCATGATGGGCTGGAGTCCAGGAAGTAGGAGAATGAAAAGACAGGGTACAGCCTGCGTTGTTTACAATCCACATTTTAAAGCAGACACACAGACACACCACAGTCTGTGAAACTCTTGAGCAGGGCGCAGCACAGTCTAGACTTCACACACAGAATATTCTCCTATGGAAGAGTCTCTAAGATTGGAACCATGCTGTAGCTTAGATCTCCAATGTCCCCCCTCCTCCCCGCAAAAGGCCCACAGGTTACAGACTGTTGTCCAGGATAGTACTAGTGGGCAGTGGTAGAATCTTTAGGAGATGCGAACCTAAAGGGAGGTCCTTGGGTTATTGGGAGGGAGGGAGGTGTTGGAGGAGGAGTTGGAACCCCAGTTTCTCCCTCTGGTCTTGAGGTAAGAGATGTCTTTCCGCCTTACAGTCCTGTCACTAGATGTGGTCTTTCTCAGAACTAAGGGAATGGAGCCTGTTGGTCATGGGGCCTTGAAAGCTTTTCTATTGATGAGTTTTGGCCTTGGTCCTCTCTAGCTGGCTATGTCAACTAACCCATACAAATATAATCCCAAATCGGATTGATCCTCTCAAGCCTTTCTTTTCTCTTTTGGAGTTGGAGTGGGGGGAACTCTCGGCTCGGTATCTGGGAGCTGCGTTTCCTGAGCCTGGTTTTTTATGAAGGTGTTTTCCCTTCTACCCAGGGCTGACAGCCATAATAATTTTGATGAGTCTGGACTCGGCAGGGGCCCAGCTCCAAATCAGAGCACCTGTATAGTGCAAGAACAGACAGGTCTTGCTTGCATACCTCAAAGGGAGGGGGGAAAAAAAAAGACCTTATTTTAATGAGATTTAAGCAAATTCCTTTCTCAAAGGCCTTTTGGTGTGTGGAGTGCAGCTCGCAAATTTTCTCACATTCAGAGACTTCGGGCCATATTTAAGCTAAATGAACCCAAACTACAGTTCAGATAAAGGAACAAAGACTTTAAGGCTTGACTTGGAGGGGCAAGATTTAATTCTTAACCAACTTCAGAAGTTCACTGTGAAGGGACCTGGTAAAGGGAACTCCAGAAACTGGGCCACGAGGTGAAATTAAGCCACAGGCTATTTTCCACCATGGTGGCCAAGTGCTATCAGTATCGCAGTCCAGGGAAGTCTCACTTGTACCATAGCAGGGAGTGACTTACCCAGACAATGTTTCCAACCTGGGGACGCTGCTAGGACTGAGCATGAGCTGGGCTCTTTTTTTTTTGTGTGTGTTGTTGTTGCTGGATAAAGTGGCTGACTCATGAGGGAGGGGGGCAGAAAACTGCTACCCGGGGCACCGGTGCCAAGAACCAAAGAAGAAAACAGAGTGAGCTGGACTGGGAGGCCTGTCTCCACACGAGCGGCTGCTGACAAAGGAGCGTCCCCTGGCTCTGACGGCATTTTACAGGGGTCTCTCCAATAAAGGTAGCTGACTCAGGCCTACTGTCTGCGACTTCTAGAACTCACGGCTACGGTGTTCACCGCTCTCTGAGGAACAGTCAAAGCTCGGTCAAACACGTGGGCTCAGGACGTCGGACAACAGCTGCTTGGAGCGAGGATGCTATTACTCACACCACCCAGCTCAGCTCCACACCAAGACTTCATTTAAAAAATGTCTAGGACTGAAGGAGCCGAGACGTCCGATTCCCTAAGTCGTCACTAGCAGGCGCCGCTGTTTTGGATTCAGTCTCCACTGGTCACTGCTTTGACCTCTCTATAAAAAATGTAGCAGCTCCTTCCCGAACCTCTATTTCCTTATCCGTGAAATGTGGACAGTAGTGCTTCCCATCTAATTGCGCGTTCTGGTCCTTATATCCCCTCCTACGTGAGGAGGGCTTAGCCCTGTGCTGGGCAGGTAGCATACGGGCTGCATTTTATATCACAGTTACCGCTATCGGCCCCTGCAAACACGACTAAGCTCAGTAGTGTTTCCGGGCGCTGACAAATCCTCTAAGGAATAGATGGGGTCAGAAAAAGGAAAGCGTGGAAGAAGCGTGTTGGGCTAGGATTAAAGGCAGACATCTGGAGGCAGGGCTGCAGTTCCACTGGTAGAATTGTGTGTCTGTCCTGCACAAAGCCCGGGGCCCGGCCCCAGTACAGCCTAGCCCTGTCGTGGTGGTGCACCGTTACAATCCCGGCGCTTAGGAGGTGGAGGCAAGATGATTAAAAGTTCAAGGTCATCCTCAGCCTCAGACACAGCAGGTCTGAAGTCAGCCCAGGATACATGAGACTCTGTTCCAAAATTTAAAAAGGAGTTGGGGGTTGGGTAGGCACTAGAGGTAAGAAAAAGAAACACGTGTACAGTAAATATATGCTGTATGCTATAGGTAACTATATATATGTGTCCACTTTTTAAAAGTTAATAAGATTAGCTTGCCCGTAGATATTTTAGGCAGCTTCACCAACTAAATTTTCCTGATTGAACTGCTTGTGTTGGGATTCACAAACATCAATTACCTAAATTGATACAGACCTACTGTAGGCCAGATCCTCCCAACCTCCACCAATTATAAAGGTTCAGCTGTATTGTCGTCCAAGTTGGTTTATGTCAGTCGGTGTCTCTGTGATTACACACACACATACACACATACACTATACTTTGTGATTATATTCTTTAATTAAACAAATGCAAAGAGAGTTTCTGGGCCACTGACATGGGCCAGCAGATAAAGGTGCTTGCTCGAAAACCTGACAACCAAAGCCCACATGATGCAAGGAGATACTTGACTCCAGCAAGCTGTCCTCTGAACTATGTTCTCTCTCTCTCTCTCTGATACAAATGTAATGTTCTCCCTCTTAATTACACATGTAATGAAAAATTAGAAAAAGAGTAGCTGATCTTAAGAAAACTTAGAATGCCCAGGGCCAACTCGACAAAGGTGAGGCCCTAAGAGAAAGGTTCTGTGCAGGAGACAATTTATCACATACTATAAAGGAAAAAGTAAGACCTGGAAAGAGTTTATACTCAAGTTTTTTATTTGGTAAGTGGTTTTCAGGACAGCAGGCATCATGTACAATACACGCCTACTTTACTAATGATTAAATCACCAACTGCTAGGGTTCCTCCTGGTGACTACGTAAAGAACTTTAAGGACTTTACGTAAAGGCTGATGATTGCCGACTATTTCTTAAGACGCACAGAACTCGCTGAGAGTCTCAATTCATCCTCAGATTCCTGATAATGAAGTACAGTTCTGATTGCCCACCATTTGAGACCAAGAAGCCCGACTCCAAGAGCCTGTGCTTTCCCCTAGGCGAACACTTCAAAAAACAGTCAAATACCAGGCCTAGATATGTTAAAACAAATTCGTATCATGCCGTCCTACTGACAGCTTGGTTCTGACTTGGCAGTCACCGGCTTTTAGAGTGTTAATTTGGATGCACTCAAGGCTCTGTCTTCTTACTATTCTTGCTTTCCTTAAGCAATATGAAATTAGTCATTTCTACTGCTAAGCACTTAGACCCCCATGGTGGGAACAGATCAAACATGGCCACCCAGCCTGCAGCTTAGCCCTGGGCCTGGAGGTGTCCTTCCATCCACACACAGCATGGAACAATGTAAAGGAGAGTAGGAGTCAGCTGTACATATTGTCTTCCAGGTTGTGGGGTATCAACAAATGCCCAAGAACACATGGTGTCAGCAAATTTGTGCAACGTGCCATATGGCAAGAAAAGTCACAGAATTTCCAGGCCAGTGTTCAGAAATCTCCCAGGCTAAGGAATGTTATCCACATTGACCCTTACATAGTCCAACATCAGACTACTATTCTTTCTTTCCTTTAATATCTGTTTTTATTTTTACTTGTACGTTATGCGTCTGTGTATGCCATGTGTGTGCTGGTGCCTACAGAGGCCGGAAGAGGACATCAGATCCCCTGGAGCTGGAGTCACGGGAGATTCTGAGTCACCCATGTGGGTGCTGGGAACTGAACTCGTGTGCTCCGGAAGAGCAGCAGCAAGCGCTCTTAACCCCTGAGCCATCTCTCTAGCCCCCAGACTGCTTTTCATATCTGTAGCGAGGTTTAAAGATAAGCAGGCAGGACGTAAATAACAGAGCCATTAGGAGTCACTTAACTACTGACAGGGCTCATGTTAGGAAGCGGTATTTTTAACGTATTGATCCCTCACCAAGAAGTTCTTAATTTCATTAGCATGATGTAATCATCTACTAAGATGGTTCGAGTTTATCACCATTGACTCTAATAAAGTCACTTTATACTCTTTTAATGAGATCTATGTGTGGTTGCACGCTGAGGTTCGGGGAAGAGATGGGTTTACGCAGAGAGGCCAGTGTCTGAGGAATCTCAATCCGCAGGCTCTTTTCTTCTCTCTGTTTCCTTCCCACTTCGTCCCACGCCACAGAGACTTTGCTTCCGGCTCGGAAAAAACCTGCCAGACATTATTCTACCAACCTATCAAGAGGGTGAAAGGAAGAAGGGACACTCGAAGTTCATAACGTGCCGAAGCACACTTCCACGCAATGCAAATGGCTAAACAAACCAGCCTTTCACCCGCCTCTGAGAAGTCCCCACAGCTGTGCTGTCCGCACAAAAATGGATGATTCACGATTTATGGGAGACATGGCTTCGGTTCCTCCTTTACCTCATCCTGCCCACAGATGAGGGAAGAAGTTATCTTTATCTCACCAAAGCCTAACAGCTTGGAGCAAAACCAGGTGCCATAAATCCCAGTCCAATGTGTTCTCTTGCCAAGGTACTGATGCTACCCACCATCCTGACCACTGTTACAGTGAGACAGTGAAACTTCTGAGGGTAAGTTTGACGGGACAAGTGCCAGGTACAATTCTCTACAGAAGCAACGTACTCAGTCCTGAACGCAGCCCTAGGATTTCGGAATGACCACCATGACACTATGATACCTTTAACTACTACACAAGGAAAGAGAGCTCGGTGGATTCAGTAACACACACAGTGCAAAAGTGGGGGCCAAGGATTAGAACCCCATAGTCTGATGGAAGAGCTCACATTCTTTCCAGTGCTCCACACAAGCCCTGAGGTTCCATGACCGATCCCAGAGAACTCAAGAGCGTCAGGTTGAAAGGCCAGAGGGTAGAGTGCCTCTCGATAGCTTTTAACAAACAGCAAAACTGCATTGAGGATGTGGTGTTCTGACACAGCGTATGAGGCCCTAGCATCTTTGGCTCGCTCAGCCCATGCACTCACCATCCCCCACTAGCCCTACCAGATCCCAGTTTTGAGAGTTGCTTTGAGAGCCCCGGCTCAGTCTCAATGAGGCCGTTATTCACGCAGCTCACAAATAGGTTGGTTTCAGGAAATCTGTGCTTCCCTCTCCCCATCTCCCTTATTTCCCACCAGAGAATGAATGTTCCCATCTAAATGTTTCTATTCATGGTGAAGAATTGCTGTTTCTTTTAAGTGAAGGAAACAGAAATCAAATTAGTACAGCAAGCAAAAATCTCATCTACGAGCAATGCACTTTCTAGGCCGTTTCTGTGTGACAGCCAAACCCCCAACAGATTTTACCTCTTGCTAGAGTGTCATTAGCCTCTGTGTAATAACGACGATATCTACAGGGTAAGGAAACTTCTACCCCTCCCCTCGGCATTGTAAAGATGCATTGTTCTGTGAGGCCAGAGGCCTTGTTTCAAGGTTAACTGAAGCGTAGTATTTGAAATGACCATGAGTCAATATTAGGCTATCAGTACGTTGGAAATCATTTTTATCTCTTTATAATTCTGATCATAGTGTTTATCAGATCCTAAATTCCACGGATATCTTATCATCCTGGATCCAATCAAGTTGTACTTGGTGGAAAATAGAGTCTGTGGGTCCTGAGCGTTACACTGTGGGAGGCTACAGCGGTGTCCGCAGGCAATAATGGAAGCCATGTGGCTGAGGGATGCGGAGGGGAGAACCCGTCTCTCCTACACCCTACCTTAAGTAGCCCGTGCCAACAGCTCCAGTTTCTCACCCCGTTTCTACTTCCTAGCCTGGCTTTGAGAACTTCCCATCACCAGGGCAGCTCTCTGCTCGGCACCACACCCAGGCTCCTCCCTACAAGAAACTCAGATGGAGCATCATTCATAGGCTCCTCCCACCCCTCAGCATTTATGGTCCCCAGTCAACCCATGCACATAGAGATGCTATTTCCACTTTATAGGAAGGATGATGAAGATCATCCTTATTAACAACTTATCCCAAAAAGAAAAACAGGGTCCTGTGATTTTAACCCAGACCTGACAAATAAAGGTCCATGGTCTTGCCTTGGCACCATGATGCTTCTTGTCTAGATACCACTTACATTCCTCTTTAAACTCTATGCTTAACTTTAAAAAAAAAAAAAAAAAAAATATATATATATATATATATATATATATATATTTAATTAACAAGGAAAATTGGTATTTATGGTTTAACGGTATAATGGTGCTTGGTGACATACACATTTTAACATATGCATACAAAGTGGAACGGCCAAATGAAGTGACTTAACATATGCATAATCTCAATACTTACCATTTCCCCCTCCTATGCTTAATTGATGTGCTCACTTTCAGTGCCATCTCTATGGTATCTCCTTTAGCAACTGTAGCCAGTCCACGTTGCCTTGACTCGGATTTTCTATAGCACTTAGTACTTGTAGAGTTGAGGGTGGGCCTGGGAGTATCCCCGAGGATATGACATCCCCAGGAGGTGAACAACTAGAAACCTAATGGAGGAAATCTACCAGGGTCTGGCAATTGGGGGAAGTACTCAGAGCCTTGTTACAGAGCACTGCTGGGCCCTACTGGCTGTGTAGCTTAGCTTTGAACTGGCCTTGAACTGGAGGCAATCCTCCTGCCTCAGCCCCCTGGGTGCTGGGATCCCAGGTGCACACCGCCACACGCACCTCTCTATTGAGGTCTTAGAACCTCACCTAAGGCTGTTTATCAAGAACGTGGCAGAGCCAGATTGTGAAGCAAATCCCACTGACTTTCCAAACCCACCCACTAGCACTTGAAAGAGCAGGCGGGAGACACGTGGGAAAATGAAACGCCAGGATAATTAGAGAAAACGGGAATCACGGAAGAGGCCGGAGGCCCAAATGAAACGGTCAACTTACCAGCATATTTTGTAGTGTTCGATTCATCCATGGACCAAAAGCAATAATCAAAGGCAAACACCTGGATGAAAGAACAAAATATTAAGCTTGAGAATTAACTCCTGAGAGGCCAATCAGGCTGGGGAGATACGCGGTGAAGACGGGAGGGAGGCTACTGTCAGATGAGGGCACCTGCAGTGGTTTGGGTGCGACTCTCGCAGGGATGTGTTCGTATAAAAACTACTATTTATCCAGAATTCAAACAGGCAGCTATACTAACTGGGTCTTTTATTTTTAAATTCATTTAACAAGACTCCCCTGCCCCAACCCAGTCCTGTGGAATGAAACCTTTAGGTTGGCTCCTCTCAAGTAAAGTTACATGGATAGATTTTTACTTACACCGGTTCCTTCTAGCTGTCCGTGGTATCATCTCTAGCATGGCGAAGGTCACCCGACTCTACACAATCTGTGGTTCACCTTCTCCTACTTCAACATGCCACCCATGGCTGGGTATTCCTGATAATCAACCATCTGTTCTTGCAGGCACTAACCCTCCATGCAGCTCCCAAAGGCCGACCAGACAAGGTCTCCAGCCCAGCCACTGCCTTTCCACACAAACGCCAACTCCTGTGCTCCGGCCACGGCTGTCAAATCCTGCCCGGGCTGTGTTCCAAGGAACAGGAGTTCCATAGGATGGTCCGTGGAAGAAGATGAAATCACACTGGAAACCTCACATCCTAACTGCCCTGTTTCAGATTCTCAGGGCAAAAGCTTCCAAATGCTCTCCAGTGAACTATCTAACTGTCCAGCTTTCTCGATGCTCGTGATTCATTTTTGGAGAACATTATTCACAAATAACTTTAGCCTCCAGACTCGCACCTTTCGGGGCAGCCCCGATGGCTCTGCAGCCTCTTTCTGGAGCTGCCTATTTTGGCTTTTGTCTCCTCACAGGGATCCTCCACAGCTTCAACACCCGCAGGGACAAGGGCCGGGCAAACTCAGCCTGGCTGTCAGACTGGACACCCAGCTCCTTGCAAACACTTCCCCTGCTCTGTCCTGCCCAGTGGAGTGTGTCTTCTTGGAACACAGGCACAAACCTACCTTGTCCTGATTTTCTTCTTCAACTTCTCTCCTTCAAAATGCTCCCTACTGAGGGTCCAGGACAGTGCATTTTCTTCCAGAAAACACAGCTTGGTTACAAACCAAGGATTTTTCCCCCCTTCCCTGAAACACTGCTTAAACCTTTTCTCTGCTTCTATCCCAATTTTTTTTCTATTATGTACTAATCATGAAAAGGGGGTGCCCAACCTTTTGATACAGTGATATGCCACTGTCATCAACAAATGTGTTGTGTTGAATTCATGGCTACCCTGGAAGACATAAGCCTTCAGGCTACAGATTGGACATAGGTGCATGATGTGAATGTTTTATCTCCACGTGTACCCCAAGTTCCCTGAAGGCAGGAACCAGGTCTAATTCATCTCTGGAGCCTGCGATATTTATGTTCATTGCCTTGGAATTATTTATCGAATGATTAATGGCATTGAAACTTTGCAAGGAAGCAGGTACTTTCTATACAATGAAGGACTTAGACGGGCAGGGGAGGTGACTCAGTAGACCAAAGAGTCCTTGCTCTGCAAGCACGAGGACCTGAGTTCCAGTTTCCAGGACCTATGTAAAAGCTGGATGTGGTCACACAAACCTGTGACCCCAGCAAGGCAGGAGAGAGAGAGTCAAGAGTATTTCTGGGGCCACCAGCCTAGCTCGAGGATCAGTGAAAGAGCCCATCTCAAAGGAATGAGGGAGATACGGCACAACCGACAAGCCAATATTCATCCCCCTTCCCTCTCTCTCCTTCCTGCCCCCCCTCAAACATACACACAAATAAAACAAAAACAAAAGACTAAGTTACGCTCGCAATAGTTTCATCGCTACGTAGAGACTCAAGCAGATCCAACAGACATAACTTAAATCACTGACTCCAGATTCAAATTCGATGCTGATGCACCCACAAAAACCAACTTTCGAACGAACAGCTATGAAACAATAGTGTCCGCCAACAAAGGCAATCATATCTACTGCCTTGCAGAGTTCTTTCAGGGACTCACAAAGACCACACAGGCATCATCCAGCTAATCTTCCCACCTCGGGGCAGGACGGAAGTTCAACACTGCTCCCAAGAGGTCTGCCTTGTTTGAAAACATTTCCAGAAATGGAGACTGTACAATCCCCTTTTTCCAAGGAATCAGGTAACACCTATCTTTCATCCTTGGGAGATCTGCCTTCGTTTTCTACCTAGGTTAACTCTCCAAGCTTACTGTAAACGGTCAATGGAGGCTACGTTCCCATTTCTAGGTATCTTTACTGGTGTCCGGTGGATCACGAGGCGTCTATTTAGTAGTTCCTATATAGAGTGGCGTTTCACACCCATCTCAGAGTGATCTTGAAGAGTGTGCTGACTTGCATACTGAGATCACCACTCTACTGGTGTCTCTGGGCAGGGCCACTGCTTGAAATAGGTGTGCCCAAGATGGAGGGCGTGTCTACCAGGAGCAATCATGGCCTGTGCTGCAACATTTTCTGACAGTTAAGTATTTGAAGCGGTTCCTAATTTAAGAAAAGATAAAAATTAATTATCCAGATGTCCCCCTTAAAGTCTAGACAGATATTAAAGTGCTACTGACAATAAAGGGGCTCAGAAGGCATTGTGGGTAACAAGGGTCCTTTGCCCCCTCAAACACAGACCAGATCTTTAGCTGTGGGTTGTCCAGCTTTCACAATCGATGGTCCTAGGCACTTGAGATACTGATCCCTCATCCCAATTATGGAGTGTAGGCTTTTATTTTAGTAAACATTTATCAGGACAGCTCTGTGATCCGACTCATTTCACTAAAACCTGAAGGCATCAAATATCATACTAGAGAAGTCTGTCGTTTTAGGACCAGCTGGTTTGATTAGATGTCTACTTAATGTCTACTGTGCTACTCATTAGGACGTTGCTTGGAGCCTACCTGCAATATGGGTAATGCAGAAATATCTGAAATCCCATTTCTATCTGAGCAAATAAATACAGACAGAAGCTGGGCATGGCAGCTCACACCTGTAATCCCAGCACTTGGGAGGCTGAGGCATTGCCGTAAGTCTGAGGCCAGCCTGGGCTATACAGTAAGCACTGAGTCAGCCTGGGGTACCAAGTGATACCCTCAACAACAACACACACACAGAAGAAAAGAAGAAGAGGAAGAAGAAGGAGGAGGAGGAGGAGAGGAAAAGGAGAGAAGAAGGAAGAGGGGGAGGAGGAGGAGGAGAAGGGGGAGGGGAGGGGGAGGAGGAGAAGGGGGAGGGGGAGGGGAGGAGGAGGGGAAGGAGGAGGAAGAGGAGGAGGAGAAGAAGAAGACCAAGCATAAGCCTTCTATTTCAACGATGCCAACTAACACCAGGAATTCACACCTTTCCAACTAGAAAGAGAGCCACATGTACAGACATTCTCTAGTTATTTTTAAAACTAGAAACCCATTGTCTTGGGCAATATCCCACTCTTTCCCCTTTGCTCCCCATGAATAAAACCCATGCCAGGGCCAAATTCCTAGCAGCCTGCTGTACATCTGTTCCAGTCCCGCCAGGCCTTTCAGAAACGTTCGCTCTGCATTTTTGTGAACCACTGAGCAGCTAGCAGAGCTGCTAAGGCTGTTTTTAATAAGATAAACTCACTGAGTGACAGATATCCTGAAGTAAGGAGGTTCCGGAATTTGTGAGCAGCATGCTGGGCAAACCCCCTGCTTATTGAGAAGTGTGATCTCTGATGGTATTTCATCCGAATTCAATTGTGGTTTTTTTGTTTTTTGTTTTTGTTTTTCAAAGGAATGAAGTGTCCTGCATGTTCCACCAAGGAGGAGCACGAAGGCATCAGCATTCTGAGAAATGTGGTCAGCAACTGTTTGTCTAATCCATAAAAAAACGTGAGTCAGATATGGTGGCACAGGCCTGTAATGCTAACACTTGGGAGGCTGAGGGAGAAGGGTCAAGAATCTGAGGCTAGCCTGGGCTACACAGAGAGACCAAGATCCCAGCTCAACAGAGTAATAAAAGCCAAATGTGAAAGCACCTCAACTGTATGAATTCTGTGGGTTTCTTTCTTCTTTTTTTTTCAACGATTAATCTATTTTTATTTTATGTGCATGTCTGTTTTGCCTACATGTTAAGGGCACTATGTGTATGCTATACCCACAGAGGCCAGAAGAGGGCATCAGATTCCCCTGGAAATGGAATTACAGAAGACTGTGAGCTTCCTGATGTGGGTGCTGGGAACCGAACTCAGAACCTGGATCTTCTGAAAGAGTAGCAAGTACTTGTAACCGCTGAGCCATGTCTCCAAGCCCCTCTGTGGCCTTCCCTGATCCTGTCTAGTTTTGTGCCTTCACAAAAAGCCTCCAACCACAATGTATTTACTTCAGGAAACAATCAATAAAGACCTACATGTCATTCCTAATGTCTCAAATACTTGTCAGTTATATTTTTCTGTCCTGTAGTTGCTTAAATCTAGTTTAAAAGATCAAACAGCTGGGCATGTGGTGCACTCCTGAAACCCCAGCACCTGAGGTTGAGGGAGGAGGTTCGGTAGTCCGAGACCAGCTTTGGGGGTACACGAGACCCAATCCACCTACTCCCAAAAAGGACAAAACAGAAAATAACTATTCCTGAATAATGCATATATCGTTTAAAAATAATTGTAATATGCCTTTCATCCCTTTCTCAGGTGGACAGTGGTTAACCTAAGGTTTATTAGGAGACAATAATTTAATTTTAACATGGAGGAAAACTTGAAAAACAAACATCCAAATTTGCAGCCTGAGTCAAAGCCTGTTTCAGTTTTCCTTTTAACTTTTTCAGTGTTACCTATGAAAGCTTTATGGAGGACACTTCTTTTAAAAATGTCTTAATATATTACTATTATTATTATTATTATTATTATATATGTACGACGTGTATGCAGACCTGTGCACTGTAGAGCACACATGTGGAGGCCAGAGAACACACTGTGGGAGTCAGTGATCTCATCTTGCCTTTACCTGGGTCCCAGGAATTAAACTCATAACATCAGGCTTGGCAGCAAATACCTTTACCCCTGGAGCCTTCAGCAGCCTATGAACATTTTTAATTGCTTTCAACTCCATGCCTGCCTAATCCCATTTTGTGCATGTGTAGACATATATATCTCCATTCATGCATGGTTCCCTTTGTTTCGCTGTATTATTAACTATTATGAGGTCAAGGGCTTTGTTCTCAGGCTTTGTGAATCATCAAACAAAAAGACTCTGGCTTCTTGAAGGATGTACTGGTTAGTTTTATGGTCAACTCGACATAAGCTAGAGTCATCCGAGAAGAGGGAACCTCAATTGAAAAAGATGGCTCCATAAGATCAGGCTGTAGGCGGGTCTGTAGGGCAATTTCTTAAGTAGTGATTGGTTGATATGGGAGGGTTTCAGCCCATTATGGGAGGTGTCATCCCTGGGCTGGTGGTCCTGGGTTCTTTATAGAAAGCAGGCTGAGCAAGCCATGGGGAGCAAGTCAGTAAGCAGCACCCCTCCTACATTAGCTCCTGTGTCCAGGTCCCTGCCCTGTTTGAGTTCCTGCCCTGACTTCCTTCAGTGATGGACTATGATGTGGAAGTGTAAGTCTTACATAATAAACCCTTTCCTCCCCAACTTGCTTTTGGTCATGGTGTTTCATCACAGCAAACAGTGATCCTGACTAAGTAAATTACCTCTTAACAATCATGTGACTCTGCATTTTTCACATATAATGGGTGCTTAAAATAATGGCATGAATCAGGGAGGGCACAGCCTTCGGGACACGGACAGTGAAGCCCGTTCTCACTTCTGTTACAGGGAAGACAAGACATTTTCCCATAGGTATTATTTTTGTGTTTACTAATTCTCTCTTCCTTTCCGAACAGATGGGGCACTTTTTCTTATCCATCCGAATAGTCTGCTAAGGACTGGCCACCTCCTGTGTCCTGTAGCCTCCACCCATGAGCCAGAGGCCTCTGGTATTGAGTGGCATGGAGCCCAGGGTGAACAGTGGGGACAACTGCAAGTGAGAGAACGTGCCTGTTTGGGTTTGAAGGAGAAATGTCCCCCGCAGGCTCACAAGTTTCTACACTTGGTCCTCAGCTGACAGACATTTTAGAAGGTTGTGGAAGCTTTAGGAGGCAGAGACTCGCCAGAGGAAGTGGATCACTGTGGGCAGGCCTTGAGGGCTTACTTCAACCCCATTTCCTGTCTACTCTCCGCTTCCTGACTGAGGACACCACGCGCCTGGTCGCCTGGCGCCTGTCACCACACCTTCTCTGCTACGATAGACTCTATGCTCTCAAACTATAAGCCCAAGTAAACTCTGCTGGCTGGGTCTTCAGTCACAGCGATAAGTAACTAATGCACTCCTCTTGCTGAAGTGCCCTCTCCTCCTGGTCCAGTGAGCCGCGATCTATTCTTTACCCAGCTCATCCCTGTACTGCTTCCCCGGCTTCCTCTCTGTGGAGTCAATCTTCCCTCCTCTGGGTTCTCTTAGTCAACAGCTCCACCTCTCAAATACACAGTATGTGCCAGCAAAATGGCTGGGCACACCTCAGGACACAGCAGCCACCGTTTATGACCGTCAGCATCACCCGCGGATGGGCTGGTCTCTGGTCTCTGGTCCGCCACAACTCGTGGAACGTGGATTCTGGAGCAGGCGCCAACCCAGCGCTTCCCACCCTCGTCCCACCCGAAGCCTCCCTGACCTCGAATCATGCCCATTCACTTCTTCCTTACTAGGGCAGGTAAGTGCTCAGATCTCACTAAATTAAATAGACACACAAAAATACAAAGTTTTTTTGTTTTTTTTTTTAAAGTTCACGTGCAGGAGTGTTGCTGCAACTGCTTAGCTCTGTTCAGAAAACACTAGTGCAAAACGCACAACTCCCTAGCTCCCAAATCTTAAATGCTGAGTGAGTGCTTAAGGAATCTCCTCCATGAGGAGTCTCTCCGCTTCGTATATGCACAGCCCATCCTGCGCTATCTGGAATCGGTGCCCAAGATTGCTCTTGAAGCCTCCATTTCTCCAGGTGTAGGAATATGGGCTTGTGTTTCTTTTCTTTTCTTCTTTTTTTTTTTTAACTTTGTAGCTTTGCAAGATGACAACAGTAAAGCTGTTTCCGGTTTGTCCACATTTAACCACACGGTGTTATGAGAACTGGATCACAGCAAAAGACTAGGAATGTTCTATATTCTGTTTCATGTTGGTATTTTTCAATGCTTCTCTTACTTTCCCTTTTCTTATCATCAGGAGTATTATGAAATGAAGAGTTACCCATCACTGTGTGTAACAAATATATGCCAGTGTTCGTTTGTTTGTTCGTCTTAAGAGTTAAATATCACTTAGAAATCCCAGACTGGCCCTGCACAGGAAGCCTGTTTGATCCCAGGGCTGTCCTCACTGCTGCTTGCCGAAGGCACTGGACCAACCACAAACTTCAGCCTGAGTCTGAACACAGCTGCCAAAGGCCAGGGAGACGAGTACCAGAGCTGCCAGCCTTACTGGTCAGTTCTGTTGACAGACCTCCCTTCCTGTTTAAAAGTCTGTGAAGTCATGGCTGCCTTTTTGCAATGTAATTAATCATGTCCTTCACACACGCTTGTGACTACACACCAGACAATGGCTCGGGTTACACAGTCGACTCTGCCTGACTCAAGGCTCAGAGCAAGCTAACAGCATCTGCCAAGCACCCACAAGACGTGAGGCTCGGGCTTTCTTCAGACATCACGGGGAGGAAACCACGCTCTGCAAAGCCCGACCACAGTTGGGAACTCAGAGTTCTAAGAGGGAAAAGAGAAGGGGTCTCTTCTAGGAATTCATCCGTACTAATATCCATTTTAAAAGCAGACGTGAGACTAGGAACTAACTACTTTCCTCAAATCTACGCCAACACTGACAGCAGCAACAGGGCTTCTTCTAAACACCGGGTACATACGAGCCAGCGGTGCATACTCGCTGAAGCAGAAGCTCGGGGTACTCTTTCGAATACTCTGCTCAGCTCCTGTTTACGTCTATCATTCACTTCCAAGGTCTGTGTCACTGGCTGCTGAGCAGTGGGAAGAGGCTGTGGGTGTTTTTAATGGATTCTCTCAAGACCTGATTAAACTTCTCCAACGGTGCACTCAAAGGCAATGTGGGTATTTCTAAACATGGGATATTCCTTTAACAAACACTGATGAAAGCCACAAGTGTCTGAGCTCGCAGTTTATGGCCTGTCCACCATCTTGACAAATGGCTGCTGCTATATTTTTTCTATCACAAAAGAAAAAAAATAAAACTCACCCTGGCATCGATCACCACGGGTGGCATCTGGACCTGGTTCTAAAGAGCTGACCTAATGTGCTTCCTAGACCCGATGGGATCAAGCCCAGTGCATCCCTGCAAGGAGAGGAAGCTAGCCTGACCTCGAGGCACCAGGTCCTCAGACTAAGGACTTGAGGCAGCCCAGTGGCTACAGACTTTTTCTCAGAGTCGGTCACACAGGAAAGGGCTGAGGGTGAGTTCACTAAGATGACCTAGGAAGGAGCCCAGAGGCCTTCCTTGGTCCAGGAGACTGGACTGTTCTGTTCTACTACTGTTCTGGGTAGGAGGCTGGACCATGGCTGAGAGACAAGGGAGATAATAATTTTCCCTTTGAGGGCTATGAAGTATTCGAGCTGGTACCATACCATCTGCATCTATGGGCATCCTTGGGCATGGGACACAGTGAGAAAACTCCAAATAAAAGCCAGGCACAAAACGGAAATAAGAGGTAAAAAAGAAAAGTCAACACAAAAATACACAGTGATGTGTTTTTGAAGGTTTCAGGAAAAAATTTAAGAAATGCGTTAGGGTGACAAAATGTGGCAGAATTATACTGCTGTTTCAAACAACGTCCTGCCCTCCTCGAATGGGTTACACGTTCCTGCGATGGCCCCGCTACCTGTTGGATCTGCAGAAGGGGAATGTAATTCCTAAACCCTACTGGTACCAGGCTGGCCTTATCACTGGCTTCGGCAAAGCATTGACTGCAGGTTCTAAGGCGTAGCTGGACCGTGAGCCTCCGCCACAGTATTAACTAGTCCTAGACAGAAGCAGATCCTTCAGACTGGAGCCCAGACTAAGGCCACAGCCAACCTGGACCGACACAAACCTCAGAGAAACAGACCTTTGTCGTCTCAGGCACTGAGCACTTACGGGTGTCACGCTGCGTCCCCTGGCACGCGTGGGCCGACACAAGTTGGTCACAGCGTAATACACCGGCACTACTGCGTTCTCTATTCGCCCGTGTGTCCTGTATCCGCAGCCAGGTGAATTTCCTGCATGCGTGCTACCGATTATATAACTTGAGTACGTGAAAATTCTAAATCATCTTTCGGATCTACGAGATCGAGATCCAACTCTAAGGTTCTCTATAAAGCTACCTTTTGTCTTCATTTCCTATACACAACTTTCCTTTCACGTACCCTACACTAACTGGAATGCGTGCAACTCATGATACCTTCTCTTCTCCCGACCCCCGGCAGGGCACGTACCCAGGGACTCTCTGCACACCGGGCAGCACCTCCCCCTCATTGAGTTACACTCCCAGCCCTTATTGCGTCCTAATGAATCAATTGCTTCCTTATTTCTGCCCCTACGAACACCATGACTCCAAGCCCAACGTTCTACCGCTGGAAACCTTACACACACATGCAGGCTGTGCCGAAGCTCCATGTTCAGCCTGAGCTTTTCTTCCTGTGGAGTCATGAAGACTGAAGGGGTGACGGATGGTATGCAGAAAAGCCCGGCTTCTGTTACTAAAATACCATGCGTGTCTGAATTCTAGAGAGCATAGCCCGGTGCTCTGACCACTCTAGGGGAACAGAGGTAGATGGGGACAGTTAGGTTGTGACTGAGTTCATGTGACAGCAGGATCCCCAGAACCCAGACAAAAGGCAGAAGTTTAACCAGGAAGGAAACTAGCAAAAGCTGAGACCAGGTGCTCGTGACTGAGAACTGGAGTTAGCTCAGAGCAGCGCAGTCCGACAAGACAGCAACGGGAGCCACGTATATGATTTAAACGGTTTTCATGACATATTTATAATCAAAAGGAAGACAGAATTGTTTTAGCAGCATACTTTAGTTAGCCCAGCAGATCCAAAATATTTGTGCTACATTTTTTTTCTTTCGCCCCTGCATTAAACTTTAGAAATCTGCTGTGTATTTTTCCATTTGTTACATCTCAAGTCATGACAGCCACATAGTGCATGTCCAGAAGCCAGGCACAATACTTTGTTCTCAGAAAACAGAAGACACAACCTGAGGCCATCAAAGAACCAGAGACCAGACTGAGTAAAACCAAATCTTCGATGGCAGAGCTATGCAAGTTTTCCTGTCTGTGGTGGTGAATGAAAATGGCCCACAGGGACTGGCACTATTAGGAGGTGTGGCCTTGTTGGAGAAAGTGTGTCACCGACGGGAGGGCTTTGAGGTTTCAGAAGCTCAAGCCAGGCCCAGTGTGTCATTCTCTCTTCTGGATGCCTGGCAATCTGGATGTAGAACTCTCGGCTCCTTCTCCAGCACCATGTCTGCCTGCATGCTGCCATGCTTCCCACCATGATGACAATGGACTGAACCTCTGAACTGTAAGCCAGCCCCAATTAAGTGTTTTCCTTTATAAGAGTTGCCCTGGTCATGGTGTCTCTTCACAGCAATAGAAACCTTAACTAAGACATCTTCCTTTCTGAGAAATGTTTATAAAGGCAGATTTTGGTGTTTCTATCAGTGGACCTTTGTTTTTGGAGACAGGGTCTTACTATGTAGCCCAAGCTAGCTTCAGTGAGCTCCTTTAAAAAATAGAGGCTATGAGAAATAACTATGTGAACAGAGGTATAGCTCACAGCTAAAGTGCTCACCTCGCATGTGGAAAGCCCTGAGTAGTTTGAGCCTCTACACAATTTTAAAAAACCAAAAAAAAACCAAAAAAAAACCTGAAAATAAATTTAATTTGCAAGACTGAAATATTAAAATAAATCATAAACTGTAAGATATTGTTTGCTCATAAATTTACAAACAGCAAATTGACTAAAAACAGATACGACCTAATAAACAAAATGATTGGCAAGTATCTCTATTTCTTCCCCAATGCCTCCTTCTTATTAATTTGCCCAATAAAACACAATGGATAAAATAACCTTTCTTTTCCATGCATACCAGTGCCTGCCAAAATCCAGTTTATCAAAAGATGGCCCAACCACCAGGCCATCTGCCGTATTACCGCTGCACCGCGGCAGACACACCTCTCCTGCCCTAGCGCCTATTTGACAAAGGCTCTTTCTTCTTAATCTATAGACCCATAAGCCACTGTCGACATGTTTGTCTAAAGGGCTGTTGTTCTTGAGGGAAACAGACCTCACTCCCATAAACAGGACAAAGGCTTCATCGGGCCAAAATATTAAAAGGCAAGTAGGTGGGTAGGATCTGAGATAAATGCTTCTCCACTCAGAACAACTTTTTAAAATCTGACACTTAATACAAAAATGCAAAAGATTAGGTACACAGCAATCTATGTTTCGGGGGCTCATTCTGTCTGTGGCTCTGTCCATCAGCAAGAAGGGCATGTCCTGCTCTGGCTTCCCCGTCTGTCCGTCTTCCCCTGCTTCACTGAGTAGCTTGTATGAGCTGTGGGCACTGTCTTAAGAACCACTGTCATTTTTACTGGCACAGAGTGTCATCTGTTCCAGACTATCATGGATTAATAGTGGAAGTTCAGAGCATGTAGCTTCTTACACTTATTAATATGCATGGACGGTTTCCTCTGTTCCTTTCTGTGGGTGGATAGCTCATTTCTCTTTTATCTTTGAACAATGCTGTATCCAAAGATGGTGCCAGGATTCACTATCCATTCTCCTGCTGGAGATCACCAATGCTTTAGTATTTAGCAATCCTGAATCAAACTGCCGTAAACACTCGTGTGCGGTAGATACAAACTTTCAGTTGGTTTGGGTAAATACCTAGAAGCTGGATCACTGGGGTCATGTGGTAAGAATATAATTGGCTTTGTCAGAAGCTGCCAACTGTCTTCCAGAAGGCCTGGACCATCTGCCTTGTTTTGCCAGCAACAGCAGAGTTCCTGCTGCTCCACACCCTTCGTTTTGACTTGGAGATTTTAGGCACCCAATAGGTGTGCAGTGGTACCTCATTGTTGTTTTAATGGAGATTCTCTAATGACAAGATGGCAACTTACTTTATTTCATCTGTTGATTTATGTAGGTATCATTTATTTGACACCCGTGCATCTTCTTTGGGGAAATGTCTACAGGTCTTTTTGTCCATTTTTCTAAAATTGGGTTTTATTTTCTTTTTTTACTGAAGTTTTAAGAGATCTTTGTATAATTTGGATACGCATGCTTTACTGGGTATTTTATAAACATTGTCCCAATATATGGCGCTTCTTTTTACTTGACATTGAGGGGGAGCTTTTCCTTTTAATAAAAAATACCACATCCTTTTCTCTCCGGCCAAGCTTCAAGCTTTGTCTCTGAAAGGCCATCACGGTCACCTCTTCTCCTGCTATCTTTTAAACGCATTCCAGTGTTGCGTTTTACGTTGAGGTCTATAATCCATTCTGAGTGAATTTTTTTCTGAAGAACGGAAGGTCTGGGTTTACTTTTTAAAACACGTGGACCCTCCGTTGCTTCCACACCCTCTGTCTCGTTAGCACCTCATTTCAATATCACCTAGTAGCGCATCTTCCAGTTCCTTAGGCCTCTAGCTTCAGCTCGATCTGCTCTGCTACTGGACCCTGACACTGAATTTTCAATTTAAGTTTTGGCTTTTTCAGACTGAGAATTTCTGATGTATTCTTACTATCTATTTCATGCTATCGATTTCTCACTAACATTTTCAACCTCATTTTGTTATCTCCTTAAACATAACAACAAGTGTGTTTAAAGTCTGGGCCTAACAATTTGGTATCAGAAGCATTTGTGGGTCTGGGTTTTTTTTTTTGTTGTTTTTTTTTAAATTTCTGTTGGCTTTATTCATTATCTTGTGTGGACCTTCTTTTATCTCTGAATATGTGTTTCATATTCAGTTTCCCTCTGTGTTGCTAAGGACTGAACCCAGGACTCTGTGCTACTTCAGCACCAGTGTAGTGCTCTGCCACCGAGTCGCACCCTCAGGACTGGACACTGTATCTTTAAAGGTAGCTGTGGAATCCTTAAAGACTTGGAATTATATCTGTCTCTCCTGTGGTTTCTAGCCCCTGCATTCTTAGACTTCTTTAAGACGACTCCAGTTCTTGAGAAGTTCCCTGATCGTGCAGCGTCTTGGTATGTGATTGGTCTGTTTTGGGTTTTGTTAGTTCATTTGTTTCTGAGACAGGGTCAGGGTCTCACCGTGTAGCTCTGGCTGGTCTGGACCAGCTAGGCAGTAGACCAGGGTAGCCCTGCATTTATGGAGATCCTCCTGCCTCTGTCTCCTATGCGCTGGCACAACAGGCTTTGTTTCGTCTTACTGAGTCAGAGTCTCATTGTGCAGATCATGTTGGCCTGCCTCGGCCTCCTGAGTGCTGGTATTACAGGAAGTGCCACCACACTGTAACACAATGACTTCAGACCTCACAGCCATCCACTGAAGGTCTGACCTGCTTTTGCTTTATCTTCACATGCCACTCAAGGCCTGGTCTCAGCCCACTGTGCTGACTACAGTACAGGAGTTTAGCAAGGACTGCAGCTCTGGTGGAGTGTTGACTGAGCCCTACACCTTGCCCTGCCCCACACAGCCACCAGCAACCTCGGTCTACCTGGAAGCTGTTTCTACTTGAGTGCTGCACATGGAACACTGGATTTGTCTCTCTAAATCTCCAGGGTCCTTTTGGACCTTGGTCTAGTAATCCTTCACTCACCCTGAGATAACTCCAGTTCCTTCAGGCACAGGCTTTAAAAAAAATGTAATCACATTTATGTATCTGTGTATATACGCACGTATGTGGGTGGGTACATGAAAGCCAGGGTGTGTGTGTGTGTGTGTGTGTGTGTGTGTGTGTGTGTGTGTGTGTGTGTGTAGGTCAGAAGACCATTTTTGGGAGTCCAGTTTCTCCTTCCACCACACACGTGGGTCCTGGGGCTTGAACTTAGGTCAGCTGAACTTGATGGGGGAGGTGATAGCGACTCCCAGGTGTGTGACTTCTGCTGCAAGCTCAGAAAGGGAACGTCTATCCTAGGAACTGCACGCACTCGGCTCCTGCGGCCCCGGCGCAGCTGATCTCATGTTGGGCGTATACTCAATCTACCACCATCACAATGCCAAGACTAAGTCAGCTTCCTAGGCAAGTTGCTCCTACCTGAAGTAACTTGCCAAGGTGAACCACTCGTCTGCTCTGAGGCCCACTCTCACCGACTTACAAAGCATTGAAAGCATTTTCGATATTCCCACTTGTTTTCAATACACACATACCCTAAATCTACTTTGGTGTCTTTAATATATTTACTTTATTTTAAAACTTATTTGGTTTCGAGCCAATCTTTAGGCTTCCCACATGTATCTCACAGAGTGGATATCAGCCATTAAGTATTTTAAAGAATGATTTTTGATATGATGATTTAACATGAATTTTAGTTGGAGAATTTCATGGCTCTTCTTAGGAATGACCTTTGGCATACTACTACGTTCGCAGGTTAGAAGGCAGCTGGAATGTTCTGTGTGCGAAGCAGCAGTGGCTGTCCAAAAATGTTTCTGTCCCTTGCCAATTTCAGCGCTTGTCCTTCACTGGGCAGCCACTGGTGAAATGCTTCCAGTCACACACTAGCTTTTTTGTGGGAAACAAAGTGAACGGATTACCAGGACGGCTATACCCTTGAAACCTCCGGGAGCAAAGAAACAAAGGAACATACATCCTCCAAAATCAAAAGACCTTTCAAGATTGTGAATATCAGGGGTGTTAATCACCTCAGCAATTACCCAGGGAGAGTTGTCATGACCTCCAGACCTGACCACGGTGACTGGCCCAGCTCGCTTCAGGAACATTAGCTACTTCCTCTTTCTTAAGACATCTACTGCTATTGATCCAGCGCATGCCTTCCTTGCTGAAGTTAAAACTCTGAGTGCCAAAGATAACATGGATGATGCCTTCAGTAAATACAAAGCATGAAGTAACATTTTATCAGTTTTCCATAATCCAAGAGCTACGCTAACGCGTTTTCTTCATTGCCCCAGGGGCAGTAAGTCTGCCTCTTCTCTCTTCCACGTCCTCATGTGTCCTAGATTCTGACCATATTGTATATCAGTAGTCTCAACCCCTTGGGAATTGAACATTCACAGGAGTTGCCTACGACCATCAGCTTTCACTTATTCAGGACTGATCATTTAAATACCGTCTCATGCCTGCTCCATTTATTCTTGAACTTTTGGGGTTCCCACCAGTAAAAATGCCATCAAAAGTTGGTCTGGGCATCAGGGACAGCTCTAACCAATAGTGGTCATTGTGATTAGCTGAGGACTCTGACGGAGCCAACAGAATCAGTATAGGGAGGGATCAACCCTATCTGAATGTGTGCAAACCTTTCCAAAGCTAGTAATTCTTCTTAGCAAGACAGAAGACGGTTTGTCTGAGCGAGTTACCGATTCTACTCTGAAGAGGACCTGAATTATTCCACTTCCTAGACTGGCCGTTGTCTTAGCTGTGGTTGTGATAAACACAGTGACCAAAAGACACCGGCAGGAAAAGGTTTACTTCAGCTAATACCTTGAAGTCTATCGTCCAGGGAAGTCAGGGCTTGAGAACCTGGAGGCAGGAGCTGATGCGAAGGCCATGGAGGAGTGCTGCTCACTGGCTTGCTCCTCATGGTTTACTCTAGCACCTGCTTTCTTATAGCACCTGGGGCCACCTGTCCAGAGATGGTACTACTACGTACAATAGGCCAGGCCCTCCCACACCAAAAAAAAAAAAAAAAGAAAGAAAGAAAGAGAGAAAGAAAGGAAAATAAATGCCCTACAGACTTGCCTATAGGCCAGTCTTATGGGGGCATTTTCTCAATTAAGAATCCTTCTTCCCAAATCATATCTTGTATCATGTTGTCTTAAAACTAGCCATCCCAGTCAGGCCCATGACCTCAGCTCTCCCAGTCTCCGCCTATGAACCAGCACCCGCTTCTTCTTCTTCTTCTTCTTCTTCTTCTTCTTCTTCTTCCTGCTAAGCTCCCTTTTGAAACCAACCGGATAGAACCAACTACTCAGCAGGCAGGCCTATAGATCCAAGCGTCTTCTAAGACTGTTACAATGGGTGAGAGCACTCTGCTAAGGTGGAGTACGTAACACATCAGCACCAACGAGAACTGTTGGCTCAGGCCTGAATTTTAAATTAAATGTCAGCCTTAATTCCCAGGTGGCCAGGTAGTATCCATGGGTTCCTGTGATGCTTGCATACTAAGTCAGTACTGATGCCCCAGGTCCACGCCAGTACTTACCTTAGGAGGTTTTCTTCATGATGAAAAGAAAAAAATTCAATAGCCGAGATACAGAAGGTTGTCAACACAATGGCCACATCAGAGGGAAACAATGGAAGGGAGAAAGAAAAGAAAAAAAACAAGAACAAATTCAGCAACTTTGTAATGGGATCTGAAAAAAAAAAAATCACACATAACTAGCCTCCTGCGGTGATAACCTCTCACTGTCGCCCGGGAATATGCACACACGTAATAAGCATCTATTCTGCTCTGATAGAATGGATACAGACATTCCCGAGGGATGCTCTTAATGACTCTAAGAAACGGTAGTGAAAGAATATGGAGCTATAGAGATATTATGGACGCCACTGCACATAGCTAAATCCTTTTTCTTCTTCTTCTTCATCTTCTTCTCTTTTTGTTTATTGACTGTTTGCTTGATTTTGTTTTTTGAGACAAGGCTTCTCTGTTGTAACTCTGGCTGTCCTGGAACTCTGTAGACCAGGCTGGCCTCGAACTCACAGAGATCCGCCTGCCTCTGCCTCCCGAGTGCTCGGATTAAAGGCGTGTGCCACCACCGCCTGGCAGCTAAATTCTTTTAAACCAGTTTTGCATGTCAATTTTCTTCCTGGCTCCCCGCCTTATTTCTTTGAGACAAGGTTTCATGTAACCCAGGCTGGCCTTAAACTGGGAATGACAGAGGATGACCTGGAACTGCTGATCCTCTTGTTTCTACTACCTGAGTGCTAGAGCTATCGGCTGGTACCAAGGCAGCTGATTTATGTGGTGCTGGGAATCAAACTCGGAGCCCCATGGATGACAGGCAAGCACTCTACCACTTGAGCTACGTGTAGGACCAAACCACCCAGAAAAATCCAGTCTTGTCCAGCTAAGCTACATGCCCAACCCTATATTTAATTTTTTGTAAGTCAGTATTGAAATATATACATGCTTTCCATGGTTAGACGCATATACTCTAATATATATATAAAGATTCAGATTTCAAAAGCACGGTTCTAGATGATAAGTTTGCATCTATTTCAACATTGAAGAGAAGTTTTAAAACAGTTCTGGCCTTCCCCCAACATCAACCACATAGGACATTTTATAATTTTTTTTTTCAGGGCTGACAAATCAAACCTAAGGGTTGGCCTACGCTAGGAAAATATTACTGAGCAACATCACCAGCAATGCAATGTTCATTTTTGCATGTTAGCAACTCAGAGATGACTGAAACTATACTCAAAGAAAACGCTGGAAAGTGAAGGTTTCGAGGCAAGAGAATGTAAGGCTGGTGCGATTCGTAAATATTTTTCTTGCATGTAAAATTCAGGACTTGAATTTTTATTTCTGGGATGTGCGGTCCTAGGATAGTTCTTGGCTTTTCTGATGATCATTATTCTTGAGCAAACTCTTACAATACCGGCTTATAAATGTAACGGAATCGTCAAGAAATGGGGAGCTCTCCCTATGTCTTCACAGCGGTCAGAGAGTCGTGGGGAAGAGAAAACTAAGCTGGGGTGTGGTACTACAAACCTCATGCTGTAATCCAAGAAGCTCAGAGGCAGGAGGACCACCACAAGTTTGAGACCAGTCTGGTCTACATAAACTCCGGGGCAGCCAGGACTACATAGCAAGACTGTGTCTCACAAAAGGGGAGGGGTTTAAGGAATGTAATTTACATTCAAACAGAAGGCAGGAGACTCAAACGGTAGAGGAAAATAGAACGTTGAGTTTTCTCCAGCAGTAGGTCCAACACTCTCCATAGAACTCTGAGGGCCCCTTGCAAAATCCAGGGCTCGGAAGTGTAGAAAGAAAGTCTGCGGATTCACAGACAGGTGGGCAGTTCCACCCTTCTGAATGCGAGCAGAGAAAACCACGACATTCCACCTGTGTTGAAGCGGATGCATCATTTTCTTGGAATGCCATGAATTAGCCAGAAGGAAATCAGTTTGTGTGTCTACCACAGTGCCACAGACAGGGAGACACAGTGGGAATGCAACCTTTTTTGGTCTGATCTAACTCCATTATCTGTTATCAAAAGACTGTTATCAAACAAGTCTCGACATACCAGCGAATTCACCCACCCGATCAAGACAGGCGCTGTGGGTGTCACAATAAAAACGCACAAGTGCTTTTGACTCTAAGTAAGCCAGGAGTTTCATCCTATACACAAAGTTTGAGGTTTCGGCCAAGAGCTTCTCCTTAAGTGGAGACTTAGGAATGAATCTGTCCCGTGCAGGTAGAACAATAACAAGAGCTTTAGGCCCCATACTTTTGATGAAGCCTCTTGTTTTACTTGCTTCGTTTTTGTTTTGTTTTTTTTTTTAAGTTCTTTAAATCACTGCTTTATTCAACAAGGAAAATCACTTGGGTTATGTTAGGCAGCCACATGAAACAGCACGTGTCAAGTTAGGAAAATACAGTCAATAAAATACAGTATCCATGGGGATAGATCCTCAAACCCACGGATGCTCAACCACCTTGCATAACATAGTAGTGATCACGTATAATCTATGCCCATCTTCCTATCTACTCACCATCTCTAGACTACCTAATATAATTAAATACTAGGTTAAAAGGTGCGCTAGATTGTTAAGGGACTAGTGTAAGTCTCAACATGGTCGGCGCAGACACATTCTTCCTGCCTGGATATTTATGCTCTGTCGTCGTTTGAATCTGAGGCTACAGAATCTACAGACAAAGAGGACCAAGCACACAATTTCCCATTTGAGCTACGGCAAACCAACCAACCCAGTGGGGCGAGGTGGGCTAAAGGAGCCCTCCAGGGTCATCCCAGCAAGGCTCCCAGTACAATCACGTGATGCTTGTGGCCAGCGGCAAGCAATCAGAGTGTTGGTTTGTAGCCAGTGGTCCATTTACCCACTTAGCTGGCCAAAAATACCATTCTCCTCTCTTCACTGACATTCCAATAGGACTTTTTTTTTCCCCCATGCCTCTTGGAAAAATCAATCCCATAACGCCTTTTGGACGCTTTCAAAAGTGCATTCCCGTCGATCGGGAAGACGGCAACCTATCTTGGAAAGCCAACATAACTCAGCAGCTTTTGTCCGTGCTGTGACGAAGAACAGCTTAAGAATAGATGGACACTGGGTGTCAGGGAAAAGGGGGCACAAACTCATGCGTGGTTACCCACATGGACTCGGTATTTGGTCTAGAAAATGGACCCTCATCAGAGAAGAAAGCGATCTTCTAACGCATTACGTACTGCACATCATTAACCGACAAACTTTTCTGAAAGTGTGACTCAGGTGATGGTAGCCAAGATGCCCAAATCCACAGAGGTTGAGAGACACAAATCGGAGGATCTCTAGTCTCCCTGAGCACTTAAGTGTTGCCAGCACAGGTTAGGTCCTGTTCGGTCACGTGATGTTAATCAGCCATTTTGCTCTGTTGTACGCACAATGCTCGCTCCCCATTGCCTTTCTTAAAAATTATGTTTTATATTATATATTATTCTTACTTTATGTGTGTCTGTGTGGATCTGCACGCATGTATGTGCATCTGGTTTTTTCCTTCCTTCCTCTCCCTTTCCTTACTTTATCCTCCCCCCCCTCTGTTGGGGGATGGGTCTTGCTGCGTATTACAGGCTGGCCTTGAACCCTCAACCCTCCCACCTCCGCTGTTGCAGTGCTGGGATTCTAGGTACCCGTCAGCATACTTGACTGAAAAGCATCCTTTGCTCTTCCTGTAAATAAGCTAAGACGTTGGACTCGGGTATAGTTCACCTCCTTGGCTGATGCCTGTTAGATCTTTCCCTGGTGCTGAAGCTGCTCTAACTACCAGACAACCAGCCGAGGCGTCATCATCCACCCTCGTACCAATGTGGCTGCTTTGAGCATGCCATGAACACCTTGAGGGAGCCACGCCGTAGTCACAACTGTCTCAAGATGCGCACACAGCCTTTTCTTCTGTTTTCCTTTCTCCGTCACAAGCCTAGGACTCCAACCTTCCAGCTTCTCTGGGTCCTATGGTCATCTACAACGTTCACGCTGGAGAACTACGCACCCCAGCCCAAAACGACGCTTTGAGTAAGCTTACAACTTTGCGCCGGGCTGCCTTTGTAACTATCCTCGGCCTGGCCTCATTTGGCCTGTGAACACTGGGTTGAACATTCTTGCCCGCGTAGTCCAGTAGCTGTTTTCACCCAGGCCACAAGTGGAGTCTGTTCCTTGGTGCCCATAATGAGGGCATAACAGACATAACCGTTTATTTACAAGTGATAATGTGCTTGTGATTGGTGCAAAGCCTTCGTACGCATAAAGGCTCCACTGTGATTCCTGCAAAGATGGTTGATGACCCCTTTCCGGCTATATAAAGCTGACTGTCTGACTTTTCCTATCAGCCAGGAGATAGCCTCCTGTGCAGACTTCTTAACTGAAGTGTTCTGAGAATGCCAAGGGCAGAACCGGGTTGGGGGAGCACTGTGGAAACAAGGAAGGGTTGGAGAGTAGAGAGAAAGGGGGGAAGTGCACTCTGGGCCCCAGTTCCAGGGAGATGCACCTTAGACAACACCAAGGGTGCCAGGCACCCTAAGCCTGAGAGTTGTAAGACTGTAGCTACCGTCAATGGCTGATGATGCCAACATTGTAGGAACCAGCAATGTTAGCACTAGCTTCCTAGGGTGTTAACACTTAATACTGAAAGATGGAGGACTCAGACCCTGAGGCTCATTTGAGAGCTTTAACAATAGGAGGTACCGCCCAGTGCTGCTGGCACGCTGTTGGAAGTCAAGGACCGCGATATCTGTCACGTGCTGAGGCCACAAGAGTTAGCCTCCTACCTAGGCATTGAAAACCTGAAAGCACCCTTTGCTTGAAGCTATAAGCTTTCTGGGTCTGTTGGTCCAGACTTGAGGCCTTAGCCACGCAAGGCCGGGACTGCCAAGAGAAGAAGAGCTCTGTCTCATCTACCTATGATTTCTATCCAGGTAGATGTGGCTGAAGGACTCGACCAGCTGACTCGTAACGGCTGCATGCCATTCCTCTGTAGTTGTGAAGAAAAATTTTTCTTTTCTTTTGTTTGTCTTTCTTTTTTCTTTTCTTCCTTCCTTCCCTCCTTCCTTCCTCTTCCTCCTCCTCCTCTTCCTCTGACAAGATGAAGGTGACCACAGAGAGGAAAATTGGTTGAAAACATAATTCCTACACTTTCTCGTTTGGGGAATTAAAAAAACAAACAAACAAACAAACAAACCCTGCACACTTCCTTACATTTCTTTTTCTATCTTGAAGCTTCAGAGTAAACTGAGGCTGGTTCTTTTTTTTTTAACTAAGAAGGAACTTTGACCTTAGAACAGCAAGGGCAGGTAGAAGAAGCAGGGAGCTAGAGGCAGTTGAAGCCAGGATAGACTTCTGAAAAATCCCACACATCTTCCAAACCGTAAGTCTAGAGCAGTGGTTCTCACCCTTCCTAAAGCTGCGACCCTTTACTACAGTTCCTCATGTTGTGGTGACCCCCCCAACCATAAAATTATTTTCATTGCTACTTCACAACTGTAATTTTGTTATTGTTACGAATCATAATGTAAATATCTGATATGCATAAGGTCTTAGTCCTCCCTGTGAAAGGGTCGTTCAACCCCCTGTTGAGAACCGCTGATCCAGTGTTATAATTGACGAAGACTTTAAACACAGAGGCTGCTTCATACCAAATGCATGTCCCTCCAAGTGGACCGACTTTCGCATTTTTAATACGGTCCTGCAGTGAGCGCAGGCACTCTGCACGGTCCTTGCTCTTAGAACAGTGTACAGTAGAACAGGAGCCTGCTCTGCGAAGCGCAAACAGGAAGACAGCACTCGCTTCTCTGAAAGTTCCACCCAGTAGAAGAGACAGATGTAGGAGCACTGTGACTCTTCTGAGACAGGCAAGAACAAACAGCTGCCTGTGTCTCCAATAATCCGCGTATCATCTCAAAGAACCAGAGGGAGGGGTCGGCCGAGCCTGGGAGGACCAGAGTGTGGAAGGGTGTGGACGGGAAAAATGATGTGTTCGGCAAAGAAAATCCCTATCCTGGACTGGCTGAGCCAGCTGTTAGCAATCTGCTGGAGCTAAGGAACAGCCACAGGGGCCGAGGACCATACAGATGCAGAACTAGACAGAGAGGAGGGCCAGGAGGGTCAGGCGGACCAGCCTAGATGAAATCTTGAAGCCCCGCCTACTGGTGTGAGTGACAGCCCAAGAAACGAATGAATCTCTTCCTACTGGCCACTCCCTGCTTCCTATCCTGGGTGAATTGTCACAGTGCCCCTCCCATCCCCAAACCTTCCAAATTATCAGGTCACGCCTGACTAGGATGAAAAAGGAAGAAAGAAACAGCCTGTCACAGACTTCTCCTGAAGCACTGAGCTCAAGGCCAGTTTGGGAAGTTCAAGGCTTACCTGTGCCATAGGGTAACTTCAAGACCAATGTGGGCAATTCAAAATTAAAAAGGGGTGGCGATGGCAGGGGCCAGAGGTCAGCAGTGGAGCATTTGTGTAACGTGTGCAGAGGTCCTAAATTCAATCTCCAGCACCAAAAAAAAAAAAATTAAATTTTTTTTTTTAAAAAGAAGAAAAAGTGAAGGAAAGAACGAGGCAAACCTCAAACATCTGGGACTGAATGGTAAAATAGACTTTAACTGCATTATAGACAGTGATGCTTGTTTTATATTTAAAAAATGCAGCGTTTTTGTCTTATGAAACTTTGTTTTGTTTTTAATTGCTGGGTAGAATTAGTTGATTTCTCTGAGTTCAGGTGATTAATAAAGTTTACAGTAAAGTCCAAAACTTGGGTGGATTTGGATGAATATATCCACATGATATTAGTTTAATATAACCGTGAGTATGGTGTCTTCTGTGTGTTTTTCTGAAAACTGAAATGGGACCACAAATCACATGGGACCACTAACAAATTCTATGATGTCATTTTGTGTGACACTACCCATGGAGACTGGCTTTTCTGCCTTGATCCCAAACATGATGGGGGAGGGGGGCAGGCAACACCCCGATCTGTGCTCTGACAGCACAGCTGGAGTTGCAGGTGCCAGGTAAGCCCACATGCAGGGCCAGGGCTGTCTCTGAGGAACATCTCTTCGCTGTGTTCACCAACGACTTTCAAGCTCCTGTTCCTGGTCACTATGGCTACAATTCCCCAAAGATGGAGATACCTAGCAAGAACCCACACCGGGCTTAACCAGAATACAACTAAGCAGAGAAAGCATGGGTCTTGGGCAGTTTTCTCATCCTGTCTTCAAAAGCATCACACAGTGGAGATTACCAAACACACCAGCAGCACAGAGCACATACCTAGACTCAAAAGCCAGGAGGGAACTGAGTGTGTTGGCATGTGCGGCTGCAGTTCTGGTTATTCAGGAGGCTGAGGCAGGAGGATTACTCAAGTTCAAGGAGAAAACCCTCTCAAAACCATGACTACCATTGCCACATTATGAAGAATGAAGCCCTCCATGAGATCATTCCAGGATAGTGTACCTCTGTGTGCTGTTACTACAGACTTGACTCCACTTAATGGAGCATTTCTGAGGGGCGGGGATGGTGCTTCTTAATTTCCTGTTATTGCTTTTAATCCTAAATTGACTTTCCATTTGCATGAAATCTTGTACCACTTATCTATGATACCATAACAATATTTTTTTTCTTTTTTGCAATACTGGGGATCAAAACCAGGACCCTCACACATTCAAAGCAAAGCACTCTGCCACTGAATGACATCTGACTTCCCTATATTAGCGAGATGGAAACCAACACCAGGTTCCATGTAACAGCTCCTGTAGGGCCAAGTTAAGACACACCAGTGGCCTTTTGTGAGACCCCGCCAAGCATGTGGCTATGGGCATCGATGCTGATGCTGGGTTTCGCCCAATCTCGTCCTCATACTCTGTAGCAAGGTGACACCAGACATGGTGTTTAAACTCTCTGTGCCCAGCCTTCACATAAAAAGTGCAGCGAGGGCTAACTGAATTAACATTCATGGAGTATTTGGAGGAATCGGAGTAACACGCAGGCTACGAGATCCTCCACTATCAGCCGCTTCTTCTACTAATAAGTGCCTTCTCTGCACCTGCCCCCTGCCCATAGCTGGTGCCAGATGCTTGTTAGCTTTGACAGCCTGTAGGACGGGCCACTGGAGGGCTCCAAACTAAGAGGCCCCTGACTCAGCAGCCCACTGACTCTCGCAAGGCATCTGTGCAGAACCATCTAATTCCAAGGTCACACTGAGTTGAATCACCCAGGCCGGAAATGACATCTATTACAAAATGAGATTTTTAGGAGGCATGCTGACTGGGCAGGATGTCATTTCTCATCCCATTCCCAATACAGACCTGGGAGCTGCAAACAAAGGTGCCAAATATGTCCGTGACAAAAGTCACACTGGTATTTAGCATTTACGGCAATGTTACCCTCTAGGTTAGAGTGTACGTGATTAAGAGAAAAAAAAAAAATCAAGACAGCAAAACAGGGATAGAAATTCTTGATTTTAAACCTAAGTAGGTTTAAAAACAGTTAAGGAGAGATGCACAGATCTGTATCAAATTCCATCCACTGCAGGAAAAAAAAAATGAATGGGTAAGTAACACAGGGTCAGCTGCAAGCAGGCAAGTCTGAAACCATTTGCAAAGGGTTGGGATGCTGAAAAGGCAGCTACGGATTTCTCTGCCTGTTTTGCCGCACACCCTGGTACACCAACCCCACACCAACATCATCTTATTACTTCCATATGGATTACAAACAACTCATTTGCAAACGCTATTTATGTGGTCAAATGCAAACAAACAGATCATTTGCCCATTAGGCCAACTGCCAACACGAACCCACTGAAAGCTTCACGGTGGAATTCTTCAGGATTACACAGGCCCCTGCAAGTCCTGCTGAAAATTTGTGCAAGTATGGGGTTGGGGAGGGGGATTCCTAACAGAAAGAGCCGTGTAAATTCCCAGGTGAGGAGAATTCTAGAGTCTTACTGAATCTGAGGTTCGAACAAGTAGCCGGAAACTCGGCAGCTTCTCCTCGGATGTGTGACCTGAGCTTGTAAACATGGAAACTTCCATCTCGCTTTTAAAAGCATCAAGAGAAAGGAAAGACTCTGTTGATTGCTCCAAATTGATAATCTTAATTATAACAAGTCACCGGCACTATTCCAAAACTAGAAAGGACCAAATCGACTTCAAAGTAATAACTTCTCTAGCTGGACACAGGACACTGGCAGGATGATTCAGCAGGTAAAGGCACTCGCTCTAAAGTCCAAAGATCTGAGTTCAAATCCCTGGGACTCACATGGAGAAAATAGAAAACCAACTCCCCTAAGTTGTCACCTGACCCCCACCCACACAAGGCGGCGCGCGCACACACACACATTAAATAAATGTTAAAAAAAAAACCAAAACAAAGAAGAATCTTTAGAAATAAGAGGAAGCAAATGGCAAAGCTGGAATTAAAACCTAGTTCAGATCCTCGTGGGCTACCCTTTCACGCAGAATGTTTCTCTACTATTCCGCTTACTTAGAACCCTGCAACAGGCAGGGCGGTGGTGACGCACATCTTTAATCCCAGCACTCGGGAGGCAGAGGCAGGAGGATCTCTGTGAGTTCGAGGCCAGCCTGGTCTACAGAGTGGGTTTCAGGACAACCAGAGTTACAACAGAGAAACCCTGTCTCGAAAAACCAAACCAAACAAACAAACAAAAAATCCCTGCAACAACTTCTTATGCTTTCAGGCGAATGAATGGCCAGATCCCTGATTGTGTCCACAGGAAATGATCCTCAGTTCCTACATAGCCATGGAGACCGCATGGACTCTCCTACCAGTCAGCTCTCACACCCACTGCTCTCTTTGCCAGCAACCTCCCCTCACTACCATCACACACGACCTTTCTCCCTCTTGGCACAGAGGCCCCATCCTTGAGACCTTCCCCAAACTCTCCATCCTGGGATCCAGCATGATCACTGTTCCTTCACTGTCCCCTGACCCATTTTACAGCAAGCTGTTCCAGGGTGACAGTCAGGTCTGCCTGGTCCACGGTTATTTATCCCCAGCTTCTTGACTTGTGGGTCACGACCCTCTATGAGGTGAACATACATAATACAGGGGTTGTAGAAACCTCGGCAATGGCAGAGGTTTCTGAACATGCAACTGCTAAAAATTAATGCAAAATCAAGTGAGTAACGGATCTGGGTTTTCCCAGGGTTCACTCGTGTTGCGTCCTGTGACCTCGCTGTAGCCCCGGTTCTAAATGCCCAGCACACAGCTCTCTCTGCATGGTGCACACCAGATACCATGAGCTGCCAATGCACTGCCCGAATCACGGTGGCCTGGATCTACTGTGTGTCAGGCATCGAACTGTCTTTATTGTACGTGGGAGTTTCGTGCTCTTACAGAAGCAGAAGGGGGTAATTGTCCAAAACAAGGATTTGTGCTATGTTCCTGCTGTCGTCCCTCCGTAAGCATCAGATGGGGATACCTTCGGATCGTACCGTGTCAGAATGCTTCCTTTAACTGCCGTTTGAGCCGCTAACTTTCAGGGGTCTTTTTAAAAAATTTTTTAAAAATCATTAAATGAATTTTGGCTTCCAATAATTTCTGAAACGGCTCCCGACATTCACCTGCTATTCTGTATTGTGTGACTGCGTGAGGCAGTGTTCTCGCCATCGACGATTATAAAATCAAAATACCGATCAGCTTTGGAAATCAATGAAGAAGCCTGACTCTGAGTCGAATGTTCAGCCAAGATTTAATTCTTTTTGGAAAACAAAAAACAAAAAACAAAAAAACAAGCAAGAGCATCAATCTCGCTGATGCACAAGCTCGTCTTCGTCTTTACTATGCACAAAATATATGCATCGCCGAAGAACTGCTTGAACATGAACTTCTTTGTTCTTCACTCTTGGTTCATGGAGGTGTGATACACACGCACTCACGCACATACCCTGGGTCACACAAACATTCCCCTAGTCTATCTCACACCAGGCACATGGCAGGCCCTGCTTGGGTCTCACTCTTCTTTCCCCAGACAAGAGCAGAGCCCTTGTCCTGGGCTCTCACCTGTCAGGTCTGGCTCAGCGCCTGGGTGCGGGAGAAGATGTTTACAGAAAATAAACACAGGCCTCAAATGTTACATATTAGGTAGCGTGGGCTTGGCAATGTTTTAGGCACTGGGAGTTAAAGAGATGATAGACACACGTGCACACTCACAAACACGTACACATGCATGCATGCAGTCTCTCTGTATACAGGTAGAGAGATGGTCTTGTTTATATAGCTCAGGCTGGTCTCAAACTTACTGTGTAACCCAGGGTGGCTTGGAACTTGTGATCCACCTGCTTTGGCCTCTCTGCTTCCACTTGGATGACGGACATGAGCCACCATGCCTGGCAGCAGGGAACAAGATAGATGAAGCTCCTGCTACTCTGTGTCTGTCTGTCTGCCTCTCTCTCTCTCTCTCTCTCACACACACACACACACACACACACACACACAATCATAAGGAAGAGTCATCTTCACATTTTTATGCACAAAATCCCTCTCTGGGGATATGAAATGAGAAAAAAAATGTCGAGTCAATTTTTATGATTCGTCTACATTTGTGGGACTAGCAGTCCAAAGGGAATGGATAGTCTTTAAAGATTTACTTTATGTGCACGAATGTCTTGCTGATGTGTGTGTGTGTGTGTGTGTGTGTGTGTGTGTGTGTGTGTGTATGTATATATATATATGCACTCCACGTATGTGCTTGGTGTCACAGAGGCCAGAAGAAGGAGTCTGTTTCTGTTTCCCTAGAACTAGAGTTACAGGTGCTTGTTAGCCACCATGTAGATGCTGGTAACAAAATCTGGCTCCTATGGAACTGCAGGCAGTAAGTGCTCTTAACCCTTAAGCCATCTCTCCGGTCCCTGGATACTCTTTAAAAACTGAAACTTCATTCTTTTCCTCAATATGCAAAACTATGTCTTCACTAGCCTCCTATTTAAAGATAAAATACTGTTTGGAATAAATAGTCTAATTCGAAAATGAAAAGAGCTCGCTCTGGAAAAGTTCACATTCTCCTTCGAGACAAGTGAACGGAGACAACTTAAATTACTAGAAAAAAATTCCAGGTGATCCTGAGGTCTGGCTAGAGGGAACCAGTGTAAATAACAGAAGACATGCAATGTCTGTTGCAAGGCACCTTTAGAGGAGGGCCCAGCAAGGGATGCTGGGACAGGCAGGAGGGTGGGGGGGGGGCGGGTGCTCCAGCAAACAGACAGGTTTTTAAATCGCTGCCTCTACTTGTACGCGCTGAAGCACTTCACAAAGCCTAATGGTTATCAAAGGCTCCGGGAAAGCTCTGCAGGAAATAAACTGATTTAATTTTATTTTACCTGAAAGCCGTCTCCCCTTCTCCAGTAAACTGTCACATCCCGTGCAAGGAGAGGCGAGCAAATCCCGAGCCACATTGACAGGCTAACACAGGAGAATACATTCCTTATCTTTACTTTATGAAAAAGAAGAAGAAGAAGAAGAAGAGAAGAAGAAGGAGAAGAAGAAGAGAAGAAGAAGAAGAAGAAGAAGAAGAAGAAGAAGAAGAAGAAGAAGAAGAAGAAGAAGAAGAAGAGGAAGAAGGAGAAGAAGAGGAGGAGGAGGGGGAGGAGGAGGAGGAGGAGGACTTATGTATAGAACATTTGAACAATGACCCGAGGAACTCCTTCATGCAATCATTTTGGAATTTCCTAAATTTGAAAATAAATGCAAACAGCTGAGTGTTTTGTTAGTGCTCCGGCCACTTCCACAGGGGTATTTTAAAATGAAACAGTGGGTGTGCCCCTGTGTGGGCTCCCTCTCAGAGGACACAATGGAAGGGAACATCTGCCAAAACTGAGGAGAGACAAGGTGGAGAGAGGAAGGGAGGAGAGGCCAGCAAGGCTAAGCACAGGAAGAAAAGACTCACCGCCTTCCTGTGCTCCGAGGACTGGCCTGCGTCTCTGGGGTTCCTAGCTGGCGCCTCGCTACCTCAATTATAAGTAATAACTCTAGAAAGGATGACGCCAAGAGGAAGGGCTTGGGCCAGGAAGATGGCTCAGTAGATGAAGTGCCTTCTGTGCCATCGTGAGGACCTGAGTTCAATTCCCAGCATCCCTTTTTGTGTATTTATTTTTGAAACAGGGTTTCTCTGCTGTAACTCTGGCTGTCCTGGAACTCACTCTGTAGACCAGGCTGGCCTTGAACTCAGAGATCTGCCTGCCTCTGCTGGGGTTAAAGGCATACGCCACCACCGCCCGGTCAGAACCCACATTTTTAAAAAAGCTTGGGTGAGAGCTAGTGAAATGGCTCAGTGGATGAAGGCGCTTGCCACCAAGCCTAGTGTCCCTAGTTTGATTCCCAGATCTCACGTGTTGGAAGGAAAGAACCAACTCCCACGAGGTGCTCTCTGACTTCCACACATGCTCCGCGGCATGCACACCCATACCTGTGCACTAAATAAATATTTTTTATCTGGGTGCAGTAGCACCCGCTTGTAATTCATGTGCTAAGGAGCGGAGGAGACAGGCAGGTCCCTGGGGCTCACTAGCCATGCTGCCTAGCCTATTTGGCAAGCTGCAGGCCCATGAGAGAATTTGTCTGAAAAAAAAAAAAAAAGAAAAGAAAACAAAGTGGAGGGAAAGGTTGACCTCTGGCTCCGACCACATGCATATACACATGTACACAAACATCTGCACACACATGTGATACACACTAAGAAGAGAGGAGGAGGAGGAGGAGGAAGGCTCATCTGGGCAATTTTGCACAAATGGGGCTTTATTTTCAGACAGAGGGGAATCAAGACAAGAGCTGGAGAAAATCCCAAATAGTCCTTTTTCTAAAAAAGGAAGGAAGGAAGGAAGGAAGGAATGAAGGGAGGAGAGGAGAGGAAAAGGAAAAGGAAAAGGAAAAGGAAAAGGAAAAGGAAAAGGAAAAGGAAAAGGAAAAGGAAAAGGAAAAGGAAAAGAAATGGCCTCAGTTAAGGTTATGAAATTCCTACCCTGGGCTGGAGATCTGGCCACAGAAGAATCAACTGCCTTGAAGGTTTAAAAGGCCAAGTGACATGAAAAATTCAGAGTTCATGTTGTTTCCCACAAAACCAGTGAGAAGCCAAAGCCAGAGAACAGAAAAATAATCAGCGATCCTGTATACAGCACCATCCTTCACAGCACGGCTCCCTGTCTAACGCGGCAAGATTCCACCCAAAACCTAATGTTGAAAGACGTCTTTGAATGACAAATTCGGTATGGCTCCATTTACATAAGATTTCAAAAAAAGGTCAAAACTAAAAATAGATCACTTAGGGGATCACAGCTAAACCTAAAGCCATCTTTTGCTGCGAACAACAAAGGGATGATGAATGCCAAAGTCAGGAAAAGGAAGGTAGTGTAGGGACCGAGTGTCCACCCCGCTTCCTGGAGGCTGGAACTGTTTCTTCAGCTGGACACAGGGTTACATGGGTGCGTGCTTGTGCTGTTATTCTTCAGTTGTGCGAGGCTTACACACTTTCAACGATAATGTTCTTGGAAAAAAAAATTTTTAAGTCATACAGTAGGTGGGTCAGAAGAATACAATTATAAGAGAGTTGTCAACCCCAGTGAGGTCAAGAATGCCCTGGGAATTTAAGTTAAGTCTTCACAAATAAGACAGGAAATTCTATGAAGTCTCCCCTGGTCCAAAAACCTGGAGGGTGCCTCTACTGGTCCCCAGGACTGTGGTCGGGTGAGTAGTCTGTGTGTGTTTGTTGGGGGTACGTGGGAAGGTAACACATGGTAATTAGAGGGGACCCTCTTCACAGTGACTCCACAGAGAACACACATTCCCAAACAAACTGCTTCAACTCCCTGTCCCTGCACGAGTCAGCAGGTTCAGAGGCTTCCCAAGCTCTAAGGATTTCACAGAAGCCCTTTAATGCTCTCCCAAAGCCCTCTGAATTCCCAGTCAGCTTTTTACCATGTTTGAGCTGCAGACATGATAGAAGTCTTCACTTCTTATCCCAGCCAGGCATCGATGAAGATGAAACTCCCCAAAGCCACTAAGATGTACCTAGCTTGGATCCACAGATTCTCTCCCAGACTCTCCAGGCCCACCATGCGGCAAGCCTTCAACCCCCGATACACTAAGGTGTACAAAATGCTTTATTTTAATGGCTGATTCTCGAACTTAAAAAAAAAATCTATTATTTTTATATGTATTTTTTACATGTGTTTTTATTTTTTTTATGTATTTTATGTGTGAATACAGCATTTGCATATACACCTGCATGTCTGAAGAGGGCATCAGACCCAATTATAGATGGTTGTGAGTCACCGTGTGGTTGCTGAGAATTGAACTCAGGACCTGTAAAAAAAGCAGCCAGGGCTCTTAATCACCTTTTTCTGTTTGTTTGTTTGTTCAACCCTAGAATCATTGAATCAATGTATGTCGAAACTGTAAGGAACCACGGGCAGAGACACTAATCACACATTTGCGATATGATCTATCAGGATGCTGAGAAACGTCACATAGGTAGACACAAGATCTGGTCCTGATTTGAGACGTTTTCCTGACAACCAATTGCAAACTAGTTTCAGCTGCTTACAGCTTGAGGCTTTTTCTGTACAGCATGGAACTGGGATGTGCCTATCGGATTGCTGTCGACTCGAGGCTCCATGTATAGCTGTGACCTTCTTTGTCTGGTATAAAAGCTGATATTTCTCCTCGGATTCATCGATAGCAGTTCCTTCTCAAAGTAAACTCTGTAGTAATAGGATTTGACGGGGTGAATGAAATATCTATAACAATAAATAAAATTTCTACCAAGGGAAGTCCCTCTTAAATACAGTTGCACCGACGGCGGGTTTAACGTGCGCTTTTTGCCTCTTGTTGCAGCAATGCTATTGCAAGGACAGAGACCTCTGGGAAGGACAGCATTAGAAGACTGGAAGAAGTGGATCAGAAGGGGCGAAACACAACAGAGTGCTACGGCACGCACCCGTAACCCAACCCTCAGGAGGCTGAGGCAGGAGGACTGCTGTGAGGTCAAGGCTAGCCTAGACTACACAGTGAGGCATGCATTTTTTTTTTTTTTTATTCCTGATTGTAGCTGCGTCTAAAGTGAAAGCTTAGCTGGTTCAGAAGCGACAGGAATGAATCCTTAACAAAACCTAGGTTATCTGCTCTGCCTATGCCTCACGTCGTACAGCATCTAAGAAGGTGGCGGATGCGTGGAGAGAACCCTAAGAGGACACCGACACCAGTCTCCGCATCCGGCTCAGGTTATCTTCCTGCCTTCATTCAAACACACTCTCCAGAAGAGACAAAACATCGGCAAAAGTGTCACAGCCATCCGTACGGTATTCTTTGGGGAAAGCAATACCCACGGCGGAGGGGCCGGTAGCAGGAAGGAGCAGGTTATCCATGGTGTGTGTGTGTGTGTGTTGCACAAGCATGCAAATGCACATGTACACTGCATTTAAATGAAGTCTCCCACTGCAATAATTAAGGATCGTGTCTGATTAACAGCACTCACTCAGCCAGGGTAAGGTCGCTTCTAGCATAATGATAAAGACTGACAGAGCTATTTGTTCTAAGGGTCTGTTCATGAATTAGGAGACACCAGAATGTCAGGCCTGGAAATTAGTCACTAACGAAGAAGACACTTTGGAAGAAGAGAAGCAAATGGGCGAAAAACCTATGCAGCCACACAAACGGCTGTGCTTATTAAACACATCAATCATCCCTCCCCTGACCCCCACCGACTGACACGGCACCACAGGGGCAGCCTGTATGAACCAATTCCCTCGCCATAAAGGTGGTGGGATTGGGCGTGTACGGATCAGTCTTCATGCCAAGCTGCTATTAATTCTGAGAAGAAAATATTTATCTTTGGCTAGCAGATACGGCAGCTCAAAGACTCGGTTCCTGTAAGGTCCCAGGATGCCCTCAAACGTTTCTGTGTCTCCGTAGCTCGGGCAGCTGTGTGAGCATATTCTCGGAGTTTGTTTCCCAAAATCTCTCAAACACTCCAAACTTGTCTCAGATGAAAAATGAAAGAAAATTTTCCACAACAGCCAGAAGAGACCACGGGAGAGAAACGGAGCATTTCCAGAGACCTGGGGTCATCGCTTTGCCAGCCATAACAGGTATCACCACCGAAGGCCACAGGAACCATGATGAGTTACTCTTCACGGACCAAAGTCGTTTTCAGGACCAAGGAGGGAAGGAAATCCAGAATTTATTTTGTTCTCTTGTATCTTGTACACACAAGGTGACCGCAGAGGACACTGGGCCTCCCCCGGAATACCCGCGCTCTGCTGTCTGTATCACGATGTGCATGACACTGTAAAGCAGGACGTCACAAGATGGATCCTCTAGCTCTGAGGAAGGCCACGCGTGTCAAACAGCATCGTAAGATAACCATTCAAAAAACTATTTAAAAGGATATTTGCAAAACCCCAGAGGACAAAGTCACAGCAAGTCCTGAACTTCAAGTTCACAACGACCTGGGTCGGGCTAACCACTCAGCGCGACTTTAGAAAGACTGGCAGGTAGCAGCGATGTGAACAGATATCAAGTAAGACCACGGACACGAAAGATAGCAGAAACACTAACCAGAAGATTATGAGTGAGGACTGGAAAAATGGCTCAGCAGGTAAACGGTGCTGCCTCCGTGCCTACCAGCTGAGTTGAATCCCTGGGAACTTGCCTGGTGGAAGGGGGAAAGACACCTCCCAAGGGTTGTCCTCTGACCTCTACGGGTGCACCATGCATGGGCACACACAGCACATAGGCACATTAGATAAAACATAATTTAAAAAAAAGCATTATGAACATTTGGGACGGCGTGAGTGTTCCAGAATGATCCACCACAGACAGCGACCCAAGAAATTTCTCTAACAAACAAAGCATCTCTTTAAGAAAAAAGACATAGTGGTATCATCATCATCATTGTTGTCAGTTTTGAGAGACAAGGTCTTGCAGTATACTACCAGGCCGGCCTCAAATTCATGACCCTGCCACCTTGACCTCTTGATGGCTGGGATTATAGGTGTGAGCCACCACTTTTGGCCCATAATTAATTTCTCTGCCGTTAACTGTTTTGCAATGACTGGACTAAAGCACACTGTATTTGTTTTCTTGTTGCTATGCTAGAATACCCAATAACGAGCAGCTCAAGGGAAGGAGGCTTCATTTGGGCTCAGAGTTGAATGAGAGGTATGTAGCAGTCACAGTAGCCTACTGTAGCTGCTCACCAAGGAAGACACGGAGGCATATTCATATGTGCATACCCTGCCAGACCTCAGCAGAGGGAACCACTATCATGGCAAGCACCACACTGGACAACGGAACCCCAAGTGTCCGAGCTCAGGTGTTTTTTATTGATCCAGAACTCCTCAGGTGTTCTATTGATAGCACATGCAGATCATTAGCAATCAAACATCCCCCACATAAATCCAACACCTGCAGACAATACAAAACGCCAAGACCTAGGCAGCCCCTCACCCAACAGGGCACAAAACAGTACTTTAAACCACATAAAGAATAAAGTTCTACAACAGAGGTATCAAGATAGGAAAGGCACGGCAGCAGGGTAGCGCCTGCTAGTTACATGGCATCAGAAGTCAGAAAGCAAAGAGTGAACAAGAGAGGTTTGGCCAGGCCCGTTAAACCCCAAGTCATACCTCCAGTGAGCCGCTTCCTCCAGAGAGGCTCCATCTCCAAAGGTTCTACAACCTTCCAAAACAGTGCTACTACCATCTAGGGACCAAGGGTTCCATCATATGTGCCTGTCTTAGTCACTGTTCTATCGCTGTGAAGGCGGCAAACGTGTCATTGCTTACAGTTTCCGAGGGTTAGTCTGGTATCATCACGGTGGGGAGCACGGTGGGCATATGGAAGCCTGCATGACTGACGACACACATAGCGCTAAAGCAGTAGCTGAGAGCTACATCCCCCGATCCACAGGCAGCAGAGAGAAACGCAAGCCTGGTGGGAGCTTTCCGAAACCTCCAATCCCAGCCGCAGTGACGCACCTCCTTCAACAAGGCCACACCTCCTAATCCTTCCAGTCCTTCTCAAATAGTTCCACTCCCTGATGGCTAGAGTTATGGGGACCATTCTTACTCAAACCATCACAAAGCCCATGGGGGACAGTTTGCATTGAAACTGCAGCATCCATTTTGGGATAAAACTGAACCCAGGACCCGGGCTTACCTTCTTGTCCTGCTTGTCAGGAATGAGGCTTCAGATAGAGGACCTGGCTGACTCGCCCATGAACCCTACCACCATGACGACTGACAGCCATCAAGGACACACAGGTAAAAGACAGGTGACTGTCAGGCAACTGCTACACGAGAGTCTAAAGAGCCTTAAGTAAAAGAAAGAAGGCTGCACTCACCCTAAGTCTTAAAGATTTGATACCACGTGTAACACGTATCGGCCTTTTGCATGAAGGTTGGAATGGATGGCCTGCTTGCCATAGTCATGGTCACATGCAATGAAAGCCAGAAACCAGGGCAAAAGTCTCCATTTATTTGGAAACCTTCACCCATGGTCATCAAGCCACTGTGGAGCACTGACTTGGAGTGTCGTCAAGTTGCCAGCTCGCCTGGGACTGTGAGATACCTTGAGGAAAGCTCACAGAGTGCCTAAGCCCTCAGCTTCCTGACACAGCCAGGGAGCGAGGAAATGACAAATGCATTCTCCAGGTGAGAGATCAGTCTTACGTAACAGACTCAGGGGTTTCCATAGAGACAGTAAATACTTTAACTTCCTGGAGACTGGGTTAGGAAAAGAACTCGGCGCTATCAGGAAAAACATGAGTCAGACGCTATCTCGCTTTTCCCTCAAGTTGTCTTGACCTCACCGGTCATTCAGCAACCTGTGTCACTGCCAAGCTGGCTGGGTGGAGTAGAAAGTAGACCAGAACCTGAGACCTGCCAAGCTTTGCCAGAACCTTCCTCGGACAGATCAGGGAAATAAATAAGCTTCTACAAGGGGTGTGGCAGTGGGTGGTGATCCGGGTGATGGGGTCTCTCCATGCCTTTAGGGGGATTAATATGCTCCTGACCTGTGGTTTCCATCCCCAGAGCACCGGGTCTCTATGACAATCCACGGCATTCACGAAGTCAATTAACTGGCCTGAAATTGGATAGACTCAAATCTATACATTATTTCTCTGGGTTCTAAGTCCTGATTTCCCAACTAGTTGACATCCACATTTACCTTCAATTGAGAAGGGGCCTTCATAAAAATATCGATAAGACACACACACACATACACACAGCAGTATTGTGTACATGCAAATCCTGAGACCACAGGGCCAAACTTCCCTGTGACGCAGAGCTGTTTCTGGCACTAGGGTTCTGTTGTTGGCTCACTGGTTACTGGTTTATTCTGGGACCAAACGTAGAATATCATCTTGGTTGTGACTTCTACTACCTCAGACAAATTCTTCACTCTTCTTTCGCACTCTGAGGAAGGCTTCTCTCTTTCAAAGGGCCACTAAAGACAATTTCTGAAGGCATGTGCTTGCTAACAAGAACTGATATAGAACTCCGGGAGAAGTAAGTCCCCTTTTTAAAAAAGACTTATTTTTACGTGTGTGCACCTACATGTAGATATGTGTGCCCCGTGCATGCAGGGGTCCACAGAGGTCAGAAGAGTGTGCTAGATTCCCTGGAACTGGAGTTACATACGGTTGTGAGCTACCATGTGGGTGCTGGGAACCAAATTAGCGTCCTTTACAACTACAGGTAGTGCTCTTACCCACGAGGCCATCGCTCCAGCCTCAAATAAGGTCCTCCTATATGGCCCTACTGTGGAAAGACCAGGGACGATGCATTGAACCGTGCAGTCTTTGTTTTTAGGATGCCAACAGGACAAGGCTGCTGGTAGAAGACAACAGACACTTAAGTGTTCTCGAAACGTCAAGAAACAGCCTCAAAATCACGGCAATCCCTTTTCTGACGGTCGTGCCACACCCTGCCACTGAGAGCAAGTGCAGGGAAGCACAAAGGGAAGAAAATAAGGAGCCTTAGCGATCCGACTGCCTGCAGGTGACAGCGATGGACAGTGCACAACGGCGGATACTCTTTCTAGGCTCCTTCCCCCGATGGTGCTTCTCAGATTGATCTCCAGACCGAAGCGCACGAGCACCGACCGCAAACTCTCTCCGGTGACACACCTGCTCACTGCAGACCTACTGGACAGGACACTGTAGGGGTGAGCCGCGGCCCCTATTTAAACAAGTCTCAAGGTTATGACACTAGGGCTTGCTATACCCCGTGCACACACGTACACACGCAGATACACACGCACACAACCCAGCTCTTGTCTCTCTTTCCAAAATGGGAACGCAGTACACACACAGTGTTTAAAATGTACACATTTGGCGCCAAGTTCCTATTTTGAAAGCTATCTAAATATTGCATGAAACACTTTGCCGTACGCCCGAGCGCCTTGCGCGTGGGTCAGCAGAATTGCAAAATGGTTCATATGGCAAATGCAATTAAACAACGAGAGCCAGCCAGGCAGAAACACTTAGTAGATGAATACACAAGGCATTTAGCAATCGTGGGGTCCAATGAAATCCATTTTAGCTACATCTGACCAGTTACGTAAGGGTGTTCGGATTATTTTTTTTAAATAAGGAGCATTTGCATTAGCTGCTCTGCGTCCCTGTCCATGGGTCTATTTTTAGTTCCTTAGAAACTTCACTTGCTGTCCAACATTCCCACACTGAACAAATGTTTCTTGGCTCATCGATGTGACACACAGGAACCTAAACACTTTGGCTGGGCCCCAGTCCCCAAGCACAAGAGAACACAGTCTTTGGACAGGGCTCCCACACTGCCAGGTAGGACTCAGTCACAGAAGGAGACTTGCTAGGAAGGAAGAAAATGGGGTGGGAAGGAGTAGGTAGTAACAGCTCAGGGAGATTTAGTTCTTGACTTGGCCAAACTATTTCTCTAGTTCTAGAATACCCTATCTTTGAAAATTTTTGCAAACTCAGGCGAAACCACCAATCAGTAAATCAGAGGAAAGGGTCAGAGTTTTTGTTTTATTTTCCTCAAGGTCCCCAAAAAGCTTATCTTAACTGGGGGAAAAAAAAAATCAATTCATGAGAAAACTCAAGTATGTCATTGCTTGCTTACAAGAAAACAAAAACAGACAGCAGTAACTACAGAAACAATAAACAAACCAAGCTTTGTGACCCTGGCCTTGTCATTAAGCCTTTGTGTCTTTAAGCCTCAGTGTCCTCTTCCATTAAGAGGTGGGGTTGAATGTGGTAATACACTTCTGTATTCCAGCTAGTCAGAAGTTCGATCTACATGGTGGGAGCATTTGCATCAGCATCTGCATCAGCATCTGCATCAGCATCAGCAACTCCAAAGCTGCACAGCAGGGCACAGCACAGCAGGCCCAGGTCCAGGCTAACCAGCAGACAGAGCTGGAGTACCAGGGCTGCGAGCTGATTGCATTGAAGACACAGGCGAATCCCAAACCCCACTGAGGCTGGTTTCCCCACTTAGTGGGTTTCACAGGACTGTGTGGAGATTAAAGGATTGCAGGAGGTGCTTGGAGCAATAGTGCATCTCTGCATTAGTCCTTATTTATCAAGTAAGTATCTGCTCTGAGTATCAGTAGCATCAAGGGGCACATCAGAGGTCCCCACCTAAAGAGGAGGATAAAGGATGGCCAAGGGCTGTGAAGAGGGCTGGGGAGTGTGGCTCTGGGGTAGGGCGCCTGCCTTGCATGTGTTAGGTCCTGGCTTTCATCTCTAGCACTACACAACTGCCTGCAAACTTCACTACTATTCCAGGAACCACAAAATACACCTACATAACCAGGACCCGCCATCATCAGAAAGGCGGTTTAGGCTGGATGAGAACTGGAGCAGCAAGACGGGTTAGGGGGTTAAAAAAACAAAACAAAACATGGTGACTATGCAAACCCGATGACCTGAGTTCGATCTACGTGGTAGAAGGAGAGAACCGAATTTTCCCAGTTGTCTTCTGACCTCCACACGCACACACAAACACACACACCAAATTAAAAAAAAATTTTTTGAACCAAGTGAGAATTAAGTATTCAAGGCAGTCCTAAATCCTAGCCGTAAATAACTACCACAGTGAATAGTACGGCAGTCTCTAGAGGCAGCAGCCAGGGATCGAGGTCCAAAGTAGCTCAAACAAAAGCCACAGCATTATGGGTCATAAGAGAACCTGGGTTCAAACCAGGAACTCTGCCTGAGCGATACCGTTTCTAGTATGTTATTTAAGCGTGCCCGCCATGGCAGCACTCAGGAGGTAGAAGCAGGGCGACCAGAAGTCCTAGGTTACCCTCCACCACGTAGTGAGACAGGGGCCAATCTGAAGTACGTAGGTAGATCCTGTCTTCGAAATGAAAAGCATCTGGGGGAGGGGCGTCAAAATGTACAGTAAGTGATGAAAACAGGCAGACAAACAAAAACCCTCACCAATGCAAACAGAAGAAGTAAAAAGTTAAGGCCAGTACTATTCTTTGAATAATAACAATAACAACAGCAGCAACAACAATAATAATAATAAAATTGGATGAATGAAAGCTAAAGCAGGAACAGAAATCAAAATAATGCAACGATTGGAATTTTTCCAGGTTTAGAGTTTCCTGGTCTGGAGAAAAAACTCCTGCATACAGTCCCAAGGGGAAAGCAGGTGTGGACTAGGGTCTTAGTGAACCGTAAGCCCCCGGCACAGAAGCAACCATATCTGCTCCCTTTACCATCTTTAGCTGCAACATAAAGCATCAGAAAAGCTTTTCTTCTGATGGAAAATTTTGACTAGTTTCCCCGTGAGCTAGCTCAGCAGTTACCCTCGCAGGTGGCTGCAGAGTCACAGGCACCTCCCAGGGTTCACCAAGTGCCTTGCTGACATCTCTGCCCTGTTTCACGGAAGGACAATGCAGCGTAACTATGGCAACACACAGCATCGGTATAGTTTTCTCTTAGAAACCAAGAGCTGTCTTTTGTAATGCAATTTTCATCTATACTGTGTCATTCGGGGTTGACATTTATTTTATTTTTTTAAGAATAGAGGGGAAAAATAAGCATTTACGTGAGAGAAAAAAGAAAAGGAAGCATTTGGGGGGCAATCCAGGGGAGAATTTCTGCATCATGACAAAGACAACTGTATTTGATCTCTTCTTACTCTACTGTCTCCTGGCCGCAGGGAATTGGCCAAAAGTGGCCTTGTGAGGCGGGGACAGAGGGTGGGGCTTGCCATAGTCACTTGTCCTTGGGCAAGAGGAATGCCTATGCCAAAGCTTGCCTGGAGAAGAGGGGCTGAATGGGAGCCCATTCCTAAATAGGGACTTTGCTTCCATAGTGTTTGCAATTGAACTCACAGGGCTTTGCGCATGCTAGACCGGTGCTCTACCACCAACCTAGGCAGGCCCCTTGCTTTTAATCAGGAACTTTGAACTCTCCCTGCTCCCCACGCTCCCGAAATGAGAAAGTCACAGGAAATGTTCCAGTAGGTAGCGTTATCATATAAATAGACTCCCCCATTCCATATTTAAAAAGATAACGAAATTAACACTCTCACGCCGAGTGCACGTCAATATGACCGCCATCTAATGTGATACGCAACTCAGTTTCTATCTGCCATTTCCACACATAAAGACCGCATTGTAACAGTCCTGGAAGGAGTAAAATTGTTCTAACGCAAAAGACATTTGTGTCCCTCTCTCTGGTTATCCCACCAGTGAAGAAACAATGGCTCTAAAGAACTGGAATTTCCCTGGAATACTGGGAAAGGCTGAAGCCTGGTTGTGAAGCAGAGTAGGAACTGGTGTCCTAGAGACTCCATGTGTCAACAACTTATCAGGTCACCCAGCAGGATAAGCAAATCGAGAAACGGCGGGCCAGCCATGGTCAAGGCTACACCTTAACCAGCACTGTTAGCTAGGCATGCCTCTTGCTCTCTGTTTAACCTAGACTTGATGTGATGACACCCCTAAAATACACTTAGGGGTGATCAGCCTTCCACGCATCTGCTTTCCAATGTGGCCATACTCAGTCTACCTCCTTTATCTGCTGACTCTTGTGTTTTCAAGTGTCATTCCTGGGGACAGGTGGCCCTATCTGCCTTGTCAGGCTGCCAGGGCCCAGGCATGGACCTTCAAAACGCCAATAATAATATGAGACTCACAAGGCTCTCTCGCCTTGCAATCAGGACCTCTTAGAGTCTGGACTTAAACCAGGAAGCCAACTCCTTGACAACCGGGCCACAGCAGGATACCTCACTGAGACCTCCAGCAACCACACTTGTCAATCCCAGGGGGAAAAAAAAGCGGTCAATAAATCAAGTGGATTTGGAGCTGTTTGGGTTATCTTATCATTGACATGAGTAACAGGTCAAATTGCTAGCGGTGATTCTCTTTGAATGGGGTAAAATTGGAGCTTTTTTTTTTTTTTTAAATCAATGCTATTCCATAGTTCTCAAATTCGAACATAAATCTTTTGGTGTTTTTGTAACCCTTTTCTTTCTTTATACTTTATTTATTTTTGCACATCGCTGCCATCCTGAGGCAATGAATGAGATAGCCAATTTGAAGTTCAGGCCCCAGGGTCAGTTCTGCTGCGCCCCCCACCCCCATGCAGTCGGGTTCCTGAGGGAAGTTCAATGTCAGGAACCCCTGGATCAGCTCTGACTCTGCTGTGGGAAGGCACCACTAACCTGCAAGCAGGTTCTCCCAGAAGCCTCTTCTAGCCCCACCTGATTGACACCTCAGTTCGGGGAAAACAGCCTTCCGTCCTCTGCTGCCTTCTCCTGTGCTTAGAAATCCAGGGGCTCTAGGGCTGCTGATAGTTTTCGAAAAGTACCCACATGTCTTGTTGGAGTCCAGAAAACAATTCCCCAATGTGTGGGCATGCTGAACGGATCAGTCACAATGCCCTAACTTTGGCCAATCCGTATCTTCATCATCTCTGGTCCCTTTTCCCCTGAAGCACAGAGAGGGCTTCCTGGGGATTTCCCTTGTTTACTTATCCCGGATCCATCAACAGAAACACAATTGCCTTCAAATCCTCTTACTGAGTCTTCCTAAGGCAGGAGGATTATACTCCAGTGTCCTGAAATTCAGAGGGGCTCTCTGTCTGACCTCTAGCTCATATATGTCCCCTAAAAACTCACACACACACACACACACACACACACACACACACACACACAGGCACACACATGGGGGCGGGGGTGCCCTGCTTCTCCTTCCCCTAGTAAGAATGTATTTATGCCTCAACCATCAGGCTTCTGAGTTTCATACTGCGTATGACCCCTGCACACACTAATAAATGAATGCACGTTTTCTCCCACCTAGTAGGGTTTTTATTTTTTTATTTATTAATCAATAATCAAACCTTCAGAGGGAAAAGTCTGGACTTCCCTGAAGTTCCTAGCACACAGTGCCTAGCTGGTCTGTAAACCAATATACCCCACAGAAAGTAAAGGGGTGGGAGCCGGAGAGACAGCTCAGTGAGCACTCACCACCAGGCCTGACGGCCCGAGTTCAGTCCCTGGGATCCGCATGGCAGAAGAAAAAGAACCAACGCCCCCAAGTTCCCAAGTTGTCCTTTGACCTCCACATATGCATCATGGCACACATGACTCCCCAAACAAATAAATACATAAATACATAAATAAACAAACATTAAAAAATTAAAGTAAAGGGATGGTGTTATATGTCCCAAGAGGCAGAGAAGCAGAAGGAACCTTATACCAAGTTCAAGCCCGGCCTGCCATGCTGAGAGACACTGCCTCAAGAAACAAAAGCAAACCAACAACAAAAAAATGTCAGCTCCCTTAAAATCCAGCTCTCTTCTTCTCCTGAACGTAAGAGAAGGAAAGGGGGGATAGCCGTGGGGGTGTTCTCCTTCAAATAATACTGTTTCTAATAAATGAAAATATTCTTATATTATACAGGCATAAGCCAATGTTAACCTACACTGATTACTACAAATGAAGCTTTTAGAAAGACGAATTACTCGGTTCCAGCCCAATGAGAATGTAAGACAAAATCTGAAGGTTTAACTAGCTTGAAAGATACCCGTAAGAGCTAAGCGCGGTGGCTCATGCCTGTAATCCCAGCGCTCGGGAGGCGGAGGCAGAAAAGCTGCTACTAGTTCAAGGCCAACTCAGGCCACAACGGTGGGATCCTATCTCAAAAAAAAAAAAAAAAAAAAAAAAAAAAAATTAAGGAAAAAGGGGAAGAAGAAGAGAAGAATCTTAAAAATTACTTTATCTGCTTCTGTCTTATACTGAGTACACAGGGGGTGTTTGTTAATGGGGGAGCTCTCAGTGAAAACACACACACACACACACACACACACACACCCTCAGCTCTCAAACGAATGGATGCATGATAGTTCCAAGCAATTCTGCAAGAAGGAAAATCGAGTAGGAGGCAGAGGGAGCTGCAGGTTGCATGCACCAGGCTGGTGCCAAGTACTCCCCCAACACACACACCATTTCAATACATCAAAGCCATCCTGTAAGGTGGCTGTTATTACCCTAATTTATAGACAAGATCCAGAGGGATAGGACACAGTTCAGGGGTAGAGCGCTTGCCCAGCATGCCTGAGGCCCTAGGTTCGATCACACAAACACAAGAAATGAAAGGTGGGATCTCCTGAGACAGAGATAAACACCGACGTGACGCTCGAACGCCTGCTTCAAGGAACATTCATTAATAAGTAACAAAATCCTATTCTCAAGAAGCATGGCATTCATTTGACATTCACATGGGGCTTCCACGAAGCGGACGCGTGTGTTGCACGTAAGGGTGTGTGCGTCCCCTCAGACTGAAATGGGAAGCAGTACCTAGAAATCTGTTAGGTAAAAGGGACCGGGCCACCGACCATCCCGTGTGTGCAAACAGCAACTGAAAAGCCTGGTCATTGTGAGAGTTGCCAGTCAGGTCAGAATTCCAGGGGACAGCACACCGTGACCATGTCACCACGGGACCACTGGTGAGTAGGGCTGATGCCAAATCTGGCAGTGACGTCAAATCTGGCCCGAGGCTTCTTGTAATTTGTGAGCCAAGCCTGCCCATCCCGTGGTCCTGAAGACACAGTGAATCTGAATGCGTTGCTTGGGTAACATGACATATGGTCTCTCCGTGGAGAGAGAGGAAGCAAGGGTGTCTTAGAAATGGAGCGCTGGATGATTGGGCTTGAGAAGCAGAACTCTAGAATTATAGGGACGGGCACCTGCCCTTCAGACACTGTTACTCCTTAGAGATGGAAAACCATCAGGGAGCCCAGGGACTGACACACAATTAAATGCTCAACAAAGACACCGGAGACTTGGGGGGCGGGGAGGGAGGGATGGTAAAGAAATATGCATCTTAAATAGTCTGACTAAACAGTGAGTAAGGTCTGCTGTTTTCCTCGAGCTTACAGGGTGGGGATGGAGAGCTCGGAGCCCAGCAGCCACACATCAGCTGGCTACAAAAGCCTGTAACTCCAGCTCCAAGGGATCGGACACCCTCTTCTGACCTCCAGGGCCAACCACAGGCCCTGGTCTCTCTCCCTCTCTCCCTCTCTCCCCCAAGACACCCCCCATACACAAACTAAAATACAGAAAAATCATGAAAGACTGAACAAATAAAAGAAACTCCCAATCTGCCCTTTTATATTTTATATAGTGGTTGACTGAGCTTCCACTATACATACAACATGGCAGACTTGAGATGTGTACTTATGACTTGGACCTAACCCTAACGTCATACAAAGAACGAATAAGCACCGGTGTTTAGATAACCTTTTCTCTCAGGAATTTGGCAGCCACATCCAGTGAAATGTCAGAAATTAATATCTTTCTTCTGAGCAATTATGGATTCAACACGGTACTTTAAAGGAAAAAAAAAAAAAAAACCAACAACTTCCTCCCCTTTCTCATAGGCAGAAGCTTTCCCTCAGTCAGCTTAGAACAGAAAGCCCTAGGAATTGAGGTCTCTTTGGAACCTGTGTCTGCACCCAGTTCCCCTGCCCCCAAAAAAAGCAAGTGAGAGGGATGGTTCTCTATAAGCGAGGTATAGGCGGTTAATTTTTATTTACTCATTCCATAAAACCAGTTCAATGCAGCCAACCCATCTCATGAAATTTTATAGCCCAGCGTAACAAAACTCCCATGAAGACAGGGACATGGGTCATTTAACGCTAATATAAATGCAATCGTTAGGCAATCAAATGGGCACCAATTTCTTCTTTAAGACTCCCATTAATTTGTTCTAATTAAGAAAAGAGACGCCATTTAGATCTTGGAAAAAAATCCAAGATGCACGAGGATGTCAGGCCGCCCTCTCGGCTGCCTGGTCTCCGTGCATCTGCTACCAATATTAACCACACCGTAACGACAGAAGACGTCTGCTGATAGCATTTCCCAAAAGGAAGACAGAAGGCATTCTGGGGCGAATCTTCCGAACAGATGTCTCGGTCTCTCTGAAATCCAGTATTCAGCAACACGGTGTGGATGTGCTTCATGCAACCCAACAGAGAAACACATCGCACTCAATATGTTCGTATTTGTTACGGCCTCTCAAGGCCATTCTATTCAAGCCGTTGGTTATTCCTTCAACACTTGCTGTCACTAAACAGATCTCTGAGAGTCTGGGAGTCCAACCGTTTGAAATGGAAATGCGTCTCACGGAGGCTGTGCTGGGTGCTCCCACACTCACAGGGAGAACACTAAAAATTTCTCGGCTGAACTTCCTGCACGTGTGCATGCATGCTGTCGTAAGTCATCACCGGCCAGCTGGGCAGGATCAAAGCCCAGGCGTGGGGACTATAAGCACTCGCTGTCACCAGGGCTCTCTTGCTAAGGAGACAGTGATTTCCATTAACCAAGAAAGTTCTGACTAAGAACTGGATCCTGAGCATTGCTGGGAGAACTCCTTTTGGGAGACGTACATTTCTATATACTCCTTACAAGGCCCCAACAACAAACCAATGTATGATCCCACCGAAACCGAGCTTGGGGTACCCAGGAGTTTATTGGGCTGACTTACAGTGCATGGGTGACCCGAAGGCAGCCACACCGCTCAGCATGGATGCTGACTCCCCCGTAACTGCAGAGATGGGGTCCCCTCTTCAGTGACCCTTCCACAGTCCACGCATCGTAACACCTTCAGAGACGGCATGACCACATGCAACTAGGGCAGAACTACATACGAACGGCCAAGAGGTGCAGGACGGAGTGGCCAAAATCTCAGGTGAGGTGTTCCAATGGCCTCCTCCACCTCCTTCTATGAAAGAATGTCAGCGTTAACAAAGTCTATTTGGGGGGGGGGTCTCTTGATGAAGATGATGGTTGTTACTCAGAAGATAGGGTTCTACAATACCCCTCCTTTCCTCTGGTTCTTATATTCTCTCCTCCCCTTTGTGTGCGAGTTTCCTAAGCCTCGGAGGAGGTGACATAAATGTCTGACTATTCTCTTTCATCGTTAGCCAGGCGCCTGGACTACCGTGCCACATCTCTGAACATTTGATCTAGGGAGTTCGACTTGTTATCACCTCTGAAGAGACACACTGTGAGAAGCAGCTTCCCTAGTCCAGGCTGACAGATATTTAGAAGATAATCTGACAGACACAGCCCATTCATTTCACAAACGAATAGCAGATGCATCCCCGCTGGGACCTATGACTGCTTGAGCCATTAGTCTGAGCTCATAGCACCCAGATGTGATGTCCCCCTTCAGAGTGGGCCTTGAATTTAATCAGGAAGTTAGTTACATCCATAACAGTCCATGCCACTACTGCACTAGCTGGCGCACCTTGCCTGGCACATCTGTGATGTGGCACACGGGACCCACCCCTGAGTACGAATTCAGGACCGGCCTGATGTCTCCAGGTTCTGCAACCAAAGCATGTGATGCTGTCGGCAGCAAAGCTTTCACAGGGTTAGTCCGCCCCTCGTACTGGGATTCCCATTTAAGCACATCACACAGCTTCTAGGAGTGTCCCCACCCCAAACAGGGTACGTTTGCTCACCCACTCTCTCATCATTGTTTCAACCATTTACAGGCACAGGGTGTTCCAGAATTTCATCAGCTACCTTCGAGGGTAGCATCTGTGTCTTACCCAACCATAAAATCCCTGAGAACTTCACAGTTGTGCCTGACCCTTGCACCTTAGTGGACTGATTTCTCATCTGTGCTCCTTGAGTGCAATCTAAAGCTATAAGACATTCAGAGTTCAGAATTACATGATCTGTGGAATGAAACCCTTCCAAGTGACAATGACTCCGTCTTGGAGTTCAAAAACAAAGGGGATAGATACTAAAGAAACACATTAACAGGCCCAAGGCAGCATGAAAAGATTCCAGCTGTTTCGCCAAAAGAAAAACGCTGGAGACAGTAGCATGTCTCTTTGTAGGCCATGGTTATTCTTCCTGGGCTGCCCTGCTTCCTGATTCTGGGACAGAACCATGGGATATCCCTGATCTCTGCACCCTCAATAGGGGGTACCTCCAAGGGGGTAGGCTCATACTCAGCCCTGCCCAGAGTCAGGAAGGAGTGAGGCTGCACTCTCCCCTCACCCCTGCTGTACTTGCTGCTCAGGCTGGTTCCCTGGGTCTGAGAGGCCCTAGGTTGGCATTGTGGCTGTAGCCATAGCTGCTGCCTCTCCTCAGCCACACCTGGCTGCTGAGGGAGGTCTGGGGCTGGATACCGCTTCTACCTCAACATACATTTTTAAAGGGAAGAAAAACATATAGCTTATGGAGGGGGGATAACTGCCCACCCCTGGGATAGACTTGATTTTCTCCTCCTGTGTTTTTTTTTTTTTTTTTTTTTTTTTTAATCATTGATGCCTTCTCTGAACTGTTCTTCAGGCTTCAGAGGCTTCTAGAAGCTCAGCAGCATAGAACTGGGCTTTCTGTCATTTTTTTCCCTTAGGAACTGGAGATCAACATACATCTTATCACATTTGTCTTCCAGTAGCCTGAGCAGACTCCTCTCTCTCATCTCCTCTAGGTTGCTACTGTCTCCACTTTAGGGACACAACTTACTTACTTTAACTTACATTAAAGTCACTAGCACCACCAAAACCTCTACCTTATAAATTATCAGAGCTCCCACTAATGGGCTCACCTAATCCACTACAGCTCAGTGCCATTTCAAGGTCCCTGCTGAGTGAGGTCCGGTATGATGGTCCCCATGAGAGTTGACACTGCCCTATCCTACCTACCACGTCACATTCTACCAGGGCACCACACACAGCTGCTCTCATTGGCTCCGGACCCTCAGCCATCCTCGGGGTGTCTCTGTCCTTACTTGTGGACATCACTACCAAGTAGTGGTGCTTCTTCACATCACACGAAGACAACTGCCTCTCTGGGACTTCCTGCAATTGAAACGCCACCTCTCCACCGCTCAGCCTTATTACAGGTCCTACCTCTCACAGCGGGGGCAATGCAACCGCTACCACAGTAAGGAAGCGCACTGTTCCATACCTCACTACTTCAGGATTCTCCCAGCAGAGGCTCCGCCCCCAGACAGCTTAGCTCCTTTCTCACCACTCAGAGGGGAATGCCATTGCTCTTCCCAAGCTCACCTCTGGGACTGACTACGACAAATGCTCCAAGAAGTCCTTCCCTGGGAGAGATAGGACATCTATCCTCAACTTGTGATGCCCGACAACCAAAGTAGGGTTCACTAAAGCTCATCTTGGGGGCACCAATGAGTTTATTTATCTTATTTACGGAGCACCGGTGAGGAGTTACTTACAGGGGAGAAGGGGCTCAGCATCATCTGTGGGTCTCGGCCCAGCATGGATGATGACTTCCTCATAGATGGAGTTCCTCCTTCATTACCTTTTCAGTTTCTATACCCTGGAGTATCAAGAGGCCATGAGCTACTAGGGCTCAATTATACAAATGGCATGAGTGGGCGGGGCCAGAATCTCAGGTGAGGGCCCAGCACCAATAGTCAACAGGCCCGATTATAGGGGTCGTCTGTATGCAGTCAGTGCTGCTCTGATGAAGGTGACAGCTGCCAACAAGTGAAAGAAGATATGATCAGTGACAGTTTTTCTCCACTCATCCTTCACCTGGAAGGTTTACACAGGGTTTTGGTTTTGGAGAGTTTAATGTGGGTGAGCTGAAGTTGGGAAGATGGATCTGTAATTCAGACTAGATGGGAACTGGTAACAGACCCATAGCTGGGCAGTGTGTAGAGAATGAGAGACACTCTAAATGGGGTGTCTTCATCAGATCCCTCACCTCAGGTGGAGGAGGTAGAAGGCTGGTAAGAGCCAGAGAGATGGAGGACACCAAGGAAACTGTCATCCAGGCACGACAGGACTGACACACATATGAACTCACAGAGACTGTGGCAACACGCACAGATCCAGACCAGACAGGGTCCCAGTGCTGAGCGGGAGAAGTGGACACAGGCTCCCACCCCTCAACCAACAATCTCTCCAATAACAACCACTCCCGACCAAAAATTAGTTTCTCCAAACTAATTTTGGAGAGAGTCTCTCTGGGTATACAAATCACACCTAAGGGCAGGCCCCATGTCCAGCAGCAGATGTGGCCAACACAAAATGAATTCAAAGGATTTTTTAAGAGATTTTTTTATTGCTTTTTTTAACCTTACTTGTCTTTTGCTTGTATATTATGCTTTCCAATTTTGAGTTTTTATGTGGGGTGTGTGGGTGTGTGTGTGTGTGGGTGTCGTATTTGCTTTGAATGCCCCTAGTTTCTTTTCTTCTTCTTCTTCTTCTTCTTCTTCTTCTTCTCTTCTTCTTCTTCTTCTTCTTCCTCTTCCTCTTCCTCTTCCTCTTCCTCTTCCTCTTCTTCTTCTTGTTAGCTTGTTCATTTTGCTTTATTCCTGTTTGTCTTTTCTATTTGCTTGTTTGTTTTCTTAAGATAGAAAGAGAGATAGAAAGATAGAAAGGAAGAGGAAGTGGGGAGGATTTAGGAGGAGATGAGGGAGGGGAAACTGTGATCAGCATATATCATATGTGAATAATGTTATTTTCAACTTAAAAAAAATAAAAAGAGTACTTGCTGCTCTCCTAGAAGAGGAGAGTTTAATTCCCAGCACCCACATAACTACCTGTAACTCTAGTTCCAGGGAAACCAGTGCCCTCTTCTGGTCGTTAAGGGTACCTGCATTCACATGTAACACACACACACACACACACACACACACACACACACACACACACACACGATAAAATCTTAAAGAAGTTGGAGTGAGTTATCTGGGGTGTCATATCTGCATTCATGGGAAGACTTGACTGTTGCAAAGGACTCACTGTAGTTTTCACCCCCGTTCACTGGTTCACTGGACACGGTTTCCTGGGTCAGGAACCTACTGCTTGGCTTGGTTGCGGCAGTGACAGTGTCACTAATGATCTCTAAGAAAACAATAAAGACACCAAGAAGATGAATGCTATGCCCCGGCCTGTTTTAAGAATTCCACAGACGTTCGCTCCTTTAATCTTTGAACACTAAGGAACTATCTTCATTTACAAATGAGAAGACTAAAGGAAGAGACAGCCATGAGCTGAGAAACTAGAGCAGCGGTTCTCAACCTGTGGGTCAAGACCCCGGGATGGGGGTGGGTGTCGAAGGATCCTTCCACAGGGGTCACCAAAGACCAACGGCATATCAGATATTTACATTACGATGTCGTGACAGTAGCGACATTACAGAAGTAGCAACAAAAATAATTTCATGGCCGGGGGTCACTTCAACATGACGAACTGTATTAAAGGGTCACAGCATTAGGGAGGTTGAGAACCGCTCGTCTCGAGAGACCCGTAAAACACTGCAGCCAAGGGGCTACAAAGTTAAGAGCATTTGCTGCTCTTGCAGAGGACCCCAATTCAGTTCCCTGCACTCATGCCAGGTAACTCCAGATCTAAGGGATCTGTTGTCTTCTTTTGCACAATTCAGGTACACACACACACACACACACACACAATTAGTAAAATAAAATTAAAGTTTTTTAAAAAGAAAAACAAATACATCACAACAGAAAGGAAATGAGACAGAATCCACTGTGGGTGTGCTTTCTGGAAGGAGCAGTTAAAAGCTGACATGGCAGCTCACACCTGTCAGCCCAAGCACTCCAGTGGTGGAAGCAAGAGGGTCAGAAGTTCAAGGCCAGCCTCAGCTAACAGCATGCTCAAGGCCAGCCAGGGCTACCTGGGCCTCCCATCTCCAAGAAAGCACAAAGAACAGAACAACAACAGAAAGCATCACTTAAGACTCAGGAATGTCTTAAGATACTGAGTTGTGACTGCCACACCTGGTGTGGGGCCCCAGTGCCTGCATGTGCGAATGAGCTCCCAGAGTGGCCCAGTTCTGCAGGTCTGCGAACCTCCTGAGTGATCAGAACATGGAAAGCATTTGCTATGGGCCAAGTGTGACTGTCCAGCTGATTTTACACTGGGGAGGAAATCCGTGCGTGAACCTTCAGATCAACCTCAGAGAGGTCAAAGGCCAATCACACAGCCTTTCTCCTCCCGCTCCCTGATCCCCATTTCCGAGATGCACCTGCGGAATGATGACGACCTCCTCGTTCCCGTTCCCCAGACTCGGTGGACGTTTTTTCCCAGAACCGACTCGCAGCAGGCTGTGTGAACAGGGCTTTGCTCAAAGGTGCGTAATTAACTTGATGGCAAACAACGATTATTTACATTTCGAGTCTCTCTCTCTCAACAAGAATTCCTGCAGCTTTTAACGACAAACTTTTTAATTGGCTGTGGCTTGGCATATGTAATTGTGCAGCAAGCATTAAACAAGCGTCTCAGGGATGGAAGCCATTAGGCGACTCGAGTATAGTATCCTCATAAAACTCATTAAATAGCCGGATTCACTCTCGCTGTGTGTCAGGCAGCCTGATCTACCAACTCTAATCTAATTACAGTGAGGAAAGTGAAAAGAATACTCACATACGAGTGAGCCTCACTAAGGTCGGGTAGGTTGTATGCTAATTTAAATAAAAACATGTCCGAAAAGAAGGGTTAAAAACAGGCAGGGGAAAGGGCTAAAAGTACAATTTCATTCATTTTTTAAAAAAAAAAAAAAAAAGAGAGAGAGATAAAAGTCAGAGGTTGAGGAAATGACTCGGTGGCTGAGTGTGAGAACCTGAGCTCTGACCTCCCCCCATCCCCCCCACCCCGTCCCCACCAGCACCCACATAAAAACTCGGTCTCCTGTGTTCCTAACGCTGTGGATGGAGTCAGAGACAGACAGTGGCCCTCCGGCGACAGACTGACTCATGGGATTTCAGGCAGAGTGCCATAGAGAAGGGCAGGCACCCCACAACCTTGGCTGCACATTTGCACACACACGCGGAAATCAAAACCGAGCAAGCGGGCATCGTGGGTGGCACAGCCGTAGAGCACTGATGACCGAAGTTCGAGTCTAGAGCCCGAAGGCAGCTCAGAAGAAGGGACTGTTCCAGAAACTGCCTTCGGACCTCCACCAATGCACCACAGCCTGGGAGCCTATACACACACGTCACACACACAGACAAAAACCGTATTTAAAAAAGAAAAGTGCAGGCGACCATACCATTAAATACGGTTATATTATAAAGAAAATGATTAGAAAGTGATGCACAAGTTTCCGACTGTCTTTGCCTTTCACAGTAAACAAGGAGGGTGTGGAACTGAGAAAAATCACAGATAAGAGTGTATCAGCTGTCTAGGGATATGGGCCATGTATCCCCTGTCCACAAGACAGACAGACAGACAGACAGACAGACAGACAGACAGACACACACACACACACACACACACACACACACAGTTCATTGGCTTACTAACACAGCAGTGAGTAAGGCATTACTGGCCAGAGGATAGGCAGCCTTAAAGCTGCTACTCCGAAGGTCTGCACCCAGCAGGGATGATTCCCCCCATGACCGAGTAGAGGGAGCCCCACCCCCTCAACCTTCCCCATCGATATCCTCTAGCCCAGTGGTTCTCAACCTACCTAATGCTGCAACCCTTTAACACAGTTCCTCATGTTGGAGTGACCTCCCCCCACGCCCCAACCAAAAAATTATTTTCAATGCTACTTTGTAACTTTAATTTTGCTACTGTTATGAATTGTAATGTAATATATCCGATATACAGATGGCCCTAAGGGACCCCTATGAAAGGGTCTTTCTACCCCTAAAGGAGTTGAACACTCCCAGGTTGAGAACCAATGCTCTAGCCCCTCCTGGAGATCACAAGGCCACACGCAATTAGGGCAGAACTACATACATCTGATTGGGAGAGGAGGCTGGATACTCGGGTGAGGATTCGAACCCCACCCTCTGTTCCCTTTTATGAGGGAGACAAGTAACCAAAGGGCCCAGCCAAACTTCTGAAGGAAGGGGAACCTAGAGGGAACAAAATTTAACAATAGCTCAAGTTATCCATTTTAACTGGGCTCTCGTGTTTCTGCTTACCCTCAACGTTTCAAAACGCCATTGTTCATTACATTTTCTGTATTTGCTAACACACCCTTAATTTTTAATGACTCCAGGACCTGATACGTTTAACCAACTCTCTGAGAGAGTGCTAGGATGACCAGACGGAAGCAGTACAAAAAAAAAAAAAAAAAAAAAACCTCACTCCAAGAAACTCACTCTTAAAATGACGGGGATCAAAATTGTCATCGAGGACGCACGTCACCCCAAAAGGTACCGCAAGTCCGTTGCCTGGCAGAGGTGCCCGACAGGTTCACAAATTTCTGATTAAAAAATGAATCTTTTTTTCTTTTCTCAGAATGGGAAAGGCAAGGAGTCAAATGTCTCAGCTGCGTGTGTGTATCGGGGGGAGACGACAGGACTCAGCGCGTTCATTCCACAATGGAGGTTTTCTACGATACAGTAAGGTCTCAGGACGGACCACAGCTCTTCTTTGCTTCTTCTGTAACATATTCGGGCTTGGCAAGAGCAGGAGAGAGTGTGGGGTTTTTGAAAGCAAAATTCATAGTGGGGTATTATTCAACTAATAGTAACTTTGGGCTTTCCTTTTTCTTTTTCCTTTGAGACAAGATTTCACACCATATCCTACGCTGTCCTGGACCTGGAACTCCTTATCTAGCCCAGGCTGAGCTCAAACTCTTAGCAATCCTCCTGCCTCGGTCTCCCAAGTGCAACGTTTACAGACATGAGCCAACAAGCCCCACTTTTGCTCTCTTTACAACGTTATAATCAATGTGAACACACAAGTCACATATCCAATACAACCTGAGAGATTTGTGGAGAATACATAAGACACTCAGGTTCCATACCTCCATATACCACAGCTCATTAAAAATTTGCAGTAATCTCCTCTGGGACAGAAAAGTACTTTGCATAGAAAAGTTGATCATGCCCAGGATTGCTGTAAGTATAAATCATTATGGAAAAAGTCCCTAAAGTGTACCATCACTCACCGGTAAGTTCATGACTGGTGGGACAGATCATATACCAACAGCTTTGGAAAGCCTCTGCTTTGTATTTACTGTGGTAAACAAAGACGCCTTCCTGCTATGAGTTAAAGCACCCTCTAACATTTTAATTTTGGCCATGGAGACACTACAGACATAATAGGCAACGACTCACACATTCCAACACTTTAATACAAACAAGTCCAACGCTCTAGAGACCTCAATTGAAGACAGGGGACTCTAAATCTATGTTGGTTTTTAGTGCGTGCCTCCTAAAGGTAGTTAGGATAAGAAAAGAAAAATGTGCTTCGAAGCACAACCATAAAATACCCTGACACCAGTGTTCTTAATTTCTCTAGACTTGTGGGAACCTTAGGGATCTTGACAAAAGCATATGAACTCTCCCCTCTTGGAAAGCATACACACACACACAAACATGCCACTTTGCAACTGTAAAAAGCGGGCTTTTCATGCCTAAAGAATGAGAAGCTAGCGGGCCAGTTGTCGCGGTTGAGAGGCGGCAAGTTCACTGCCGTCGGGACGCTGGTACTGATAATTACAATGGCTTTTATAGCCTACTGTCATGATACATTTCCTGCAAAAATGCCTTCACAAACTTACTGTGGCTAACTCTCTCCTCCAATCAAGCCTTGCACTAAAACAATTATTAATTACAAACAATTTACTAGCCATCCATAACTCAAGCCTCCACTGAAAATAAAAAGAAGTGACCCAAATAGTTCCCGGGCATATAGTCTTTTGCGCAGGTATAGTCTGCAGGGAGCACACAGTCTGCAGCCAGTGGACTAATTGTTTCGTTTTTTTCTCTGTCCCTTTGTAATCCTTTTTGAAATGTAAATTACATCTGGTAGAGGCTCCCACAATGGAGTATAGGCTCTTGTCTTTTGAGCTCCGAAAACATAAAATTGAAAATCTCTGCTTCCTCCCTTTTAAGTACAAGAAAAGCCAAGAGCAAGCTGATTCAGTTCCTATAAGCGAGGGAGGATTTGAATGAATCTGAGAGCAAACTTTTGTGTTTGGTTAGAGAGAGGCGAGAGATTAAAAATAGAACCACTGAAACGCATGTGCTCTGATAAAGTGATCCGTTAACGGCTTACCAAATAAAGCTCCGTGATGATGGCTCTCGCTGGTCAAATTTACCTTCTGATACGCTGACAGAGACAGACCACAGACCCTGGATACATTCCTTTCCTACACGCTACCTGCTGGAGGAGTGCCCACAGACTTGTTATGTTATTAATTAAAGACTTATTTTATATGTGTGTGTGTGTGTGTGTGTGTGTGTGTGTTGCTGCAGAGGCCAGATAAGGGTAGAGCTATAGGTGGCTATGAGCCATCAGCTGTGGTGCTAGGAACTGAACTTTGGTCCTCTGGAAGAGCAGCAAGTGCTCTTAACTGCTGAGCATCTCTCTAGCCCTACCTACATAGACTTTTAACAAATGCTTTATTTTTTTCCAGAATTGGGAATCTGAAAAATTACAATGTAATAACTGTCTATCAATCTTAGGAATCTATCATTGTTTACCTAATAGTCCTTAAATACACACTTTTCTTTCTGTGTTTTTGAGACAAGGTCTCACTTGGTAGTCCAGGCTGGTCTTGAACTTGTGGCGATCCTCCTCCCTCTATCTTCTGCTCAAATACACTTTTAGCCATGTCAAAAAAAAAAAAAAAAAAAAAACAAAACATTTTTTTAATGCAACCATCAAAACACATGAAGATATTTAAAATAACCCTAGCCATCCATAGAGAGAAAACCTGACTTCTAAAACTTTTAAATCGCTCAGCACTGGGGTGAAGAGATGGCTGCACAGTTAACGGTTTCTACCGCTCTTGCAGAAGACCCAAGTTCTGTCCTTAGCAACCACACTGGGCGGTAACTCCGGCTCTGGTGGATCTAGCACTGGCTTCTGTGGACAACCACACTCGTGCGAATATAATTAAAAATAGAAAATAATAATTTGGGGGGAGAGAAATGCTATTGTCTGTAAATGAATAAATACCAATGAGCTCTCTGCCTCCTGTCACATTTTGCCAACACCCACTTCTTTAGATGAGAGCGGGAAGAAGGCTCCAATAGTTTCAGTTTACAAACTAGGACCGGTTCCCTTACATGCAAAAGCAACTTACCCTAGATCCTTCAATCCGTGGCCAAGCAGGGACTAGAAGCAGGACTTGGGTTTGTTGCCTGTTTTTATTCAAAAGTAACAGCAAATCTACTGTATAATTCATCCACTGGGCAATCTGCCTACCTCTGCTTTTGAAGCATTCAGACAGAACACTGAAAAGGTGAAGCTTCCGGTGGACCCTTTACCCTTACCCCACTATGAGTATCTGGCCGAATTATACACGCAAAAAACCCTTCCCTTTAATTTCCACAATTTACTTAAACAAGTGTCTTTCTTGAACACATACAATATGTATTCACTAAATTCTATGCAATGCATAAAGAATCCATCCTGGTCAAATGTTGTCTCAGTTCAGCACACTAAGAGGTATTAATAATTATGATTTGGCTGTTTGACTAACAGAGTGTGGGGTCTGCATTTATTTGTTTTGGGGGTGTGGGGGTGGAGCTGGTTGGTTGATTTGCAATACTCTCACTCAATAGTCAGGCTAGCTTTGAACTCACAAAATCCTCCTGTATCAGCCTCCTAAAGTGCTGGGATCCCTCGGCTCAGTCACTGTTTATTAAACCAAAGGTACCGCGTGCTAAGTACCTGTCAATTCCCTACGGTGCCTCTTTCCAACGTCCCTAGATCAGCCTGAAGAATCCAATGCCACCTGTTTCCCCACATTAACCAAAAAGGTTAATTTATACCAATGTGGTGTTCATGTGTCTTTGTTGCTGCCTAAATCCCAGGAAACTGAATCATCTCATCAGCCACTGTCTTTTATATTTAATGATAAAGCTACTGATAGAGACTGCTGTCCTCACAGGCAGACTAACCATCTCCATATTTTCCACATCCTAACCACAGTGTGCTAAGTTTCTTAACACTGCCTTAAGGGTTGGGGTCAGCGGAGCAAGCTGACTTAAGGGTGGGGTCAGCAGAGCAAGCTGACTTAGGGGTGGGGTCAGTGGAGCAAGCTGACTTAGGAGTGGGGTCAGAGGACAAGCTGACTTAGGGGTGGGGTCAGCAGAGCAAGCTGACTTAGGGGTGGGGTCAGCAGAGCAAGCTGACTTGGGGGTGGGGGTCAGCAGAGCAAGCTGACTTAGGGGTGGGGGTCAGCAGAACAAGCTGACTTAGGGGTGGGGTCAGCAGAGCAAGCTGACTTAGGGGTGGGGTCAGCAGAGCAAGCTGACTTAGGGGTGGGGGTCAGCAGAGCAAGCTGACTTAGGGGTGGGGTCAGCAGAGCAAGCTGACTTAGGGGTGGGGTCAGCAGAGCAAGCTGACTTAGGGGTGGGGTCAGCAGAGCAAGCTGACTTAGGGGTGGGGTCAGCAGAGCAAGCTGACTTAGGGGTGGGGTCAGCAGAGCAAGCTGACTTAGGGGTGGGGTCGGCAGAGCAAGCTGACTTAGGTTGTTGCCAGCTCCAGGCTCTGCTCCAAGCACCTGAGCACCTTTACACCCAAGTGTGCTTCTTCATTTACAAACGAGGAAACTGAGGATAGGCAGCCTGCACAGAGTCACACAGTATTAAAAAGTCAGTCTGGTGGCAGAGTCTCTGCTCTCATCGATGCTCCATGCCACACAGAAAACACCCACAGTGAAGACAGTAAACAAGCACGCACACGCTGCTCTAGAGCCTCACCCCTGTGTGAAGGGCTACAGACCGGCCAGCTCTTTACAAATGAAGCAGCAAAAAGTCTTGCCCGTTTTCTACTTTGCCGCTAGCCTTGAAAGAAGAGCTAAGATGGAAAGAGGAAACCTATCTTGTGGTTCCAATATGCAAAAGCCTTAGCATCTTATTAGGAAAGCAGGTGATCCCTCAGCAGTTAAGAGCACTGACTGCTCTTCCAGAGGTCCTGGGTTCAATTCCCAGCAACCACATGGTGGCTCACAACCATCTATAAGGCAGTCTGATGCCCTCTATTGGCACACAGGTGTACATGTGGATAGAGCACCCATATACATAAATTTAAAAAAAGATAGGGAAAGTAGTATTTATCACAACAGGTGCAGCCAAGATGTGTGTGGAACAGTCAATGTAACTTAGTAACTTAGGGCCCACCCCCACCACACACTATAGTGACTTAGCCACCCCTACTATACACTATAGTGACTTAGCCACCCCCACTATACACTATAGTGACTTAGGGCCCCACCCCACCACACACTATAGTGACTTAGGGCCCCACCCCCACCACACACTATAGTGACTTAGGGCCCCACCCCCACCACACACTATAGTGACTTAGGGCCCCACCCCCACCACACACTATAGTGACTTAGGGCCCCACCCCCACCACATCTCTGCCCTCATCAATGTTGTCATGAAGTTCAACATCACAGCAGTTTAACATGCGCATGTTCAAAGTCTTAAAAGTATAGCCTGAGGTCATGGACCTGCCTCCATCCAGAAAACATTCACAGAAGACATTTCCAATGGCAAAACGTCTCTAAAAGCCATCACCAAACCCGGCTACTGGAGCAGCTTCTGTCCAGTAACCCAATGCGGACCCTGAAGACGCAGACCGCTCCTCGTGTAACAGACACCACCCTCTGCGGAGCCCGCAGCTTCTGTAGTTACACTTCAACCTCGCCCATGGCGAGAGTCAACCGAAGCATAGCCATCAACCGCGCTGGCCCACTGATGTTTCTGATGACAGTCACTTCATCTGCTGTTGAAGATCAGCAAGCCAACCCAAAGTCCTCCAACTCCTGAAGGGGTTCTGAATTTTATTTTATTTTTCTCTGCTCTTGAATTCCTTTCAGCAGAAACGCTTGTTCCAATGCCTTTTAAGAACGTCTATATCAGTTAAGTGTGTATCCTGCTCTTGCAGAGGACTGGAGTTCAGTTCCTAGCACCCACAATGGGTGTCTCACAACTGCCTGTAACTCCAGTTCCAGAAGGATGTGATGCCCTCTTCTGGCCACTGCAGGTATGTGCACCTAACCATCCCCTACACACACACACACACACACACACACACACACACACACACACAAATATATAATTTTTTTTTTAATTGAAGAATGTCTATATTGGGGGCTGGCAAGATGGCCCAGTGAGCAAAAGTGCTTGCCACTCAGCCTGACTGATCTGCGTTGATTCCCCCCAGGCCTCACATAGTGAAGGTAGAGAATTAACTCCTGCAAGATGTCCTCTGACCTCCCGTGTAGGATCCCTTCTCCAAAACAAGGAAAGAGAGATCATAATGTTTCAAAAACAGAATGTCTGTATTTGTACAGTGTCCCAGGAAGTATGCATCCAACTATATACATATCTACTTTTTAAAAGTCTAGGTATTGTGAGAGCTGTATCTGAAATTGTTAAATAAAACACCTCTAAATAAATATCCAAATACATAGTTGTTGCTTATAACATTAGTTCACAAGCTATAAATAGTAAAGTATTCTCTATAAATATAGAACACTGTTATTTGAATTTTGAAAGGCAAGGAACTACATTTGGGTAGTCTAATAATACTTTTTTTTTTTTAAATCAACTCTCCTTGTATTTCAAATTGGAGAATTTAATTCCATTCCTTCACTTTGATTATATAATGTGATGATCCCAATTAATTCTTCCTCTTGTGCAAATTATTCTCATACTTTAATTTCATTTATTCCATCTCATCAAAGCTTTTTTTATTGCCCCAAACACTAAACTGATTTTAACCTATTACTGATGCTGTTCAATATACGCAATATATAATTAAAAATCCAGTTATAACATTAAATAAACAATGCTAACATGTCTGTATCACTTATATTATACTGGGGCACAGTAGCGTACGCCTGAAATCCCAGAATTAGGAATTCAGGAGCTGAAGGCCAACCTTTAACTACACAGAAAGTTGGAAGTCAGCTTAGCCTCATGACACCCTGTTTAAAAATATATATAATAAATAAATAATCACTGTGAGCAGGCTTTATCAGATCTTTATACAGATTACCATACAACAAAATAAGGAACTACAGTGACAGCTCTGAGGTTAAGGACTTGCCACTCTTTCAGAAGACCTGAGTTCAGTTGCCAGTACTCCTATCTGGTGGCTCCCTAACCCCTGTGACCCCAGCTCTGCCCTCTCCTGGTCTCAATGGGCAATGCGCTCATGTGCGCAAACACACACATACATACATATTCATGCACATACATAAGAAAATAGAACTGAAAAAAATTACTATAACAGTACATTTTCCTAGGTCTTTGTGTCACTTCACAAAGTCACCGTATAAGGAGCATCAAATGTCTTATCATTCATTCAGTGCTGACTGGACACCCTGATACTAGGCATACAGTGACAAGCCAAACTGGCAGGCTGCCAGAGCCTAAGAGTTCTACGATACTGTCATTTGTATTCATGGGGCCCGCAAAGAAAGCTCGGCCATACCCTTAACAAAGTCAGGCATCTGCCGAACGCCATCAGTTGCCCTGTATTTCACTTGGAGATACCACACAGAACATTTTATGAAACATTCAACCACCACCAAAAATAAAATTCTCGGAATACCAGATGTTTCTCTGTATGAGCACATGAGAGTCAAGGGTTGGAAGGCAGGAGAGGAAAGAATGTATTCTTAGAAAAATAAACTCGCTGGAAACAGGCAGGCAGTGTAAACAACCCCAAACAAGCCGGTTTTGCCAAGGTCTGTTTAAGTAAAGAGAACTCATCATCGGCCTAAAAGTCAGGGTGAAAGTCAGAGGCATCTGCACTCCCCATTGGATAAAAGCTCTCTGCTACCACCAATCAACACGCTCTCCCAGAGGGTCTGCCGTGAGTCAGGCAGCTACGTTACTCTTTCCTTTTAAGTGGCATTTGTGGTTCTTCAACTCTCAGAGGGTGAGAGTTGCCAACAAGGTAGGATCTTAAGGAAAAGGTAGAACTGGATGGGGGGTGGGGGAAGGCCTTGAGAAATTAAAACACAACAACAAACAAAACCAAAAAAAAAAAAAAAAAAGCATTCTTGAATAGAGAGCCTCGAAAACTAATGTCATGTTTTGCTTTGATGGGAGACACTGATGAATCGGCCTCTGGGGCCTCGTGTCTCCATTAAAGTCAATATCAATATGCCTTGCTAAGCAAAACTCTCCCCCTAAACAAGTAACTTGGCTTCTTTCTATACTCTAAATGAGCTTTATACATGTGATCAGGTTAGCCAACAAATAAATGGCCTTTTTAGAGAAATAACCTTCAATGGTATTAGCTGTAGTAGCAGAAGTTACAGTTGGGATGGGGGAGAGGAAAGTCCCCTCCCTTTCCCCAGTGGATATGTTAGATTGCCATCTTTCTGAAGGGCATAGGAGAGATGGCTCAGCCATGAAGAGCACTTACTGCTCTTGCAGAGGACCCAGACCCTTGTCTGGCCTCCATCAGCACCAAGCACACGGGTGCAGAGCGCTTACATACATGGAGGCAAAACACTCATACCCATAAAATAAACATAAATAAGACTTTAAAATAGTGTTTTAGAGTATTAGGGATTAAACCAAGGCCTCATGCAGTCTGGGCAGGTGCTCTACCACTGAGCGACACGTTACCCTGAGAGACATCTCCATTTATCCCTCTTCAGAGACAGCCCAAGGAGATTAAGTGAGCTAGAGAACCGTATCTCCATCTTAGCATAGTGCAGTAGAGACGGCAAAGGAAAAGTGACAGCTGACGGGTCCTCGCCGAGGGATAAATTCGGAGCACTGCTTGAGCATCTGTAATGCAAAACCTGAAATGCTCCAAAAAGCCAAAACGTTTCCACTATTTTCTTTTTCCCACCAGGGATCAGAACCCCGGGACTTGTGCTTGCAAAGCACCTGTTCTTTGACTGAGCTGTATCTCCAGCTTCAAGCACCTAACCTCACGGGGATATAAATAAATCACAGTCGTGACGCAGACATATGGCAGAGCCGGGAGTTCAGGAGTAGAGCACTTGCCTCACACTGACGAAGGCCTGGGTTCAATCCCTAATACTGCCAAACGCAGGCACGCCAAACATACTGCGAGCCTGTGTGTGGTGGCACTTGCCTTTGATCCCAGCACTAGGGGACAGAAGCAGTACAATCCTTGTGAGTTTGAGGTCAGTCTGGTTTACACAGTCTCAACCCTGCCAGGGCTACAAAGTGAGACTCTGTCTTAAAAAAAAAAAAAAAAGTATAATATTGCCTTTAGGGTATATGTATAAGATATATGTGAACATAAATGAGCTTCATGGATCCCATTCCTATCTCCTTTAGTATACAAGCAAACATCCAAAGATCTGAAAAAAAAAAAATCTGAAACACTTGTGTCCTAAGCACCTCAGATCAGGGCGGCTCGGTTGCTATTATCTTTTCCTACCCTGTAGCTGGTGTGTGGAAAGTGTGCCCCTAGATACTGACTTGTCTTAGCACTGACGGGGAGCATATGACAGTAAGTTAGAGAACAGGTTTCAGACAGCCAAACAATGTCACGTCTTTCCTAGAAATGCTGAGACATTTCTTCTAGGAGAAGCAGCAAAGCTGGAGAGAGAAAAGGCAGCAGGTAAGGGAGGGAACAGCGATGAGAGGAACCAGCCAGGGGACACTCCACAGCACAGGGACACCCACCCAGCCCTGGGGAGGAACACAGCTAGGGAAGCGGGCGACTGCGTGCATGCCTCAGTCTTCGTGCTCGGTTCAGGGAGCCATGAGACGACTGTTCTATTCTGACCAGTAAAGTTTCCCCACACTCTCCCCCCAATTCACTGTTCTGCGGGCTGCCACATACCAGAAGAAAATACAGTCGATCTACGGCTGGTTCACTTGACTGGACTCACACTCCTGCCCGTCTCACATCTGATTTCTTCCATTAGTTCTGGCTTATTAACAACGATGTGACTTATGGAATGTTGGGTTATCCGGCAGCCCCGCTGCTTCTAATGTGGGTTCGGCGGATTTGATTACTTAAGCTGCAGATCTCTCTGTCCCTTTACCTGCTACCCTGCTCCATGGGCAAGAAGACAATCTTTATCCCACAGAGTTTAATTACATAACCAGGAAGTCTGGATAACAAAGAAGGAGACGGGTATGATAGTGCATATCAGGAATTTCAATACTTGGGAGGTAGAGTCAGGAGGCAGAAGGTGGAGATTCAAGGGCAGCTTGGGATACATGAGACCCTGTTGGAAGGAAGGAAGGAAGGAAGGAAAGAAGGAAGGAGGGAGGGAGGGAGGGAGGGAGTGAGTTAGGGAGGAAGAGAGAAGGGAGGAAGGAAAGAAAGAAGGAAGGAAGGAAGGAAAAGAAAGGAAAGGAAAGGAAAGGAAAGGAAAGGAAAGGAAAGGAAAGGAAAGGAAAGGAAAGGAAAGGAAAGGAAAGGAAGAGTCAGTGGGGGATGGACAGGAGACAGAAAAAGCTGTTTGAGGCTGGAGATGTAGCCCAGTGGTAAAGAGCATCCCGCATGTGCAAGCTGCTGGATTCAACCTCCAGCACCACAAGAAGAAAGTGGGAAGAGAAAGAGAGAAAGGGCACAAGAGAAAGTGAGCATGTTCAAGAAAGAGAGAGAATGAGAGAGGCGAGTTGCACTGAGGGCTGCGAGCCGAGAAGTTTTTACATGATAGGTGGCTCGCCAGGGACTGACAGGGGTCCCAGACACCTACCTAGGTGACGGCAGTGTTCAACACCCTGATGCTGGTGGTGGCTACAAGGTACGGGCAACTATAAAAACTCAGGCATGGGTGCGTTTTAGCTTAGGTAAATTACACCTTAATAAAGTTGAGTTGAAAGTCTATTACCCAGGGGCCGACGATTCAGGTCAGGGCGAGTCAGCTCCGTTAACTCCTTTCGCTCTGTTTAAACTGCCCGCACTGTAGCTGCCTCATTAATTCTCACAGAACATAAAACTTGAAAAAAAAAGCAGACAGAAATGCCAGTGTTGTTCAGGTGAGTCCGGCTTTCTAGTTGTCACAAGCTGCGATCATTTGCTGGCCTGAAAAATCTTATCCGTGGTTCTTGAAAGTGGACAGGCTCGCTGCACCTTATTCTGTACTACAGGGCAACGATAAAATGGTGAGGATGATGACAGTCATAACAACAGTAACAATAAATTACTGAGCAATAACAATAATAATAAATTACTGAGTAATAATAATAAATTACTGAATAATAAAATTACTGAGCAAGCCACTGGGGTAAAGTACAAATGTATAAAGCCGTGGAAAGTGTCAGTTATTATAAGAAATAAAATACGGGGAGAGGAATGTTGCTCCACAGAGATGTAGCAACGTTGATTTCGTGAAAGGAAGGCAGCATTTTCAGGCACTGGCGGGAGACAGATAGAAGCGGGCGGACATGACGCTCTGGGCGAACTCGGCACGCGCGTAGGGGACGCTACCATGGGTACGGCTCCAGGTCTGGCTTGGTCCTATCCCATCTGAACGTGCTTTAGGAACGCCCTAAAGCGTAGAGGGACGTCCATCGTCACGCGCGTGTCCCAAATGAAAAGACCGCGGGGCTTCCTAGGATCCTGAGTTAATTTCCTCTAATACTTCTTAACACCGTTTTGGCTGTGTCTAAGTCATACTGAGTCTTTGGGTCTTTAGACAAACACAATGTGGTGGTAACGAAATGTCGTTTTCATCATGCCTGGTGGTACACTTTAATGATCCCAGCCCTCAGGAGGGAGGCCGGCAGAGGACGACTACAAGTTCGAGAGAGTGGGGGCAATTTAGTTAGACTCTGCCAAAAGCTAAAAGTAAAGGAATAAAGGAAAATAAATAAGTAAGTTTTATTCATTTATAAATATATATATAAATTATATATTTTTGTATAAAAATTTTATTTTACAAAAAAAAATATTTTATATAAATAAATAGATGAGCGAGCAAACAAGTAAGTGGGTGAATAAATAAATAAATAATATGAATGAATAAAAAAGGAGGACTCGCAAGTAGCATCCACCAGCTCTCGATTCAATCCCTAGTACCGAAAAAAGAAAGGAAGAGGCGAAGGAGAGGAAGCGAAAGAAATGTTTTCACCGATGCCAGGCGTACCGAGCATCTGAAACCAGACAGCATTCTAGTTCCAAGAACAGCACTCAAATACGAAAATTAAACGTGGGAAGAATAGGGCTCTTGTCTCCCACCCCGTCCGCGAGAGGCCATTTCAATAGCCAGCGTTTCAGCAATTATCGAGAGGATTCAGACATCAAATGCAGAAACTGGTTTCTGGTCTTTACGGAATGCCACACAGCTTTCACTGAGTCAAAAGTTCCATTCTCTTTTTAGCGGCAGGAAAGGGGGGAAAATATTGCAAGTGACTCAAAACAAAGCAATTTGACTGTGCTTTATTAGCGGGTGTTTCCAGGGCAACTCAAGATGCCTGTGATGTTAACTCTCATAACTGACCCAGCATCCAGCTTGGCCTTGTTCATGTATTTTAGATTTGCCTTTATAGTAACAGATACACTTGTTTTTAGAACTAGCTTTACCTTAATGTAATGACCACAAACTCAACAAATCAAAAGGTACCGATTTGGGCCCAGAGAGACGGCTCAGCGGGTTAAGGCATCTGTTGCTGAGGCTGAAGGCCCCTGTTGCCAAGTCTGACTCCTACGTTTAATCCCTGGATCCGTGTGGGGCAAGCTGCCCCCTGACCTCCACAGGTGCGCCACGGTATGCAAGCACCTTCCTCTACCACATAAATAAGTTAATGTAATTTTTTTAAGTACTAGTTTGGGACGAGGTTAAAGTTTTGTACCTATATAGGTGGAGAAACAGAGGTGAAGCTAAAATGGAAACCATCAATGGTAACTCATGAAGCTTGTGTGTATTCATCTCCTCTGAGGTGGTCCCACCTAGCAACTTGAGCACATATGGGAGAGAGCCTGGGGAGAAACCCTTTTAGAGTTTGTTTCTAATACTGTTTTTCACTAAAAGGGTGTGTGTGTGTGTGTGTGTGTGTGTGTGTGTGTGTGTGTGTGTACATTCAAGACTTTGGAGCATGTTTTTGACAGTGAGCAAATCCAAAAGTTCTGAGGACTAGCTAAAGGAACACAATTGAGAAGACACTCGATTTGGGCATGGTAGGGCATACCTGTATCCCAGCAATTGGGAGGATCATGAGTTCAAAGTTAGTCTTGGCTATATAGTGAGTTCAAGGCCAGCCTGGGCTATATGAGACCCAAAAGGGAGGAGGAGTGGGAACATGGTGGAGGAAGGAGAAGGGAGTGGAGGAAAGGAAGAGGGAGAGGGCAGATGGGAGAGAGAGGAGGAGGAGGAGGAGGGAGGAGGAGAAGAGAGGAAGGAAAAGGCAAGGAGTGAAAGGAGGGAGGAGAAGAAAGAAAAGAACAACAACAAAAAAAAGAGTCGTGTGGGTGGGGTATGACAATCTGTCCATAAACAAAGAGGGAGAGGCTGGCTAATAAACAGAGCATCTATGGTGTCTACTCTAAACATGCCCCGCGGTGTCAACACGGACCAGGCACAGAGTCACCTGACTGCGTCCTCCCACCTGAGGACCAGGAGACGTCATTCCAAAGAATTTTAATTCCCATCATTCTGCTACTTCAGCGCCATACCTCTGTCTTTCAGCTCTGGTTCTCATGTAGAATCATTACTAAAATGGCCTGTGCTTAAGTCGTCAGAGCCCTTTATCGATCTGACTCGCAAGTTGCAGGTGACAGCACAGTGAGTCAGGGCAGGTCATCCAGCTTCGGCAAGTTCAAGAACAACGAGTCCCTAGCTAGTGTTCCTAACCCCGCTCCACTAAGGAGCAACAGAAAACTCCTATCGGTCCATCGGGACCTAGCCTAGGCTAGCAGACGGTGAGCTTTCTCTTTTGGGATGAGTACTTTCTCAGAAGCAAAGCGGTCTGAGGAGAAGAAAATTTTGTTGAAAGGAGATGCTAAGGAAACAAGAAGAGAAACCGTCAATGAGATGGAATTGTGGCTCAGACTCACGTCTAACACAGCTGGACGCTGTCACTACCTAGAAGGTGGTACATAACAACCGTCTGCAGAGCTTTAAGAAGGGAGTTATGCATCCCAGTGGTGTAAATTACCACACAGCAACCAACCATGGGATCTATTAAACCACTGAACGCCTGATGAGCAAACTGTATTTTATCTCTAACCTAACATTGCCTAAGTTTTCAAAGGTGAATAGGTACCATGTTTACACTGAGAACAAATGACATTAAAAACAAAGTTACTTGAGCTCAGGGGGAAAAAAAAAAAGGAAAGGAAGAAAAAAAGAGGGGAAAAAGATAGATGCCTTTCACATCTTTTTTCAGGCAGATGTTAGCTGTGAGCTCCAGAAAAGTCATGGGCATTAGGGTTAATCATCATCATCATCATCATCATCATCATCATCATCATCATCATCATGGCAATAACAATAGGAGACTTGAGCTGTAGTTTAGACAGAGAGAATGTAGGGAGCATGCACAGTCTGATCCCCAACATCCCAAACGATGAGGCCAGAACTGGAACCATTTCGTCTATTGCTTTTTCCTGTGAAAAGTGCCGGGCACACGGAAAGACAGAGAGAACCGACTCACACTCAACCACTCAGGAAAGATGGGAAGCAAGTTTGTCTCAAGCAGAGACAAACAGGCTGTGTAACAAAGGCTGCAGGTCCCAGGAGCCAAGACACCTAATCCAGGATGACACCCAGTCATCGCCAAGGTCACAAAGCACCCAAGCATCCATGCTGCCACAGGCCATCATCTCCCAGCAAGCTTTACTTCCCAGCGTTCTCAGTGCTCTCAGCTGGCCAGTCTTCTGCCTCCTGCTGTGACTTCCGGTCATAGGACTATGCTCGTGTTTGTAACCACTGTACAATGTATCTATCACCAGTCGCTTACTGGCAAGGGTGTTGTTAAATAAAACGTAAAGCTTTGCTTGATCAACTCTAGAAAGTATTAATAAAGAGTTGATAACGTCAACCAACGGCTTTCTTAAAAACACAAATACAAACAGAGTCTAAGTTATCCCTGCAGTATGCCGTGTTCATGTGACTTCTGTTCCAACAGACGCTCTTGGACCACATGCTGAGAATTTCCCACAATGCTGAGAACGTCCTGGGGAGTGACAAATTCAGGAGCATCACTGGCACGCATGCTCCAGACGGGACCATAAAGCTTTGACAAGCTTGCTTTTGCAAGCACAATGTGCAGCAAGGTCCAACTGCCACTTGGAAACTGTAGGGTGAGAGGTGCCTAGAGATGCTCTCATCCCCCAGGAGGAAGATGGGTATCGGCCATGAATGACATTCACAGGTAACGGCTCCAGGTGGAGCTGGCTGGAGATGCTGACAACTGGCCAGTGTCTCTCTTTCCTCTCAACTCTTTCCTTCTGTCCCTTTCTTCCCACACCAAGGGAGGCTCACAGGAATGGACAAGCCCAGAGTGGTGTAGCCCCACCCCCACTTTGCCCTGCCCCGCCCCAGCCCACCAAGTCTGAGACCACATACCACCCCTAGGTCAGAAGACATCCTCGTCGGCTCTGGCATGCCTGGAAGTAAATTCCTGCTTCCCTGACTTTGCCTAGAACACGATTCTCTCCCATTAGTTCCTGTACAAACCTCAAGCTGAGGCTGCCGTGTAGACTGTGCAATCAGTAAACCTTAACAATGGGAACTCCTGCCAACGACTGGGTGACCTTTTGGCTGGAATAAGCATCACTTATGTCATCGGGTGCTACGCAGTGGCAGCCTCTGCCTGTCGGGCCAAAGCGGTGATTGTCGATAGCATAAAGCTCTAGAGCCACATGTGTACTGCCATGTTCCAGCTAGCTCAGGGGCGGAACGCTTGCCAGGCGTGCGCACGGCCCTGGATCCAATCCCCAGTACCGCGGAAAGCTTAGGGAAAGCGCAGCTACCAGCCTTCCATACTGCTGTGACCCCAAAAGCCACACAACAACACAGAGTCCGTTATTATGTAATGATCTAATGCAGAAATTAGAGGCCTCAGAAGGCCCACACTTGAGTGCGGAGCCACAAGCGACAGGACAGACGGAGGGTCAGTGTACCGCAGACCTGTGGTCCCAGGCATGCATCTGTGAGGCTCACTGTACTCCGTCACAAAGCGTCCTGCCACGCACAGGCATGTGCCAATCGCCAGGAGAAAGGAAAGCACAAGAGTCTGCACCGCCTGCCAGAGGTTCTAGGAGGGGATTTGTCTCTCGCAGAACGGGTTATTTGCTGTCTTTTATGCGAGGCCATAGGGCTGGGCCGTGTGGCTGGAGGAGGACCTCGGTGATGCTCGAATGAATGGGTGCCTGGGGTTTCATGGCTCTACCTTTCTGCTCACTGGTTGTCCCGTGAGCCTATGGCCGCCCTGACTGGAAAGAATTCAGCAAGTTAAGAGGCTTGGGGGAGGGGCTTCCCTGTTCCTAACCTTCGTGGCCACGGCTACCAAAGATCCAAATGTGTAAGTCAGAGATTAGAGTTTGATTTTTTTTTTTTTTAAGCCGGTCATCGAAGCAGACACACTGCAGGAGGCAAACAAGCTATCAGATTGTTTCCACAGCACCGTCGGATCTCCTCTCGGAACCCTGCTGCACAAACATACCATGGGCTCCCCGTCATGCTTGGAACAGTTTCTGACTGTTCTGATTAGCAGCCATTTAGTAAGGATAATTGGACAAGTTCAAGGCTTTCTCTTTCTGATTCGAAACCCGAGGTGACCTATGCTGGCGTACTGCAGAAACCTTACTCTGTTCAGCTATAGGACCAGGCACAACCTGGTCTCATCCGCCACAGCCCAGCCCGGGCTGGGAAGTCAACTTCATCAAGACCCAAGCCTCTTCTCTCCCTTAACTGTTCTTCCTTCCACGTTCTGCCTTCTACCCTCTGTCCAGATTTCCCATCATATTCTCTCTTTGCTGCCCAGGTGAGGCAGAGGAGTGACAGCTCAGTGAGGGAAAAGAGGAGCAAACTGAACCGAAGAGCCAGACATCGGTTAGGTTTTGTTGCAGAAATTTATTTTTAGTTATGTATAAAACAATCGTTTTGTGCACTGTTGGGAAAAGGGCTCTCTAGGCCTTGACATTTTGAATTGTCTGTAGGTGTTGGATTTATGTGGGGGATGTTTGATAGCTCATGATCTGCACGTGTTATATCAATAGAACACCTGAGGCCTTCTGAATCAATAAAAACACCTGAGCTCAGATGCTCCGGGTTCCACTGTCCAGTACTGGCACGGTACCACGTGCACTTGCACTTGCCGAGGTAGCGGTTCCCTCTGTTGAGGTCTGGCAGGGATTGCACTTATGAAAATGCCTCTGTGTCTTCTTGGCTGAGCCACTCAGCAGCTTACTACTACAAGGTTTCTATTGCTGTGATAAAACCCTGACCAAAAGCAACCTGGGAAGGCAAGGGTTTGTTTATATTTACAGCTTACAGCCAGTCCTTCATGACAGGAAGTCCAGGCAGGAACCTAGAGGCAGGAACTGAGTCAGAGGTCATGAAGGAATGCTGCTTATTGGCTTGCTCCTCATGGCTTGCTCAGCCTGCTTTCTTCCACCTCCATGACCACTGGCCCATGGGGGACACCTCCCCCAGGGTGACTTCATCAATAAAATCCCCTCTCAGACTTGCCTTCAGGCGTTTTCTCAGCTGAGGTTCCTGCTTCCCGTATGACCCTAGCTTGTGTCAAGTTGACAAAACAAAAGAAAAAACAGAAACACCACCACTAGCCAGCACACCTGCGCTCCTCATTTACAAAACCACGATGCCTGAATGCAGCAAGAGAGGGAAGGGAGGCCACAGCATGGATGTACAGAGCACCATGCACACCCAACGGGCTACAGCGCACCTCAACTCCCCATCCGCCTCCTTCCACAGCTCTGGTGCAGCACCCCCAATCCCTAGCTTCATCCATTGTGCACACACTCTGTTCCTCAAGAACACTTCCTTCTGGCAGGATTCACATGCAGGTTCTAGATACAAACTCTTCACCTAAACGAATGGCTGCCAAATGGCCAAGAGGCGGGGAGCACCCATGAGTAAGGAGGGTACCTCTTCCGCAACACACATTGTGCCCACTTGAAGGAGCAATGTGCCCGGTATCCTAACGGCTGAGAGGTAGGACGTGCCTGATTGGAGCCCAGGCAGGAAGTCATTAAAATGCATGCTGCGGGCTACTGAAAAGGCTCAGTGGCTAAGCCACACCTGGCGGCTAACCACCAATCACCTGTTAACTCCAGCTCCAAGAGATCCAACCCCCCCCCCAATCCTCCATAAGCACCAGCACTCAGTCCGCAAGCATATTCCCATACACATACGCATACACACAGAAAAATAACAAAACGAGCCAGGTGGTGGTGGTGGTTTTGAATCTCAGCACGTGGGAGGAGGCAGAGGCAGGCAGATCTCTGTGAGTTCGAGGCCAGCTTGGTCTACAGAGTGAGTTCCAGGACAGCCAGAGTTACAACACAGAAACCTTGTCTGGAAAAGCCAAAAACCAAACCAAAACAAAAAACAGAAGAATGAAAGAAAAAGAAAGAACCAAAAAATAAAATAATAATAAAACAAATCTTTTTTAAAACGCATGCTTCCTTTCAATCAAAGGTCATGAGAAAACTGTAGGACTTACAGTTGTGAGGGTCTTTATTCCCTTGTTTATTTTGAGGCAGGGTCTCCCTGTGTGGCCCAAGCTGGCCCTGCACTGGCAGCAATTCCCCTGCGTTAGTTTCCCCAGTGCTAGGATTACAAAAGTGGGCCACACCACACTTTACTAAGACTTTTTTTTTTTAAACAACTATATTTAGGTACTAGAGAGAAACTTCCTTTCTTAAACCTGAAAGGAATAATAAAGCCAGGTCATCGATCCTCACGTGCCCCAGGGTAGTAAAAACACTACCAACACTTAGCGTGCCTCACACGCCTGCGAGCTAGTCCTCTATCACCTACGCTTTGGTTATTCCTCTTAACTGAGGCACCGAGAATCAAGTTAAGGTTTTGTCCCAGATTGTCCAGCTAGAAAGTGGTAGAATCAAACTCGAAGAAGCAGCTTGTCTCCCGAGTCCACACTCCTGGACCCAGATGTGTTCAACCGCTGCTCGCGGAGAGAGGACGGCTATGAATGTGGCCCAACTCGGAACTGGAAAGTTGCTTTTTCTGCATGAAACTACTGTGTAGTTCTCGGGGGTTAAATCTGTAGATGGCAGTCTCGAACACATTGACAAAAGCATGGAGGCGCCTCCAGGGTCTGGGCTAACTCCCAACCGCATCACACACACACCTGAGGGCATTGCATAACGCCAGCCACTTATATCCCACACTGATCCCTGCAGAAACTGCAAAAGGCAAACGTGCGTTTTCTCTCCCTCTGGGGTAAAAGCTGCGGCTCAGATGCAGACTGAGCAGCTCTAATTTGAAAGTCTCAAATCGCAAATATTCGCAAAACACGAAACTTCTTCAGGGAGACCATGTCCCACGTAGAAAATTCCACAACTGACCATCATGAGACAGGCTACAGGCAAATCACATGCATTGAAAATACTGTGAGTACTACAGGAACCTGCAGGCTATGTGTATAAAGTGTAGATGCAACACATGAATTAAGTTTTTAGACCCGGGCCTCAACCGTACAATGTCTCATTATGTGTACATAAATACTCTGCAGTTTGGCTAAGTCAGAAGGCTGAAGTACTTCTAGCCCCAAGCAGTTTTAACAAGGGACGCTCAACCTGTCCAGGATAGCTTACAGTAATTTAAATTGTTTAAAATTTCTGCTTAGGTTAACTTTGCAAATAATGGGTTAGCTCAATATGTCAAATTACAAATAGAAAGACATAGCCTGTCACTTAGATCCAGCATCAGGCTGAAGAGACGGCTCAGTGGGTAGAGGTACTCAACACCAGACCTGATGGCCATGGTTTGATCCCTCAAATGGAAAGAAAGAACCGACTTTATCGGGCTGTCCTCTGACCTCAATATGCGTGCAGCTGTGTGGCCACATACACACAAGAATAAGCAAGTAAATGCAAAATGTTTTTAAAAGTTCAATATAGACAGGAATAAAAGCAACTCTTTGGCCAACTTTTATTTACCTAGACTGGCCTTCAACTTCTCAGCTCCTGCAATCCTCCTGTCTCGATTTCCCGAGTAGCTGGGAATACAGACAGCCTACTACTGGTCAATGTTTTGGGTGGGGGTGGGGGAGGAATCCTCTCACAATCTGTGTTCTGCCGTGGCTGGAAGGACCCATAGATTCCAAGAAACTAAAAATTCTTCCGGTAGATAAAGTAGACATCACAGACATCAGAGAAATCCAACTGCATTCCACTGACCAGGGCCACTGTACTAATGTTCCCTTCAGTCTCCAGAAGAGGAGAAAACAAATGCGTTAAATTTTCAATAAAAGGAGTCAGGTGTCACGGCAAGCACCCTTAAGCCCGGCACTTGGGAGACAGAGGCAGATGATCTCTCTGAGTTGGAGACCATATTCATTTACTTCTCAATTTCCAGGACAGTCAGGGCTATGTAGAGAGACCCTATCTCAAAAAAAAAAAAAAGAAAGAAAGAAAAGAAAGAAAGAAAGAAAGAGAAAGAAATTTTAAATTTTAAAAATTTTAAAATTCAGTAAAAGTAGCCAATGCTTCTATTCCGAGGTTGGCTGCCCCTGGTATTAAGCTACCCTTTTGGTAAGCAAGGTATCAAGATGAGAGCCATTTTTGTCACAATGCTGCTGACTTGGAACAATTTAAGGGAAGTTGGAAAACTCTACATTTTATTTCTTGTGGTTCTGGGGGTTGTTTTTTCTTTGGTTTTAATTCTCAGGTCTGAAAACCTAGAAGAGCTGGATGTCAGCCTTGGGGAGAAAATAAATGATACTATGGCTAGAGAGTATTAAAGTAAAAACAAACACATCATTTAGGATCACAGTGGCCCAGCAACTCTGGAAAACCCATCCCCACTGCGTAACTCATTATAAAAACGCAGACTGGTGAACGCTAACTAACCTGACCACCAAAGCCAGCAATACGCCGAGGCTCCAAGACAGCTTTTAAAGCAGGCAGGACCGTGCTGACGTTTCCTATTTGCTCTCTCTTTGAAACTCTATATCAAAACTTCAGCCATCTAAGCTGGATCCATGCTACTTAACTGAACACCATTAAGTTGATAAGCCCTCCCTGCCGCTGCCCTCCCCCCTCCCTTTTGAGAGCAAAGGCCTCAATGGGAATAATATCCCAGCACCTTCCTCAACGGTAACAACATTACCTCAAAACCATTCTAACTTCTCATTACAATTTGTATCCTGAGTCCCGCACTTCAGTTAACTCCATAAACAGATGTAGCTACAGGCAGAGAATGAAAAAGAAGACAGCCCCAAAATCCTATTCTCATCGCAACAACTTTAGCTATAAATCTTTACATTTTTTTAAAAAATTTATGTACATACATTGTGTATCTCTATGTGTGTATGCCCACGTGTGTGTAGGTGGCTTGTAGGCCAGAAGAGGGCATCAGATCACCTAGGTCTAAAGTTAGGGGTGGTTGTGAGCCATCCGATGTGGATGCTAAGAACAGAATTCTGGTCTTCTACAGGAACTGCGAATACTTTTTTAAATTTAACTTTTTAAATTTATTTTTAAAATATTTACTTTTTCTTATTTTTAACTATAGATATGTGCATGTCTGTGTGTGGGCATGTCCATGTGTGTAGGTACCATGTACCATATGTACATATGTGTAGGTACCCAAGGAAGTCAGAGGTATCAGTCTCCACTGGAGCAGGATATCCAGGCAGTTGTGAGCTGCCTGAAATGGGTCTTGAAAAGCCAAACTTGGGTCGTCTGGAAGAGCAGTGCATGTTCTTCATCACTGAAGCCACTTTGGCTCCCCTTAGTTTTAGTTTTTATTTATGCATATGTATGTATGTCTGTGTGAGCGTATGCCATGTGTCCGTAAGGCCAGAAGAGAGCCTTGGCGCCCTTGGAACTGGAGCGATAGGCGACTGTGAGCCACTCAACACGGGTGCTGGGAACCAAACTCGGGTACTCTGGATGATTAGCACGCACTCTTAACTGCTCAGCGGCCTCTGCGGCCCTCAGCTACAACTCTTTAAACGGTCTCCATCTGGCTGAGTGAGCAGGATAGGTGGGTACGAAGAGCATCAATTGCGAACCGTTTCATTAAGCTCCAGATTCGAGTGTAAGTATCTTCACAGACTCGTTTACCCTTTTCAACAAACTACAGGAAGTTCTGCGGCTGCATCCGGAGCTCAGGGTGTATCTATGCATAAAAGTAATAACAACGGAACGGCTGCGTAGTTCATCATCATTCACCCACCGTGCTTCTCCTCTAAGTCTCCCAGGTTGAGGGATGTGAATGTCTGTGGCTGCCGATGGTACGTGTATAGTCTAGGGAGTCTCTCAGAGCCAGCACAGAAAACTAACTGCCATGGGCAAAGCTTCCCTTTCCTCAGAGGCTTCCTTCCAGTCCATGTCTTAAAAAAAAAGGCCCAGGACTTCCTTCCTCCCTCACAGAATAGCAGACAGATGCCTTCCTTTAGCCGACAGCAGCAAAGCTCATCACGCCCACAGACCACTCATAAAAGCCACAAGGAACCAGAACCTCCATCTGCTTCAGGAAGAAACAGGACAAAGGCCTGTAATTCCGACTCTCAGGAAGTGGAGCCAGTAGGATCTGAAGTTCAAGCCGGCCTTGGCTACACAGAGAGCTTAAGGCTAGCCCAGGCTATGGGAGAACCTGTCCAAAGAATAAAACATAACAAAAAGGAGGGGTGTAAGTATATAAGCCAGAGCAGAGGCCCAGGTGCGAGTGCGTGCGCACGCGCGCGCGCGCGCACACACACACACACACACACACACACACACACACACACACTCACACACTTCAGCCCATAACAGAAGACCGTAAATACTAGTGGGCATAATTCCTCTGCTTTTTGGCTGAGATCAAGTGTAGAATTATTAGGGATAAACTGGAGTTTGATAGGGTTTTGACAAAACCCTGAGAAACAAAACAAGCTGAGGTTGGTTGAAAGCATGGATTGCTCTTCCAGAGGATCTGAGTTTCATCACCAGCACCATGTCCATGGGCTCACAATCACCTGTAACTCCAGATCCAGGGGAATCTGATGCCTTCTTCTGGCCTCTTCGGGTACCTACACTCACATGTGGACAGACCATAACACACATACACATATAATAAAAACTAAAAGCAAACAGAAAAATACTTTTTCTTTTGACAAAAAAAGAGCTGGGTGCGGTGGCCTGAACATCTTAGCACTTAGGAGGCAGAGACAGACAGATCTCGGTGAGTTTGAGACCAGCCTGGTCTACATAGTAAATTTCAGGTCAGCCAGAGCTACATAGTAAGACCTTGGGGGTGGGGGTAGGGGGACTCACCAGCCAGCCAGAGCAAGTGAGCCACCCAAGGAAGCTTTATTCTAAAAGCTCTGGGAAAGCCATTTAATCTACGCTATATCATGTTTCATGCCTCACTGCACAAAGTGCGCACACACACACACACACACACACACACACACACACGCACACACACGCACACACCTGTACAAGATGGCATCTAATTAAAAGTTTCAAATCCAATGTTTGTTTTTTTTTTATAATGTCCTGTGGCTACTTTTGTAGCCAAGAAAGAAGACAAACAGAATACCTGCAGGCAACCCAGCCCCCCAGCCCCCCAACCCCCTAACCTTCCAGCCCCTACCCTCAGCTAGCTGATAAGAACTTCAGTATCTGGAGCCGGTGGCTGTCTTATTTCACTTGACACCTTCGAGCCTCCAGGCAGCTACCGCAGACCAGCTGAGCCCCCCGCCAATGACCTCTCCGTCCTCCTCAAACTCCTGCCACTCTGACAAGAAGTAAATTAAAAGGCGAGGCGGCCCATTTCAGCCACTATATCTGCTGCCTATTTTGTCTGACTTGGTTCTGCATTTAGTATTAAGTAATTAATAAATACTTAAGTAATCAAGTATTGTACGTGGATAAATCCGAATGTTAGAACCTGGAAAGCAACAATGACCTTCAGATGATCTAGTCCAGGCTGCAACCGAACCATGGAACTGCAACTGAACTGTACCATTGAAGAAACTTAGAGGCAAAAGTGTCCATCACTGGCTAGCTAAGAGACACAGACCATAAGAGCAGCACCCAGAATTCTCTTCACAGATCTGACCACTGGTCCCTGACTGGGAACATCAAGAGAAGACCTGAAGCAGGGAACTGGAGCCCATGAGTCTGAGCCTGGAAAAAGAACCTGTGTCTCCCCATAAGCCAGCATACAGCAAGTACACAGCACCCAGGAGACTTCACTGATCCCTTACCCCTTGGCCTCAACTCAAGTGAAAACTGACACGGAGGGCTTTAATCAGACAAACCTGACTGGAGAGCCCTTGCGTCGTAAAACTGACTTAAAGCTTGGCTTGTTAAACTAGGCTAATAGTTCACAACAGTGGCTACCCGTGAGCAGCAAACGTCAAGCTTGTGAGTTAGAAGAAGTGCAACTTAATTAAGCGTTTTTGATTAAAGATAGCTATTGAAGCTGTTAACACTCTTGGACATTTAACTAGGTGAGCCTTGGAATGGTTACTCCTCAGACACTGTAACTCAGAGGAAGATGGTAACCACTTTCCCCTTTCCAAATTCCCGACCTACAGAATCCATGGGCATAACAGTGAGGCTCTTTCAGCCTGCTAGAGTGTGTTAAACAAGAGCCACTGGGATACTGGGAACCCTTTCTAAAAGTAAAGTGTCCAAGGTACACTATTGCTCACTGTGTTGGTTAGTTTTATGTCAACCTGACACAAGCTAGAATCATCTGAGAGGAGGGAAGTCAGTTGAGAAAAAGCCTCCATTAGATCAGGCTGCAGGCAAGCCTGTAGGGCACTTTCTTAATTATTGATTGATATGGGAGGGCTCAGTTCATTGTGGGTGGGGCCAACCCTGAGCTGGTGATTCTGGGTTCTATAAACAAGCAGGCTGAGTAAGCCAGCAGGAGCAAGCCAGTAAGCAGCACTCCTCCATGGCCTCTGCAGCTCCTGCCTCCAGGTTCCTTCGATGACCATTAAGTGAAATAAACCCTTTCTTCCCAAGTCGCTTTTGGCCATGGTGTTTTACCACAGCCACAGTAACCCTAAGACACCCAGTGAAGCCCGAATCTAGGAGGCAGAACCAGGCATCTATTTGCAAGCATCCCAGAGTGTACTGTTAAGAACCACTGTCAAGCCGGGCAATTTTGGCACACACCTTTAAACTCAGCACTCAGGAGGCAAAGGCAGGAGGATCTCTGTGAGTTCGAGGCCAGCCTGGTCTACAGAGTTCGTTCCAGGACAGCCAGAGTTACAACAGAGAAACCTTGTTTCAAAACAAACAAAGAAACAAAACAGAGCTAGAGAAACGGCTCCGCTATTAAAAGCACCAGCTGCTCTTCTCAATGACCTAGGTTTGATTCAGCATCCTCATGGTGGCTCACAAGTGTCTCTAACTCCAGTTCCAGGGGATCTGACAGCCTCTTCTGGCCTTCTTGCATACTGCATGCACACGGTGTCCACCAGACGTACATGCAGGCAAAATTCCCATACACATAAATAAAACAAATAATTTTAAAAATTCTCTTAATCTACCCTGCTCAATACACAGTACCACACACAGCTGTTTAAATTCACAAAAAAAAAAAACTAAGTTGAAAGTTCAATTCCTCAGTTAAACTTGCCACATCTCAAAGGCTTAATAACCACGTAGTCTAGTGGATAGTGGAGCTACAGAGCATTTCTGTTATTCAGGAAATTGAACTCAGCAGTGCTTCAATAAATTGTGTGTGGGGTGGGGGAGGTATTTTTTCTTTAACTGAAATTTCTTAAAGGAAAGTTCAGAACAGGCAACAGGCATCAGGGTCACCTGGGAACTGGTCAGAAATTCAGTCTTTTTAAGTCACACCATGGTGACTTGATGGGCCTTCCAATTTTCAAGTTAAACAGAAAGGAGATTTGGTAGAAGCTGGCTTTCTTGCTAGCTTTTTTTCCACGCCCTCTCATCTGTAGCTCTAAAGGTCAACTTTTAGCTCCATTATAATGAAAGAGGATAACATGTAGTATATCATGTCTAAGATGGGCATTTGTGTTAGCAAGCTTGGAGGAAACCCCTTCCGATTCTTGTATTACTTGCCTGTGTGTGTATGTGTCGTTTGTGTGTGTGTGTATGTGTTGTGTGTGTGTATGTGTCGTGTGTGTGTATGTGTGTATGTGTCGTGTGTGTGTATGTGTGTGTGTATGTGTCGTGTGTGTATGTGTCGTGTGTGTATGTGTTCCACATGAGTGCAGGTGGCCAAGGAGGCCAGCAGAAGGCATCAGATTCCCTGGAACTGGTGTCACAGGCAGTTATGAGCTGCTATGTGGCAACTGGAAACCAAAACCAGGTCCTCTGCAAGAGCAGTAAGTGCTCTTAACCCCTGAGCAATCTCTCCAGTCCCTATGCCTTTCAGTTAAGTAAAGGACTCTAAGAAGATACTGGTATTCATATAATCCCTAAGAGAAATAACTCTAAGCTCTAAAAGTATGGAGATGGCTAAAAAGAGTGAAAGGCAAAAGACCAGTTATAAAATGTAAAACTGTGAGAGCCACGTAGTAAGGCAAAATTCAGATGAAAGAAAAGCTTAACCCAACATTGTAACTGAAAATATTCTATTACACAAGCAAGGTGAAAGGTAGAATGGCTGATTTGTCAGGATTGTGACTTTTGTTTTTTTTAACATGCTTCTTATTAAGCAAAGAATCTTTGAGTACCGAAGCAATTCTGTAGAAACGCACAAATGTGCTTTAATATGAAAAGCCCCGGTAAGGATAGTCTGGGAAATCCTTCCACTTTATCAATGACTTTGGACAATCAGCCTCGTGGTAACACGATATCATCCCTGGCTTCAATCAAACGAAGGGACTGGAACTGCTAACTCTCAGGTTCTTGTACCCTGATGTTATTGGAATAAAGAAGCCACTAAAAGGCCAATCCTTGAGAGATGAGAGTTAGTAAGAAGGCATCGAGTTTATTGAAGAGCTGACAATCCTGAAAAGAGAGGAGGGAGTTCAATGTGCAATCTCCATCTACGGACTGGAGTGGCTAGAAGGGCTTGTGTGGAGAGACAAAGGAGAAGCAGGGCAGAAAGGCTACATGTTGCAACTTACTTATGGAGATTTAGGAAGTGGTGCCTGGCTCCTGGGAGTGGATGGCTGGGGGTGAGCCTCTGAAAGTCAGAGCCCAGTCCCTAGAGCCTGCTGCACTCTGGCGTGCGTTCCCGCTGTCAGGAACTCTGCCATGCCTTCCGCGCCGCACGGACCGAGACCTTCAGAAACTGTTACACAATATAAACATTCTCTCCCTTAGGTTGTTCCTGCTGCGTACACAGAAGTGCTTGGGCCAGTGAACTCTCAGGCTCTTCAACCTGAATCAGCCCCAGGTTGACCATCACCCAGAAAGCAGTGTTTGGAGACTTAAGTTGGTTCAAATGTAATCAGGCTTATGGGGCTGGCAATCGTGCCCTGAATTCTGTGCATCTGAAGAAAGAGTCAGCTGTTAACATTTTGACCGTTTAGGTGGGGCTTCTATTTAGAACTTAGAATAGAGGGTGCTGGGCCAAAGAGGAGAGAAGGATTGGGAGGGGCAACAACTTCCAAGAAGGGCAAAAAGAGTAACACTCTCAAAGACGCCAAAGAGAAAGGCCAGTACTGAGTGTCTACACAGACCACCCCACTTTCCCTTCTGAATCTTCAATCAACAAATACAAGAAGTATGACTTTTTTCCAAATAAAATTTTAGAGAAATATATGAAAACCTGACTCTGTGTGTGCTGCTATCATGCTGTTGGGCAGTAAGCCATTTAAACTAATTCCCAAAGAGGAATTTCTTTTTCTATCTGTCAGGTGTAAATTTCCTGAAATATGTTATACTGTGATCTTCTTTTAAAAGACTGTTGATGAATCTCATAGGTCAACACATTTACTTATTTAAAATTATTTTTTAAATTTACTTTTTTAGGAAGGTTCAGGTGTAACCCAGGCTGTGTAGGGGAGAATGGCCTTATCCTCCTGCCTCTACCTCCAGAGCCCTGGGATTATTGACCATTCCTGGCCAGATCAACTGGATTGTTTACAAATGTTTGCATATAAACTTTAGCACCATTCCCTTACAGACTGCTGTCAGCTCCAGTTAGTTTCTCTCACTGTCGAGGTACAAAGTGATTTGAGTGTTTCTGTGTGGCCTGGAGATGATTTCTCAGCTATTTTGTTTTCCTTTGCAGAGAATGTTCTGGGGACAGCTTTAAATTCTAAACACATAAACACCATCTCTGGCTCCCAGGAACATCTGGGAAAGGACAGCTTTGGCTAGATAATTCTGAGAAATCTTGATGTCTCTGGGATGTCTACTGTTAGAGTAAACTTATTTCTGTAAGTTTTCTTTAGGATATGGGTAGGTACATGGCTTGTGAAATTTTGACTTCCAGTCGAAAACAATCCACGTTTTCCATTTATCTCTCAATTTTGCCAGAAGCAGCTAAGTGGTAGGGCAATAATACATTAGCTAGCTTGGTGTCATTCTGATTATCTTAGAGCCTTTTTTTTTTTTTTAAACAGCCCAATAGGCATATGCCTCTTAAATGAACAGGGATAAAACAATTTCTTAGTGAAATTTTTGCAACAGTAATACAAACACATGATTAAAAGGGGTTTTCTTCCCTAGAATTGTGTCCTAAGCACAACTGATGGTTTTCATGAATGGGAGTGACTGAGAGCTATGACAGCAGCCGCTGTGTGCGGTTCTAGCCTTCTCCTGTGCTAGTTATTTTCATTTTCCTTGGTGTCGTTTCAATAGAAACTAGAAACGGGGGCTAACCCCAGCTTTTAATGATCAGTAATCATACCAGCAGAGAGAATCTACAGAATGCTTCCTGTGTGCTCAGGATGAAGAAGCTGAGCACCGGAAATGAAGACAAAGCCTACATCCTTGTCCCACAGGAAGCAGAGTCTAGATGAGGCTGCATCTACCATGTCTTTGATATAAGGGACCAAAACAAGCAAAATAATGCACTGGGGAGGAGGGGGACCACACAGAGAAAAAGATCATTAGCATCCTCAGCAGACCAAGCACAACAAGCAAACACGCTGCTGCTTTTAAAAATAAAGCCAAAAAAAAAAGACGTAGGAAATAAATATTTACATTTTTATTTACAAATAAATATGTAAATATTTATTTCCTATGTCACCTTTTCTTTGGCATGGGGAAAAAATGAGCATAAGTTTTAGAAGACAAGTGGAAGAAATCTCCCAGAAGGCAGTGCAATAGGCTTAGCACTCTAGAGACGGGAGGAGCATGAGTTCAAAGCCAACTGGGCTTCACAGTGAGTTCCAAGCCCGCCTGGGCTACACAGTAAGACCACCTCAAAAACAAAGCAAAACAAAAAAAAAAAAAAGTGGTGTGGTAGTGGTTGGCGGTAGGGGGTGTTGGGGAGAAGCAGCATAGAAATTAAAAAATAAAACTCAGAGCCTACAATCTTACTAAACCTGGGTGGTTTTGTTTTTGTTTTCAAATCAGATGTTTGTGTGTTGTAAAAAAAAAAACAAAAACAAAAACAAAAACCCTCAAAGTCCCAACCACCATTTAAATGAATTAGAATAGAAAATCAGATGGGCATGGAACACTGTTAAGTGCACTTACACAAACCCTTACCGTGCACACGTACACACAGGTTCATGATATAAATTCTAGTCTGAAGTGTGGCCTTAACCGCAATGAAATCGGGGCGGGGACAGTACTGGGGACCGAACCCAATTTGTGTCTTCACAAATGCTGAGCAAGTGCTCGACCACGGAGCCACATCCCTGGCCATTATTTTGATTGTTTTTGAGGCAGAGTCTCACCTTAGCCCGGGCTGACAGGGAACTCCACATAATCCACGACTGCCTCAAATTCAAGGTTATCTATGCTCCATCTTGGCCTCCTAGGTGCTGGGATCACAGTTGTGAACCACTACACCCAGCTCCCCCAAATAATTTTTAAAATCACTTTATATCAAATAATTGCCTTTAACCTTCTTTTTAAACACAAGATTTCAATGAACTTTTATTTTAAAACACATAAGACATGTTGACAGCTGATGGAAATATTCTATTGTCACGCTCCTTCAAACTTCAGTATCATGCAAGGAGAATGCACCCTTCTGTAACTCATAAAACCTAGATTTACCTTGCACTCATATGACCTGCTCTGTAATAAAGCCAGAGAGAAAGGTAACAACACAAAACAGAACCGGAACTCAGGTCCTCAAAGGGATTTCATGATATGGAATGCTGCTGACTCTTAGGAAGCAGCCCTGCTAATTTTGTATGACTGACAGTAATAATAACTTCTTGAACAGAGGAACCATCTGGAAACATCCATCATATCATGTGTGAAGTGGGAAACGCACTGCAGTTGGATAAGTGACATTCCCACCTGACTCTCCTTCATACATTTCCCATGGTCCAGTGTGCTCCTTGAAAGAATGGGTAGGCAATGAACGACTCCAATGCTCCCTTACTAAGAGCTTATATTCTACCCAGCATGCCCCCCTCTTTTTTTTTTTAACTTGGACAGGCTCTCACCATTAGCCCTGGCTATCCTAGAACTCACTATTATAAACCAGGCTAGCATCAAGCTCACAAAGATCCCTCTGTCTCTGCTTGCAAAGGGCTGGGATTAAAGGCGCAGTTAATACGCCTTTTTTCCCCACCTTGGCTAGGAATAGATATAAACTTCACTATTGTGCTTAACTTCCAATTTGCTGACATAAAATTATAACAACATCTCCTAAGGAACATACGTTTTATTACATTATTTTACTGACAGCTGTAAGAATCAGACCCATATCCCAAGGATCTGTACCTTTAAAAACCACTACTATCATCCAGAATAGATGTAAAAACAAGGGAGTCTTCCTACACTGATATTAAGAGATATCAAAATATTTATTTAAATATACATAAGCAAGATATATGCTTTTGTGTGTATGTACAGATATATGTCTATACTTTCAGGATAAAAAAAAAAAAGAGAGAGAGAAAGAGACATAAAAGAGGCCTGTAATCCAGCAGTTGGAAGCAAAACGCAAGAGGATCAAGAGTTCAAGGACAGCCTCCACTACTCTTGTGTGGGACTGTCATAGAGCTAAGAGTGGGTCTAAGGTGGTTTGGAACCCCAAGTCATCCCAGGAGATGAGAACAGTAGGCATTCGGCTGCTCCTCACTTTAACCCTGGCCAGAACCCAGTTAAATATTAAATATTGCCTGCTTCACAGAAGCAAAAGAATATGGCGTGGTTGGTGCTTATCTGTGCTGTAGCTGGAAGCATAGGGATGGGTCCATTTACTGATAAGGTGCCTTCCTCTTTTTCCCTGAGAGACCACACCTCATGCAGAAGGTGCCCTTGCAAGACCTTGACGCTTAGACTTGAGCCCCACAAGCAAATAAGGCTACCCCAATATCCGTGTCTTAACCAATGGATCCCAATCCTGGATACCAAAGACCCTCCCCTGCTTGTGGCCCTATATATGTACCCTACACACTGCATTAAAGCGACTTCGGCTTCCACCATGAGCGAGTCCGGGGTTTTTCTTGTACCCTGTACGATTCTCTGCGCGGGAATTGGATTCGCGCCAGTCCAGGCCCACATCCCTTTTCCTCTCCCCCCAAACCCCTCTTCCCGAGTTCCTGCCCCCAATCTCTGTGCCCAGCCAGCGCGGAGAACCGAATTTGGTAGGCGAGCGGGTGGGGGCAAGGAGAGAGAGGCCGGAACACCGGGGAACCTACACTCCTGCACCTTCGCGGCTGGCATGAGCTACATGAGACCTTGTCTCATAAAAACCAAAATGAATAAAGCGAAATAAATGCAGCAAGAGGATGGGAAGGCAGGGATGCTGCCAGCAGGGGTGAGAAGAAGGCTGTGCATGTCATATTTCACGCATAGGGTCAAACTGGGATCCTCATTCAATCCCCACCCAAGGAAATCGCCTGGCCAGCACAGCCCACTCCTCTCCCCACATTCCTACGGAGAATTGTCCAGAAGTAATCTGTGGCAGGAATGCTTTCACTTCCCTTAATAAAGGACTTCGGCCTCATCTCGCACAGTGAACCTACCTAAGAGCAGCCTGGCACTACAGCCCTTCGGGGCACCTGCCTTCGAGGAGCGCACAGCCTTCCAGCAAGACAGGTGAAGTGGGGAATTGACAAATAATGCGGTGCAAACCAAAGCAAAGCGCATAACTCTGTAATTACCATAGTGCATTTGAAATCTCTTCCCTCTTTCTTCCCACAACTCTCAAAGGTGAGGGCTCTGGCGTAAGTGAGGATCTGAGGCGGTCGTTGGTTTCCCCTGGGTCAAGCCTGGTACTGGCAGGAACTTCGTGTGTCCCTAACAGCAATGCTATGACATTACAAGAAACAGGCTGCACACACGTCTCAGCATTGTAGCCTGATGAACGGTGCGCAGGCCAGCTATTAACCGAGACCTCTGCAGTATTATCATTCGGAAATTTCGGCATCTAGACAGGTATCTTTAGCCTGAGAAATCCTCTGATCCTTTGATCTTCATTAACGCAGGCCCATAAAAACAGAAAGGTATGAAAGCAAAGCCTGTCTTTTTTTCTCCTCTAGAAGTCAATGAATCTATTCTCCTCGATCTCACTGGTAAAAATGAAAACTCTAACCCAGCAACTCTGAACTTCTACTCATGATGAATACATGGGTTATCTTCTGCAACTTCAGAAAAACACTACTTCTCAACCTGACCAGTTGCTAATATTTATCTATCTAAGGACCTCTTATATTTCAAACCTGAACACTCCCCCCTCCAGATTTAATTATTCTCAGTAGTCTGTTCCTTGCCCTGCCCTAAGTCCTACCAAAAAAAATAAAATAAAATAAAAGATCCACAAAAATGAATTGCAAATAAAGCACACTTGTAATTACCAAGCCACTGCCCAAGGGACGAATTGTTTCTATTTTTAAGTGCACTGTTGCTTTAAGGAGAAGTTTCCTTGAAGAAATATGAAACCAAGCTGCAGAGTGGAAGTCAAAATGCACGTGGTGTCTTCATTCTGGTAAAGACAGTCACCCTACCCTACAGAGCACCTCTGTGCTGACTTCTGTCAAGTCTGGAAACCAAATGGCCAGTGAGCACATGGGCAGACCCACACAAAGAACCGGATCTGTCAGCCCAGAGCAAGACAGCAGCAACCACAGTTCAGTGTGATTCTTGTAGCTCCAGATAAGGGTCTACCCGAGTCAGCATGCCAGTGGATAAATGCCCAGGTCACACCCCACAAACCTCCACCTAAGAGATCTAACACAGCAGCCTTAAGAATGACCAATGGTATTTAATTTACCGCTTACCATCCAATATCCAGAGTTATCAATTCTCTTCAAATTCCACAGAACTAAATCTTTTTTCTATACACAAAAGTCAAGGCTTCGTGTCATTCAACAGGAGATAACAGTAGCATTCCTTGGGGTTTCAGAGTGGCGAAAAGAGCTGAAGAGATTGGTTGGGAGCATGCGCCCAGCATGCCTGAGGATCTGGCATCCCCAACACCTCAGAATGAATGGGTGAGTGGGCGAATGAATGAACGAGAACATTCGCTCACTCTCACTCATAGGCGCATACACACAAGCAAACACATACGTGGCTTGAAATATTAAAAGAATACGCAAGAGTGATAAGCAGGTAGCAAGCTGTGGCGGTAAACTGAAGCCTTGGCTTCCTAACAACAGGAGCTAAAATAGTTCACCTGTTCCCCAGGCTGCCTTGAAGAACCGGAGCCAAAGAAATAATCTTCTGAAATAATGTAACAAGATCCAGTTTTGAAGGAAAAAAAAAAAATAGCGATATAATATAGACATCTATTTAATCTGTAAATAGTTGATTCCACAAATTTACTTATGCCCACCATAAAATACACCATCTACCCTGCTGTCCATATGCCTAAAAATACCGTTAAGATATTTTAATGTGCCTAAAAATACTGTCCAAGGATATACATCCATTGCTATAAAAGTATTTGACACATCTTTAAAATAACTTCGCCATTAAAATGACACTCTAAGAATCTGTTAGGAAAAGCAGGCTGCAAACTGAATGAGACACGCTAGGCTCAACACAAAAAGCAAAGAACCCCCAATCTTATCCCTCGTTAACAATCTTACCCCCAAATTTAGCAAGGCTGGGCTGCAACGCAGCTTTATTATAGAAGGAAGCAGCTGCCTCGGTTAGCAATAAAAGCAACAAACACGACTTCACAGGCTGGCTTCAGGGAAACTCTTAAAGAGCAAAATCCACTGCGTGGTGTTGCTTATCAATCAACAGGTGACTTTTAGAGAAAAACTCATACTCATTTCCAAGCTGAATTTGAATCTCGTTTTTCTTTTCTATTTCTTAAGCTCCTACAATGCCACACCGAATGAATTCCAACCAGTTTTCTTCTCAGGGGCTTACCAGAAAAATGCCAAATATTCACATTATTTTGGGGCATTTTCCCATACCATTGCATGCACAGTTGCCACTTTTCAAATGCAAATGCCTCGCCCTCTAGAAAAGGCAGCCCCTTTTTCAACACCCCCCCCCATCCCAGTGTCTAAACAGCTCCAGATCAGAGCTCTATTTGTTTCCTGGAAAATCAAAATTTCCGCACTACTTTCACACCAACCCAACTCACCACCCCCAACAACCTAAAGATTTTCAAGGACCCAGTCTAGGACCAGGGTGTTTGCCTTATCGGATCCCGGCCCCCATCTCATATAACATCCCTAAGCAGATTTGTTAAAGGGGGCAAACAGGACAGCCTAAGTACTGCGGGCGCTGGAATCTATCAATGAGGCCTTAGGTTGGTCATTTGCACGAATCAGACATCGGTTTTCCTATATGTAAAATGTGGCCTGGGCTACACAACTCCAGGGATCCATCCGGTCCCTTCACGTTCTGGGAAGCCTCGAAGCTAGAGTCCTGACTCTGGCCAGGGTTCCCAGGCTGGGGGACACTGCTCTGGATGAGATGAGACAAGAGCAGAGGGACACGGAGAGAGGAGGGGACCCTGCACTTGCAGCCGCTTCCCAGATGAGCGTGGGACAAACTCGAAGCCACCCTCGCTAACAATGGGAGAGCGCACTCGGTTTTCCGGGCTTAAACTTGGCAGGAGCCGGCGGGGTGGGATTTACCTTTCTCCCTGCTTGGTGTTGGAAGGAGGAGGGTGCAGGACCGTCTGGTTCCCTTCCATCTCCACCACGCACTTGGTGTTCAGTTCCAGCTCTGAAAGCACAGGGGCAGGGCGACGTTGCAGAGTGGAGCATCCGCGGCCTTAGCCGGCGCGCGTGGCTCCGTCCCGGCAGGCAAGGAGACGGCGCCCCCGGGCACACAGTGGCCGGGGCCGGAGCCTGGGCGCCGCCTCCACCCGGGGCCACGCCGGGCCACCCCGGTGTCCCCGCCGCCCGCCGCCCTGCAGTTTGCAAAGTTCCCCCCTCCCGCCCCCCGCCCTCGGCCGAAGCAGAAATGCAAAAGGAGCTGGGGAAAGCGGCTCACCTCTTCGGTTCATGGGCCGGACCCGGACAGCAACTTTTACCTTCGTATCCGACATGTTGGCGGCGCCCTGCTCCGCCCGACGCGGCCCCTTCAAGCGCCGCGCCGCCGCCGCCGCCGCAGCCGCAGCCGCGCGCCCCCCGAGCGCGGCCGCCGCCGCTCCGCCGAGAGCTCCGAGACGCAGCGCCGAGGCGCGCGGGCCATCCCGGGGGAGCGCGACGCGGGGCACGGCCGGGCCCGGGGAGGGGCGGGCGCGGGGCGGGGCGCGGCGGCGGGAGGAGGCCGGGAGGAGGCCGCCGGCCCAGGCGCCGCTCTAGCCGCTCGGGCCGGGCCGTGCGCGCAGCACCGCGGCCCCTCGCGGCCGCCGGGAGCCGGGCAGCGTCGCCATCTTCCGCTCCGGGGGCCGCGCCCGGGATATAAGGCCGCTGCACACGCGAGCCGGGAAGGGGTGCCCTGCAAAGGCGATCGACCCTGGGCTCCGGGCAGCTGGGACCCGGGAAGGGGCGCCCAGCAAAGGCGATCGACCCTGGGCTCCGGGCAGCTGGGACCCGGGAAGGGGCGCCCTGCAAAGGCGATCAGCCCTGGGCTCCAGGCAGCTGGGCCTGGAGAAGGGGACCCTGGCTTTTCCTGCTCCGGAGACTACGGGGACCTCACGGACACCGCCTGGAACCCGAGTCACCTTCAGGGGCCGCTGTCACCCTCACAGCCAGAGCCCTGGGGCGGTATGAGGGGTTTGGAGTGGGTGCCGGGTGCGCAGGCCTAATCCACGCCATCCTTACGCCTCCCCCGAAATCCACAGCGCGCCGCCCCTCGGCTTCCCACACCGATCTTTGCAGCGGTATTTTAAGATCTTTGTGGGTGAACCGAGACTAGAAATGAATTGAAATGGACCACCGAAACCGTGTGTTTGTAAATACTCCGCTCATTTTCTTTCCCCTCGCGCTCTTGTAATGGGAGGGTTCATTAACTCTTACGTAAGAATTGAACAGCAACGCAGTTTGCGCTTCTGCCAAAGCCAGACCTCCCAGCCTGGGCGGAACCGGGGGAAGAGGATTTACTCTGTTTGGTTCAACAAGTGCTTGAGGGAGGCGCTTACTTTGTGTCAGGCGTTTTGAAACTGTGCCCAAGTCTAAAAACCAGAGTTTGGATCCAGGGAATCTCGGTTTTGCTTGAATGTCCAAATTCACTCGTTCATGAACTTTATGGGGGAGTTTTATTGAGCGCGTACTGTGTGCGGTGCGAGAGACCACACAAGCGTGAGCAGCTTTGTTCGCCTGCTCTCCAGAGGTCACACTGAGGACGGAGAGATATATATTATGGTAAACCACGTCTGGCAGGTGGTCCAAATATGAAGGATTCAGTCTGTCACCAACAGGAGCCCTGGGATGCGACTGAATTGCGCATGCGGTCTACCGCTGTGCCACTAAGTCTCACCTCCAGCTCCCAGGAAGCCTGACTTTAAGCGGTGCTTCTCTGTTGTTCCTTAGTTACCCTCACCTTGTTTCAGGACCAGCTAGCTAACTCGGGCCACCCAGGAGGGTCTTACTGCAGTCTGCCCCTTCCATATCCAGTGCTACAAGCCTATTCTGTCCTTCCATTCAGCTCTTCGACATGTGTTTTGAGCACACACACGCCCACATGACAGTTTTGTAGACTCTGGGCTAGAGGCCCTGGGCTATTTCTGCAACAGGATTCACAAGCCCCTGGAGCTCACAAATCTAGCTCCACACCTCGAATCTCTCCTTTGGATTACTGAGACAGCCTCTTCGCTAAAGTTCCTAGCTTTACTTCCTGTATTCTCTCCCGGATCCAGGAAGTTAAAATTCTGTTCTTTGACTATGTATGCTCTTGTGTTATTTTTTTTAAACCCTTCTGGCCTTTGAAAATAATGGGACTATTACCTCGCATTATTCTCAAAATTGTTCACTTTATCCGGAGCTATTTAATAAGCAAGATGCCTTTCCTATGGTAAACTGTTGTTCCTGCCCTTTCCTATAGCGGCAGTTGTAGTGTGTTGAATATCAAACAAAAAAGATACACCCAGGGCTGGAGAGATGACTCGGCAGTTAAGAGCATTGGCTGATCTTCCAGAGGACCAGGGTTCAATCTCCAGCACCCACATGATGTTGAATCTCACAACCACTTCATAACTATGTTTCTGAGGATTCTACACCCTCTTCTGGCCTCTGAAGGCACTGCACACACATGGTACACAGACATACACTCTTGCACTTGAAATAAAAAAATTTAAAAAAATGTATCCAAGGGGCTGAGAGGTGGTTCAGGGGCTAAGGACATTTGCTGCTCTTTTGGGAGACTAGCACCCAGCAGCTCAACTGTAACTCCAGTTCCAGGGGATCCTGTCCTCTTCTGACCTCCTCAGGCACACATATATACATATACACAAACACTCATACACAGAAAATAAAAATAAATAAATCCTTAATTAAAAAACATATATATTGAAGACTTAGCCCCCAGAGCCCATGGACGTGACCACATTTGAAATAAGATCTTTGCAGAAATAAGTTAAGATGCAGTCACACTGGGTCAAAACTAATCCTAAGTCCAATGACTGGTACCGTTGTAAAAGGAAGGAGATGGAGGTTCAGGCACACACATGCAGGAAGGAAGTCAGGGAGAGATAAAGACAGATTAGAGGGATGCAGCCACAAGCCAAGAAATGCAGAGAGCTACCAGAAGCCAGGAAAAGGCCAGGAAGAATTCATCCCTGGAGTCCTCAGAAGAAATACGGCTTTGTTAGTATCTGGAATTTGGAAGTCTAGCCCCTAGGTCTAAGAAACAATAGATTTCTGTTTGTTTTATACCACAGTGTTTGCAGTGATATATCATGGCAATCATAAGTGCAAGAAGCCAGGCATGGGAGTGCATACCTATAATCCCAGAACTCCAGACACTAAGGCAGAAGGATCACCAAGAGTTCCAGGGTAGCCTGGGCTACAGAATGAGAGCCTATCTTAGAAAGCAGAGATGGGGGTGAGAATACGAGAATCTTCCTTGCCCTTTTCTATCTTCTTCTCTCTCATTCTCTACTAGATCTCAAAAGTCTTTAGCAACCCTGGGAATTGAACTCAGGGCCTTAGGCATACTAGCCAGACCATAGAAGTCTCTAGTGCTGGAGAACTTGTGTCTCTGTCATTAAAGGAAGTAAGTGGAGGTCTGGAGTTAGAAACCAGGCACTGATACTCAGGGAGCCATCTCTTCGGGAAGTTCACTGGCAGCCTTCTCTCCATCGAGAGGCAGTCTCGGGCTTCCAGAAGAGAGGCCAGCCGCCATGGCATGAAGAAAGTCAATGGTGCTGCAAACGGAGCAGAAGAAACAGAGGCAGGGTGCTTGCTGGGGAGATAAAAGTGGAGTGATTTAGCAAGCTGTGGGAAGTGAGGTGCGGGGGGTAGGGGGAAGCCAAGGAATGCGAAGTTAGGAGCGGTCCATAAGTGGATAAGGAGAAGAGGTCGTAAGAGGGGTGTGCTGCGGTACCGGTGAAACAGTTCCACTGTAAGGGGCTCTTCCAACTTCTCCAGCCTTCTCGAGCATGAGAGGCCTCAGCTGCTCGTTACCCCTTTTAAAAATGTTACTAAATATGTTTTCTTCGGAGCCAGTTTATCTTCACTTATTAAGAATAACAGCTTGGGGGCTGGAGAAGTGGCTCGGTGGTTAAGAGCCCTGATTGCTCTTGCAGAGGACTTAGGTTTGATTCCCAACACCCACACGATGACACACAAACATCTGCGACTCCAGTTCTAGGGGACTAGACACCCTCTTCTGAGCTCTGCAGGCACCAAGCATACATGTGACGCAACCAATATACATACAGGAAAAATATTCGTACACATAAAATAGAAATACACACACACATATCTTGGGCCAGTGAAATGGCGCAATAGGTAAAGATGCCTACTGCCAAGCCAAGCCTGAAAACCTGGGTACAGTCTCTAGGACCTACATGGCGAAAAGAGGGGATCAGTTCCCCTGATTGTCACATGTGCCTACACGCACATACACAGAGAGAGAGAGAGAGAGAATAAACACCAAAAAAATAATTGTGACTTTTAAGAGCCTCAATGTATCTTTGGAAATCTTCTAGACTCTTCAGCATCCCCCAAAGTTGCCATCCACCTTCCACTGGAACCTCTAGCTCCCAGCACACTGTCAGGAGACTCATTTGAAAGTTCTGTCCCCAGAGAAGGCCTCTGTGAAGAATCAAATTTGTCCCTCTGAAAATCCCACCTGCTGCTCTAAGCAGTTCACGCTTGGAGCCTGCCTCCTGTACATATGGCGTCCTTCAGATATTTACAGGCAAGCCTCTGTGTCCCTCTGGAGGCTGCATACGCTGTTGATAACAGATCTGCCCCCACCCAAACTTTAGCAACTCCGAATGGCAGTCACAACAGCCCTCGATGTTCCAGTGAGTCATGACCATGAGGTCTGGCTCTAATTACGACAGGGTGTGTGGATGGAGCCGGAAGAGCCTGCGATGGGAGCAGTAAAGGTGGGTAACCTCGTCTCCTCTCAAGGTTTCTCTCTATGGTCTCTCTGCATGGATAGGTATAGAATTTAGATCTTGCATGATCTCCCAAACCCCATGTGTTGAAGGCTTGGTCCCCAGCTGGAGGTGAGATTGGGATCTAAGGGAACTTTCAGTGTTAAGAGCCTAGTGGAAAGAAGTTAGGGCATTGTGGGATATGATTACATTAGAATGCGAGCCTTCTTCTTCCTTCTGTTTGGCTTCATGGCCACCACCAGGTGCACAGCTTCATCTGCCTCACAATCCTCACCATGGTGGTTGCCTTACCATGATCTCAAAAGCGGGGAGGCCAGCTGACGTCACACCGTAAGTGCTCTTTGTACATTGCTTATCCCAGACATTTTGTCAACAGTGACAGAAGACTGGCCACACAATAGGCTGTGTTCCAAGGATAACATTTCAAGTGCGCTTGGAATCTCTCTCATCTTTCTTGACCTAACCACAGAAGTCCTATGGTGGCATATCCGCCATCATCGCAGGCTGCCTAGAATGAAGCAGAGGACCAAACCCTTATCTCAACATGGAAGTGCCAAAAGATATTTCAGCTGGGCGGTGGTGGTGCACGCCTTTGATCCCAGCACTTGGGAGGCAGAGGCAGGTGGATCTCTTTGAGTTCGAGGCTAGCCTGATCTACAGAGTGAGTTCCAACAGAGAAACCCTATCTCAAAGTACAAGAAGGAGGGAGAGGAGGAAGAAGAGGAGGAGGAGGAGGAGGAGGCGGAGGAGGAGGAGGAAGAATAGAGAAAGAAAAAAGAGAAGAAAAGAAAGAAGGCTTCAGAAGTAGTCTTGCCTCTCTCACTAACATGTAGCCTGGAACAGCTTACTCTTCAATTGGCTCGTGAGTAACAAGAGCTGAATCTGGAAGATTCCATTCTGAGACAAGCCGTTGCTTCCACACCCCACCCATCAGCTCTTTGTACAGCTGCTGCATGTGTGTGGCCCCCACCAGCCCAGTCCAGTAAGTCTTGCCTCACATGGCATCTGTCAGACTCTCCGGAGATTTGGGTCTGAGGCTCAGAGGGTGGTGAGCGAGAGTGGAGGCCTTGTCAGCGGAATGTCAGGTATGAATTCAGAAACTTCCCACACTGGACCTGCGAATCTGCATGAGCTCCTCTGAGGCCTCATGTCCTCCTTTGAAACAATAGGATGGAGTGACAAGTATCTACTCTGCAGGGCCGTGGGGATAGTATAGCTGACGCCTGCGAGTTCTCGTCACAGACTGAACAGCTGGTCCCTCCTGAAGCCATCCTGAGGGCTAAGGAGCGGCTGTGTCTCCACTATCCCAGGTAGGCCAGGAAAACTGCTCTGAAGGAGGACAGTGGAGCAGTTGTCCAGAGACATTCAGAGAAAAGAGGACTCTCTGGACCTTTGCAAACTGTGCAGGCTTCAAATCCAGGCTGTGGTGGTTCATTTTAATCATCAGCTTGATTGGATTAAGACATACCTAGTGCAGTAGGAGGCACACCTTTTGGTGTGTCCGTGGGGGGAATTTCCAGAGGGGATTAACTAAATCTGAGGAGCAGCATCCCAAAATCCAGACCAAATACAAAAGGGAAATGGAGAAGGCCAGATGTGTAGTGGTACGCTGCTGTGGCTCACCAAAGGGGACAAGGAGCCATTTTCATAGACTCAAACCCTGCCAGACCTCAGCAGAGGTCTGGCTGTCATGGCCAGTGCCAGACTCAATCAACAGCGGAACCCCGAGCGTCTGAGCTCAGGTGATTTTTGTTGTTGTTGTTTTGTTTTGTTTTAAATGCAGAACTCCTCAGGTACAGATCATAAACAATCAAACATCTGCCACAGCAATCCAACACCTGCAGACAATACAGAATGATATGACCTAGGCTAGGCCCTCACTCAACAGTGCATAAAACATTTTATACATAACTAGAAATAAATTCTCTACAGCACAGATGGCACCAGCATTCACCATTTTCTGTTTCCTGAGTGCTGACACAATGTGACCTCACTTTCCAGACGCCATGCCTTCCCTGCTGTGGTGGACTGGGACTGTATCCTCTCAAACCACGAGCCAAGATGTATCTAGCCCCCCCCCCGCCCCCAACAAGTTGTATCTTTAATGTATTGTCACAGCAATAAGAAAAGTAACTAACAGAGGCCCTGCCAAGGATGAGCCGAGTCCCTGACTCTGGATTCTTTACAGTGAGGGAAGAGTTAAGAAAGTAGACTGAGTCTGAGAAGATATGAGATGCTCAGGGGACAGCCAGTGTTACATGGAGAGTGTCAACAAATTCTACAAACTAGTGCAGACTCTGTTCTTCTACCTCGAGTTCAGCTCTCCTTCCCTGAGCCCCTTTCCAAGAGGGGATTAGTGGGGTTGGATAACCATGAGCATGATGGGACGTGGGCATGATGGGACATGGAAGGTGACAAGATCAGGAAGGGAAAGAATTTACTGAGGGGTCATGTGGTCTAGAGCTCTGCCACTTGCAAACCGTGTGACCTTATTTAAATCTTTATCCCATCTCTCCATTTCCTGTTCTCTAAAATGGTAAAGAAGCTGAACCACACTAGCCTAGGGCAGTCTCTGGTATGTGGTAAGGGTTAAATAGCCAGTAATGTAATTATCTTCATTATCACTGTTGTAGTATGTTACAATCTTTTACCCTCAATTTAGGGAAAGAGAATGGAAAGATAGAAAGAAATCTTCACCGCTTTTGCAAGCCGCCTTGATACAGAATGAGAGAAAGGTAGAGATCTCCACAGCCTTTTGTAGGCTGTCCTAAGCTTGAAGAGGACTAGCTGACAGTGAGTCAGCTCATGGTCTATAAACTCAATCTCTCCAACCTTTGTAAAAATCAACACTCTAACGACGGACAACTCATCCAACAAACCACCAACCGATACCCACCCTGACTCCGAGGGCTTCAGACCTTTTACACCCTAAGCCAAAAGTTCCCATAAACCCATGAGGCACACAATCCCAAATACAAGCTACACATGCCAGAACGACTGCACCCAACCAAATGATAGCCACCTGCATCAAGCATTCCAAATCCAACTCGTAAACATCTACCACACCTGGGGTGGGAACATAAACCTAGTCAAAACGCCATTTTGCGTTTTTAAAGAAACCAAAATAACAAAAACTTCTTTCAAGTGTTCTGCTACATTTCCCTCTTCTTATTAAGCTATAAATTATGAGGTATTAATTACTTTTCTCTGGTCTCCAGGACTTTATTAAATGAAAAACTCCTGACTCATAAAATGATTTAATCAGATGTTTTTCATAGTCACCTATTCCTGGTTCAGCTGTCAGGGTATTCAGAAGGTCTTTCTGGTTCATATCTAATCTTTATCATTTTTGATAGTACCCACAACTTCTGTTTAGTTAAGGGCTACTGCTCTACCCAGAGAGGCTTGTTAGTTAACTATTTTAAGGGTAGGGCAGTTGGTATGGCTTCAGCAGTGGCCCCCTCTATAAATTTGGAAACTCAATACCTGTTGTGTCTGGCTTTTGAGCAACTTGTACAGCCTGTGCGTCTCCCTCATTAAGAGCTTCTTCCCTTTGAAACCTTATTTTATGTATTGTTTCTGGGATAGAAGGGATATTAATTTGAGTTCCCCGTTGCTACAATAAATCTCTTTCCCATAAATTTATAGCCTTATCAACCACATAAGGCCTTCACTTTCCTATTTGGCCTGCAGGTCCCACACATGTAATCAGTTTTATACTTTGCTTTATGTGGGATAATTTCCCACCGTGTGGGATACTTTATGAAGGGGCCAACTTGAATCCCATGATTCTTGGGAGATTATTGTTACATCTGTACCTGTATCTACCAACCCTTCTATTTAGATGCCGTAGGTTTGCACTTTTATTTTTGGCCTTTTATCATTAATGACTGCTTGCTAGAATACCTGTTTCCCTGTGCTCCTGAATCCACCTGATCTCTCTACAGGGGCAGCTTTCCCTTTAACATAGGAAACAGTAGCTCCTGCACCACTACTGTTTTAAACTCCCCTGCTTTAAACTCCAGGTCTCTACATATGCCATGATTTTTATTTCTCCTTCGATATCTCTACCAACAATTCTGGAGTGTACATGAAATCCCTCTAATGTCAAGCTGCTCCTACCCAGGAACATTCCTACTTTCCTTGTGGACAATGGACCATAAACTCCAGTTGAGATCGTATAACATTCAACGTTTGGGGATAGGATAAGTTAGTTGTGTTGTCTATGGCCAGATCTAATGCAGCACTGTCCTCAGGAGCATGAGTCCAATCTCCAATACCAAGTTTGTGTTTCTTGGTCTGCATGCTACTTCAGTTCTGGCATGAATCAACTTGCTCGCTTTTTGTCCCAGGTCCCAAGCTCTTTCCAACCTTTGCAAGAATCAATGCACCAACGACTGACAACCCAACCAACGAACCACCAACTTCCAAGTGTTCCTCTACGATCACCACCACCATCGCTACAGCCAATCATCAGCCTTGCCCCTACCACCATCATCAAATCCACTATTTTTTAAAGATTTTTTTTTTTTATTCCATAGGTTTGTTTCACCTGCATGGACTTAAGAGACTACATCTGTGCAGTGCCTGAAGAGGACAGAAAATTACAAACGTAGGTTCTGGGAAAGAAACCCCAGTCCTCTGCAAGAGCTGTGAGTGTTCTTAACAAGTGAGACATCACTCCAGCTCCAACATCAACTATTATTCATTGATCCAGGATTCCTTCCTTCAGTGAGCCTAGATCACTCACAGTGGAGATCACCTACCATATTTACGAAGTTCTCAAGGTATGACATGTCATGACCTTAAAACGACCCCTGAGAGGATGATGTTCCCCCACCATACCTAGAGCCCCAGAACAGCAGAGTATCCACTGGAGGCCACAAATGAACCTTTTGACCAGCTACAATGTCTTCTGGAAGCTGTTTTGACTGCAAGGGCTAAGGTATGTCTGTCTAAGGCCACAGAGTCTAACTGGGTGGACTTCCAACCCAGAACCTGTAACTAATTTCATTTGTTGTTTTTTCTTTTCTTATCCCTGCTTAGTTAGCTGAAATAATCAGCACAAAAGCAAGGAAGGTTCTAGGGGCTGGACAGATAGTACCTTATTCTGGAGTCAGTTTGAGGATAAGAAGGCTGGAGTAGACTAAAGCAGTAATTTAAGGTCACCAGCTGCTGGGTAGAGGGGAGGTAGTCTTCCCCAAAATGAAGCCCTAGATTGGGAGTAAGCTATGGGACAGATGACTGCTCCCCACACCAGAGCCTGGCCCAGACATTCTTCAAAACCACCTCTGCACCTCCTAAAGACCGCCATGACCAACTACCGCAGCACACATGCGAGCTGGCCAGTGGGATGGCCTTTGACTACACAAGCTCTTACATATACTTATTTTCTAGAAAGTTCTAGCAGGCACACAACTCTCCTTTAGAAACTGGGAAGCTGTGATTTCTGAAGACAACTGACAGCAAGCGTCCAGGGACTCCTGGATCACCTGATTTCTGTGACACTAAGTTCAAAAGCTATTTCAGTCACTAGTAGGCTGCCGGGATGACCTAAAAAAAATGCTAATAGCTTAAGTCAGCAGAGAATCAGAGGTAATCCCAGGGCAAGCAAATACTTCCTAAGAGGCTTTCTATAAATCTAGCTTAAGCAACTGTATCCGTTAGTCTAGGCTGAGTTCTCCATGGTGACCAGCGATCTTCAAATCTTGGTGGCTTCAAAAGCAAAGCTCGCTACCTCCTTCGCAAGACTGACCGTCACATCAGGGTGTGGCTCCGCTCTCAGCATTTGAGTCCTGAGTCCCGGGCTGACAAATCAGCCCTTAGTTGAGACCGTGCAGGCTTTCAGACAGAAGGGAAGGAAAAGACAGGTCACCTGATGGCTCTTCACATTGTGCTGACAATGGATGCTGAAGACTTTATCGATTTCTTTTTCTTTTTTTAATTTTTTACAATTAATTTTCCTTGAACTGTATTCCACAAATGTTGCCGTTGCCGATGGCACGAATGTAAGAAGCTCGATTCCCTGGTACCATTGTCTTCCCCATTCAGGCTGACGTCCACATCAGTTCAGGAGTTACAGAACAGAGGTAAACGTAGTACTTACTGTCCTGTCAGCTGCCAGTCCTCAGTGAGGTTTCTTCACCTGTTCCTGAACAACAAAAACTTTACTCAGTGGTTTCTACAGCAAGATTTAAATGTCTGTTAACTGGGCATATCATTTTTTTTTTTATTGAAAATACTTTTTTTCCCCCATACAATATATTCTGCTCGTGGTTTCCCATCCCCCATCCTCTCCATGTTCCTCCCCACCTCCCCACCCACTCAAATCCACACCTTGTTTCTCTGTCTCTTTAGAAAATTGACAAAAAAAAGGCAAAAAATTATTAGAATTTTAAAAAAAAGTATAAGAAACACATACACACACACAAAACCCATAAAAACTCAAAATCAGAACCTATAATACACAAGCAAAAGACCTGTAAGATAAAAAGTGCCCAATCAAAGCAATATGAAACAAAAAATTTACATAAATACCATTTAGTTCATTTGTGTTGGTCATCTACTGCTGGGCACGGGGCCTGCCCTGAAGTATAGCTTGTATATGCAGTGAGACTCCATTGGAAAAAACTAATTTTCCTTTGGCAGCTGTTGTCAGTTGGAGATAGCTTCTGGGTTAGGGATGGGGGCTTGGGTCTATTTTACCCTGTCGGCTCTGGGACCCCCGTGTGATTTGAACCTTTGCAGACACTGTGCACGCTGCCGCAGTATCTCTGAGTTCGTATGTGTGTCAGTCCTGTTGTCTCTGGAAGACACTGTTTCCATGGTGTCGTCCATCCCCTTTGGCTTTTACAAACTTTCTACCACCTCTTGGGCATTGTTCCCTGATCCCTAAAGGAAGAGTTTGACGAAGACATCCAATTTAGGATTGAGTGTTCCAAAGTGTCTCAGTCTCTGCATATTGTCCAGTGGATCTCTGTATTAATTCCTATAACCTGTAGGAGGGAGTTTTTCTGACCATGGCTGAGCGAGACGCTGGTCTATGGGTATGGTAGGATGTCGTTAGAAGTCCATTTATCCCTATATTCCTTTAGCAGAACAACAGTATTTAGTTTTCCCCTGGGCCCATGGCTTGTCTAGTCTCAGGTGGTTGGCCACCTGAGCAGTGTCATGCGTGGAGTTCATCTTCTGGAGTAGGGTTTAAATCTGCTGAGAGAGTGGTTGGTTACTACGACACTGTCTGTGCCACGATTACACCAGCATTTCGTGCAGGTCACCGTTGTAGATTGCAGATTTTGTACATGGGTTGGTGGTCAACTTTCTCCTCTGGTAGTGAGCAGAATACTTTCTGGGACCATGAACACTAGTCAGTAGGGGTACAGATTCTAGTTAGACACCATCTTGACTACTCCGTGTTAAATGAGTTGTGTAAACGTTATCTTCAGCAATAGGACCTTACCATCAATCTTGGGAGAGCAGCCAATAGCCTTGGTGATAGCCTGTGATGTAGGGTTTTTCCTGGGACCCAATCAGCCAACAACTCAATTAGATGTAACCCATTCCCGGCACTGAAGTTACACTTGGTGGTAAAACATGTCTACATGGGGCATTGCCTCCTATGTGATTTGATGACTCTATTTAGATTTCTTTCATATATGTATATATTTTAAGAAGTTCCTACTGTGACCCCTCCAACGGTCCTTGGTGCTATCTCCCACATTTGTATGCCATGCCACACATATTTTCCTTCTTGATGGCTTCAGGAATTAACTTCTCAAACCCCCACAGAACAAAGGTTAAACATGGGCTTCTATTCATTCTTCATTCCGATGTTCCAGAAACACTGCCGTTAGTCCGAAAGTTCACGGTATCCCGTGAAATAAATAGGGAGATAAAATAAATAAATAGGTTTGTCTATTTAATAATTTATTTATTTATGGAAATAAATAAAAAGTTCCAGCTCAGAGCTCGGAAAGCATTTGAATGAATGAATGAAAGAATTAATGCCGTCACTTACTTTCACCCACTTCGGTTAGGACTGCTACCAGGCCCCACATCTGACAGCTATCTATCTACTATCCATCTACTAATGATGACGCTGGGACCCTGAGGAGCGTTTGGGAAGCCGGAAAAGTGCACAGTTTTATCTTTCTCGACAATCACTGGATTACAAGCCACAGAGGCAAACTCGAGCTGACAGGTGCCGGCAGAATGCATCTCTTTGGCAGGGGACTGCAGCCAGGAACTGGACAGCTGGAAATTTTAATTACTGCCCTCTATTCTTTCAGCCATGTGGGCTTTTATCCCGTTCTCTGCATGTTTAATTCTTCTCAGTCTAGATGTGTTTGGTCATCTTAATGAACCCAGATGCCTTGGGCTCTTTGTGTTTGACCTTGTTCTGCTTCCGGGTAACCGCTCATCAGGCAGTGAAGCAGGGACAGTCATCCCTTAGTTTCCATGGGAGCTGGTTTCACATACCCCTGTAGATACCCAAATCTCTGGGTGCTGAGGTTGCTCGTCTAAAATAACAGTATTTGCATATAACCTTCATAAATCCTCCCATGCGCATGTATTTTTAATTTTTATGTATATGTGTGTGGTATTCACATGTGTATGTGAATGTGTACGTGTGTGGGGAGGTGTGTGTGCACCTGTGAGTGTAGAGGCCCAACGTTGACATTTGGGGGGGCGTCTTCCTCAGTCACTCTCCACTTGAGGAGGTGCTCTTGAGGCAGGATCTCTTGTTGAACCCAGAGCTGCCCAATTCCTGCTAGGTTAGTCAGTGGGCCTCCCCTACAGGGGGGAGGCATCCCCTGTCTCTGCTTCTTTCTGCTTCCCCAGTGCTGGGATCACAGTGCCTGCCATATCTGCCTGGCTTTTACACAGGTTCTAGGGACCCAGACTCCATTCCTGCTGCTTGTGAGGCAAGCACTTTACGAACTGAGCCCGTCTCCCCACACTCTCCTCTACAGCGTAAATCGTAGGTTACTAATGCCTAATATAGTGTACATCCCATCCAAGCCATTGCTATACTGTATTGTTAAGAAAATAACAAGAAGGAAAACATCTGTATGCGTTCGGTACAGATGCAGTTTTTAAAGTATGTTGACACACTGCTGACGGAATGCGCAGATGGAGACCATGTGAGTATAAAAGGCCAACTGTTGTATCTCGTCTTCCAAATGAACTTGGGTCTGTTAGAGTGAGAACTGTTACAGGTGAGGGTGTGGGGGAGGGGCTAGCAATAAAGGCAGCAGAAACAGAGAAACCAGAAGTGCTTGGGCATAAGAAATGGGCATATGAGCAGGTGTGGTGGCGCACAACTTTATTCCCAGCACATGGAAAGTAGAGGCAGGTGGATCTCTGAGTTCAAGGTCATCCTGGTCTACAGAGTGAATTCCAGGACAGCCAGATCTGCACAGAGAAACTGCCTCAGAAAAATAAACAAGAGAAAGAAAGAGGGGGGTAGGAAGAGAGAGAGGGGAGGGAGGGAGGGGGGGTGGAGAGAGAGAGAGAGACAGGAAGGAAAGATGGATGGGAGGAAGGAAGAAGGGACGGAGGGAGAGAAGGGAGAGAGAGAGAGAGAGATTAAGAGGTGGATTGGTGAGTTGGTATACAGCTGGGGGCCAGAGTCAGGAAGTGAGGCTGCTGAGGTTCTGAGTCCCCACAGCTGTAGCAGTGGGGAGTTAATGTCCTCAGGCATGCTGTACTGATCTACTGCTAAATTCCCAGAAAGGTTAATTTATTCATTTGGTAGAAAAACACACGCAGCATTCTCACACCATAGTCAAGCTATGAGGTCATCCAGGGACTCCCGCTAGCTCCGGGAATCTGCCTGCTGCCGCCTTTCTGGGTAGGAACCATGCCTAAGTAACATGGGAAGTGGCTCATGTAGAACGGGGAGCCCTTGGAGCCCGTGTGGGAGGAAAGGGAATGTGCTGCTGCCCCATAACTTCTGCATATTTTAAAAAGTGTTGTCCAGGAAGTCGGATGAAGGAAGAGCAGCCAATAGCAAAGACAAGGCCTAGACAGTACTTGAAAGGCTAGGCCATGACCAGACTGGGCCACATAATGAGTTACAGACCACCCCAGGCTACAGAGTAAGACCATATCTTAACATACCATCCAAAAAAGGGGGTGGAGGGAGAGTAGCAATATACCTTCTGTGGCGGCTCACCAAAGAGACACGGGAGGATTTTTCATAGGTGCAACCTCTGCCAGACCTCAGCAGAGGGAACAACTATCATGGCAGGTGCCATCCTGGTCAGCGGAACCCTGAGCATCTGAGCTCAGGTGTTTTTATTGATTCAGAACTCCTCAGGTGGTCTACTGATACCACATGCAGATCATGACCAATCAAACATCCCCCACAGAAATCCAACACCCACAGACAATACAAAATTCAGAGAACTTCAGTGCACAAAATCATTTTAAACGTAACTAAAATTAAACTTCTACAGTGGGGGTGGGGAGGGAAGGAGGCACAAAGGGAAGGAGTCTGGAAAACATGGGGACAAGGGATGGAGATTCTCTCACTGTCTTGTCACTTTCCGGCCACATCTCCAAAGTTCTAGAACCTTAAGTCAATGAAATGGGAGAGAGGACAAGCAAGCAATCCTGGCTGGGAAGCCTGTCTCTGAGGCTGCCCTCACTTCACATGGGCTGGGTCACTCTGGATACCCAGCTCCCCTCGCTCCCTTCTTCAAGGACTCTTATTTGATTTTTCCACTCATCAGCCGCACGCCCTATAACTCCCCAACATGGCTCAACACCTCCGATAGTGTAGAAAGATCTAGCAATCTTCATCCATTGTCTAGCCTTGCTCAGGAGCAAGCACCATAATTTGTTGTATGATGGTGGCAGGGTTTCATGTATCACAGGCTATATCGTCAAAGTGACTATATAGCCACTTGCTATGTAGTCAAGAATGACTTTGAATTTCGCAAAACATCAATATCAGGTGTCTTCCTCAGTTTCCTTCTCCACCTTGAACTTGAAGCACATTAATTTGGCCAGACTGGCTGGCGAGCCAGCACCAGGAGTCTGCTGTCTCTGCCTTCCCAGTGCTTCAATTACGGTCACATAATAATGTTCCAGGCTTTTATATTGATGTTACAAATCAAAATCAGGTCCTAGTGTTTGCATGACAAATACATTCCCCTGGTGAGCTATTACCCCAGCCCCCGAACCCCTCTTTAAATGACAAAGGATCTGGAAACATCCCAGATTGTTTTCTGAGGTATTTTTCTTTTCGTTTTGTTTTGTGAAATTGTGTACTGTGGTGGTGTGGGTGTGTGCGCACAGGCCGTTGCATTTGTGTGAAGGTCAGAGAACAGCCCGTGGGAGTGAGTTCTCTTCCACCCTGTGGGTTCCAGGGGTCAAACTCAGGTCATCAGACTTCGTGGTAAACACATTTTCCTCCTGAGCAATCTCAGTAGCTTTCTTTGTCTTGAGACACGATCTCATGCATGGCAGACTGGCCTCGAGCTTGCTATGTCGCCAAAGACGATTTTGAAGCTGTGACCCTTGTGTCCCTGGCTCCCAGTTGCTGGAATTACATGTGTGCACCGCCATGCTTCATTCATATGGTGCTGGGGATAGAACCCAGGGCTTTATCCATGTCAGGCAAACACTCTACCAACTGAGCTACATCTGCGGGCCCAAGGAGCAACCGAGTTCGGCATTATATGGGTGCCTGCTGTGTTGCCTTGGGTAAGCTGTGTAACTTTTCTGTCTCGATTCCTCACCTGCAAAATGTCACTAATAGCTAGACTACCTTCCAGAATTATTATAAAGGTGAGGTAGATAAACCCCTAGTCAGGGTTTTCCAGGTGATAAGACCAATGGACTATTAAAGAAGTTTGTTTTAGGAAACTGGTTGCTATGGTTACAGGAATTAAGAGGTCCATAATGTGATCTGTGCAAGCTGGAGACCCAGGAAAGCATCTCCCAGGTGTGGAAATCTGAGAACAGGGAGCTAGCGTCAGTGAGAAGAGAGAAGACTAGGGCCCAGCCTGTCAGCAGAGAGAACAAAGTCAACCTCTTGGCCTTTCGTTCTATCAGACTCTCCGTGGATTGGATAGTGCCTACACTCAGGGAGGGCTGCCTGCTTTGCTCCACTTTGCTTACCAGTTCAGACATTAATCCCCTTTAGAAACACCTGCAGATATATCTAGAAATGTTCGTTTAAATACTGAGGCTCTATGTGATTCAGTCAAGCTGACACACAGAAAAATTAACCACCATACAATATAGCATGCCTAGCACACACCTTCCTACAGTGAGCATTTGGCAATGGTTAGCTAATGTTCTTATCAGGGACCACTGTAATATACTGATTTAATTGTCTGTTTCTCAGCCTGGACTCTGATCTCCTTAAGGAAGTAGTCCAATATAACTTAACAGAACAACAACAACAACAAAAATCCAAGTGTCCTGATTCAAATCCAAATGACCTGATTAATAAATGCACAAAGGGTTCTAAACAGCAAAATCACCAGCTAAAAACTCAGTATTAAATCATTGCAAAAAGGACGCTTTGTTTGAATTTCACTAGGGATGTGTTTCAAAGGTAAGTCAAAGTCCCAATTGTGAATGAGTTCAAAAACACTGAAAATATTGACTTGGGGGACAAGTCTGAGCAAGTAGGCAAATTTGTAAAAATAAAAGCTGCAAAAAAGTAAGATTGACTGTACTCTCCCTCAAAAAAAAAAACAAAAAACAAAGAAAGAAAGAAAGAAAGAAAATGAAAAGGAAGAAAGAAAGAAAGACAAAGGCAAGAAAAGAAAGGAATGGGTAAAAATCAGAATAGACACGTTCTGAAGACCAATGGCCGACAGGTATTTGGGGAGATGTTGGGCCTCACTAACATCAGCATTAATCAAATCCACAATGAGACATCACAGGGCACCCTTTAAGATGCATATTGTCAGGTAGATCGGAGTTAGCAGATTATCATTGTTGAATGTGAAGAAAAGGGAAGGTTTGCACGTTGTTAATGGGAAGGTAAAGTGATGTTGCCATTATGAGAAACAGTATGGAGGTTCTTCCAAGAACTAAAAACAGAAATTATATATATATATATATATATATATATATATATATATGTATCGGTTGGAGGCCTGCTCCACAGGAAGGAATTCTGCATGCTTGGTACTGTAAGCCTTGTGAAAAGCTCAGGACTCAGTAGGTCATAGGCCCTAGGGGAAACCTACTAGAGTTGGTTTGCAAAATGGGCATATTAAACTGAGTTCTAAATATTTGTGTTACACCAATAGGTTAATAGGTGTTGTTCTCAACCCTGGCCACAGAAGCTTCTTCTGCAGCAGGCAACAATGAATTCAGAGACGCATTATTGGTCAAATTGTTGAAAATCTGTGACTATGGAGTGGTCAACCCTAAATGAGACATCTCTATCAACCCACCAACACGGAGGCTCAGGGAACGTTGTGGAAGAGAATGTAAGATCCGGAAGATGGGAGCATCGCTGTGAACATCTTCTGGGCACGACCTGGCTATGGTCCCCTTCACAGTATCCAGTCAGCAAGATCACTGACATCCCAACAGGCAGTGCTAATAGGACTCAGAAAGGCAAAGCAAAACTTTCGCCAGCCCCAGGTCTGTCTCCATTCGGCCATCACATTGATCTTAGCAGTGAGTACTGCTAAGTACTCAGATCTGAGGTCTATAACCAGTACTGAGATCTATGTATCTTGAGTCCAAAGCAGCTGTAACTTAACCAGCATCTCCAATTTCCTGAGAGTGGAAAAAAACCAAACATAACCGATATGTCTGCTTCTCTGAATTAGTACCTCTGAGCCCCTGGGGGCCTTGTTAACTACTCCTGCATATCTTTACCTGCCCCATAGTAGCGCTGCCTAGTCTGCCAGATGACAGGAACCAATCATCTGCAAACCCTTTCTCCGGGTTTCCCTCCCAGAGGAGGGGGAGACGTTCGGATTTCTGCACCAGGTCCTTGCGGTGGCTTTCTTTCCTGGCTCTCCGGCTCTGCCTTCCAAGCAGTGCAGCAGGTGTGGCTCTGTAATTTTAGAAGGTGTCGCCGCAGAGCCTTGCCAAAATTCTGAGACAAGTGGAGGGAATATAACTTTAAAATATGAGTTTTTCTCTTTCGAAGACAGAAATCCCGCACCGCTGTGGAGGGAGACGTGCGGGCGTGGTTAGTGGCAGCCTGCAGTGGTGTTTCCAAAAATAGATGGGAAGGAGCTCCAGCGTGAGGCTACCGAGACTCTCCTCGGTTATGCGAACGGCTTCCCACAGTGAGCAGAAGGAAGTAGACGTGTCTTGTACTTTAGACTGGGCTACTTAAATGCTTTAATTGCTTCCACACTTTACAAGGCTGGTAAATGCTTTCAGGTCCAAATGCTTTCATATTTTTGAAGAATGATGAGTGACAGGTTTCCTGTAAGAAGTTGTAGTAAAAAATTCAGTGGAACCCATTGTGTGGAATACTGGACCCTGGTTCAAACACACCAGGTATTTGGGGACCAGTACAAAAAATTTCAGTATAGACTATGTGGCTGTGGTTAAGGTTGACTGTTGATTGTAATAACAGCGTTTCAGTCGCGTCCCACTTCCGAAAGATAACCACTCAAGCAGGTCAAAGTGTCACAAGGCTAAGGACAAGACATAGCTGTCTTTTGCGAATTAAAAGTCTATGCAAAGAGCTTGAAGTAGGTCATTTGTAAGCCCAGTGCAGAGCAAATTAAGCTTTAAAGAGAATGTAGTCAATAATTCACGATCAGACACAAGTTGGTAGTTAACACATGACCATGACCACGGCAAAGAAATCAGGAGGTTCAGCTAAAGATGTTTCACTCGCATGAATCCCCAAATGTCTTTTTGGACCAAAGAAAAGGAGGTCAGAGTTTGTGTCTTAGTCTGTCATTGGTGATTGTAACAGGAATCATCCTTGTGCATGTGAAGAGGCTATAACCTTACTCTCCTGGATTTGTAGACAGAGATGAGTTCAAAGCACAGGGTCTTTACATTGGTGACACTCCGCACAAGCTATAGCAATCTCCGAGTCCCTACAGATTGGGAGTGAGATTGTGTCATCAGCGCCTGACACAGCGACAGAGGACCCCCAACAGAGCTGTGTGTGTGTGTGTGTGTGTGTGTGTGTGTATGTGTCAAGAGCCACCTTGTCTCTCAGGATGCCTTTAATGGAAGAATGATTCTGCTTGATGAATTCACAGCCCCCGTGGTCTCTCTGCATAGATAGAGCTGTTGTACAGCCTTGGCTTGCTTGGTTAGCCTTATTGGGGCTGCTACTACAATGGTCACGTGTAGCACATTTGCTGAAGGATGGGCAGGGCTTGCACATGAAGGGAAGAACCTCCTGGACCAGAGCCTTTTCTCAGAAGAGATAGTGTCCATCACAGATCCAGGTGCTGGGACACACGCCTCTAATCCCAGCACTGGGGAGGCTGAATCCCTCTAGAAGGAGGACCATGAGTTAGATGAGTTTGATGCATTTGATGCTGTAATAAAATACCTGACAAAAGCAACTTAAGGAAAGAAGGGTTTATTTTGACTCGCAGTTTGAGTATATATTCCATCATGGTGGGCAAGGCACGATGGGAGGAGTCGGAGGTAGCTGATCATGCTGCATCTGAAGTCAGAGAACAGGTGAACGCTGTCACACGGCTTCTTGTTTTTATTCAGTTTGGGACCCAGCCATGAGATGGCTCCGCCTACATTCAAGGTGAGTCTCTCTCTCTCTCTCCTCAGTTAAACCTTTCCGGAAATGCCCTTTCTAAAGCAAGTCAAGCCGGCGGTGAAGATTAACCTCAGCTGCATCTCCTAACTCTGACTCAAAAAGTCATAGAAGGGTTGCATCATTCTAAACATAATCAAGTGGGTCTTGATATAATTCTTCATCAATCTGATGATCTCAAAGACAAAGCAAAGGGCTCCGTGAAATTAAGAGAGTTGGGAAGAGTTTGGGAGCCTTCTACAAAGCTGTGCACGAGGGATCTCAGGGACAGCTGGAACCAGGGCAATCTGAGGACACAGTATAATCCAGCACTCAGAAGGTAGACCTGAAATTCAAGGTCATCTTTGGCTACAGAGGAACTTTAAGGCCAGGCTGGGCTACCTGAGGCCCTGTTTCAAAACACACAAAAAACAAACAGGGCCCTCGGGGGACATCCTGGTTAGTAGAATGCTTGCCACACAGGCGTGGGAGCTCAGCATAGCATGCGCTTTTAAGATAATGCACGAGGCTGGGCATTTTTGTCTATAGGAAACTTTTGTATTTTCCCCTGCTGTATCTGTCCCCTTTACCCATTTCTTCGATTTGATTAATGGCCTTTCTTACTGATTTGTAGATTTTCATTCTGTTTTAGGGAAATCAGATTTTAGTAACAGGAATTGCAAACTTTCATTCACAGCTTATTTTATGCCTTTGATCAAGGTATTTTCCCATGCACGAGTGACCTTTTAAAAGCAAGTTAATTTTTTCTATCTTTCTTTGGCATCTGGATTTTGCTTCACATTTTGAGTCCTTTGCCTTATGCCTAAGATTTGCTATAAGTTATTTATTCATTTTTTAAAGTTGTATTTATTTATTTTACATATATGAGTGTTTTGCCTCTCTCTCTGTGTGTGTGTGTGTGTGTGTGTGTGTGTGTGTGTGTGCATGCACCATGTTTGTGCTTCACACTCTAAGACAGCAGAGGAGGGCCTCAGATTTCTTGGAACTGGAGTTCCAGGTGGTTGTGAGCAACCATGTTGGTGCTGGAAACCAGCGTCAGGTCCTCTGCAAGAGCAGCGTGTGCTTTTAACCACGGATCCATCCCTACTCCAAAGTTCTTTTATTTTTAACATTTAAATCTTTAATCCATCTTAAATGGATTCTGATGTAACTTCTGAGGTTAAAAAACCCGTTTTCCCCCCAGATGGCTACCAGTTAACTCAACACAATTTATGAAACAATCTTTTCCCTGCTAACTGGAAAATGCCAACTTTATCAAGCAGTGAATTTCCATTCGTATTTGATCGTCTACAGATCCATCTCAGGGAGTTTGGCCTGTATTTTGTTAGTGGAGTACTATAAAAATTAATAGGCAGATATCCAAGACTTTCACACAAACCTACCCACCGAGAGCAATACAGTCAACAGATGAATTGTTCTTTTGGGGAAAATATTCTAAAATTCCCCATCTGCTAAAATCTGATCCTCTTCATATGTCGAGGCTGAAGTCCAAACTATAACCAGCACCAGCCTTTTGAACCAATCTTGACGACTGGGGAGAAGTGGCCAGTGAGGGGCTCTATTCTGCTGTTTTGTGTGCTGAATTAGCACAAGGGCGGGCTGCACTTAGAGTATGAACCCCCCCCCCATTCTCTCTGTCCACACAGTTAGGGTATGAACACTCCCTCCAGTGCTAGGATTCGAACCTAGGCTCTCACATGTGCTAGGCAAGGGTCCTATCACTGAGCTATGTTCCCAGTTTTTTTTTTTTTTCTTCTTGTTGTTGTTGTTCTTGTTGCTGTTTGGGGGATTTGGTTTCCTGAGATGGTGTTCACTATTTAGCCCATGCGGGCCTATAACTATCTACATGTAGCTAGCCCATAATTCATGATCCCAAGTGCTGGAATTAAAACAGGTGTGGTGCTGCCACCACACCAGGCTCTGCTCATCTTCTTCTAGAATAACTCCCATGACACAACTCTGGCCGTGGTTTTTGTTTCTCACCAACCACCAACACACACTTAGTTTGTATTGTAACCACACACCACCTCTTCTTGGCACGGGTGGCGTTTTGATTTATAGGCTTTGAGGATGCCACAGGACTATGGCTCACAGACCTCCAGCCTAGGCAACTGCAACTGACCAAGGACCCCAGCAGCTAAGCTCCGGGATCCTTTAGTTATTTATGTTGACAGGATACATCTCCAGGACCATAGCTCCTAGCCAATGTCAGAGGGGCAACAGGACAGTTCTGAATGAAAGATGTCTACCTTTCATTTCCTTCCCTCCCCTGCCCCATCCCTCCCCTCCCTTCCCCTCCTTCTCCTCCCTTCCCTTCCTTTCCCCCCACCCCCAGCTTCCCTTTCCTTTTCTTTCACTATGAAGCCCAGGCTGGCTTGGAATTCATTATAGCCCAGCCTAGCCTCAAACTCACACCAATGCTCCTGCCTCAGCCTCCCAAGCTCTAGATCACAGGTGTGACCACAAAAGGAACAAGCCTTCCTTAAACAACACCAGAACACTTCTGCCCAACCTCCCCTCTTTCCTCAGGGGTCATAGTCACATGGTGGTGTGATAGTTCTCCCAGCCTCTCTTGGTTTCCGTTTCTTATCTCTCATATGTGCACTTCCCCCCAATACAGTCCATGCACAGTTAATCTCAATTTGACATCTGCTTCTTGGATCTGAATTACCATAAGCTACCTGCCTCTACGGGTATGCAATGATTTCACTGTTAATCGCCTCTGGACGCCCCCCCTCCCCCGAGCCATCTGTAACAGCACCGGTGGTGTGTTGGCTTCTGGACTCTACATTCTTTTAGGAGCAGCTTTTTCTGGGTTGAACACAGCATCCTTCCTCCTCATTGCCGAGATGCAATCAAAGATGGTTAAGTGCGCATGGCAGTCGGTTAGAACTTCTAGTCTTTAGTGGTCACGTGGCACAAATGAATAGAGGATTCATCTTAGGCACAATGGTGTCTGACTAATAATTGAAAGAGGTTATTTCAACCTGAACATCACAGTGGGTGTACCCACACATCAGGGCTGGTCCCCTCGGCAGACTGTCTACTTTTGCCCGCAGGTGAAGCAAGATTACTTGTTGACTGATGAATAGACACACCCTTGGGTTTAGGTACACTTTCACTCTCTGGTCTTCACCCAAGAGCCTTGTTTTCAACAGATGTCCCTCTTCCCACCTCCAGGGATTGAGATCTGCTGGAGAAATCAGGTCTTATCAGAGAGTTGAAATTCAGTCTGTGAGTTCATTCTCGCAGTTGAGGGTAAGGCCATTCACTCAGGCTTGGCATGCTTCAGAGGGATGCTGATGTCTGATCGGTCCGATCTTTTCACGTTGTGGCGTGTGGGATGCACAACCCTCTTGGAATGTTTCTTGGATGACAGATGACTTAGGCTAGTGAGTCCTTCCCTTGGGTATCTTCGGGCTAGACCTGTCATGTCCGTTTCATGGCTGATGAGCTATTTGTGTGCAGAAGAATTCTTGAACCATTTACTTAACAGCTCTGATTAACATTGAGTATTCTGGTCCTAACGTGTCTCTTATTAGACATTTAATCTCTGATCATTCAAATTGCTTGCTTCATTCAATGAACAGAGAAAGATATTTATGAACCACATGGGTGGAGTTGATCCCACAAAGAATTTAGGGAGGGGAAAATCATTTTTAGGGAGAGCCTGAATCAACCTCGTGAGTCTTGCCTTGGTCTGCTCAGCCATGCCTTCCTGCTTATTGAGCATTCCAGCGTTGTTTTAGAGCTCAAATCATGTGCAGTGTGGTTCTACTTCCTTCTGGCCCTTGATCCTTCCGTGGCAGTGAGATGGACCTATTTCAGGCAAAACTCCACAGCACGCCACTCTGTAAAAGGGGCTTCTTGAGCCCACCAGCGCTATCCCTCTCCAGGCTGGGTCTTCACAGTGGAGTGGACCCTCAAGGACCATGGCTACCATGTGCTGCCAAGGCCCACAGCCATGGGGCCGAATGCTGATGGACTGCAAGGCAAAGCAAGGCTTTCTCTCTCATCAGCTGTTTATATCAGGAGCTGTGTTAGAGCAGCAGGAAGCTGACTAATACATGACCAGTCTGCTTTCCCCCTTTATGGATGGGGAGGGTTGGGAAGCTTCAGACTCCTCTCTTCTTGTTTCTCCATAATATTTATAAACCATGTATCATAATACAGAATGAATTGTTGTGGACCATCACCATCCTACTATGGCCGAGTGCATTAGAACTCGTTCCTTCCATACAACTGTATTTTGGTACCCATCATCCAGCTCACCCCTATCCCTTTATCCTTTTCTTCCTAGAATCTAGTGGCCTCCATTGCTTCTCCCTCCCACTTCTAGTTCTGAGGACTAAACCCAGGGCCTTCCTAGACCACAGCTCTACCTACCTCTAAGTCACATCCTCAACCCATTCTGCTCTCATGGACACAGCTTATTAGACATCTATTTCACCATCAATGTTTAGGAATAGTCCCAGAAAATGTGTGTGTGTGTGTGTGTGTGTGTGTGTGTGTGTGTGTGCATGTGTATGTATATGTAGATATATGCATAAATACACACACACATATATATGAGAGATATTTGTATATATATACATATATGTGTATATATGTACACACACATATATACACATGCATACACACACACACACACACACACACACACACACACATATATATATATATATATATATATGACGGGTTTTTGAGATACAGTTTCTCTGTGTCGCCCTGGCTGTCCTGGAACTCACGCTGCAGACCAGGCTGGCCTTGAACTCAGATTCACCTGCCTTTGCCTCCCCAATACTGGGATTAAAGGTATGTGTCACTACAGCCCAGCAAGAAGATGGATATTTTAATAGATGGTCACGTAGTCATCAACACACACACACACACACACACACACATACACACACACACACACACTACATATGTACAAGGTCATTAGAAATAAATATATATCATTGGATATAACATGGGGCTGTCCTAGAGCTGAGAGTGAGTCAAAGCTGGCCTCGAACCTTGGATTTTCTCATTCTGAGAGTGGTAGGAGTTTGAGTGCTCCTCACTTTTTAGCCCTGGCCAGAATCCAGATAAATATTAAATATTGCCTGCTTCACAGAAGGTCACTAGCAAAGGAGTGTGGCGTGGTTGGTGCTTATCTGTGCTGTAGCTGGAAGCACAGGGATGAGCCCATTTACTGATAAGGTGCCTTCCTCTTTTCCCTGTGGGACCACATCTTATGTAGAAGGTGTCCTTGCAAGATTTGGATGTTTAGACTTGAGCTCCACATGCAAATGAGGCTACTCCAGTATCCTTGTCTTAACCAATGGCTTCCATTCCTGGGTACCAAAGACCTTCCCCTGCCTGTACTCTATAAATGTAATCACCTTTGCTTTAATAAATGAGAGATACGCTCCTCTGATACCCTCTCCTGAGAATCTGATTCACTCTTGTGCCAGGATGCATGGACCCATGCCCTGTGCTTTCCTTCCCTGGGTTTGAGCTGGCAGCCAATAGCTCAGCCATGCACCACTGGGGACATGAAAAGGAGTGAGGAGGGAGAGGAGCAGCAGGAGGACCATGCTCAGAAGAAGTGGCATTGTATGTGCTGACGGAGGGTGCTCTGATGGGGATGCCATGCTTAGCAGGTTCTTCTGGAAGATTTATTTTTTATTTTAAACTGTGTGTACAAGGGGTGTGGTATATTCACATGAGTGCAAGTACCACTGGAGGCCAGAAGAGGGCATCAGACACCCTGGAGCTGGGGTGGCAGTCAGTTGTGAACTGCCTGACATGGGTATTGGGATCTGAACCTGGGTCCTCTGCAAAAGCAGCAAGCACTCCTGACTGCCGAGCCACCTCTCCAGGCCTCTCAGTAGGTTCTTTTTGAGAAAGACTGGAGTCAAACTGAATTTAGGAGAAATCTATAGTGTTGGTAACAAAGGAATTCATAGCAGGGGAATCAGTATGAGGTAGTCTAGGTTCCCCTGTGTTCTGACCGCCACTGCCACCACCACCGCCGCCGCCACCTGAGTTCAGTTCTGTGCTGGCCAGGCACAGAGATTGTAGACAGAAGGAGAGGTGGGGAAAAGGGAAAAGATGTGGGCCTGGACTGGCACAAATCTGATTGCCACGCAGAGAATCATCCATCTTACAGAGTGGAAGAAAACACCCCAGGACTCATTTCTGGTGGAAGTCAAAGTCACTTTAATGTAGTATATAGGGTACATATATAGGGCCACAAGCAGGGGAGGATCTTTGGTACCCAGGGTTGGGATCCATTGGTTAAGACAAGGATATTGGAGTAGCCTTATTTGCATGTGGGGCTCAAGTCTAAGCATCAAGGTCTTGCAAGGGCACCTTCTGCATGAGGTGTGGTCTCACAGGGAAAAAGAAGGAAGGTACCCTATCAGTGAATGGACCCATCCCTAGGTTTCCAGCTACAGCACAGTTAAGCACCAACCAAGTTGCATTCCTTTGCTTCTGTGAAGCAGGCAATATTTAATATTTAGCTGGGTTCTGGCCAGGGTTAAAGTGAGGAGCAGCTGAACGCCTGCCGTTCTCATCTCCTGGGATGACGCAGGGTTCCAAGCCAGCTTAGACCCACTCTTAGCTCTGACAGTCCCACAAGGTAGTAAAATAGAAGTGGACTTTGTTTCTTTTAGAGTACTGGAGTTAGTACCTAGGGCCTCAAGACAAGTATTCTACCACTGAATACCAAACCCAAGCCCAAATGGGATTTTTAGATCCAGAAAAACAAGAATTGAAACCCCCAATTTTTTTTTTTTTAAAGGCAGGGTGTCCTTAGTTGAACAGAAGATCCTTTCTCAGTCCTGGTGAGCGTTGTTTTAACTGCTAACATAAAGAGACCAGTTATGTGTTACTTGGCCATCTAATGCTACGGCAAAACACTGGAGATGGTTAACTTGTAAAGTGGAAAGGTTTACTTTGGCTGACAGCTTTCAGTCCGTGGAGGTTTTAGTCCATGGATAGTTGGCCTGTTGATTTGGGGCCTGTGGTGGTATAGAAACTCATGGTGGTAACTTAACATTGCGGAGTATCCTGTTCACCTTAAAGTAGCCAAGAAATAGAGCGATGAAAGGGTAGTGTACCAGTTAGCCCCTTTAAGGGATAAGTGACGTAACTTCTTTCTACTAAGCCCCACTTCCTATAAATTCCACTATCCCCCAACTCTAGGGCTAGGGACCAAACCATGAGCCTTTGATGGGGGCAGGTGACACATTCAAACCATAGTGAGATATAACCACCATTCACCATCATTTCCTAGATACCACGTTCCTTGGGGTCTCTTTCTATTCACCCCCAGATAAAGAGAGCAATGACAGACCAAAGAAATGATTCCACCCAGGTCCAGCTTGGTGAAGCAGCGAGCTTTCTGGGTTCCTTACAGGAGGAGCCTGAATGACTCCAAGGCAGCCGAGTCATTGAAGAGTCCACCCCAGCACAAGTGATGATTCCCTAATGCTGCATCCCTGGAGCTCGCTGTGCCGCTGGCTCTCAGCTCCTCCTCTGAGACTCCCCTCGCCCTGGCAATGGTCTGCTGCTGACATCACCCAGAACGGGGACTCGTGAGTCACGTTTTGTAGCTTGCTGGGTCTTGCATGTCTCTTGCGAGTTTCATGAGCCCCTTTCTTGACCATCCTTCCCCTCCGGGTCGCGTATCTTCCCTGCATAACACCATCGTATATCCTTCGCTGAAGAGAAGACTGGTAAACCTGGACCACCCACTCTTTACTCCAGACAAAGAATTTCTTTTCCTTTCTTTTTTTTTTTTTTTTTTTTTTTTTGGTTTTTTGGTTTTCAAGACAGGGTTTCTCTGTTGTAACTCTGGCTGTCCTGGAACTCACTCTGTAGACCAGGCTGGCCTCCAACTCACAGAGATCTGCCTGCCTCTGCCTTTGGGATTAAAGGCGTGTGCGCTGCCACCACCGCCCAGCAGGCAAGGAATTTTAAAACAGCTCTAACTACAGTAACATTTGGAAGTGTCCAAACTACAAAGACCCAGGACAAACAAAGTTTAGGATTATATTAAATGTCTTGAGGGGTCACTAGCCTTGGTTTAGCTGGTAGCCAAAGTGTTTGGGCTGCCTGTTTCTCCTTCCTCAAACACCTGAGCTGCACCCTGGAGGAGGGAGAGCTCAGGGGTCTTTATTGATTCAGAACTCCTCAGGTGCAGCTCATGAGCAATCAAACATGCCCCACGGAAATCCAACACCTGCAGGCAATACAAAATGCCAAGGCCTATGCATCCCTTTTCCCAACAGTGAACAGAACAAGTATTTTAAATATAACTAAAAGTAAACTTCCACAATAGACTTCAGTAAACATTTGTTGAGGATTGAGCACTTAAGGGTACATGCAGCAAGCACTTGGCCAGCAGCCCTTGGTAAGTGGCGTTTGCATGAATGAGGAGGCCGACGGGGGGCCGAAAGGGAAGAGCACCACCGACAGATGTTTATATGCAGGCATGCACAGGAGGGCTTGGTTTTGAACCTATCCTCAACACCTGTGGAGAACACTCAGCCTCACTGGAACAAAGTGAGCTCTTTACTGTGGTTTGTTAGTTGGCAGTGGCAGCTCTTTCTGCAAGAGCATGACAAAGCATGCAAGTCACCCCAGCCGGAGTTCCCAACGCTGCAGGTGAGATCACCAAGACAGTAAATACTGCCAGGCATTCCTTCAGAGAACACAGTTCTCAGACAATGATGGCTGCTCTGGTGTGACTGGGAAAGGAGGGCTTCCAAATAAGCCAATCAGGAGGCAGTAGTGGTATGTGGGGTGTGTGTGTGTGTGTGTGTGTGTGTGTGTGTGTGTGTGTGTGTGTGTGTGCACACCTGCGTGCACTCTTTATCACAGTTGCACTAGCACACAGAAAACTAGCCTGATCCCGTGGGAATCGTGATGAACAACCGCCATCCTTAGCTAAGCTATTAATGCAGAAGACACCAGGAAGGAGGGGTTGTATCCCTCTTCCCCTTACGTTATTCCAGAATACTTCCTTGGCGGTGTTCACCTAGCTCCTCCCCATTATAAAGAATGGCTGGAGTGTGGGATGACTGAAAGTAACCCCTGACAGTTCACCATCTGGATCTTAAGCACTGCTCCAGTCTAGTCCGAGGTAGGAGGACAGTGCCACTCATGAACACTGGGGACAGGATGTCAGTGTCGTCACCGGCTCCTTGGAACGCTGTGCCATCTATCACGGGGAGCCCCATCTGTTCAGGTCAGGGGAAGGCGATTTGTTTGAAGAGGGAAGGAAGACTGGATAGCAATATCCCATAGTGTTTCCATCGGAGTATGAAGACTAATAGCCTTTCAAATGGAAGACACCTTTATATTCCAGTTGAGTTATGAACCTCCGCGCATGACCAGGCTGTGATTTAGTCTCTGCATTGCTCAAGCCTCCAGACCTATCCTTTGAGAATCCTGTTCTCTCAATGCATTTCCTGAATCTGGTCATTTTTTTTATGCCAGAAGATGGAGGAAGAAAGGGAGGGGGGAGGTTTGACTTATTTTACAGGGAAGTAGAATTTAAAGGGGAAAGGACAGGGAAATATCATGGCTTGAGATGAAAGAAGATAACACTTGCAGAAATTAGTCTATGTTCACCCCAGTCTGTGAAAAGGATGTCTTTGAAGATGGCTTTCCAAAATTAACTGAAGCCCCCTTTTGTCTTTAGTTTTATGAAAATCCACGACGATTTTCTTTATTGTGCCATATTGTATCACCACCATCGTTACCGTCTTCCTTGGTACTATATTAAAGTGTGTGTGTGCTATGCACATGTATGTGGAGGTCAGAGGTCAACCTCTGATGTCATTCTTCAAGCGATGCCTTGTTAGTTGAAACAATCTCTCTCTCACTGAACCTGAAACTCAGCAATTAGTTAAGGCTAGCCGGCCAGCCCTGTAGGGTTCTACCTATCTCCACCTTCCCGGTTTCGGGGTGACAAGTATGGGTCACCACACTCAGCTTTTTATTCAGGTTCTGGAGCTGGAAGTCAGGTCCTCATGCTTGTGTGGCAAGCATTTTATTGGCCAAGATGCCTCCCAGCCCCCTGGGAGTCATTACCACCCTGGGCTTCTGTGATCCCTGTATGACATATATGTGCTGTAGTTCTGGGGAACACTGCTTCATGATTTCATCCATATTTCCTCCTTTCTTCTAGGCCCCCCTTTATGTGGTGTCTGTTGGCTGGACTTTGAGATTCTCAGAATGATGCTCTAATTTTATTTTTGACCACTACTCTCCATCCTGGGAGGTTTCCACCAACATTAGTATCCGACATTTCTATTGAATAACTATGTGTTGTTAGCCTGATCCATTCGGTAAGCTTTATCTACATATTTTTGTATTTGTGTGTGTGTGTGTGTGTGTGTGTGTGTGTGTGTGCCTGCATGTGTTATGCATGCATATGCCATGGCACCAGTGTAGAAGTCAGCAAACGACTCGTAGGAGCTGGTTCTCCCTTTCCACCAAGTGAGTCTTGAGGATTGAACTCAGGTGGTCAGGCTTGACAGCAAGCATCTCACCCACTGAGCCAAATCCGCTAGCCTCTTATTGTTATAATTATTTCAATTTCCGGAACCCTTTTCCTGAACTTTATTCTTCTTTTTTATTATTTTGTTCTTGTTTGCTCTTAATGAAGTCATTAACCATAGTTTTGTTTTTACAATGTTCTTTCTGTTCTTCTCGTTGTTTTAGTTTATTCTAAGTCATTTTGGTTTTTGAAACTCTTTTATGGCCAAAATCATTAGCCACTGTTTATCCTGGATATAGATTCTTTTCTCTGGAAACCTCACTTTGCCACCAATAAAAACAACTGGATATCTTGTTTGAGGCCTTGCCCATCCACAGGCATCTTCTTCTTCACTCTCCTATACATCCACCCCCACGCTGGGCTGCAGCATGGAAGCCATTCGTAGGCACACTGTATCAAATCACCAAAGAAGTACACACATTCTTCTTCCTTCTTTCTCTTCCTCCTCCTCCTTCTTCTTTCTTCTCCTCCCCCTCCTCCTTTTTCTCCTTTTCCTCCTCCCTCCTCCTCTTCCTCCTCCTGTCCTCTGCTTATTAAGAATGCTACTAAGGCTTTAGGTAGAGGTCAACTAAAAAGGAACAATGCAGCAGAATTAGGGGGTTAAAAGGGTACACAAACTATAGCACCTTAGTAGTGTGCTCAAGGTCAAATTTACCTTTACTAGTCCCATCTGATGATGGTAATGTTTGTGACAGAACTTTTCCTGGGGAGTTGCAACATACACATCTACTGCTTACTCCTGATACGGAACCCATGACAAACCAAAGTATAGATACCACCGAAGTCCAACTTGGAGTACTAATGAGTTTTACTGGGGTTACTTACAGGAATATGGGGAGGGTTTCTTACAGGAGCAGAAATGACTCAGGACAGCTGCATCACCAAGGCTCACCCTCAGCATGGGTGACAGCTCACAAAGCTGGGAACCTGGAGCTCACTGAACAGCCTACAGGCAAGTCAGCAAGTTGGAGAGTGTCCCTTTCAAGTGATTCAGTTGGTCTAAACCTCTTCCAGGAAGCTTGGCTGGTTTTTGCTTCTTCTGGGAAGCTGGTCTGGTCTCAGAGTCTTCTTTTCAGCTTGGCTTTTCTGAGTCTTCCTTGCAGCTTGGCTCTGCTCTTCTGAGAGGGACTCTCAGCTTTTATTGCTTACTCTGGTAGGGAGGGGCCTAGTGCATCTGGTCAGCTTTAGGAACTTCCTGAAGCTCTTGTGTTGTTTAACTCCACCCACTACCCACTTAAGGAGCTTTATTGCAGGATGGAATGTTTCAATTTCCTAGGAAAGCATTACACAACAGGCAGAAAAGTCATTTAGTACAACCTACCCCCCTCCCACCTCCGGGTCAGTTTCCTTCTTTATGAAATTTCTTTACGCAGGAATAATACGCACCTAAAATCACCTGAAATCCCAGCACATGGAAGGCAGTGGCAGGAGCCTCAAGAGTTTACGAACATCCTCAGTGAATTTGAGATTGTCTTAGGTCACATGAGACTCTAACAAAAGAAAAAGAAAAAGAAAAAGGAAGGAGGAAAGGAATGAATGAATTTCTTTTTGGGATGAAATCATTTATTCTCTGTTGTATTTCTAGCATGTCTAAAACATACATAAATGCATGCTACTTCCTCAGAAACAATAAGATATAATGAAGGATTTGACCAAGATCTTTTTATTAAGGTATAAATTATGATATATAATATAGTTTGCTGTCATATGTTCCTGGCCCCTTCTCCCAAGGCAAGTCACAGAAACTCAAATTTTCTCTGCATATGGATGGTGAACTAGTTGTGCTTCTCATTACCATGACAAAAGACCTGACAAACGCAGTTTAAAGAAGGAAGGCTCAAAGGTTGGAAGTACAGTTCCTCATTGCTGGGTGGGTGACTGTAGCTGAGGTGGCAAGGGTGAGAGGCTGCGGATCACATCATGCCGGAAGTTAGGAAGTGGGGAGAGATGAACACTGGAGCTGAGCCTGCCTTTTCCCTTTCTTCTTTTAATTGAGTCCGGATTCTATCCCATGGAGTAGTACCATTTATATTTGGGGTAAGTTTTCCTTCCTCAGTTAAACTGCTCTGGAGGTACCCTCATGCCTACATGTGTGCCTCCTGGATGACTCTAAATCTAGTCAAGATGACAATGAAGATTTATCATCACAAATCTCCTTGCCAACATTTAAACCATGATGTGCCACCCCTTGTGGTCAAAGGCTCATGGACATTTCATAATACAATATGCATTTAGTTCATCTGTAAGAGCCCCTCAGGTTTCAACATCTCTAGCATTGCTCAAAAGCCATAAAGTCAGAAGTGTCTTCTGAGATTCAGGATACTCTCTCAACTGTGAGTCCCTATAAATGGAAAAATTAAGTTATATGCTTTCAATATATGATGGAAACATAGTCATTCAAAAGGGGAAAAAATGGCAGAACAGCAAGGAAAGATAGGATAGGATCAAGACCAAAATCTAGTAGAGCAAAGAGCAAATCATGCAACTTCATGTCTGGCATCTGGGACTAGTGGTGGCATCATCTGGACTCCACTCTCCAGCTCTGCTGCCTGTAGCACACATGACGTCTTTCTTGGGCCACCTCTATTCTGCGCCTACAGTTTTCATCAGCTGATGTCCCAAGGGCCTGCCATCCAATATCCTCATTTTTCCATTGCAATTTAGGCTTGATTTTTTACAGCTTCATGCAATAGCCTCTTAGGCAATCTGAACCTGCCATATATTGCCTGTCCTCAGTGAGTTTCCATAATCTTGGTGCAAGCTCTATGGCCCTATCTATAACTGTTGTATTTTTCACACTTGCAAAGCCAGTACCATGGGGATGACACTGCCAGGCTCTGCTGCCAGCTCAATATACAACATGGCCCCCTTCTGCCATATCTGTAGTGGCCCCTGTGTGCCTTGGTGACTGTGCCTGTGAAAACACTACTCTTTTGATCATTGTTTTGATGGTTGTTTTAAAGTCTTCAGTGGCAATCCCAGTACGGGCTGCCTCCTCTCACATGAATATTCATTTCACAAATCGGAGTCTTGGGTGGGGTGGTCTTGCCCTCGGTGCACCTTCCCTATTTCTTTTACAACTACAACTGCTTCCTCTGCACCCGCCTCGTCTACATCTTGAAACTCACTCATTCTCTTTTCCTTGCCAAACTGTACGTCTTTCCTACCTTTCTGCTCTTGCTCACCTCCAGGGACCTTCATAGGTTTGGCTCTCGGGAAGCTCTCTGACCCTTCTCCTCTTGGACTTCTTCAGGAACTTACACGATTGCATAGATAGGAGTGCTGATAGAAAGCTGGCAAGACCTACCTGTCCAGATTCTCTTAGGCCTCTCTGTGTAGCACACGCCTTTAATCCCAGCACTCAGGAGGCAGAGGCAGGAGGATCTCTGTGAGTTCGAGGCCAGCCTGGTCTACAGAGTGAGTTCCAGGACAGCCAGAGTTACAACAGAGAAACTCTTGTCTAGAAAAACAAAAAACAAAAGGGGTGGGGGTGGGGGAGGGGCTGGGCACCAGCGTTCACCACTGTCTGCTTCCTGACTGTGTGACCAGCCAGTTCAGAGTTTTCCTGCCATGTCTGCCCTCCCTACCCTGACAGACAATACCCTCTAAGTGGAAGCCAAAATAAACTTTTATTTTCTTAAATAAAAATAGCTAATACAAAAAAAAATTTTCCTCAGTCAAGGAGTGGGGCTGTTACTGTGATAAGCCGTGTGGGTCCTTGGCCTTTAAAACCGCTCTGCGGAGGAACATGGACGATTTGGGAGTCGTAAGCTAAAGAAGCCTCAAAAAGCGTAAGCAGAACTTAATGGCCCATTCTGGTGAGAACCAGAGAGAACCGGAGAATGCACGAGACACGCGGTGGGTGTCTGACTCATGAGTAAGGAGCAAAGACCACCAGGATCTGGGCTAGAGGCCGTCCCTGCTACATTCTGACAAAGGATTCCTCTGCACTCCGCCCATTTTCTGAAAAATCGGGTGAGGCCAGATTCAAAAGTACCATGTTGAGTTGCCTGGCCGAGGGGATTTAAAGACAGCACAGCATTCAGACTGTGGCCTGGTCACTACTCCCTGTTCCGATCCCTGAAGAAGAGCCCTGCGGTGGGTAGGCCTTGTTAGCGTCTTATCAGCACTCATATCTGTGCCTTAAAGTAGACTTCTGAAGAAGCCCAAGAGGAGAAGGGGAGAAGGGTCGGAGAGCTTCCAGGTAGCCAAACCTGTGGTGGGTCCCTGGAGGCCTGTGCACCGGAGAAGCGTGCAAGTGCCACATTACCCTCCCCCCCCCAGTCACCATCGTGCCCATCTCTTCACCCGTATCCTTTGCCAGGTCCTTTACAACAAAGCAGTAAGTTTAGGCAGCCATACTTGGTGGCTCACACCTCTACTCTCAATACCATGGAGGCAGAAATAAGGAGAGCAGCCATTCCAAAGTCAGCCTGGGCTATAATGTGATATGCGGTCTCAACACACACACACGCACACACACACACACACACGCACACACACACACACACACACACACACACGCGCACACGCACACACACACACATACACACACCAAAGACTACCCCAATGGGCGTCAATATTTCAGACAAATCAGTCAATCCTAAAGGGGTGACTGTGGGAACCTCAATTAGAGCTGGCTGGTCAAAAACACAGGTAAAACCCACCTGGGACTTGGGCTTGACATTTGACTGTAGGGACAGTCTTGAAGACTGGACCCTCAGCTTGTGGAAACCGATTCTTCTTCCTCTAGATGAATGGCGTCAGGATGAAAGTTAAAGGACACCCATGCTGTCGGCTGCGGAGGTGATTGTCTACCTGCTGGTGGGGAGAAACCTTCTTCTTCTTGGGGAGATGCCCGTTTATATCGTTTACTCCTTAGATGGGTTTCCTCTTCATCAACAACCATAGGATGGTTTCTTCCTACCCAGAGGCCCCTTGGGATAATTAAGGATGAACAGTTTCAATCGGCTTTGCTCAAGTGCTTGGATTAGAGAGATCTTCTGATTTTCTTTGTGTGCTTTTCCTTGGGCATGTCTCTCCTTGTCTGTTCCTGCTCCTGAACACTAAGATTTAGAGGGCTGATACGGAAATAACAGCTCAGAACGGAGGTGACAAATTAATTTTAGCTTGCCTATCACTCCTGTCACTCCCAATAGTTTTTTTGTAGTTACTTCAAGAGCTGTTTTTCCCCCCAGTTACATTTATTTGAGTGTGGGTGTGGGTGTGTGCATGCCACAGCTTGTATGTGGAGTTCAAAGGACAACTTGTGGAAGCTGGTTCTCTCCTTCCACCATGTGGAGTCTTGGAGAATTGAACTCAGGTCGTCAGGCTTGGCAGCAGGCACTGTTACCCACTAGTGCCATCTCCCTAGTCCTCAAGAGCTATTTCGAGAAAGATTTATCGAGGCTCAGTCTCCAAACGCAGGTAATACATCCAGTTCGCAATGCATTCTGCTATGGCCACTATCCAGGGCCTAAGACTCAGAATTGTTTGCAGAGGGTTTCTTTATTAGACATTACTTTGAGGGAAAAAAAAAAATGTAAGGAAATGAACGAAGAAGGGTAAGACACTGCAGTAGCCACAAATGTCTCCTGAGACTCTGGAACGTCGTCGGTTTCTCAAAAGAAATAAAAGTGCCGGGCTGTAGCTCTGGGACTTGCCCTTGCTCTCATTAACATTGGCTGTGCAGAGCTGTACCCTTGGGAAGGGAAGCTGTCATTTATACTAATTCCCTCACCCTCCACCGTTTTTCTTAAATGACTTAAGAACTCCTAGACCTGACCACTTGAACAGGTTTTCCTTGTTTGGATCCCTTTCTGGTGAACAGGAGTTTCTTTTTGTCTTACCCAAGTGCAGAGAGAAATGAATGCACCCATTCTACCTGTTTACTTCCCTTCATATTTAAGTTGAAAAGCCCAGCGCCCCTAGTGGTAAAGGCACTAACCTCTCCTCCATTTAATGTAAGTACTCACTATAGTACTCACTATCCCATAAACCTCTCTGTTTTCCCAGAAATCCTTGTTGCCGCATAACATTTAACGAGCCAATCCAGTGCCTGGGTTCTGACCAATCAGAGAGATTCCCTGCTCCCTTTAAATAGTCTTGCCAGAAGCTTCTCGGGGTCAGCCCTCTTATTCTGACTTATAGGGTAAGTGAGAGTTCACCCCAGCGTGTTGGATAATAAAGCCTCATGCAATTGCATCGATCTGGAATCACTTGCCTTCCTTGGAGGTCGCCCCTCGCCCTGAGACCCCGGGCGGGCACTAGCCCCGCTGGTCCTTTCAAAGTCAAGAAGAAATTGTTCTCTTATGATTAAAAAAAGTAAATAAATGAGCCAGATTTGCCTACAAATCTCAGCCATCAGGAGGCTGAGGCAGAAGGATTGCCAAGAGTTCGAGGCCAGCTTGAGTAGTGAATCTTCTAAGATCATGGAAGATAGAGAAATGATTGTTCCCCAGGTTTTTGGTAAGGGTCTCACCCGTTCTGTGAGACCCTGTCTCAAAAAACACAGTGCAACAAACTAAATATTGACTACAGTCCTAAATATGAAAGCTAAAACTCTAAAACTCCAAAGATTCTAGGAGGAAACAACAACAAAACCAAACAGAAAAACCAGACCAAACCGGAATCTAGAGTTGGAAGCATTTCTCAGACAACTTATAAGAAGCATAGAAGACTCTACTGGAAACCGTACTTGATCAAAATGAATAGCCTCTGCCCATCCGAGGACACAATGAAAAACAAAAAGATGTAAGATTAAAACACACATCGTTTGCTAAGTCATGATGTTTGGCCAACAGTAGGTCACATGCACAACAGTGATCCTGTGAGATTGCAATGGAGCTGGAAATTTCTACCACCTAGGGGTTTCGTGCCTGTTACCACAGCGAAGCCCAGTAAGTTACTCACACATTGATGATGATGGTGTCAACAGTTATATCACATGCAATAATGCTCAGCATATAACATTTGGTAATGGTAAACAGCTACGTAGCTGGGCTATGGGTTCCCTATGCTTTTTATCAGTATTTGGGTGGACTCCCTCTGAGTATAAAAAGAGAAGTTTAGATCTTTGTTTGCTTGAGACTTATTTATTTTTATTTTATGCGTACATGTGTATGCCTGCATGTGTGTGTATACATATCATGTGTGTGCCTGGTGCCCACAGAGGCCAGAAGTGAGTGTTGGGTCCCATGGAACTGGAGCTACAGATGGCTCGGAGCCACCATGTGGGTGTTGGGAAGCAAACTCTGGGTAGCAAGTGCTCTTAACTGCTGAGCTGTCTCCCCAGCCCCAAGTTTTATGTGTCATGTGCCAGCTATATGTCTAGTGTTACCTCACCTCCCGATTGCATAAACAGGACGTCAAGTTGTTGTCCTGTACATCTACTGTGAGCCAATGATTAACCTTTTCTCCTTAAGAATGTGATATATATATATATATATATATATATATATATATGTATATGTATTTTTTTTTTTTAAGTACCAACTTTTCATTGAATGTACAATCCTTGCTCTGCCCATGACAACTGGTGTAGCTTTTAGAGAGCCTTGTAAGTTGTAGAGGCTTTAATTTCTAACATGTAAAGCAAGGTTAGGCTATATCAGACCCATGTGGAAAACAGATGGTGTTGACCTATGAAATCAATTCCCGGCTGAGCCAGGACAAGGCTCCAGGCAGCACCTCCAACAACAGACTTGGCTGGGCAGAAATCCATCCGTGTTCTTGCTCTGCGTCTCCTAATCTCCTGGGTTATTCCCAGCTTTGTGAGCACGATTACAAGTGACACCGTCACATTCTTCAGATGGAAATTGGGATTAGAAACTCTGACTAAAGAAAGATCTATGTGTGCTGCTACAGATACAGGCTTATTCCCACATTTGGGGGTTTGATTCTATAACAATAGACTCCACAAAGTCAGAGTGTCAATCAGCGCTGAGTGACGACAATGGCTGCGGATTCCCGTAACGAAGACGGTGCTGCTGGGTATGGTGGCTCACACCCGGAACTCCAGCACGTGGGAGTCGATGCAAGATGATCGTTGAGACCAGCCTTGGTTACACATAGTGAGCGGAGGGCCAGCCCGAGGTATAGGTGGACACTGCCTCAAAAGCCAATCCTCAAATATCTGATAAGAAGCAGCTTTAAGGAGGAAGGTTCTCTTTTGTCTTTTAAGAAGGGATACAACCCATTGAGGTCAGAAAAAGAGCAGTGGCAGGAGTATGAGGCAGCTGGTCACATCGTGCCCTCCCCCACCCCCATTCACTTTCTTCAACAAGGCTCCACCTCCGAAAGTTCCACAGCCTTCAAAAACAATGCTACCCGCCAGGGACCACCTGTTCAACAGGTAACCAACGGTAGACACTCAAACTACAATGGGACCGGTGAGAGGAAGAAACAAAGGAGGAAGTAAAGACAGCAAAGTACAGAGATACGCATGTATGAAGATGTCGTAACAAAACCCATTGTTTTGTTTACAAATCAGCTCCAGGCAGGTGGTGCATGCCAGTAATCCCAGTACTCAGAGCAGAGACACACAGAGGCAGGAGGACTGTTACAAGTTTGAAGCCAGCTCAAATCTATATAGTGAGTTCCAGGCCAGCTAGGTCTACATAGCGAAACTCTGTCTCAGTAATAGTAACAATGATGATAATGGTAATAAAATATGTGTTATGGTAGTTGACATGTTTTTGAATGATTTCTCTTTTTTATATTTATTAATTATTTATTTATTTATTTATATGTGTGTGTGTGCTTGTGGAACCTGCCGACTTCTTCCGTCCTCTGGGTCCTGGTGGTTGAACTCAGGTTGGCAGCAGATGCTTCATCCACTGAGCCATCCTCCTGGCCCATCTCTCTAGCCTTATGTGAGATGTGACCGCCGTCCCTAACCCTGGTGACACTAGCCCAGTCACTGAGTGCTCAGACCTGAGTAATAATTTACACAAGTCCCCCATGATGGCTAAAGAAACTTAATTTGAAGCCTTGCATAGCCCCTAAGGGCCGTTGACCTTGCTCTGGAATGACGGGGGAATCCTAGTGGCCTGTGGATGAGAAACGCTAATGGGTTGTGAGACACTAACAGCTGCCTTTGCGTCTGTAAAACTTGCCTATTGCTATGGGAAGAGGGATGGAATGGTCTTTTTATTAATATATAGCAGGAAGGAAAAGACAACTGAGGGAAGGAAAGCAATTTTCTTGCCCTGCTGTGAATTCCATGGAAAACTCTAATACGCATCCTTCTGAAGTCCGTCTTTAACCCCTCTAAATCCCCTCCCCCCACTTCTACACAGTATGCTGTATTGGCTCTAAGGCTGCCTTCCTTCTGCTGGCAGTAAGAATAAATTCACTGAATCTAAATCTGAATTGGGTCTAAGTCTTCGGTTTTTTTTCCCCCAGTAGATTCAAATGCCACAAGGAGAGCAAAGAGGGCACGCACGTGCCTTCTCTTTTCCTCTTTCTCCCTTCTGCTCCCGTTTGAAATGGATGCAGGAGAAATCCACGCTCACGCCAGTACAGACGAAGTGAAGGAGGGAGCCTTCGATTCTATTCACCACTCGCACAGTCACTGGGAAGCAGTGTTGTCACAGAGGACCTGAAACGGGAGACACCACAGGAGCTCCGGGTTCTGATTCCAAATGAGAGAAAGAGTGGCGCAGGGAAGCATCAGGAGGTGGGGCTCGAGGCGGGAAGACCGTCCTTGCCTCACCGGCCTTGTTCTGCCACTCCAGACTCCAGGTTTACAGCATAGGTGTCCTGACAGCTAGATAAGCACAGTAGTTTTCTGGAAGGGTGGGGATTCAAGACACTTCCTGTTCGGGTTATAATTTAACATCTCAAGTGTTTTCTGGCTAGAGATGTAGCCGAATAAAGCAAGCATAATTCAACATGTCACGGAGTGGAGGAAAGATTATGCAAGCTTGGATACTTTGGATGCTAAAAGAACCAATAAAACTGTCTTGAGAAAGGTAGGGTTTAGGCCAAGGTGGGTGGTACATGCCAGTAATCTCAGCACTTGGTAGATGGAGATGAAGGAAAAGGAGTTCAAGACCAGCCACAGCTATGTAGTGAGTTCAAGGACATCCTGGACTGCATGAGACCCTGTTTCAACAAAACAAAATAACACCGCGGGAGTGCATGCACACGTGCGCATACATACACACACACACACACCACATACATACACAAAAGTAGGAGCTATTGTAATGTTATCTTGGTGCTAGTCTAGAATTGGCTCCAGGGGCCTACTGCTCTTTGCAGGGACAAGGCGCCTTTCTCTTTTTGCAGCTCTCCTCTCTCTGTTGAGTGTTTTCTTATGATTATCCATAGTTTTCCCTCCTCTTGATCTGTGGTCTGAATCACATGGGCACAGTCCTACCTTGGGCACCAGTCTTCACTATGGCTATTCCTCCTCCTCCTCCTCCTCCTCCTCCTCCTCCTCCTCCTCTTCCTCCTCTTCCTCCTCTTCCTACCTCCATACTACTACCTGATTGTTTTCTTCTAACTTTGCAGCTCAAATTACCAACAGAGGAAATGTCTGGCCATGCTCAGATTCTGTAAGTCATGTCCAACCCCTGCCGAGTCCGCATCTGTTCAGGTAGACTGATCCTGTCCTGTTCTGTATTACTGACTGTCCTTATTGCTATGAGCAAGCACTTAACAAGCAATTTAAGGAAGAAAGGAGCATTTACTTGGCTCAGTTTGAAGCAGAGGGGTGAGAGGGTTCTTGGCTTGCAGTAGTGCAGTAACTAATACAGAACTTAGGACCAGGGCTGTTGCTGTGAAGAAATTGACCATATTGTGTTTTCAAGGAAGTGGAAGACTTTGGAACTCCGGGCTAGGAAAGCCAGGAAATGCTGTAAGCGGAGCTTAATGGGTGGTTCTAGTAGGATCCTGGGAGACAAGTGCTGAGTGCAGTGTGTACAGTGGGCCCAGCCCATGAAGTTTCAAAGGGAAACAAGGGCACTTCAGCAACTGGGCTAGACGCCATTCGTGCAGTATTTTGGTAAAAACTCTGGTTGCCTTCTTCCCATGTTCTGAGACCTTGCCTGAGGCTGAATTTAAAAGTAATGGACTAATTTTTTTGCTTGAGGAAATTTCAAGACAGCGTAATATTGACAGACCGTGATGATGGGACAATCACAGGCACATGCTCCCAAAACCAACTTCCATCAAAGACATTTAAAGGAACTTCCTAACATTGTGTCATTTTGCCCCTTCCATACTAACTAGTATGCATCTCAAAAAAAGCCCAGCGCCCCTAGCGGTAAAGGCACTAACCTCTCTGTTTAATGGCGAGTACTAACTTTCCCAGAAATCCTTGTTGCCAAGTAACATTTAACAAGCCAATCCAGTGCCTGGATTCTGACCAATCAGAGAGATCCCCTGCTCCCTTTAAAAACCCTTGCAGGAAGCTTCTCGGGTTGGCCGTCTTTTGTGGAGGTGCCAGACCCCGGTTTGCTCTGCAGAATAAAGGCTCCTTGCTTTTGCATCAGAACAGGTGGTCCCCTGGTGGTACTTGAGGTGTGTGTGTGTGGGGGGGGGTGATTTCGAAAACTGGGCACAACATATGCCCATTTGAAAATTTAATTGCAATGCTGTTATTGATAATAATTAATTTAATTAGTTTTTGCTATAAAATGCCTTTTTACTGCTTTAGTTTACACTTGTTTCAGGACTCACTCCTTCTTGAGTTACCCTCCATTGTCTTTCTAGGAAAGAATTACCTGGCTTTAAACACTTGGTCTCAGGCACGGGCACCTGGGCGTGTACACCGCAAGTGCCCCTGTGCTCTCCTCTCCTCAGCAGAGAACAGTTCCTGGAGTTCGTTCTCCAGTTAAGAAGAAAGGTGTCTTCGCCCTTACAGCATTAGCTACTGTCTAGGATTGGTATTCCGAAGCCCCGCTTGAGAGGCATTTCAGCAAGGTGAGCCAATAAAGCTACGGAACAGAAAAACAAGCTAGGTTTAACTCGTTTCTCTTCTAAATCTAGAAGACTTTAGTTTCGAAAATAAAGTATTTTTAAGGCTTCCATTTTTAAAAGATTTATTTTAAAAGTGCGTGTGGGGGTAGGGGTGGGGCGGGTGGGGGGTCCCTATGGGACCAGAGAACAACTTGTGGGAGTTAGTTCTCTCCCTTTCATCACGAGAGTTCCGGGCATTGGGCTCAAGTTGTTCGGTTTATCCTTTGAGGTTTATCCACCTTTATCCATTGAGCCATCTTGTCATCCCGGGAGAGACATTTTCTTGAGTAGTATAGCCAAAGAAAGGTGTCCCTGCTCCTGTAAATACACCCTAATTAAATCCACTGGGTTACACATACAAAAGGAAGGAAAGAAGAAGGTAGAGGAGGAAGTGAGAAGGTCAGAAGAGGATACTGGGTAGCAAATGTGGTCAAATGCATTATTTACAAATGGGAAATGTCCTAAGTTCATTTATTATGTATAATTAATGTCTGCTAATATAACACGAAAAAACCCAGAGTTTGGTAAGTTGGCTTTTATATGATTTAGACATTTATCTTTTCTATGAGAAATTTCTCCACCTCTTTAAAAGAGTTAAATTAAGTTTTGTGTTCTGAATAATGGCATTTGGCAGGCCTCTAGATGAACTCTCTGGTACCCATGGACCATATCTCGGTGTTTACGGTGACGGAGGTTGTGTTAGTCTGTCTGCAACTGTGATAAATGCAGGAGAGAAACAGGCTGAAGGAGGATGTGTTTATGTTGACCCATAATTTCAGTTTCTAACCCACGACCACTGACTCACGTTTCTGAGTTTCCATATCAAGGAGAACTTCATGGTGTCAGGAGGGTGTGGGGGAGGCGGTTCTCTATCTCATGATAGGGAGGAAAGGAGAGAGAGAGAGAGAGAGAGAGAGAGAGAGAGGGAGAGAGAGAGAGGGAGAGAATATCCTTGTAGCCTTCCTCCTTTTTCTCCTTTTATTCTATCTTAGCCCCTAGCCTATAAAATAGTGCTGCCCATATTCAAGGCAGGTTTTCCTTCTTCTGCTAATCTTCCCCAGAAATACACACACACATACACACACATGTACACACATGTACACACATGTACACACACATGCACACACACATATACCATGCACACACACACACACATACACACACATGCACACACACATACACATGCACACACACATACACACCATGCACACACACACACACACACACACACACACATCCTCACACACAGAGAAACATGCTTTAATAATCTTTTAGTCATCTCTCAGTCCAGCTAAGTTGGTAACCATGATTATCCATCAGAGATGTACTTTTTTAGACTTTCCTTGTATTTCCAAAATTACTTTTCTCAGAGATTCATGTGGAATCTCTGGCTCCCTTGTAAGAGGCATTAAGAGCAACCATCCTTAGAAGAGAGGGAATGTCAACCATGTCAGCGATGAGATATGAAGGATGCAGAGCAGAACCAACACCTGGGAAATATACAGATACTCTGACTTGTGGTAGGATTTTATCCTGATGAACCCGTCACAAATTGTACATCAAAATATATGTAACACATTTAACATATAAACTATCATAGTCTGTAAACTGGAAGTGGTGGCACATGCCTTTAATCCCAGCATTCAGGAGGCAGAAGCAGGCGGATCTCTGTGAGTTCAAGGCTAGCCAGCTCTACATAGTAAGTAGCACATCTAGCACTATAGAGAGAGACCTGTCTCAAACAAAACCAAAATCAAATATATATGTGTATACATATTTGTGGGGGGGGAGTACTCTAAATATTATATATATATCATGGTCTGCCTTAACATACTGTTACCTTCTACAATACTGAAAGCAAAAAATAGAATTGGTTTATGAATATGAGATAGAGAAGGGGATCTGTGGTAGTTTGAATAAAAATGGTCCCCATAGGCCCATGGGGAGTGGCAGTACTAGGAAGTATAGCCTTGTTGGAGTAGGTATGACTTTGTTGGAGGAAGTACATCATTGGAGGTGGGCTTTGAGGTTCCAGATGCTCAAGCCAGGCCCAGTGTCTCTCTCTCTTTCTCTTTCTGCTGCTTGCCAGGCATGCAGATGTAGAATTATCAGCTACCTCGCCAGCACCATGTCTGCCTGTGTGCCAGCATGCTTCCCACCATGACAACAATGGACTAAACCTCTGAACTGTAAGCCAGCCCCAATTAAATGCCTTCCTTTGTAAGAGTTGCTGTGGTCATGGTGTCTCTTCACAGCAATAGAAGCCCTAACTAATACAGAGTCCTTTGTAGATGTAGTGGGGATGTGAAGATATAAAATAGATTGTGTGGCTCTCTGGGAGCTATGGTCGCTGCTGTTGTCAGGCATCATGAGAAAGGATCAGACCATGGATATCTGCAATGACATCAACACTCGAAATCTTAATGCAGTTTACTGGTGACTCGTATCAACATTACACCATCATAATAATATAAAAATTACAAGTGGACTACTACAAATTAGTGATTCTTTGTAGTCTCCATCTTTCTAGGCTGTTATCTTAGGGATATCTGCATTCAGAAATACCCTCTGTCAAAATTTAATACTCCTTAAAAAAAAGTCATACCTCTGCATGTTCTGAGAACTCAGAGATAAAGTCATGGGTGTCAAGATTTTGGTGACCAATCGAAAGCTAAGACACGCTGGCTCCTAGTACTCAGAGGGGACTGAAGAGCTGGTGCATCAGCTTTGACGGCAGAAAGACTGCCCAAGTGGCAGGGAAGTATGAGACACTGACGATGAGCCCTCATATCATATTGGGGGACATATATTATATATATATATAATATATCATTGGGGGTCTCCACAACCCCCAAATCCCACACATCTGTGCTCCCTGGAACCAGGGCTGACTGGGTTCCCAGAGCAATTGCTGAATGTCAACTTCCTCTCTCTGAACCCAGTGGGACCTCCTTGTCTGAGATTAGCCATACCTTGGGAATCGGCCCATTGCTCCTTCTCCCTGTTTTCACTCCTGTGAACTCCATGACAGCCCTTGCAGCAAACAACCACATCTTGCCTCTGTAGGCTTTGAAACTCTCAGTTTATGCAGCCTGTTTGTTTGTGTTTGAATGAATCCCTTGACAGAGTCTAGAAACCCAGGATGAGTTTCTTTGTCTGATAGTATTTTCTTCTCTCAGCACAAGGAAGGAGAAGGAAGAATGTAGCCAATAGGTAGGACACTTATAACGTGAAGAGTTGGGAATTAAGCATGATGCTGTTTGAGTTCTCCAGCCTCCTTCTTTGGTAGTATACCATCTTACTTTTCTTAGCTTCCTGTGAAAGGGAAAGGAGAACATCAGCGGGTGGTTTCAGCTCTGACACATGAAATGCTTGGGAACCATCCCCCTGTCTTTAAAAGAAGAAAAAAAGATGAACACATTGAAAATAATCATGTTTGAAAGGCCCATGAAAAATGAAGTCCTAAGAGAAAGGTCAAAGTTTAGAAATCTGTAGACAGAGGGGCTTACCTGAGCAGGACCTTCTAGAGCCACACACAGGAAGGGAGACAAGCAGGAGGCGAGGATCAAGCTAGAGACACTTCTGAGTTCTCCTCTAGAGTGTTCTCACATCTGTGGATTTTGTTTTCCAGGAACTTCACAGTCTCTCAAGATAAACACCTAATAAAAGTCCCTAATATTCTGGTAGCAGGAATGAGAAAGTAATTATCATGATGTGGAGATAAGACACTAGAATGTGTGAGACATAGCTTTCTGAATGTGTGAAAAGCTGCAGCTTTCTGGAACACAAGAGCTAGCTTGATGTAACTGTAATTATGGTAACTGTTAATATCTGCTTCCTGAGATAGCCTATACCTATTAGTAACTGACTCTTGGCTAAAGCAGTTGATGTTTAAAACACCCTGGCCCCTAGAATCTTCATGTTAAAAGCATTTGCTTATCATAATGCAAATGAAGGGACTTTTGTGGCTCTCTCCCACAGCTTCCAGCAATGGAGTTTGAGGAACATCTCTCTTTGCGCCTTGACTTACCACGTTGCTGGTACCAAAGTCGACTGGCTGGAGTTTGGGGGTTGCTGAGCTATAGAATTTTGTTAATTATACAAATGAGGCCTTTGTGTCAATGGGGCAGTGCATTTCTTTAATAGCATCCCTGCACAGAACAGGGAGGGTACTCAGGCTGCAGCCTGCTGCCATAGCCATCCAGGCTTGCATCATGGAGAAGTCCTCTTTTGTTCTTTATCGAACCCACACATGATAAAATTATTTCTACATCCTGATTTAAAAATTATGCAAAAAAGTTACAAGAAATGCTTTAAAGGCACGATCTGAAAAGAGAAACACCAGATATGATACAGATTGTGGAATTACGTGATAAAGCATGTAAAATAACTACGCTTAATATGTCAATGATGCTATAAAAAGGTTAGCAGCATGTAAAATAGATGAATAAGTTGAAAAACAGAAAATCTAAGTAAAAATATGAAGGAAACAATGGCAATCGAAACCACTTACAAATACAAACAAAGCACTTGGTAGACTTATCTCTAGACTAGACATGGCCAGAGGAAGGATCAGTGGACTAGAAGATACATCCTGGAAAGTTTCTTGAACTGAAATGTAAAGAGAAAAGAAGTGAAAACAAAACCAACAGGACACAGTGTGTAGTAACTGTGGAGACGCTGCAGACAATGTAACAGTCATGTACCTGGAATAGCAGGCAAACAAACAATTGAAGTAATGATGGCCATAATGAGGGACACCAAGTCTGTGATTCAAGAGGCTTAGAGAAACACACACATTACACACACACACACACACACACACACACACACACACACACTAATGTAAAATAAATAATCTAAAAAGCTATATCAGTCTAACACTACCCAAAAATAAGCTGGAGTGTTTATATTTTATTTCAGACAAAGTATACTTGAGAACCAGGAGAATTATTATGTAGAGAATTATGTATGTATTACATAGCGATCCAAAAGTCATTTAGGGGCTGGAGAGATGGCTCAGTGGTTAAGAGAGCTTACTACTCTATGAAAGGACCAGAGTTCATACCCCAGCATCCACATCATGCAGCTCACGAATGCTCCATGGGCTCCCACACCCTGGCCTGGCCTCTATGATCACCTGCACTATGGGACTGTCCTGGAGCTGAGGTGAGGTAGAAGGCTGCCTAGCACCCCAGAACTGTCATTCTGAGAGTTGCAGGAGTTCAGCCTCTCCTCTACAGCTCTGACAGGCCATGAGCTAAGCTGCCTGCTCTTGCAGCAAGACATGGCCCTTTCGAAAGCATGGGATCTGGAAGAATTGTTTATCTGGAGCTGTAGCTCTTCTCCCTGTGTAACCATATAAGGTCTCTCTCCTGGTCCCCCGAAAAATGCCTAGGTCCAGGCTGCGACACCCCCAATAGGGGTGTCCTAACCAATGAACTTCCAATGACGCTCCTGGATACCAGAAACCTTTTTACTATATTTCACTATATATGTGACCCCATTTCCCGCAATAAAGTTAAGCCCTCTGCCGCGCTCCTGGAAAATCTGTACATTTCCACCGGCTCACAGATTCTCTGATCTGAGACCACATGGATCCGCCATAATCACACACCACCACACACCGCACGGCTTCCTCGAGGGGATGGGAAGTTGCAGTGGGATTTCCATTACAGCACTGCACAATGAGTGCACATACACACACTCAGACACACACACAGAAATCACGTACTTTTCAAAGTCACTTATTTAAGGTATAACAGTAATCGTCATGTATTTCCTCACAATAGAACATAATCCTATGTGAAGAACAGCCTCACCCCCCCACCACCGCACAGAACTGCGAGGAGAAACCCACTCAGCACCCCTCAACAGTAATTAACACACAGAGCCTAGAGAAATCAAGTAAATGCCACGGAACGGAACAACACCACCAGTCTACCAGACCCCATTAACAGTCGCAAAATGCTGTTAGCCTTCCTTTGAATAAAACTGGAAATATGAAAATACACACGTCGGACGCCAGCAACTGTAGGTTGGATTATTCTTTATACAAAAGAACTGTCTGAAATACTGGATTTTATCTATTCCTTATTTCGTGTAAGACTTTCTGCAGATATCCCTTGAACATTTACATTTTATAGTTTACCTTATTAAAAACTGAGTTAGAACACGGATCATCATAACTCCCTACTACATACATGGGATACAAACACTATAATGCTAACAAGAGCCATTCTTGGTGAGATCAGTGAATGGCCCCCTACGAATCTTTCCCCAGTGCCTCTGTCTTGTTTGTACTCACCCTCCACCCCAACCCTACCCCCACCCCCCAGGCCAGTCCAAAGGCTAGACCTCAGAAGTTGCTCTTCCAAACGCCGTCTTTCTGCTCAGCCAGATGGCTCTTGTCTGTTCCTTGAGGTTGTCAAGCTCAAGGACATTTTCCAGAGTCTCTCGAGTGAACCAGGGACCCCTAGAGCACCTTGAGGTTCTCGCATCAATTGGTGGAGGTGATCAATACCATTAAATACATCAAAGTGAAGACAAATGCTCAACTCCAAGCAGAGGTTGCTTGACCGGTGTTGGCTCTGTTACGGAATACACGATCCTGCGGCAGGGGTCCAGGGAGCTGCTGCAGACCAAGCCTCTATCTCCCGTCCTCTCTTCCTTTCTTTTTTGTTTACTTGCTCCTTTCCTTAATTTGTTTTTGGTTTTGTTTTTGTTCTTTGTTTTAACTCGGGTTCTTACTTTGTAGCTCAGGCCGTCTCTGAACTTGTGATCCTCCTGCTTCAGCCTCCCGAGTGCTGGCATTAGAGTCTGGAACTCTACTCCATACAGGAGCCAATCTCTTTATTGCCTCCGTCCTATCTCCCTGGAGAGGCTCCAGTTAGACAGTCTGGGCTCTCTGTCTTGGGAAAACTCATCTGGAACTCTACGCGACACCATCGCTTACTCTTCTAGTCTTCGTTTAGCCCGTACGGGAGATCATCGCTGTCAAGACTAGATGAATCAACTTCATCAGTCTATCACACGCGTTCCCCATAGTTTCCGTAAGATTATTTCCTGTGTCTTGAATTTTACAAATTCAGTTTTGATTTCATTCGATTATCGTTTCTTCCACACTTTTCAAATCTTTGGCCGAACACGATATACAGGAATAATCTACTAACCTACCTTCCCATGTGTTTTTATAATTCCATAGTCACCGATACAAAGCAGAATCCTCCTTGGTACAGATGTATGAGTCAAAAGGTCTGGGCTTGAGTCCTGTGTATGCCTGTGTGGCCTAGGGCCAGCCATCTGTTCTCTCCGAGGCTCAACGCCTCTGTAAAACAGGACTGATTTCTGCTTTATTGATCGCAGCGTTTGTATATAGGTGGGTCCCATGCAAACATCTTCTACACTCTAAAGAGAAACACAGAGAGAAGTTGTTATTAAAAGATTGTAACGGACTCAGTGTTTGCTTCTGTGTATAATCCAAATGCCATGGAAATAGTAACTAGGGGCAGGATCTGGCTTGGGGCTCTTAACTACAGCAATTTAAAAAAAGAAAAAAAAGATCAGAAGAAAAAAAAAAATCAAAGACCTCTTATTCAACCCAGACAACTTTCAAAGAAGACTCGGCACTTGCCAAGGACATACTTGGGAACTCAGTGAGGCTGAGTTCAGAGGACTCTGGGAAGCGTTGTGAGGCTGACCTCCCTCCTTCACCCCGAACTGCCCTGCTTGGAATTCCTTATCTAATCAACTGGAGACTGGAATCCTAACGGCCAAACTGTAAAAATGGGGTGCTCGGTAGTGTGGATCCTTACAGAGGCCAAAACCAATATTCTGGCCAAGCTGCAGTCACTCCTGTGAGGAACTCGATGCCACTTTTTGTTTTGTTTTGTTTTTCTGTTTTTCGAGACAGGGTTTCTCTGTGCAGCCCCGGCTGATGTGGAACTCTCTGTAGACCAGGCTGGCCTTGAACTCACAGAGAACTGCTTGCCTCTGCCTCCCGAGTCTTGGGATCAAAGGCGTGTGTGCGCCACCACTGCCTGCCTGGATGCCATTTTCACTTTCAAGGGGACAAGGGAAAGGCCTTCTCCTGAGGTCATTCATGTTCTATGGTTAAGGCTGGTCACTAAGATTAGCGAAGTTCATGTTCAACCTTCCTGACACAAACGGGCAAATGACAGAGTTTAAGCAGGAGTGGGGGGAGGGGTGGGCTGGGAAGAGGTGCTCAGCAGGTAAAGGTGCTTGCAGCTAAGCCCTAGGAACCCGAGCTGACACCTCCCCCCCACAAGACCCACCCAGTCGAAAGAGGGAACAGACTCTCTCTGGGAACTGTTCTCTGACCTACGCACACTCGTGCATACACATATGCGCACATACTCATACAGATAAGAACATTTAAAAAATGTGAAATAACTTTTAAAAAGCATGCATTGGAGACGGAAGGGGTTGAGTCACTCCTTACGTCTACCAGCTTGGACTCCCACATGTTATGGCTTGTTCTAAAAAAGGTGTGTGGGAGAGCCCAGTGGAAGTGTGCTGGGCGTGTGGACTGAAGGGAGTTGAAGGGAGAAGCCCGGAAGGGAATCGGCGGGTACTAACTGCTTGACTGAAAAACAAGATGGAGGTCTTTCTAATGAGACTTCCCCAGCAACCACACGCCATTAGACACGCTCAGACTGTAACTTACTTGTGTTTCTGCTTGACTCAAGGACTGCTTCTTGGGTCTGTGGGAAGGCAGTTAACAAACGATGAAAGACTAATTCTCCTCCTCCTCCTCCTCCTCCTCCTCCCCCTCCCCCCCCCCTCCCCCTCCTCCTCCTCCCCCTCCTCCTCCTCCTCCTCCCCCTCCTCCCCCTCCTCCTCCTCCTCCTTCCCCTCCTCCCCCTCCTCCTCCTTCCCCTCCTCCTCCTCCTCCTCCTCCTCCTCCTCCTCCCCTTCACCCCTCCTTCCCCCTTCTGGCACTGGCATGCCATATTCTACATACAGATCATAGCATTCTAAGCATGATAGGAATGCATATGATTTGAACTCATTATGGGGTGCTGGTATGTGAGAGGTAGATCTATCCTAAAATCGTCCCCAAAGAAAGTTGTCTGAATAAACTAATACCAAAGATCTCTATGCTGTTAGCACAACTGCATGAAGGCTCAGTTCTTTGAGAAAAGGCTCCCTTGAGAATTCCTGAACCTCGGTGGTCTTGATGGACAGTGAAGGCATCACATGTGAAATCTCTTCAATAAACGTTTATTGACTTAAAAACAAATGAGAAACACAATGAAGAAAGTCTCAAGCCTGTTAACATTGCTACTATAAAATCAAACAAAGAAAACCCCCAAAATAACAAATCCTGGGAAGAGATGGAGAAACTGTGACACTTGTGGCCTATTAGAAGGACTGTAAAATGCTACACCCCACTGTGAAAACGATATTCTGTTCCCTAGAAAATTAAAAATGTATCTATTGTTTGATCCAGAAAGTCCATTTCTGAGTACATAGATCCTCCCTGACTTATGCTAGAGTAGCATTCTGACTACTCTGGGGCTTCTTTGTTTTGAGATAAGATCTTATATAGGCCAGGCTAGCCTCCAATTCACTGCGTAGCAGAGGATAACCTTGAACTCCTGATCTTCCTGCTTCTACCTCCCAAGTGCTGGGATTCCAAGCATGTCTCATCACGTCCAACTTAACCCATGGTAAGTCAAGACTACATTCAATTCAATGCACCTAACCCACCCAGCATCCAGGCTGAGCTACACAGCACACTGCAGAGTATTGGTTGTCCCTCATCTTGATTCTAGGGCTCTCTGAGAGATGCTGATTCCGGTCGCTGCCCAGTGTTGTAAAACAGTGTTGTATTATATACATCAATAGCTTGGTTAAAAGGTCAAAATTCAAAGTACGGTTTCTACTGAATGTGTTCCATTCACACCATTGCCAAGTCTAAAAGCTGTAAGTTAAGCTGTCATAGGCTGAAGGACTGTGTGTGGATGACAGCATGGGGGCTGGGTTAGGGATAGAGTGTGTAACTTGTGCAAGTCCTTGGGCTTAATTTCTGACATCCAGAACCAACTAGACAGACAAAAGTGGGCAGCAAGCAAGCAGAGTAGCAAGGAAATGGAAAGAGAAGGGAGGAAGGAAGGGAGGGAGAGATGAGGGGAGGGAGGAGGGAAAAAGGAAGAAGAGAGGGAAAGAGAGAGGGAGGGAGGAGGAAAGAAGGAAGGAAAGAAAGAAGGAAGGAAGGAAGACAGGGAAGGACTACAGGGAGTAAATCAGGCCCTCAGAGATATTTGAATATTCATGTTCGTTACAGCATTATAGCAGCTCAAATGTCTATGAATGGTTGACTGAATATGCCAAGGACAGCACCAATTATCACATTAATCTGTCTTCACCAGGACACCCTGGCATCAGGTGTTCATCAACATTGACCAGCCAGGCAACATGGCAAACCTTGCTGGTCTTACTCAGACTGATAGAAGCCAGTCACAAACGCCTAGATGCTTCCTGCGTCCACTTGTATGAAGTATCTAAAAGATTCAAATCCATAGAGACAGGAAGCGGCGTGGCGATTGGCACGTTGCTGGCTGTAGTTGGGATAGCAAAGCGTTTGAGTTTTCTGGATGAAGTCTGGAGACCTGTGCCACAGCAGTGTAAATAGGTAACATCCCTGAAATGACTAAAACCTACTCACAAATAGTCAAAATGGCAAATTTTATGTTATGAGAGTTTTTTTCTCTTTGTCATAGTTTTTAAAAAATTATTTTTAAAACTGAAAAAAAGACAGGTGGTGGTAACACATGCCTTTAATCCCAGTGCTTGGGAGGGAGAGGCAGGCCGATCTCCGTGAGTTCGAGGCCAGCCTGGTCTACAGAGTGAGTTTCAGGACAGCCAGAGTTACAACAGAGAAACCCTGTCTCAAAAAAGAAACACACACTCACACACCACTCACACCACACACACACACACACACACACACACACACACACACACACACGTGCGCATGTGCACGCGCACACACACACACACAAAATTATAACAGTGAAAATCAGTGTGTTTTAAGAATAAATAAGAGTGTAACAGTAAGAGCCCCTCCCTCAAGAGGCAGATGACCCTTGGTCCGTCAAAGGTGACCAGCATGAGGAAGCCTCAAAAGGGCTTCAGCCCATCACTGGATCCCACGACAACAAGAAGGTTGTCTTCCCCAGGCAAACCGGCAGATGAACTACTCCAAATGCAGGGATGGCAAGAGCGTGCATGAGAAACAGATGCTAGTTGGGTTTGCTGTTGTGTTATGTGTTGGCTGACGTCTGAATAATATTGGCAGTGGCTCAGGCAGAGATCGTTTTAATGACTAGGAAAAATACTTTAACTGTGTCTTTTATTTTTAATTTTCATCATTTATGTCCATGTCCATGGAAAGTTCTGGTGGCTTCCACCTTCATAACTTCTGGAGGTGTTGGCAGTACACCGAGCCAGCGACTGTTGCAATGGAGAAAAAAAAAATATCTTCTCTCACTCAGCAAACACATTTTGTAATTTGGAAGAGCACTTCCGGGAGCACTCTGCAGTGAGGTTAGTAGGGTTCATCAGTGGAAGGTCATCCCTGTATGACCTTATCATCACCAGGCCAGCAAGACAGTTCTGGTAAAGACACTTGTGGTACAGCCAAGATCACCTGAGCTCTCCAGAACCCATGGTAAATGGAGAGAGCTGATACCCAGAAGTTGCCCTCATTGGTGTGCCAGGGGAACTTTGGGGGCATTGGCTGTTGGGACCTTAGAAATGGAGGAGACACTGGATAAGAACAGTGGCACCATGCTATAGTCTCAGCTCAGCTTTGTTTTCGTGGCTGAATAATATTCCTTTGCGTGTATGGACCAAACTTTATTTGTCTAGCCACCTACAGATTGACATCTGGAGAGTTCACAGTTTTTTTTGGCTGTGGTGTACAAGTACCCATCTGAGTCCCTGTTTCCAATTCTGATTATTGTAACTATTAGTATTATTGGTATTAATTAGCATTTCTATTAGAAGGGCAATTGTTAAGTTACATAAGTTCTATGTTTAATCTCTTGGGGAATCAGCAACTGTTTTATACCACAGCGACAATATTTTATATCCCTACAAGTAATGTTTGAGGGGGGTCTCCATTCTTAATTTCTTTCATCAATATTTATTTCCTGTTTTGTTTAGTTTTATACCCATTATAATGGGTGTGAAGTAGGATCTCACCATTTTGATTTGTATTTTCTTCCCTTCCCTAAAAATATTTATTAATTTATTTATTTACTTTTGAGACAAGGTCTGGTACAGCCCAGGCTGCCCTCGAACTCTCACTGTAGCTGAAAGTGTTCCTCCTCCCTCATATCTAGGGAGCTAGGATTGTCAAGTAAGCATCACATGCTCAGTCTATACAGAGCAGGGAACTCAACCTGGGGCTTCTGCTAGCTGGGCGAGCACTCTACCAACTGAGCTACATCCAGGCCCCTTGATTTGCATTTTCCTAATGACAGGCTCATTGGGCATTTTAGTCTACACATAGGTACATATGTGTGTGTATGTGTGTGTGTGGGGGTATGTATGGGAATGTATGTGCCTACATGTGGAGGCCAGTGGTTGACATGGAGTCTCTTCCTCTATCCCTTTCCACCCTACTGTTTTTGCTTCAGGGTCTCTCACTAAACCTGGAGCTCACCAACTGGCAAGAGTACCCGAGTAGCAAACTCCACCAGTCCTCTTGTCTCTGTCTTACCAGGTCTGGAATTACAGATCCACCTCACTGTAGCCTGCTGTTTATATGGCTGATGGAGATTCAAGTCCTCAAGGTTGCATGGCAAGCATTTTGTCCACTGAGAGAACTCCCGAGCCCCTTAGTTTAATGTTCTTGTTAGCCAATGATATGTTTTCTTTGGGAAAAACATCTATTCAAGGCCTTTGTGTATTCAAAAAACATTTACTACATTTTTTGGTGTGTGTGTGTGTGTGTGCGTGCCTCTGTTGATTGTACTTTTCACGTGATGTCTAAGAACCCAGTTCCCAGTCCTTGCTTTAACCTGCAAGTGTCATATTTTTAGCTCTGAGCCATCTCTCCCTGCTCTAAATTAAAATACCGAATTATTTGTTATTTGGTGTTTGTCATGTGTCAAGCACTAGTTTTAATACTGAGGAACACAGGACGAATGAATAAGCTAGAGGAGGTCTATGCCTCAAAGAGGCTTCCTTTGAATTGTGGGAAGGCAGATAGTGAGCGACAAACATATTTATATAATATATTATAATATATATATATTATATTAATGGGAAATCTAAAAATGTTGTAACTCATCAAGCTCTTCCAGTATCAACGTGATACCACGGTGATGATGCCACACCATTAAAGTTTATTCCATGCACAAAACTATTTTAAAATATTATATACAATTACTTTTCAGCTCTGTGCACAAAACATAGGTGATGCGTGGAGTCTGCACTTAGTTGTGGGTCATAGCCCAGACACCCAACTCCACACATCTAAATATTGCGGACTTGATCCCGCAGCACTTCGGAATCTACGCATTCTGGGTAAGGGACAGTCCGCCCACGTATGTAATGTGTCTGGCCGTGATAAGTGTTGAGAAAAAAAGAAAGTGAGGCGCATGGACTGGCAGGAGGAGGGACTGTCTGACACACAATGGCGGAGAAGTGTTCTCTAGATCAGGTGTCTCCATTGAGCTGTATCGATGGCCGAGGAACTGTGCTAGGCTCTAGAACATTTTCTACCTAGTTCCAGCCCTCAAGGGATTTGGAATCTGTGGCGGGCCGATTTCAGGGTGTTGCCTGCGATTCCTGGCCCTTGGTGTGGGCGCGCGGCATAACCCGCTGCTTTGAATACAGCGCCCTGAGCACTCCAGGCGATGGATGATATGTGCCTTTAAGAAAGGAGATTATCTGAGTGAGCCCGAATCACAGGGACCATATCAAAGCTCTAGGCTTATAAAAAGAGATTGGAAGCATGAGAAAGATTAAATGCCAGGAAGTTTCTACACTGCTGGCTTTGAAGTTGGAGGTGGCCACAAGCCAAAGACCTGTAACGCAACCTCTTTAATAGGGTCCTTTTTAAACAGTCCTCAGCCAACAGCCACAAGACACCTTGGTCCTATGGCAACTAGAAACCCGGCTCCTTTATCTTCTCAGCCAACAAGTTAAATGAGGTTGTAAGTGGATTGTTCCCCAGTGAAGCTCAGGCTTGAGTCAAGAATTCAGTCCAGCTACCTCTCAGTTTCAGCCTCATGAGAACTCAAGGAGAGAGCGCAGACATACTATGCCTGGACTTTGAACCGAGAGGCAATATACATGTTATTTTAAGCCGTTAAATTTATGGTAATCTATGATGGGGCAATAGAAAACTAATAGTGATTCCAAGGACTATGGAGATAGCCAGAAAAATGCTTGCCATGCAAGCCTGAAGACCCAAGTTTGATGCCAAGAACCCTTGTAGAGAGGTCAGAAATGGTGGTGTATGTTTGTAATCTCAGGGCTACAGAAGCAGAGATAGACAGATCCCTGTGGCTCATTAGCCAACCAGCCAGGCCAGCTCAGAAAATTGTAGGTCAAAGTGAGAGACCCTGTCTCAAGGAAACAAGGACACCAGAGGTTGACCTCTGACCCTCACATGCACATACATGCATGTGCACATGCACCTCCGTGCATACGCATGAACACACACACACACACACACACACACACAGAGATTTTAATGATGGAAATGAAAAAAATGTATCATTTCTAGATGGGTACACACGAGGCGTCAGGATAGGTATTGCCTTAGAATGATAAAATGGTTGGCTAGGCGACTCGTATGTAGGCATTTAGATTTAAGTAGATGTAAGTGACTACACCGATTAATGCACTCATTTTGTCATCTGACCAGTCACTGCACACCAGCCTCGGGCCAGTAACAGCAAAGTCATCACAGCTGAGAAAACATGCGGGAAGACTAAACTTTTCAACGCCGGTGTTCGCTCCCTGTTGTGAAGGCGCTGAACCGAAGAGACATTTCAGAGGACTGTGATCACAGCATGTGACGTCTTCTCTAAGACATTCAGGGGCTTCCTGCTTCCTGTTTTGAGTCAGATTCTTAGACTGAGCCAATGTAGAGGGAGAAGGGACACAGGACTGGGTCTCAGCTGCAGGTGATTGAGGCTGCTTGTTCACATCGAGGAAGATCAGGCAGCAGAGGGAGGGGAGGACCTGAGGGAGGGGAGGACCGGAGGGAGGGGAGGACCGGAGGGAGGGGAGGACCGGAGGGAGGGGAGGACCGGAGGGAGGGGAGGACCGGAGGGAGGGGAGGACCTGAGGGAGGGGAGGACTGGAGGGAGGGGAGGACCTGGGAATGCAAATCTTCCATATGATCTCAATGCCTTTCCAAAAGGACATGCTGTGAGTGTGTGGCTGACTGATTTTACTCATTCTTTCTTAGCTATCTCTGTCTTTGTTGACGTTGGTCTCTATTCCTGCAATGTCCTTCTTCTTTTTCTTCCAGTGACTAAATCATCAGGCTCCAAGCGGCTCTGTAACCAGCTCTAAGTCATAGAGGAAGTCTGACTTTCCCTAGTGATGAACACTTTCCTAGCCTGGATTAACCCTTTCCTATCTAATATTTCCATAATATTTAGATCCAGTAGCTGTCCTGCCTCACCTTGGCTTTCACTTATTTACACACCTGACAAGAGATTTGTGGGTGTGCACACGGCACTACAATGAGATCATTTGGTCTCAGATCCTGCCTCTGTATCAAAAGCTGTGTGGGGCTTTCAATACAATGTCTTAGAAATCACACAGTTTAAAAACAGAGATGAGCTGGGTGGTGGCGGCCCATGCCTCTAATCCCAGTGCTCAGGAGGCAGATGCAGGCGGATCTCTGTGGATTTGAGGCCAGCCTGGTCTACAGAGTGAGCTCCAGGACAACCAGAGTTACAACAGAGAAACTCTGCCTCGAAAAGACAGAAAGAAAAAAAGAAAGAAAGAAGAAAAAAAAAAAAACCCAAACAAAACTAACCATTACAGTGCTGTTGTCTTATTTCCACTTTAAATTTTCATTTCCTTAAGAAACATTTAAATTACATTTATTTACTTGGGGGAGGGGGACTGCCACAGTATGTGTATGGAGGTCAAGGGACAAAGTTTAAGAGTTAGGTCTCTCCTTACACTGAACTGAGTTGGTCAAGCTTGGTAGCAAGTGCCTTCACTTGCCAGCTGAACTATCTTGCCAGCCCCAAATTTCATTTCTTACCAAGTCATACATGACACCATGCGTGCTCCTCTTCTTAAGAATGAGGACTTACTCTATGGAGCATGAACATCTTAATGCCATTCCTTCTTATTCCCAGAGACATGGAATCCTTTGGAGGTTCAGAGCAGGTCAGAAGACTCAAGACAAATCAGGCCACAAAGTGCAGAAGCCATTTCCAGATGGGAACCTTCTGGAGCTGAAGGAAGAGAGAGGTGGTGGCCAGGGGCTGTTTGGCTGAAGACAAAATCCAAGTGCTGTTCCTGAATATGGGGTAAGGTTTGCCTTCCCTGTTTGACTTAAAACAAAAAATGAAAGCTTGTTTGAACTGGTTCTTGGAGGATTGTCACAGAAGCCAGCTGCTCAGCAGCTCCAGGGCGAAAATGCGCTGTCTGGGCCCTGGCAGTGAGTTGTGGGAAACCCCGAAGCTGCTCCTGCTTTCATCTTGTTCTTTACAGCGTGAAGCGGGAGAAATTCTCACCTGTCCTCGCTGTTTCCAGGAAGAAAAGCAAATTCAGAATCGTGTGAACAATGCGATTTAAAACAGGAAGTATTGCAAAGTACGCATTTGAGTGATTGTAAGCGCGCAAGTTCTGCTTAGGAAGGTAAGATAAAAACTAAATAAAAACTGGCTGCGGGCTGAGGAGGCAGCTCAGCTGGTCAGCTGGTCAGCGGCTTGCCGGCAACATATGAAGCCATGGAATACATAAATACCCAGCACTGTATAAACTGGGCGTTGTGTTCACACTTTAATCCCAGCCCTCAGGAGGTGGAGGCAGGATGTGGGACACTGTTTCGAACAAACAAACAGCACCCCACAATCTGACTTTAATAAGATGTTTTGTTTTCTTATTTAGACAGGGTCTTAGGAGGTAAAACCAAAATAGTTTGGACCTCCTTACCCTTCTGCCTTAACTTCCCCAGTCCTGGGATGACTGCCGTGCCTGGCTGTTGTAGAGGTTTCTTTTTAATTGTGTTTAAAAGATTTTTTTGTACACTGTAGGGTGAGGGGCTGCCTAGGTCTTGGCTTTCTGTATCATCTGCAGGTGTTGGATTTCTGTGGGAGATGCTTGATTGCTTATAATCTGCACCTGAGGAGTTCTGACTCAACCAAAACACCTGAGCTGAGATGCTCGTGGATCCACTTCGGAGTATGGTCTTGGCCATGATAGTGATCCCCTCTGCGGAGGTCTGGCAGGGCTTGCACCTATGAAAGTGCCTCTTTGTCCTTCTGAGCCACCACAGTAGGTATACAACTATACCTGGCTCTTTGGGATAAGATAGGTAATGTATGGAATTTGCATTCAGCTAGCAAGCAAGCATTTTAGTGACTTGTGTGTTGCATGTGTGCTCTCACACATGAACCTGTGTGTATAATGAACATGGAGGCCAGGGATTGACGTCGGATGTCTTCCTCAGGAGCTCTCCTCCTTACGATTCGAGACAAGGGTCTCTCACTGAATCACTAATCTGACTGGCCTCAAGCTCCGGGGATCCCCCTGCCTCTGTTTCTTCAGCACCAGGATTATAGACACACACTACCTTTTAAATACATATATGGGTGCTGGGGACTCACACTCAGATCCTCAGGTTTGTGTGGCAGGCGTTTTACTGATGACGCCATTGCCCCAGACTGCATTTTAGTGATCTTGGGCAGCGACAATAGAATAGAAATATTTTCATTGAACAGCTCAGATTGAACGCGAATCTAACGTTACTGATCTTTGGAAGGTACTTAGGACTGTAATTATTGCTTGCTCAGCTACTGAGATTTAGGTAAACGAAGGCTGCAGCAATTTACTGTATTTCAGAGTAACACTATGTGAATTTTCAATTTGGATGACCATGTGATCTTGGTCTAGTTAGGGTTTTCTCTGTAGCCAGTAGTAGGTATGTAGAAGGCAGAGAAATTCTGACTATCCTGTCGACGCCTTCCGATCTTGTAACTCACCACTGAGTTTGGGGTAGGACGCCTCTGAGATGAGTCACGTTGACCTCTGCCTTACACAACCCACCCCTCAAGTGTGATTCCGTTCTCAGGAATAACAGGACAGAGATGAAGGGTCGTCCCTGACACTGTGTTATACATAGGCTGTTACTTCCATCTTGGCATCCTCTCGTTCACTCTCTGAGATTTCTAAGCCTGGATGCAGGCTGTCACCAACTGCACTCCCAGCCGGCTGCAGCTGAGTCTGTAGAGGAGTCTGTGTAGTCCTCTGACAGTCTATCTGCAGCCTTAGAAACCTCCTGAAGCGGGACACACTCAAACCACTCCCGACTTCCTGACCTGCAGAGAGTACACAATAAGTATTTTTGCTTTGAGCCACTAGGCTTATGGGTAATATATTTTATACCAACAGATGACTAGTACAAAAGCCCCATTTATATTTCACGCATCAAAAATAAAGGTACCTCCTTAAAGTTATTTGTCATGATTCAATATTTCAGATTATCAATACCTATTCTCATTTACAAATAAATCTTTTCATTAACAAACGCAAAGGCTTGTGATATCAAACAGCCCAGGACAATAACACACAGTGGGGAGAAATTGAAGGCAGTTTAAGTGAGAAACCTTAAATTCTTTAGAAAGTCAGGTTGAGGCTTTCCACTGAGGACAGGCGGAGTCCTCTTGCAAACCTCTGTCCTGTCCCCAAAGTGCCATGCCTCCATGAGACCGCAGTACACAACAAGTGTTCAGACTCCAGACTGACACTTTCAGAAAGAGAAGACTGCAAACAAAGGGGTACTAAAATAAGACCCTCTGGCTTGGTTTCCAGTGAGTTCCCTGAAGCAGAGAATAATCCGATAATGCCATTTATCCCCTAGACAACAGAGGCCGAGTGTGGTCCAGCCATGCAGGGCATGTGTCAGGAGAATCAGAAACACATGCAGGGGGTGAGGGTGGCTATTATCTCAGCTGAGGCTGAGGCTCAGGTAAAGACACTTCAAGTTGGAGGTCAGCCTGGGTGACTTTGTGAGACCCTGTCTCAAAAAGAAAGAAAAGAAAAAAGAAAGAAAGAAAAGAAAAGAAGAAAAGAAAAAAGGAAGAAAGACATAACTGTACCTGAATTAACATTCACTCTTTGAGACTAAATTTGAATGATTCCTGGAAGATGTCTATGGTGAGAATAATCAGTGTGCTGGCTAGGTTTATGTCAACTTGACCCAAACTTTAGTCATTTGAGAGGAGGGAACCTCAATTAAGAAAATGCCTCCATAAGATCGGGCTATGGGCCAGCCTGGAGAAAATCTTTTTAATTAGTAATTGATGGGGGTGGATCCAGCCCACTGTGGGCGGTGCCATCCCTGGGCTTGTGGTCCTGGGTTCTATAAGAAAGCAGGCTGAGCAAGCACTGGGGAACAAGCCAGTAAGTAGCACCCTTCATGGCTTCTGCATCAGCTCCTGCCTTCAGATTCCTCCCGTTTGAGTTCCTGTCCTGACTTCCTTCCGTGATGAACGGTGCTGTGGAAGTGTAAGCCAGATAAACTCTTCCCTCCGCAACTTGATTTCCGGTCACGGTGTTTCACCACAGCAACAGAAGTCGTAACTAAGACAACAGATGTGGTGGATGCTCCAACTCCACAGGTAGAGAACAGGCATGCCTGAGAGTGAGCCATGTCTTACAGAATACCTTGCAGGGCTTTGAGACTAAGAGAGCTGATGCCTGGACCTCGGGGAGGGAAATCTTACCACTGTTTTTCTTTCCTTTCTCTTTCCTGTTCCTGTCCCCCTCCCAGGTCTTTTCTTTCAGGTCCCTCTCTGTTTCTCTCCCTCCTCTTACCATTCCCCTCTCCCTCATGCACCCTAGGGTCTCATGCTTGCTGAACAGGTCCTGGAGCACTAAGCCTCCTCATTCGTAGCCCTCCACTGAGGCCATTTTCCTGGATTCCAAGACAATTAGCCTAAGTTTGCTCAGGCATAACTCTTCTTAAAAGCCTGGCAAAAATAAGGTGACCTGAATCTGTGGTAGGGATATGGGAAGCCCAGGGTCAGGGTCACGCGTAGCTTTTAGAGGTACACTGTCTCCTTCAAGGAGTAGGTGGCAAATTCTGAGGAAGTTCCCAAATCTTACCCAGAGAGAAAGCGTCTGCCACACCTAAGTACCCAAATGGAGCATCTCTCAGATAGAACCGAGCCCCAGGTCCATTCTCTCTAGGATTCAACCCTGAAGAGTCACCAACAGCAGTTCCCAAGAGGGAAAGCAGAGGCCAGGAGACTAACAGCAATGACATTGACTATATGTGGGACTCTGTCTCTGTCCCAGCTGGGTCAGATCCAAACTGTAGGAGGAAAATGGTCTTATCTGGATAGAATTAAGAGCTCCAAGTTTTACTCTGGACTGGATTAGAGTTATAAAATAATAAGTATAATTATTTGTGGACTTTGTTTTTTTCTTTTTTCTTTCATGTAGCCAAGGTTGGCCTCAAATTCATCCTATAGCCAAGGCTAACCTTGAACTCCTGATCCTCTTGCTTCAGCCTCCCCGGTGCTGGGATTGCAGATCTTAGCTCCCATGCCCAATGGGTTATATCATTATTAGACAGACTTTAGTTTTTAATGCCTAAATAAGAAGCTTTGTTTACTCTTCCAAGAATGACTAGAAAGGTCGCTGGACCTGCCCACAGTTCTGCACTGAGGCAAGGAAGAGTAGGAACATTTGAAGGTTCGGTGGAGGGAAAACAAAGAAATTCTATGTTACAGCCCACGAAAGTCCAACTTACTCAAGGATGGGATTACAATGTCCTCTACAGGAAAGGATGGGGGTGTGCTCTGCTGCTTGCGAGACCCTCCAGCCAGAAAGGAGAATGGATCCCCAAAGATGTCAGGAGCTTTGGATTCAGCAGCCACTTGTGAAGCAATGGTGGTGGCTTCTGTCACTTGGGAACCCCCATTCTTTGGCTCCACTTGAGAGTTGCAAGGGAAGTGAGTTTGTGTCCTTGAATGATAATATCACTGTTTTGGAGAGTGTACCCACACAAAGTATGACACCCAAAAGTTGTAATCAAGCATTACCAAGAAAGGAGGGTTCTGTTGTCAAAAAAGAAATAAGTCAAGTAAATAATAATCTGTGGGGCTTCTTAGGGTATTTTTTTTCTTTTTGCCTTTTTCCTGTGTATGGTCTGTATGTATGTGCGTGTGTGTGTGTGTGTGTGTGTGTGTGTGTGTGTGTGTGTATGTAAGCATGCACACAGAGGGCCCAGGTTAAGTCTGGAATTATCCTTGATTGCTCTACCATCTTATTCATTGAGGCAAGGTCTCTCATCAACCCCAGGGCTTGCTGATAGTCTCACTGCTCTGCAGCGCCATGGCATCTGATGTCCACACTCCGTGGGCACCTGGACTCATACACGGACACACATACACATACCCACAACTAAAAACAAAATAAATATATTTTAAAATTCGTAATGACAGATAACCGGAGGCTTACTTAACAGGGCTGTGTGACAGCAGACATCCATAGGTTGGCTTTGGTTGGATATAAACTATTGAAGGGCTGTGCGTGTGTCCGGAAGAGCCACTCCAGTGACTAAAAGCAACATTGCGTTCAGCCTTTCAGAATGTGTTTTGCGGTCTCTTCCCAAGACAGTGTTGAAAACGGATATGACAGGGCGAGCGTTTGCGAAGGTTTTCCAGATCTGCCTGTGTCAGCACATCTTACCTGGCCTTTAAATCGCCTGCCTGGCTTTGACACCAACATCCTGCAGCAGTGTTCCTGCAACTCTGTAAAAGATAGACTTGTACAAAACACATCTTAGTTACAGGATGGGCAAAAAAAAGCATAGGCAATTTGCCAGATAGAAAAGAAGGCCTGGTGACAAAAATTTTTAAAAATACATGATTTTAACTCAACTGATTCCACATGCCTGTCAATCCCAGGGTCTTCTTGTTTGGAAGCAGTAGTAGGATGCTTGCATCTAGAACTCTGGGTTTTGCAGATTTTAAATATGAGCACACCTTCCCCCTTGTGCAGCGCATACTCACAACGACCGATTGACTTCTGAGTGCACAGGAAAGCGAATGCAGACAGTGCAGAATACTTTAGAAAGAGCTGATGTGGTGGTGCACACCTGTAATACCAGAACCCCAGAGGTAGAGGCAGGAAAAAAAAAAGGCTAGCTTTGGCTACATAGATGAATTTGAGGCCATCCTGGGCTTCATAATACCTCATCTCCAACAAAACAGAAGCTAAACTGGATACTTGAGAAAGAAAAGATAGCACCATGTATAGTGACCATTGTCACAGATCTTACAAAGGAGAACAGTTCTTCTAGTCAGGAATATAGATGCCACCATAGATGTGGGGCCAGCTTACCTGAGGAGCAGAGGCTGGCCTGAGTCTGACTTGCCGTGACATGCTGGTGGCCAGGAGTGGGGCTTCTGGAGCCTAGCTATATCATAGAGCCTTACTGCCAGGCTCACGGTGGAAGGATGAGTAAGACTGAATGGGAGACAGTGGCTTCCATGGCTTGTAGTTTTTTGAAGGCATGGGTATGTAACATTTCCCACAAGCTCACAGGTGGCAGGTGTGGGGGAGGGGTATGGATATATAGTTAAGTCAGGGTTGTTTCTGACCCTGAGTGCTCCCCTGTCAGTCATTCTGCCTTAAATGAAACCTCCCAGAGACTCTGGCTCAGTGTACTTCTTTATTCCTAGAATAAAACCATCATTTGCGAGAATCCTAGCCGGGGAACTATTGAGTATATGAATTTGGAAAAACGCAGACATTGGTGGAAGATTGAAGGCAGAATGTGGAGACCCAGAAAGAATACCAGAGCAAAAGGTGTGGTGGCTCACTCCACACTCCCAGCATTTGGGAGGCTGAGTAGGAGGATTGCCATGAGTTCGAGGCCAGCCTGCCCTACAGAGTGAGACAGGGTCTCAAAGAAAAGAAGAAAGGAAGGAAGGAAGGAAGGAAAGGGTAAAAAAGGAATCAGGGAGAGATAGTTCGAATTATTGAGAGAAGTAGCTGTCCTGCTTTAGGGGGAATGTGCAAAGGGGGAAATATGCAGGAAAGGTGTCTTACGCACACTCTGTTGCTGAATGAAACTGCAGCATAACAGCCCAGCTTTCCTCCGGCGTAGTTTAGTTTGCCCGAGTTCCCCATCGGGCTCAGGTTTCCCATGTATAAGCATCAGGGTTTGTAGACATCAGCATCTCTGGGGCTGTGGTAAGGTTTTATGTTTTATGTATCTAAAGAGCATAAAAAAAATCAATTCCAGTGCCCAGCAACTCTCCTCCTACCTCTTTAAAGAGAGAGAGAGAGCGTGCTTACTTGACTTCCCACTCCAAGCTTCATAACTTTCTTGTTCTCTACAGAAACCTGGTATCTTATCTTAAGGGCTTTGGGTGAGAAGGTTCTTGGCCATGTCAGAGTTTGGGGTATTTGCATATTACGTAGTGAGACATCTGGGGGTGGACCCGTGTCACACAAGTTTGTTATGTTATATACACTGTAAACACCATGCGTTAAGCCCACTTCCCACAATATTTGAAAACATACATATGCTCTTTGGTTATGGTCTGTGTCGTGAGGTCTGATAAGGAATTTTCTGTTTTAGCTTTTGGAGCATTTGAAGGTTCAGATTTTGGAGTCACAAGGGCTGTCTTAATTAGGTTTTCTAACGCTGTGATGAAACATTTGCATAGGAGAGGATTTATTTGGCTTATGTTTACACATCACAGTCCATCATCCAAGGAAATCAGGGCAGGAACTCAAGGCAGGAACCAGAAATCAGAAGCCATAGATGGTGCTATTTATTGGCTCGCTCCCCTTGGCTTGCTCAGCCTGCTTCCTTATACATACACCCAAGACCATCTGCCCAGGAGCAGCACCACACACTCTTGGATGAGCCCAACCATGTCAAACATTAATTAAGAAAATGCCCCACAGGCCAAGCTGGTGTGGGCTTTTTTTTTTTTCAACTGAGGCTCCCACTTCCCAAATGACTCTAACCTGTGTCAAATGGACATAAAACTATCCAGCGCAGATGCTCACCCTGTAGTAGCGACAGATAACAAAGAACATGTCACAGGGGATGATTAATGTGGACCGCATCGTTCCCTAGTGCAAGAGCTCTGCCACCTGAGCTACTGGAGTTGGAAAAACAGGGACAGAAGTGACAATTGCAAGGTCAAAGTGTTTATTATAGCCTCGACCCAGCAGGGCACGTTGGTGTGTGCCGAGAGCCCTGACACCGCAAGAGCACAGGAGGACACCTCCGGTGAGGTCCATCTGTGAATTAGGAAAGTATTTGTCATGCCAATTTGGGGCTGAGGGTAGCACAGGGGTGGGGGGGGGTGTCAGGGCTATCATTTGCCTAGTTGGGGGCCAGTGACAAGCCTGTGTACTAGATGGTCCGTCCAAGATAAAAACCTTTAACTAAAGCCCTTTACTAAATGAGGGACCTGAAACCTGAAAACCCCAGAGGAGGCAGCTTCAGAATGTGCCAGCAGGAGAGTGCTGTCAGGGGAGGGGGTGCAGCCCAGTCTCCCCAGGAAGGAGATGGTAATGAGTTTAACTTGGCTGGAAGAGAGAATGCAGAACCCAAGTGAAGGTCACATCCTCTCAGGAAGCCTTCCAAAGATGGGGGTGTCGTGAAGGGATGGTGCTGAATACTATTCATAAATTATTGGCAAGGCTTAGCACAAAGACAGCACCTCGTAGGAAATTTAATATATGAACTGGCAACGAGTACCTCTAAACTGGACTGTGAAATAGCCACGGGATCAATTCGTCGTCAGAGTGGTTGAACTGCGGGGTTTGTTCTGGATTTCTGACCACGTGATGTGTGCCTGGAATCAAATTATCCTCAGGCTCCCTGCTTCACCTGCACAGCTCTTCAAAGTTAGTCAGGACTTCGACCGAGACCTCTTTAAAGACGGCTCTAGGTCTAGTGTGGGAGTTTGTGATCTCCATCTTTTTGCCTTTCCTTGTCCCTCAGGCCGAGTTCAGGAGCTCTGCCACTTGAACTCCTGAAACTTGGAGAACGGAGAATTTAAGAAACAGCCTCCCTCTGGCTGAAAGTGCCCACCAAAGCCCTGACCCAGGCCAACATGAGATACCCAGAGCACAGAAGGCAGACTCCTGAGCATTAGGAAAAATGTGTTATCCCAGTTTGACTCCTTTCATAAAAAATCTCTGCGGCAACAGTGATAACAAAGAGTTGGCTGAGCAGCGGTAGCCCATGCCTTTAATCCCAGCACTCAGGGGGCAGAGGCAGGAGGATCTCTGTGAGTTCGAGGCCAGCCTGGTCTACAGAGTGAGTTCCAGGACAGCCAGAGTTACAACAGAGAAACCCTGTCTTGGAAAAGAAGAAGGAGGAGGAGGAGAAGGAGGAGGAGGAGGAGGAGGAGGAGGAGGAGGAGGAGGAGGAGGAGGAGGAGGAGGAGGAGGGGAAGAAGAAAAGAAGAAGAGGAGGAGGAGGAGGAGAAAGAATTGAAGACTGGAACGAGTCGTAAAATGCCATGGAAGGTATTCTATTGTATAGCATATTTTGTATACAAAAGCTTTGCTCAAATGGACACTTTTGATGTAGGCTGATACTAAAAGAGTTATTTCTGTGGTGTTGGCTAAATGCCATAACAGAAACAAAAGATACAGCACAGTGAAGCAGAATAGCCCCTCCCTGGCCTGGACAAGTAATTCAATTGATTGAGGGCTTATTGATCATGTGCAAAGCCCGGGACTTGGCCCACAGCACTGCAAAAGCTGGATGAGGTATTACAAAGCATGCGGGAGATGGGGACAGGAGTATCAGAAGTTCAAGGTCATTCTTGGCTGCATGTCGGATTAGAGGCCTCCCTGTGAATATCTCCTCCCCAATCTTCTGGCTGCCAGAAGTGCATGGAAATGGAACACAAGCTGTACTTCTTGTGAGGAACTTGTGGCTTCAGATGCAGAGGCTGCCTGGATGGATGGGTTCCTGGATGGGTGGATACTACTGTACCTTATCATCTGGGGCCCCTGCTGGGCTGGCAGAATGCATTTACTTTTCAACTTCTCCAAAGAAGACAGCATCCATTGACGTGTTTCCAGATAGCTCTCAAACAAAGGCAAGAAACCTAGCACCAGTGCACCCAAGGGTCAGCACCCCGTTACTCTACGGGTCCTGAAACATGAAAGCTGGGTTGTAGCTCTGCATAAACAATGCTAAAGTTGATCAAGAGACTGAAGGAAATCAAAAATATCACTGGGAACAGATTGCCCATGACACAGACAGTCATCTCATGAAGTCACTCCTTTTGAGTCTGAGTTAATATTTCAGGAGTCTTGACAGTTGTAATGATGTGTGTTATTTCAAAATACATGAACTAAACCATGACAGAATTAAAAGGAGTAATATATGACACATTTATGAGTATGTGGGCAGCATAATCATATAGAAATATAGCATGCACATCACAGAGAGTACACATACCACCCAGGACCACTTGCCCAGGGGTGGCACTACCCAACACGGCAAGAAAATGCTCTTGGGTAATATGATGGAGCACTCCCTCAACTAAGGTTCCTCTTCCCAAATGACACTAGCTTGTGTCAAGTTGACAAAAAAACAAAAACCATCCTGACCAGCACCCTCATGCATACCGCCCACATATGCACCTCTACATATGAGCATCTTCACGCTTGCAAAATGATTGAGAGGAAAATCCCTGGCTTACAAAGCTGATTGTGTGTGTGTGTGTGTGTGTGTGTGTGTGTGTGTGTGTAGTTGAATGCTGCTGTGTGAGCTTAGCGAACAGGACAAGAAGACAACTTTCAACCCTGCCAGACCTCAGCAGAGGGAACCACTGTCCTGGCCAGCCCTATACTCAATCGACAGTGGAACCCAAGCTCTCAGATCAGATGTTCTTATTGATTCAGAACTCCTCAGGTATTCTACTGATAGCATATGCAGATCATTACCAATCAACATCCCCCACATAACATCCCCAACAGCTGCAGACAATATAAAACGCTAAAAACCTAGGCAGCCCCTCACCCAATAGTCCATAAAAATATTTAAAACATAACTAAAAATAAAACTCCCCCAACATGTGTGTGTGAATTGGAAAAAAAGACTCTACAGCCAGTGACTTAAAAGAATGCTTTAAAAGTCTGAAAACTGGGCTGGGGAAATGGCTCAGTAGATGAAGGAGCTTGCTGTCAAGCCTAATGGCCCGAGTTTGATTCCCAGAACCCATGTAACTGAAGATAAGAACAACTAAAAGTTGTCCTTTCACTTCACATTTCTTATGAGCTATGGCACACATACATACATATATATGTATGCACACATATATACACATATGCACACATATATACACATATGCACACAAAATAAATAAACGTAATAAAATATTCTTAAAAGGAAACTGTGAAACTAACACAGAAAATCCTAGGGAAACACAAGACACAGAAGAAGCCGTGATCTCGGTGACAGAGTTCCTACCTGGTGCGTGCAAAGCCCCAGCACCAGGCTCAGGGGATGACAGAAGCAGTGAAGTGGAAAAGCAGGTGCTAAGGAAGGAAATTAACAAAGCCAAAAACCCACTTTGAAATGAACAAAACCAGTGAAGTCCTTATTGGGCAGATTGGGAAAAAAATCGAGGAAACATATGGCAGCAACACAGGGAATGTGAGAGGAGTCACAACTACAGATCCTACAGATTTTTAAATGATTAAAGGGGCCTATTGTGAAGAACTTTGTTATCAACAAATTAAAACAACTTGGATTAACTGGGCCACATTGCTTGAAAAAAGACTCTCGATAAAGCCAAAACTCTCTCAATTCCCTATGTAGAGAAGAAATTAAATTAATAACTAAACAAAATCTTGGAAACGAGGAAATTCCTGACCACAAGTTTTCGCCGGTGACTTCTGTCAAGCACTGAGGAAACGGTAATAATAATGTAGCATGAATTAGTTTGGAAGTAAAAGAGAGAGACTTTTCCCAACTCACCTTATCTGACCAGTATAACCCTAATCTGCAGGGTGGGGGTTAGGGCAGAGAGTCAGTTGGCGAACTCCGTAGATGATGAAAGGTGCATTTGGATATCTCGTCTTCCTTACTCACGCAGTACCTCTAGAAAATTTAATGAGTAAGTATTGTCAGAATTTTTATTTGGCAAAGAGAGTCATATTTTAGTGTTTATGAGGGAAGCCTGGCTATAGTCATGGGGAAATCAGGTCCGAAATCTAATGGAATTATCTTCCTACGTCATCAGTTTCACAGTCTGGGCTCATCAGTTAGTGGTTTGACTGCACATAGTCACGTATGTGGGAAAGGTCATCACAGGGAAGACTACTTTGGGACACCTTGCTCATCAAAGCATGGGCTGGGTAGAGGTTATAGTGGCCAATGTGAAGACGTTAGAACACCTCTGTTTTCGTCACACCCATTACCCTGCAGATGTTCATGTGCCACCCGGCTTCCAGCTCTACACCAGTATTTGATTTCACATGTTTAAAGAGCTTACCTCCCTTCAGCTCACAACAGGATAAATTTTGCTCATGATTGGTGGGAGAGAAGTCCTGAACATATAAGCTGAACTGAACTTTCCCCCTTGATGCAAGCTTTCATCAAATCGGATGGCTGGTGCTGAGCTAGCCCGTTTAAATTCCCAATAAAACCTAAGCATAGTATTTTATCCGTGCAGATTCGAATGCTTGCATTATGAAACGTGAGAGCTCAGCTTCACCTCAGCATTCATCCGTATCTGCATCACTTTCGTCTCCTTCCTATCCTCTCCCATCACAGGAAGAGCTGGTCACTGAACTGCAGAGGGCTGGGCTGTGAGGAGGGCAGGTGCCTGTGGCGTCTTAGTGCACTCTCTTGTCTCTACCGAGCTTTGCTTCCCATATTGAGTTGCATGTCCCTAAAATTTCCTTTTTGGTAGAATTTGTGGCTTCTGTGATGCATTAACTTTCTTATAAAATTGGGATACATATGACGCGATTTCTAAGAGCTTTAATCCTGGGCTGGCCAGGGTCGCCTCAATGTAAAAATACTAATAGTAGCTTTATTTTTAAGTTGAATGCGCCTAAGTATCTTTGTGCTTAGCTGCATTTTCCAACACTATAAAAAACATGTGTTACCTCTGTAGTTCAGGGGAAAAAGGAATAAATAAATAACCTTCAGGCAAAGGGCACTGCGATGGCTAATCTTGATTGTGAATATAATCACCTAGAAGATGCACCCATCTGTGTGTGTCTGTGAGCTTCCTTCCAAAGAGGGTGAGGGGTAAGACCAACTCTCAGAGTGGGCAGCACTGATTTTAACTATTGAGATCCACCGCAGGTGGCCCAGATATGAACGGGTCCAAGGAAAAGCATTGTTGTCTGCCTGGCGGCTTTCACTCTTCCTTGAATGCATCTGCCCCTCTGCCACCCTGCCACTGCCGCCATCACCGCTATCACCGCTGCCGTCAGACTGCAGTTTCTCTCACCTTCGAAGGCAGACTGAATACCAGCAGCTCTCCAGGAATCCTCTAGACCTTCAGGAACAGCCTGGGCCTTTAGAAGCTTCATATGAACTAAGTAAGCAGCTACCTACCATTTCTCTGCTTCTAGAACTTTAGATGGCCACTGGTAGCCTACTCAAATCTTATAGTGTAAGCCCTTCTACAAATCTCCTCTTATGACATAAATATAAGTGCTAACATTACACTCCCATTTTCTCACCTGGAAAGCCAAATCACGTTTGGAGGTTTTCCTCAACTTACCGATGCATTTTAAGAAAATCTTGGTCACACAGGCCCATCGTCCTAGAACTTGGGAGACTGAGACAGGAGAATCTCAAGCTTTGAGTCAGCTTAGACTCCGTCGTAGGACCCAGTCTCGAACCAACTGACGCATACGAAAACTTAGGCCGAGCTGAAATGTATGTAAAGGTTATGAGGAGTTGACAGACTTCATCTTCTCCCAGTTTCTAACTAGAGTGTAATTTCTCGTGACAGACACTTGTGCTGTTCAAAGCTGTACCTCTGTGCCTGACACACTGTAGGCATTCAGATACACTTCTTGAATTAGTGCATTTTTCCCAAAGAAATCTTCTGTCTCTGTTTTCCATTTACTGACAAAGAGTGAAGTGGTGTAGGCAGCTGGGGACCTTGAAGAAGTGGTCATGCTTTTAGAGGATCTGACTTTAGGTGATCTGTGGTAGGTTTGCTGAGCAACCTCGAGATACAGAGGCATCATGGTGGCCTTGTGGAAGCCTAGGTTGGCTGTGTGTGAAGACTTAGTGTTTACAATCGCCATGTTTTCTATCTTCACCCAAGTACTGGGATGTTGAAGTCCTGGAATTCCCTGAGCCTCACATCTTTGGTCAAACCTCAGACAACCGGAGGCAACACCCATGGTTAGCTCTCCCCTGATTTCAAACAGCTCTGGAGGCTTAAGGAGCTTGGTACTCATGGGTCATGAGCCTGGCCTCACAAGAAGCATTGCTGAAGTCCCCTCCAAGTTAATATTGGTTAATCATGGATACATAGTAAAGTGGCTTCTGCCTTTTCCAGGAATGAATGACACAGGAAGCCTGGCCACTGGCTTTTGCTGACTCTAAACTGCAAACAGAATACCTAGTGTGTCCATTGTGTAGTTGTTTGTTTAATCTGGCGTTATATTAATAAAGACACATGAGACATTCTTACGTGTAAGCCTGAAAGACCTCAGCAGAGAGCCCAGCAAGCCATGCTCTGATTCCTCTGCCTCCTTCTCCTCTTCTGCCAGCCCCAGGTGTTTTATTATTTTATAAAGCCACTCCTTGCTCTCTCTCTTAGAAGTCTCATTGCATGATAAAAGAAATACAATGGTTTTTACTCCTCCCAAACCTTTGAATGTCAGGGCCTGTCCACGTTTATAGTGGAGGTGACCTCTAACACAAAAGCAGCCAGGCCACACCTGCTGAGCTATGTCCACATCTATAGTGGGGTAGCCACAAGACAATAGTATAGGCCAAGCCACACCTAAAGCTGCCTCTGGCCTGGTAGAGTACCCACATGACCTCTTTGTTGGCAAGTTTGTTTGTGTTGAGCTAAGGGAGAGCAGCTTTTATTTACATTAGAAAGTAGGCTTTTTCAGCTATAGAAATCACACATCCCGCCAGGCTTCAGGCAGCCAGCACAATGATTATACAGGGGTACACACACACACACACACACACACACACACACACAGCAGTCAGTAAATACAATATCTGGAGATATGTTCAAATATACCCCAACATCTTGAACAGAAAGGAAGAAGGAGTTGGAATAGGAGAATGACTGACTGTGCTCTCCACCGAGGTCTGTCAGGCTTGTCTCTTGTATTTTTAAAAAATATCTCATGTGTCTTTTTAATACAATGCTGGATTAAATAAACGGCTACCATTGGTGCCCAGACACGGGGCCCAAGTTTGAGGTTACGTAGCCGACCAACAGTTCATATTTTACTGAAAAGTGTTGACATTATAGGGGCTAATCTTCTGGCAAGAGAGTCTGGCCAGATCATTGGTTTAACAAACAATGGCATAAAAGCAGAGAAGTAAAACCATTTACAAAATCATTTTCAACGACCAAGTAAAATTGTGCTTCAGGGTAACTCAATGGAAAGAAATTTCAGTGTTTTCTATCCAGCACACTCAAGCTCCAACTGAGGCCTGTAGAAATAAGAAAACTGGTTGAGGCCCTCCAGGTAAGCAAAGAACTAATAGGAAAAGGCTCCACTTTGACCCATCTAGTGAGAGAGGATTTGAAAGTCAATGGCTGAGAACACACACGCAAACACACATACACCGACACACATGCACACACACGTTCACATGTATACACACACACACACACCTGTTCTTGATCTTTACAATTTCCTTACGTGAACTTTCATTATTTCATAGCATCTGCTAGGATGTCGTACTCTCTGTTGCTCAAAGAACATCCAAGCTTGTACATACAACGGCCCAAGAGAACACTGCTGCTTTCCACAGTGACCAGCTGGACCCTAACCTTGAGGCCATTCTCATCAGCTGTTGCATAGGTTAGCCTTTATGAGCCAGAATCGCAGGACGCAGTCTCTGCAGGTGCCAGTTCTACTCCATGGTCACCAGGTGTATTCTGTGCTTATCCTTGTCACAGAAAAGAGCCCGGGACTGCAAGAGGTCCATTAAAGCACTTAATGTGACTGACATTTCACAATGTTCGCATGACTTTAGAAAACAATCCGTGCAGTTGATTTTTACAGCATCTCTTGGAGTAGCCAGAAGAAGCTTTTGCAGATTGACTTTTTAGGTGGAGAAACGGGGGCTCACAGAAATTGAGTGACCTGCTCAAGATGACATAGCTGAATCCTGTTTTGTTTTGTTTTGTTTTGTGTTGTTGTTGTTTTGTTTTTGTTTTTGTTTTTGTTTTTGGAGAATGGGTTTTTTAGTTAGATTTATTTTATGTGTATGGGCTTTTTTTTTTTTTTTTCCTGCATGCATTCTTGTGTCTGCTCGATATACCTTGTGCGTGCAATGCCCATGGAGGCCAGAGAGCTACTGTATGGGTACTTGAAATTGAACTCAGGTCCTCTGGAAGGGCAGCCAGTCCTCTTAACCACTAAGTCATCCCTCTAATCTAGAGAACGGGTGTTTTTGACACTCCTTGCCCACCAAGGTGAATTCTTTGTTCACCCAAGATGGAGTGCTGCTTCTCTATTGAACTAACATAGAACCTAAATGTCCCTTCATGGTGTCATCTCAACTATGCCCACTATTTACATTTACCCAGTGATGTCCAGAGGGAGAATGAGTGCCACCCTTTGCAGGATTCAGAGCCTTTGCTTAGTTTTTTTTGAATAATACTTTTATTAATAATTTCATTTTCATACAGTGTATCTTGGTAACACGCTCTTCCCATTCCTCCCTGTTCCCCCCCCCCGAAAAAAAAACCAACAAACAAAGACAATTAAGTCCACCTAATGTGGACATCATGGTTCTTGGAGACAGCAGGCTGCTCTAATGATGGGCATTCACCTGGCCCATACTAGCCTGAGACTAAGCATGATGAAGGTCGATCCAAAGTTAGGCTTCACTGCCCAAGCCTGCAGGCACTGGAGTCTCCAGCAGACACCCGAACACCAAGCAGGCACTCTGGCATCACAAAGGCATCCCGATATTCTGCAAGTACCAGGGTATCCAGCAGGCCCCCAAACATCCTGCAGGCACCCGGGCATCCCACAGACACCCTTCCACCATGCATGTACCCAGACATCCCCCAGGCACCCGAACATTCCGCAGGTATCCAGCCACCCTGCTTGTTTGTTTGTTTGTTTTGAGACATGGTTTCTCTGTGTAGCCCTGGCCACCTTGGAACTTGCTCTGCAGATCAACTGGTCTTGAACTCAGAGATTCACCTGCCTCTGCCTCCTGAGTGCTGCGTTTAAAGGAATGCACCACCACTGCCCAGCATCTGGTTATGTTGTTGTTTATATTTTCATAAAAATTTGATCTCGCAGGCGGATCTGTAGCCACATTTCTAGCCTATCTTTTTGGTGGTGAGCCTGGCCTTTAACAGCTGAGCCATCTCTCCAGCCCACATTCCTAGTCAAATTATGCAGTTCATTTGGTAGAGCGATTGCCTAGATGCATGAATCTCCCTTCACCGTATCAATTGGGTGTGGTACAGTAGACCTGTAATCCCAGCAGCACTCAGGAGAGGGAGGCAGGAGGATCAGAAGTGGACAGCGACGATTACTATCTAAAGCAAACTCTGACCTTTCAAAATCAGTCTTTTCTCCCCCAGAAAACAGTGTCCTGTTCCTTTAGAAGTGTAAGGTATTTGGTATAATCTCAACAGCCCTGAACTCAAAGATTTTTTTGTGTGTGTGCTTGCTTTAAAAAATTAAATAAAGTGGGTGATAGTGGCGCATACCTTTGATCCCAGCACCCGAGAGGGAGAGGCAGGCAGATCTCTGTGAGTTCGAGGCCGGCCTGGTCTCCAGAGTGAGTTCCAGGACAGCCAGGGTTACAACAGAGAAACCCTGTCTCGAAAGCCAATAAATCAGTATACAATAAATCTTACAGAGAAGCAGCTCTCCAAATCTCCTCCTACTCAGTACTTCGCTTCACTGCAACACTAAGGAGCCCTCCCATTGGTCAAGGCTCTCCTTCCGTTCAAGACTGTTTACCGGTGCTCTAGAAGGACAAGGGAACTGTTTATTGAGTGCAAAGTGTTTGAATCACATTTTTCATCGCACAGAGAAAATTCCCATCACAAAGTGCTTCGGGCGGCAGAGATGACCACACAATCTTACTTCCGCTATGAATCCTGGGACAACGTCTCCTAATCAACACACGAGCACACAGAAGTCTCATCCGCAGGCAGTGGCTCTGCAAGCTTTTCTCAAACCATCTCTCCCCGGGCAGGACCCGTGGAGGAGCAAACACAGATACCAATTTTAAAAAAGAAAAAAAAAAAAAAAGAAAGAAAAAAGGAAAAAAAAAGGTCCCATTGCGCAGCCTAGCCTCAAACTTACTAGGGAGCCGTAGATGGCGCTCAACTCCAGATCTTCCTGGGTCCCCTTCCCAAGTGCTGGGATTATTGGGGAACACTGCCAACCAGGCAATCTTTACTTTAGAGGAAACCGTATTTCTTGTTCAAGTCTTGGGATCGGTAATAACTCCATCTACTCTGCCATGGGGGAGCTCCTACCTGAAGGTGACCGACACTCACACAAAATCCTTTTACTTCTGAAAACGCCATGGAGACGCCTTTTTTCCTGCACTTAACCAGTTAGCTTCTTATAGAAACAGTATACATAAGACAAGCTCACTTTTTTCTTTTTTTTTGTACATCTGGCATTATATTTAAGAGCAAGGGGCTTGGAGTCAGAATGGAGTTTAATTTGTGACTGTCCCAGTAAATAAGACTCCAAGAAATCTTATTAAATTCTCTGGGTCTGTTTTCTTATCTCTAAAATGGGACTGATAACAGAAAGTACATCACTTATGTGTTAAGGAGCAAATGAAGGTTTGCAAATCTCTTAACATTGAGAAGAGGCATTCACTAAGTGACAAATTTACTTATTAGTCTTTAATAACTGCCTCAAATCCAGTACTTCTGCCAGGCAGTTACTATTATCCCTGCCTGGATGGATGAATAACATTGGCTCCTCCAGGGTGTAATTCACTCCTAAGGGCACTGGGACCTCTGACTCCAGATCCCAGAATTCCCATCACCCTCCATTACCCTCCATCACTTTAAAGACTTTTATAGAGTGGGATGCAGTATCCAGCACAAGAAGAGAATTGTCCTTGGTGAAGGCCAATGCCACAGGACGGGAAAGGCTGTGAGTGATCATGGGCTTCATGGCCGGAAACTCCTCAGGTTTCCCCAAGCATATGATGGCCGGCCCAGAGATATCTGCGACAATCACATTTCCTTGGTGATCAAAGGCCACAGCTGAGATAGTTATTTTGGAAGGAAAGAGGAGGTTCAGCCCGAAGCTATCCACCTGGCCAATCAGCTGCATAGTGGAGTTGAACACCTTCACCCTTGTGTTGTCGCCTGCCGTCCCCAAGGCCCAGGGGTGCTCCAGGACCGCCACGGCCCCAGTGTGCCAAGACACAGCCACCCCACGGGGACTGCACAGCTGCGCTTGCAACCTCTCATTCCTCCGAAGGACCCCTTCGGGGAAATCCACTTCCAACAGGTGTAAGGTCCCTGCCTCTGCGTCAGTCGCCAGGACCTGGTTCTGAGGGGTGATCTCCACACCCCAAGGCAGGGCGAACTGCTTTCCCACAACCAGCTTGATCTGGCCGAAGAAATCAAACACTTTGATGGAGCGGTCGCCAGCGTCGGTGACAACCACGTGGCAGTCGTTGGTGACGGTGACATCCAGTGGGTACTTCACGTCGTGAGCCGCGTCTCCCTTCTCTCCAAATTGTTGTGCGCCTCCTCCTCCGGCGTCAAAGATCTTGACCCGTCTCTTACCGTCGTGGACGACCACGACCCGTCCGGTCTTGGGGCACAGGGCAAGCCCCGTGGGGTTCACCAGGGTCCCCCACCCTCCAAAGGCGTGATGGCAGGTGAGCGCCCCCGGCGCGCAGGGCGTGGCGCTCAGGGCAGCGGGGGGCGCGTGCAGGGTGGAGCCCAGGAGCTCCAGAAGGTGCAGCACCGGCAGGCAGTCGCTGGTGTCACAGGCTCGGCAGGCCCGCCGGCAGAAGGGACACTCGAGGCCCAGCGTCCGCGGGTGCGCGAGGGCGGCCACGCAGGCCAGGCAGACCACGTGGCCGCAGGGCAGGTTGCGCGGGCGCCGCTGCTGCCGGTGGCCGAACCTCTCGAAGCACACTTTGCATTCCAGCAGGCTGACCTCCGCCTCGCGCACTAGCTCGAGCCGCCCTCCCGCCGCCTCCTCCCCCATCGCGCCCGCCGCACCGAGCGCCGCGGGCCCCGGGCCCCCCGCGCGGTCCTCGGTCACGGTCACAGTCACGGTCACGGGGCGGAGCATCCGCTCTGACGTGGGGCCGACCGGGGGTACGCGCTGCTGCCCCCTGGCGGACACACGCGGCGGGCGTTCGCATGCGCCGTGCGCAGACCCGGGATCCACGCGTTGCGGGTGGGAGAGCCCAGCTTTTAGGGGGGGAGGAGCGCCTCGGGAGAACGAGTGTCGGGTCGCTCCCTGTTAGCCTGTAAGTGGCAAGGCGAGAACCAGGAGAACCAGGAGAACCAGGACCTCGTCTCCCAGCGCTGATGCCCAGCAGAGCTGCCAATCAGCTGCGCTGGGTGCTGGGTACCAGGGCTGGAATAAGACATGGCTCCTAGTCTCGGTTATCATGACGCCACAGAGGAAAGAGATACACGAAAGATGATAACTTCAAGGGGGTGAGGCGGGTGTGCAGACTTCTTTGGTGTGTTTTAGCACACTTGTGAGAAGGCAGATACCTAACACCCTGGTATGGTAGCTGTAATCCCAGCAGTCGGGCAGAAACAGAATAGCGGTTAGAGGCCAGCCTAGGCTACAGAGTCTCAAACAACATCAATCAAACAAACAAACAAACAAACAAGCAAAAAACAAACAAACAAAAGAATACTTGTGAAATGGGTTTGTGTAGAAGGAATATTTTAAAAGTCGTTAGTTGCCTGGCATAGTGATCTACACAATGAGTTCCAGGCTAGCTAGGGCCACAGACCTTGTCTCAAAAACAAAAACAAACAAACAACCCCAAACTGTTAGCTAATAGCAATTACTATAGCAATTATAGTGTATAGTTAGTATATAGCAATTACTATATGTACTCCATGCCTGCCTTCTTTTAAGTGGTTTTCATATATTGTTTTATTCAAGCTCGTGGGCAATTGGAGTGGCTTGGGTAAAGACTGGCTAGTGAGTGGAAGCCAGGCAGTTTGACTGCAGGGCCTCTCACTGTCTCTCAGTGATCATCAAATATAATTGTCTAGGACAAATGCAAAGACTTACCTGGTCCAGGGTGTGTGTGGGCTGGGCTGCCCAGAGGTGTGAAGGGGATTCTAACATGCGCATATGTTTGAGCTAGTGATTCCTTCACACAGTGTCTTCCGGTCTCAGTTAAGATTGAAAGTTAAAGGGATTGAAGAGATGGCTCCATGGTAAAGAGTGCTTGCTGCCTTTTCTACAGGTCCTGAGTTCAGTTCCCAGCACCCATGTTGGGTGCTTCACAACCATCTGTAACTCCAGGGAATCCAGCCAGTGTCCCCTTCTGGTCTCCATGTACTTGCATACATGTGGCATACATTCACACAAACATACACACATGCAAATAAATAATTATAAGAAATATTTAAAATTTAAAATGATTGAAAGTAAAGGTGACCTATGATATCATGGAACAATCTTAAAGTTATGGTCAGCATAATCTTCAGGAATCCATCGTGGTGTTCAAATCTTTCATATTTAGAAGTTAACTTTGTCTTACATGAACAACGTCCTTTGCAAAACCATGTTTGATCATTCCTGTTTATTTGGAGGTTGTGAACATGATTGCTCACCCTCATGTTCCAAGAAAAGGACGGACTCAGTTGTTAATACTCCTGGAGAGAGATTCCTTGGAAGGCAAAGACTCTTTTCTATCAAGTGTTACACATCTCAGAGATTGCGCGTTAGACCAGAGAAACCAAGCTGCTGCTACGATTTCAGAAGGCATTTCCATTCTAAAGAAGAAACCAACTAAAAGCACATTTCATAGAAATTTCTTTCAGTAGTAATTTTTTAAAAGATTTTAAAAAACGTGTGTGTGTGCACACCCTTGGAGGCCAGAAGAAGGTGTTAGATACCTGGGAGTTAGATTATAGATTATATGGGTGGTGGGATCCAACTGCAGGTAGGTCCTCAAGATTAAGCAGTAAGTGTGCTTAACTCCTAAGTAATCTCTCCGACCCCTCAGAAGTAAAAAACAAACAGACAGACAAACAAATAACAGACTTATGTGTATAAGTATTTTCTCTACATTATGCATGTGTACCACATGTGTGCCTGGTGCTCTAGGGGACCAGAAGAAGGTATCAGAACCCCTGAAACTGGAATTATGGACGCTGTGAGCCACTATATAGGTACTGGGATTCAAACCCAGATCTTCTGCCAGAGCAACAAGTGCTCTTTGCTGTTGAACTGCTATCTCTCCGCCTCCTCAAAAGTAATTTTTAAATCAGGAAATACATTCAGGATACAAAAACTGGGATATTTTTAGGACCAGTCTGGTCCAACAGAAATATAACAAAACCTGTATTTTTAAATAATTTCCTTATGGCTCCATTTTTAAAACTTACAAAGAAAATGAAATTAGCCATATACTTTATTCAATCCAAAATGTCCAAATACATCATTTGGACATCGTAATCACATGAACAGATGAATGAGATATTTTATGCTCATTTTATATACTAAGTAAAATCTGGTGTGTTTTACACCCATGGTGCACTCAATTCAGATAACTTCCACGTGTGTCTGGTGACATCCACATGGAACACGGCAGGTGCAGACCCATGTTGCTATGAGGTGTTACCTTTTGAAGATATTTCCCAGACTGACCTCATTGAATCCCTTACTTGTGTCTAATTCGTCTCTGCTCCAGGACGGTCTCAAAACTGTCCAAAGAGCCCAATTCATTGCTGGCTGTTGTTTAGCATGAGTCCTCCAGAGTCCTTGAACAGATAGCTCCCGGCCAAGCCTGCCTTTTCTGCCTTCTCAGTCCTTTGCTGCCTCCGTGAGGCTGCTGGCAGTACTACACCATTAGCATTGTTGGTTCCAGGCTGGACGGCTTTGCGTTTAATGAATGACAATCTACTCCAGGCTTTACTCTCCAGCACCTAACAATGGGTTTGGTTTTTGTATTGGTTTGTTTGAGACAGGGTCTCATGTAGCACATGTTGGCTTCACATTGATTATGAGACTGAGGCTGGCCTTGAGCTCATGAGCCTCCTGCCTCTGCCATTTCAGTGCTGGGATTACAGGTGTTTGCTTCTATGCGAGGTCCAAATAGTAAATTAAAAGTATGCCATTTGATTGACAGTTAAGGTTTTCTCAACTATACAAGGCTTCAAGCTCCATAAGGGAAAATGAAAAATAAGGTTTGAGTCTTTCACAGTTTTGGATTCTTGGCAATCATCATCTTCAGAGTTTGCCTCCATCCCAGGGAACCCACCAGTTTCTAGTCTGGCGTTTCTACCAACCGAAGCTGACAGCCCTGCTCCTTTTTCCGTATGATCAAAGATGCAGAATCTAATTTATCTGTTACATCTGCTTTATCTAGTTTCAAACTTGCAGTTTGTCTTAATCTTTCTACTGCTTTTGTTTCTGAAGAGACACAGTAAGTTCCACGTTTGGTTTTGCTCAGTACTATATCTTGCCCAGCACAGGCCCAACAGGCACGAACTTCCATTTGCTGTGTGAATGTCATCGGGACAGGTGGAAATATCCAGGGATTTAAAAACCTTGGATGTGGTGGGGTACACCTTTAATCCCAGTGCTTAGGAGGTGAAGGCAGACGTATCTCTGTGACTTCTAGGCCAGCCAAGGCTACAGGGTGAGATATATTCTCAAATAAATAAATAATAAAGACTGTGGGTTAGGCAGGTAGCTGTATGGTAGAGTATGCTGCTTACAGCACTGGCACCAATCGATCAGAATAAAAAGCAAGATGCTTGCTTTTGAGAGATATTTAGCCACTCAAGAAAGAGCTGAGAGGAAGGTATTAGAGATGTGCTATGAGATTTGTAGTGTGTTGGGGAAATTTATCTCCAGTTATGCTCATGTAACTTTACAACGATTGTTTTGTACATTGCTGGGGGAAGGGCTGCTTAAGCCTTGGCAGTTTGCTTTATCTGCAGGTGTTGGCTTGATGTGAATCTGTGATTCAGATGTTTGCTTCCTCATGACCTGCACCTGCGCACTGCTCTCTGGCAGAGTCATTGTGGAAGAGCACACGGACTGACTAGGGCACACTTTTCTTGTTTCTGCCCATCTGTAGATGTTAACTCCATGTTTGTGCATGCAGAGCCGGGCAGTTAGCAAATCACTGTGCAGGGCACAGAGGCTCGGCTAGTCTGTTATTTAAATTACAAAATCATATAGGAAGGCATTTTGGGAAGATCCCAAGAATAATTCAATCCCTGCAACATAATGTATACGTGTGTGTTTTCTATCTCAAGGCATTTAAAGTTGGAGCTCCCCCAGTGAAGAGACATATTATGTAAAAGATTGACTATATAAGACTATCTCATTTGTATCATTTTAGATTTTCTGAGTTTGAGCTATGGAAAGAACTCTAGCTGCTGCATGGGCAGGGAGTCTGTCATCCAACATGAGACTTTCTTCTTTAGGCTGGGCAGCAGGGCTTATGGCAGGGTAAAATGGGGGACTGGAACTCCAGTGGCCCCTCTGCTGTTCTTGTTTCCACTTCTCAGCTCCCTGGTAGCTATGACAATCCAAAAGATCCTGGTTGTACCCATTAATTTTGGTCATTGAGCACCTAACTTGTCTTTCCAGCTTTGAGAAAAGGAAAAAAAACAAAAGCTCTAAAGAAAACTGGAATGGCCCAGCTCAGGCCAGTAAGTTTAACCACTGGCTACAAAGGTAACTTGGCTACAAAGGTGAAGTCAGATGCTCATGGCTGTTAAGTATTACAGCTCGGACGGAAAGGTATCCTAGCAGTTGGGAGCTAGGAGTACCATAGTCACACCCTATGACAAACCTCATTCAAGAAATTTATTGGGGAAAACCCAGTCGGGAGGGTGTGGCTGCCTCTGCTTGGGAGAGAAACAGCAAAGTTGAACTTGAAGCAAGACTTATATAGGGTTTAGGGGGAGTGGCCTGGGATTGGTGGGATTTTGTGGCCTGATCTTGTGCTTTTTTTTTTTTCCCTGTAGGGCAGGGCCTGGCCACTCTCCTGCCTCAAGGGGCTTACAATGGCTTCTAGAAGCCCACTCTAGAAGCTGCTGAGGCAGGATTCAAAGAAACAAGTCTGATCAGGTTATTTGAATAGGTCAATGGCAGAAGGTATTCAAGGACAGGACCCTAAATGCGGTGTGAGAGGACATGAGACATGAGGTCAGCACTGAGCATTAAAGAAATTTATTTACATGAAGTTTAACATTTAAAATATATATTTTATGTGTTGAGTATTTTGCCTGCACGTATATATTGCACTATGTGCATGCCTGGTGCTCCCCCATCCCCCACAAGGCCAGAAGAGAGTGTTGCATTCCCTAAAGGTAGTTACAGATAGCAGTGAACTGCCAGGTGAATGCTGGGAACCATACCTGTGTCCTTTGGGAAAACGACAAATGCTCTTAACCACTAAACCTTCTCTCCAGCCCTAAGTTTAATGCTTACAATATAATCTCTAAGGAGAACATACACAGCTTTCATCAATATCAATGGTGTTCCCAATAACAACCATTATCTTAATATGTATGTACCCTAGTATATACAAATAAAAACACACTACTGTATTAACATGAGTTAAAAATACAAACCACTTAGCTGTTAGGAGGTGTGGAGATACAGATTGACATCTGATTTAACAAAATGTGACTGATTGTTAATAAAAACTAACAAACTAGAACTAAGCTTTCACAAGAAGGAGGCTTAAACCATTCATTTAAGTAAGACAAAATTAAAAGAAATGAAAAATTGCCAAACTCAGAAATAATATTTTTAAAAGGTTTTATTCTTACAGTATAGGGAAACACTTCTTCCATGTAAGTCGGTCTAAAATTTTTTTATGTTTCTCGATTCTGATACATATAAAATTATAGAAGGGGAGAGACATATAAAGGGACCCGGGACCTAAGTAGATTAGGATTTATAGCAAAGTATAATTTTTATTAAAAATTTAGACTACCCAAATCCCATTAAAATCTCACATTTTTCAGTGATTCTAATTTTCACACAGAACGTTTTTTGTTGTTGTTTAAAGTTATAAGCATTATATTTTTGTCGTTTAGTTGTAGAAGAAATACATGCCGACTATAAAAGACACATAGGTGTTTAATGTTTTGCTACGATCACAGGCTCTCAGGGTCTCTATTGCTGTGAGGAGATACCATGACCACGGCAACTCTTATAAAGAAAGCATTTAACTGGGGCGGGCTCACAGTTCAGAGGTTCAGTTCAGTATCATCATGGCAGGAAACATGGCAGCAGGCAGGCAGACCCGGTGCTGCAGAGGTAGCTGAGAGTTCTACAGCTGGGTCAGCAGGCAGCAGGAAGAGAGAGACTCTGGGCCTGGCGTTTGAAACCTCAAAACCCACCCCTGAGTGACACACTTCCTCCAACAAAGCCACAACTCCTGGTCTCCTTGGTAACCAAGCATTCAAACCCATGAGTCTATGGGGGCCACTCCTATCAAACCACTCCGAAAAGATTGACTTACAACATTTCAGTGTGTGATTTCATTGAGAAAGTCGTGTGCATGCTTGTGCAAAGATCTGTATGTTGCGTGAGAAAAGGATTTAAATGATTACATTTTCAAGCCTGAACATAATTTTTCATGGTTCAGAAACCTACGTAGGGACTGTTGTTTACTTTTCTGTAAGGAGATACAATTTTTCAAAAATGGAGTCAATTCCCCAGGTCTTATGTCTTTCTTCAAAAGCATCAACCTCCTCAAGGCAACGAATGCTGCATTTTGTACCTGAGGTGAGAAAGGAAACAAGTTTTAGGGATGCTTCTAGAAAGGCTCTAGAGGATCTCCTGTGACGGTGTGTGAGTGTGGTCTCTAGGGCCGATACTGGGTGTCTTCTGTTTCATCCTCCACTCTGTCTTTTGAGACAGGATCTCTCACTGACAGCAGGAATCTGCCCGTGCCCTTCCACCCCAGGTGCTGGATCATAGTCACGCGTGACCAGGTCTGGCTTTGATGTGGGGGCTGTGGATCCAAACCCAGGTCTTGATGCTTGCTTGGCAGGCATTTTACAGACCATGCTATCTTCCCAGTCCTCTCCTGCCTGGATTTTGAGACGTGGGTATCATAAACTAAGCTGGCCTTGAGTTCACTCTGTAGCTAAGGAAGACCTTGAACTTCTGGTCCTCCAGCATCAGTCTTTCGAGTGCTAGGACTACATAAGGCACAGATAAGGAAGCACATTATGGAGACCGGTCCCTTTTCTAGGATAAAAGTCTTCCCTAAAATGGCCTCTACTTTTTACATTTTATATACTTCAATGGCATGTACTAATGTTCACCAGCAACTCAACAGCTAACTGTTGACTTTATTCCTTTATTTTTATTTGATTCTATTTTTTAGACAGGGCTTTTCTCTTTGGTCCAGGCTCAGGCTGGCCTGGAACTTTTGAGCCTCTTGACTCGGGTACTTAAGTACTGGGATTGCGGTGCCTACCATTCTTGATTTGCTGACTTCATTTAAGAACATAACTGGGATGAAGATGGCCTGGCAGCTAAAGATCTTTCTGCTCTTGCAGAGGACCCAAGTTTGCTCACAACTGCCTGCAACTCCAGTTTCTGGGGCTCTGATGCCTCTGGCCTCTATAGGCATGTACACATACCCATACAGACACATGTACACAAACACATGATTAAAATAATAAAAATAAATTTTTAAAAAAATTAAATATAAAGGGCATAACTTCTAACCTATGGTGAGGCTACCTGCTGTATGACTGACATGAGTTCAGTTCTCAGGGTCCACATGGTGGGAGGAAAGAATTAATTTTCTCCAAGTTGTCCTGTGACACACACACACACACACACACACACACACAAAAGGAATGTAACTTACCAAATAACCTTTTAAGTTCATCATAAGGGACATAAAATGGTGGACCTAGGAAGAAGAAATGTGATGGAAAATAATTTTTTCAAACTCCAAAGACAAACAAATTCTTAAGGTTTGCACCTCATAATTCCAGTGATGTTATGGATACTTATTTTTATAATTTACTCATAAATCCAAATAGGTGAGTGCTTAGTATGTCTTTCTGGTTGTTTTGTTTTATCGTGTGTGTGTGTGTGTGTGTGTGTGTGTGTGTGTGTGTGTGTGTATGTTTTAAAGATAGGGTCTTATGTAGCTCAGGCTGGCCTTGAACTCACTATGTAGCCAAGGATGACCTTGAACTTCTGATCTCCCTGCCTCCATCTCCCGAGTGCTGAGATTACAGGTATTCACCGACATATATGGTTTACATAGTGCTGGGGATCAAACTGGAGACTTCATGCATGCTAGGCAAGCACTCTACCAACTGAGCTACATCCCTGGCTCCCTGACTTGGCTTTTGAATATCTCTATCAAAGATCAGAGTGGAGCCCATTGGCAGGTTCCTTTGGGGTGTTAACTCTTTTCTCTCTTTTGAGCAGAGCAAATATATATCACATACACATACATATATATTTGAAATATATTTGTATATATATATATATATACACATATATGTATATGAACACACATACATATGTGTATATTATACACATACATACACACACATACACACATATACTACATATATATGACAGGGTTTTTGAGATTCGGTTTCTAGGTGTAGCCCTGGCTGTCCTGGAACTCACTCTGGAGAGAGGGGATGGGGAATAACATAACATATAGGGATGTATTTGAATATGTATCAACATTCACTGCATGCAGTTACACCTCTTTGAAGCAGCACAGCACGCAGTGACCATGGGAGGGCACCCACATGTCTTTGTCCTAATCTAGGGCTCGTAAGACAAATCTTTACATTAGGATCATCCATTCCCTCCTCCTATGGTTTGAATGTGACTGATGAACAAGACAGGAAAGGGAGAGAAGAAAACGTGGACAGTGTGATAGAGCACTAAGGTTTACCCTTCTCATTAGCTCAGAATTCTCTTCTTGCACACAAGCAGTGTGCTTCCCACGAGATTAGATCGGAAAAAGTAATGCTTACACGTTTGTAGAATTAAATCGGGGAAATTAAGCAAATAAAAACAAAACAAGTGTTACCTGCATGCTTCGTCGGATCATAAGAAAAGACGGCCACGAGGTAGTGGAACCCTTTCCTCAGTAGGGACAGTATTATATCTGCATAGCTAGAAAAAAAAAAAAAACACACGAAAAAGTATGCTTCATTTCTCTATCCAGACAGAGGCTGGAGGGGACAGAAGCAATGAAGGAAGCCAGCATTTTCCATCAACTCTAAGTGAAATTCCCCTAGTAATCATATAAACCTGTGTGGTGGTTTGAATAAGTATGACCCCTCTCTCCCCGCATAGGCTCATAGGTTTGAATACTGGTCCCCAGTTGGTGGAATTATTTGGGAAAAATTAAGAGATGTGCCTTGTTGGAGGAGGTATATGTCACCGGGGCTGGGTTCTGAGGTTTCAAAGCCCACACCAGGCCCAGCTAGGGCCCAGTCTTGCACTCTCTGCCTCCTGCCCGCAGAAGAGGAGGTAAGCTCATAGCTACTGCGCCAATGGTGCACAATGGAAAGAAAGATGCTTGGGCTCCTTAAATTGACTCAGTAGATCTGCTGCTGGGGCTGGGATGCTGATGGTTAAAAAGTATCCCACGTGACTAGGACATCTCTTGCAAAATCCCTCTGGTCTGGTTTGATGGAGAGGTGAGACTACCAGGTAAGTGGAGGTGACAGATAATCAGAGTTCTCTAAATACGGCACTCCCCACCAGTGCTGCGGGCGGTCTGTTAGTGGGCGCCCCAAAGAGCCAGTGATTCAGTTTCCCAGCCCTGTGTTGGTTCAGAAGTGGGGCGTGGCTATGACAAACGAGTAGGATGAGCAGGAAGCAGGGCTGGGCCTGGTCCAGGGCGATGAGGTTGAGCCACCCGATGGCTCCGTTTGCACGCTGAGTTAAGGGTTGGAAGAGGGGCCGCTGGTCAGCTGTGGTTGCTACGGTGGAAGCTGTGCTGAGTGCAGCCTGGAGCTGGGGAGGCTGTCAGTGAGTCCCGTGCGGGAAGAGAAATGGCAGAAGCATGCCAAGTGTGCTGATACAACTACGGTCACAGCAGTCGGGAGGCTGAGGCAGGAGCAGCTCAAATACCAGGACAGCCTGGGCTACATAATGAGTTTGAGGATAGCCTTGGTTACATTGAGACCCTAAAAAAAATCTAAAAATATCTCAATATCTAAATAAAAATCTCAAAAATTTAGATTAAAACAAAAAAGACATTAAAAAAAGGAACACATATTGTTTTTTAGTAGAATCTTCCATTTTTTAACTTTCTGACACCCCTTCCCCCAGGGTAATCTCATTTTATAGCCCAGACTGGCTGGGAACTCACGATGTAGCCCAGGCTGGCATCAGATTCACAGCAATCTTCCCACCTGAGCCTCTCAAATGCTGGAATTACAGACGTGAGCCACCACACCTGGCGAAACTCTTGCTCTTAAGAAGAGGTGAGAAGAAACTTGACCCCAGGAGGATGATCAGTCAGAATGACTCAGCCATGTCTCCTGGGACTGGCAGACATAATCCTCTTGGAATGCAGATTTTCAATTAATCTCAAAAAAAAAAAAAAGAAAGAAAAAAGAAAAGAAAAAGAAAAAGAAAAATCCAGAAAGCAGGGCTGGAGAGATGGTTCAGACATTAAAAGCACACACTGCTCTTGCAAAGGACCAAAGTTTGGTTCCTAGCACCCACACTGGGTGGCTCACAACCATCGGCAACTTCAGCTCCAGGGGATCTGATGTCCTCTTCTGGCCACCACGTGAATCCACCATGTGTGCACTCACACACACACTCACACACACACACACACACACACACTAAAAAACATTATTAAAAATCTCAAAGTAATTATTCTGACAACAATAGCCAACCTGCTCATGCTCTTGGCTATGCTTACCCTATGACTACAAACACACATACAGAAAGAGAGAGAGAGAGAGAGAGAGAAAGAGACAGAAACAGAGAGAGAGAGGAGGAAGAGGTAGATGAGGGAGATTGGGGGAATCTAGACTTTCTGGCCAAGCTGCATTCTCTAAGCTTCCCCTTGGGTTGGGTATCACTGCCTCCTTATCCATGAGTGAAGCAGGTCAGAGTCCACTGGGGTGGCCTTCATAGCTGAGGACAGAGGAGCTTGATGGACAGCTTGCATTTCTCTGGTCAGTCGCAATAATTACTCAGACCTCACCTGCAACTACATGTGTATCAAGTCCAATACTGAGGGGACAGCTGACCCCAATGGGCCTGCTTTACTTTGGGGTCTGCACTTGACATCCCGCTCTCTCTCTCTTTGCCACCCTGTGGATTTTTATTGAGAAAACCAAAACCCCTGAAAGGACTAACCCCAAAGGGACCGGGGACTATCCTGGAGGTGGGCACAGGAATGACCTACAGACAAACATTTCGCAGACTGAACGTGGTCCACAGTTGTGGTCTGTTATGAAGACGGGGGAGTTTCAGGTGATGTTCTGAGCTGATAAAGGATGCTGACGTCATGAGGGGGATGCGGGTGTGCACTGGAAATGTGGACGTCTGGGAGGAGGAAGAAGGCTGAGAAAGATTGTCACGGCAAAAGCCAGGCCACTTCCGCAACGCCTGACGTCGCTTACAGCTAAGAACAATATATTGCTGTTGAAAAAACTGAATGGAAGGAACAGAATTCAAATGGTCATTCAGGAGCAAGAATGGCGGAGAAAGGCCCAGATGAGGATGAGGGAGGGTGGGGTAGGAAGTAGGTAGGAAAACGGGTGGGAGGAGCAGGGAGAGAAATTATCATCGACGGAAAGAAAATACGTGTACTTCTGGTGTGGAGTGCTCTAATTTTCGAAGACTACGTTTGACAATTAAGCCTTACGTATTAAGCAATTGATTTCTTTAAATAAAAAACAAAACAAAACTGCGTCACTTATACGGGGCTTAAACTTTCTGACCATGTCTGAAGAGCCTGCCTCTGTGTAATGAGTAAGTTCAGTATCTAACCTGTCGAATCCAAGGAAGCATATGCGTGGCAGTATTCACACTGGGAAGTGTGGTCGAATTTCCCTCACACGCTTTCTTGATTTTACTTCCTAGTGAGGCTAGTTATAATTATGATCACCCAAAATACCGACAAATGCTCTTGTATCGACAACCGTTACTCTATAGCTGTTTGGAGTTCACAGCACATTTCTCACAGATTTATTTATTTATTTATTTACCTACTTGTTTATGAGGTGCAGTCTGATGCTATCATTATGAGGCCCAAGTTTGCCTCAAACTTCCAATCCTTATGCCTCAGCCTCCCCAGTGCTGGGCTCACGCGTTCCTTCTTTATGAGTTCCCACAGCAACTCTTTGAGGTCATTTAATATGGGACTCCAGGCAAACTCGGAAGGTTAGAGTCTCAACTGTCAGGTACAACTGCCTAACTTGGGACATATGACTTTGACTTTAAATTCCCACGTGCCAATTAGAATCAAGACAGCATCTATGTCACAGGACTGTTGGGCGAGTTAAATTGTCAACACACACTAAATATTTCAATTAATGCCTGGCACGAGGCAAGAGTCAAACAGGCGTCATGTTAGCAGTGGTGATGGTGCTAGCAGAAATAGTCCCAATTTTCAGAGAAGTAAACGGAGGCTGAGAGAACCACAGTACTTTGGTCAAGGCAACAGAGCCGACAAAGTGAACCGAGCCACTGGCTTCATACGTTAGCTTTCCTCAAACTCAGCTAAACACAAAGGAAACCAAAATACCTAAAGAAACCAACTTACCGGTCGTGATCACCTGGATTGATAGCCACTAATGCTCCTCTATCCCAAATCCTGTCAAACTTGCCAATATTCGCTCTGCTCAAAAGAGAGGAAAGGTTATAACATTTTGTCTGAAAAGAGTCAAATCTCAAACAAGATGCCTGGTGTTCCCCTCGGGGTCATGTTGGGATTCACCCATCATCAGGGTATCAGGGTCTCGTGTCGGCTTTTCTATATGGACTCTGGAGGGTGTGCTGGCCCACTTGTGGGGACTGACCACTTCCTAACTTCTGTAGCACCTCCTTGTTTTGTGGTGACTTGGGAAAAGGAGGGAGACATGGGGGCAGGGGTGGTGACAACTCTCCTCCCAGCCCCCTTGCTCAGGGACTGTCAGGGACGTCATTGCCTCCTCCCCTTGCAGTGTAATGGGCTCAGGTGCCAGAGAGAAGACACAGTATTTCTCTCCCCAGCTTTACCCTCCCTGTCCTGGATCATAATAATGGTTATGAGAGTTTGGGAGCCATCCACGTGAAGTGGACAGACAACGAGGCTTTGGTGAGCACAGCTGGAGGATGGACATTCAATCAGTGTCTCTTGATGTTGCAGGAATGGACAGGAGTGGTGAGCGGATCCCCACCCCAGCGCTGCCCAGCAAGGCCCTCTCCATTGTGGTTATATGTGTGTGTGTGTGTGTGCGCGCACACACACGAATGCAGGCACATGTACACTAAGATGTGCATGAAGAGGTCAAAGAACAACTTTTCAGGAGTTAGTTCTTTCCTTCTGCTATGTGGGTTTTTCTCTGAGCCATCTTGCTGGACCAAGAACTACTTTTTTTTTTTTTTTTTTTTCTTGTTGAAAAAGCATCTCATCATATAGCCCTGGCTGGCCTGGCACTTGCTGTCTAGGTCAGGATGGCCTCCAACTCACAGAGATCTGCCTGTTTCAAGTGCTGCATTAAAAGCATGTGCCGCCGTGCCTTTTGAAATGAACAGACGGATGCTGCAGTGGGTGAAGCGCTTACCACAGAAGCACAAGAACGCGAGTTCCGACAGCCGGAGCCCATGCAAAAGCAAGACATGTTTGTAATCACAGTGGTCCTATGTTGAGGTGGGAGCTAGAGACAGGAGAACCCCCAGAAGTGTGAAGGCCAGCTAGTCTGGAGTACACAGCGGCCATGAAACCCTGTCTCGAACAGGATAGTAGGCAAGGACTGGCATCTGAGTTTGTCCTCTGACTATCCCTCATGTGCCGTAGCATGCACACACTCAAACACACACTCACACTCTCATACACACACACTCATACACATAATGGTGCAGACAGAGCACTCAGTCACACAGATACACACACACACATTCACATACACACATGCACTCGCACACATTTACATGTGGACTCACACATACACAGTCACTTTCACTCTTACATACGCACACACTCACATTTATATACATATACTCATTCACTCTTTCTCGCACACACACACACACATACACACACACACACACTGGTGCCAAGGAATCACTCAGTCACACGCAAACTCACATTAGACACTCATTCACACTCGGTCACACACTCACACAATGGTGCAGAGAGACACTCAGTCCTACCTGGGAAGATCAAACATGCTGCAGCAGTACAGTGAAATATTCCCCGAAGAACTCTGCAATGAAACAATGCAAAACCTTTTCTATGGTTAACTGGGAAATATTGAAGCGATCAAGGAAAGGAAACAGGACTCAGCCAAAGCCAAGGAGACAGAGGGAACACATATTAAATGCAACAACTTTATTGGGGTTTAACTGTACCTTATGTTTTCTTTTAAAACCTGGATGGGGGCCAGCCAGATGGCTCAGGGAGTAAAGTGATTGCAGCCAATCTCAACAACCCAAGTTTAATCCCTGGGCCCTGCATAGTGGAAGGGAGACCTGACTCTCATGAGCTGTCCTCTAACCTTCACATGTGCACCACAGTAGATGCATATTCTACCATCTATATATCTATTTCCAGTATCAGTTTATCTAGCTATCATCTATCATCTATGTATCAATATAGCTATATGCTTAGCTCTAATTCTATCACCTATTTTTAATATCTTTCCATCATCTTTTAACTGTTTTGAGACAAAAATCTCACTATGTAGCCTGGGCTAGCCTTGAATTCGTGACTCTCCTGCCTCTACCTTCCAAGGGCTGAGCTGCCACCTGTACGTGAAGCCTTAGCTTATACACTATGGTGATAGCATGTAACATGTATATAACATAGTATATAACATGTAGTAATCTGTGGTAAAGAGCAGTCATCTGAAACTTGTTTAACATCTTCATTTACTCATGCTAAAACTCGTTTTTTTTTTTATAATGTGAGACACGGAAATAATCAGTTACCACAATGAAAACGAACCTTAAATACTTTGGCGCCAGCAATTTCGGGGAGCGGTTCTTCTGAGTACTCAAGATTCTGTTCTGCAAAAAATTCCCGAATCCCAATTTCACTAATTTCTACACCAACCACAGTGTGGCCCCGGTCTGCAAACCTACAGAAAACCAGATTTACATTTTACTTCATATATACTACAAAATAAAAACTAAAATAAACAGACATTCTTACCTCGGCTGGGGACACACAACTCAGTGGTCAGAGTCCCTAACCATGCTTAAAGCCTTGTGTTGAAAATCACCGCCAGAAGAAATAACAAAAGAAGTGCATATGTTTTTCCTAATTTTAAGGGATTCATATTTTCATAAGTATTCATACAAATGTGTTCAACTAGAGGAAATGCTTTTCAATCCCTCCAAATGAGCACTGGCCATTAATTCATTTTCTGTGACGACAGATATGCCTATCTTTGTCCTGCACAAAACAGAGCCACTGACCACACTGGCTGCTAAGTATCTGGAATGAGGCCAGTTCCATAGAGATAATTTTAAAATTTTATTTGGCTTATATTTAAGTAGCCAAGCTAGTAATGATGTCATACCACCAATTCCAGTACTGACCTTGAGTTTGAGGCACACTGGACTGTACAGCACGACTGTTTCAAAATTGAAAAAAATATAGTTAAATGAATTTTTTAAAAACAGCCACATGTGGATAGTAGTTGCCATACTAGAGCTCAAGGTCAAGGTATTCTGTGCATTTCTGTAATAATAGTATAGTTTCCACTTGTTAACAATAGATATAGTGGAAAAAATGAATCTTATTACTACATTCAATTAGCCAACATTTTCCTAACAAACTCTAGCGTTACAGATTTCATATTTTGAGGACCTTATAGTCAAAAGAAAACAGTAGCAGGTGCATAAATATCGAGACACAGAGATGAGTTTCTATCAAATCACATAAAAACTAGTCAGTTCTGCTGTAACATGTACAAGCCTAACTGTTACTGCACTATGCAAAATCAGGCACAGAAATCGCAAGGCTGATGGGAGAATGAGGAAACAACATGAAAACCTCTGTGACCTAGGCACGGGAGCACAGGCCTGTAATCCCAGCACTTGGGAAGTGGAGAGAAGAGGACCAGGAGTTCAAAGCCAGCCAAAGCCATATAATGAGTTTCAGAGCTTGGAGTACATGAGACTCCGTCTCAAAGTCCTACAAAGGGGGCTGGAGAAATGCCTCAGTGGCCAAGAGCACCTACAGCCCTTGAACAAGGTCTGACCTGAGTTCAGTCCCCAGCACCTGTATCAGTGACTCATTACTGCCTGTAACTCCAGCTCCCGGGGATCTGACGCCCTCTTCTGGCCTTCAAGGGCACTAGCACTCATGTGTACATACCTGCCAACATATACTTGAAATAAATCTTAAAAAAAAAAAAAACAACAACCCACAACAATACCCAAAACTTGAAACGAGGCAAGGGCTCAATGAGCAAAATGTGTGCTGCACAAGCATGAGGACTTGAGTTCAGATCCCCGGCACCCACACAGAATGCCAGGGCTGGCAGCCCCCGTTTATAATCCCAGTGCTGAGAGGCAGAAACAAGAGGATCGCAGGGGCAGTCAGTAAGAGAACCTGTCATAAAAAGTAAGGAAGATCTGGAAGATCAATACAGGAAGATGCCTTGAGAGGACTTTTGGATTACATGCATGTGTATCTGTACACACATGTACACACACATTCACACACACACAGAGGAGGAGGAGAAGAGGAGGAGGAGGAGAAGAAAGAAGCAGGAGAAAGAAGGAGAAGGGAGGAGGAGGGAAGGAAGAAGAGAAAGAGGAAGAGGAAGAGGAAGAGGAAGAGGAAGAGGAAGAAGAAGAAGAAGAAGAAGAAGAAGAAGAAGAAGAAGAAGAAGAAGAAGAAGAAGAAGAAGAAGAAGAAGAAAACCAAAACCTGTCAGTGTCACAAAAACCTAAGAACAATGGTTTATACATGTTAACTATCAGATGGATACAAGGGCTCACTGCCCTGATAGAGAGCCCTGAGGTCGGCTTCAGAAGGTGGGTGCCGGAAAAATCTTCTGTTTGAACTGCTGTGGAGTGACGGGATGAGGGAAACGGAATAGGAAGTTTCTAACACCAACTGCGGAGGGGAAAGGCTGGGCCTGGGAGTAAACTGAAGTAGGCAGGACACTGCTTGAAGAGCACACATGGGAATTTACACTATTCATATGCGGCTTAACTCATCTTGGCAGAGTCTGGCTTTTACCAGATGCCTTCTCCAGAAATCAGAGGTAAACAAAGGTGAGCACGATGTTCCAACCATTCTGTCCTATATTAACTGAGAATGGAAGCCACATTTCAAAACAAGATGGACTGTGCCTATTATCTACACAAGAGTGCACACTCCCAGTGTGGGCAGAGCACAGACTATTTACAGTTCAAAAATAAGACATACTAACAACCTGTCTTTCATTCTGCCCGGGGAATTTGTACTTTCATATATAGAGACCGTTTCTTTCATGCTCCATACATATTTTTGAAGTTACAAAATATAAGCAAAGAAGTTATTCAAATTGGCTGCCATGTATTTTTATTTCCCAGTCAAAACATGCGGCAAAGCCTGAAATACAAACAAGGCAAAAGTAAAACCCTAGGATAGCTTTCATGTGCCATTTTAATGCTTTCTGGCCTCTGTTCCTCTACAATGTGTATGTACATACACGGTCAGTGACACGAGTGAAAATTTCTCCAAAATGTTAACTTACATGCAATTACAGTAGCTTGATTCTGTACTTTTATTTCAATTTTTATGATTATTTTGCAGTTTGGGGGAATGAAGCCAGAGACAGTGGATGTTAGACAAGTAATTTCTCACTGAATCACATCCCAACTCCTCGCATTTTTTTTTTTTTTGTTACAAATAGATGAGACTCCAAAACATTCAACAACCTAGCTACACTATTTCACCAATGTTGCTTAAAACCTTTGCTACAGCCAGAGTTATCATTTCTGCTGATATAGTTGTTTCCTCAATAGGTGGTTTACAAAACCACTCTCTTGTGGTAAAGAGTCCATTAAAACATAGGTCTAGTGAGAATCTAGTTCTTTTTAAATAATTTATTCATTTTTATTTTATGTGCATTGGGGTTTTGCCTGCATGTATGTCTGTGTGAGGGGTGCTGGATCCCCTGGAACTGGATACAGGCAGTTGGGAGCTGCCATGTGGGTGCTGGGAATTGAACCTGGGCTCTCTCAAAGAGTCTCCATGTGCTTTAAACTGCTAAGCCATCCCTTCAGCCCTGAAATATGGTTCTTAATTTCACAGTTACACTTGAATCTCAGGTTATAACAGCCATTGAAAATTTTTATTGACTTATTTAAAATTTCAATTTTATGTGTACCTCTCTCCCTCTTGGTGTGTGTGTGTGTTCTGGGAATTGAACATGGGTCCCCTGAAACAGCAACAAGTGCTCTTACCCACCAAGCCATCTCTCTAGTCCCATACTGGCCATTTAATATATGCTCTTAGTTACAAGTTTTGACAGTGTGGCTGCAAAAATTTTACTCTCTCTATTAGAGAGTAAACTCCAAGTGCATGTATGCTTTGGGGGTGGATCACTGGTATTTACATGGGGTTAGAGCATTTTTAACTAAGTTTATTTTCCATTAAATAACCCTTTTTCACCATTCTTTTATTCTTTCCAATTTAAGGACAAAGGTTCTCAACATTTAAGTTTTTAAGCAAGTACACATCTCGGACAATGTGTTTGTGGCTGTGTATTATCCTTACAGCAGTGTTCTGTGTAAAAAATTTGGGAGGGGGGTTGTGACTCAGGGTAACCCTGTAGTTACAGTGGCTTATTAATTAGAGTGGGTTCTTTTGTAGAGGACTATTTGTATGAACTAATCTTACCACTGGTTTTATAACAGTGATGCATGATAACAAGAACTCCTATTTGTTCAAGGGAGGGAGGGAGAGCTGAGCTGAACTCTGGACTATAAACACTGCCCTGCTAAAAGCTTTCGTGCATTATAGTTGGTGATTTTCTGTTGCCTCCCATTTCAAGTACCCATAGTTATTTCTAAGCTGATAAACATTAAATCACATACAAAGATCTGGGAGATATGAAAAAGGAGGCTGGTGTTACCCCATTGGTTCCAAACTAATCTCCCATCTCCCAAGTGCCGAGATCACAGGTGTGCACCACCATCTGTTTTAAACAATGCTGGGAACCGAACCCAGGGCTTTTTTCATGCTAGGCAAGTGTTCTACCAACTGTGCTACATCCTCAGGCCCCCAGATGATTATTTTTTCCCCTCTTTGGCCTTTGAAACAAAATACAGAAAGACAAGGTCACACCTGATTCAATTTGCATTCTAATTGTTTGAAAATATTATCTCTAACTTCATTTATCACAGAGTCTCCTAAAAATAAAGACACTCCTGTATGTGAGAATGGGATTTTGCTGTTTGTTTGGTGGGTTGGGTTTTTGAGACAGGATCTCACCTAGCCCAGCGGCCCTTGAACTTGCTAAGTAGGCAAGGCTGGCCTTGAATTCCCGATCCTCTTGCTGGCACCTTCCAAGCACTGCTATTACAGGTGGGTCCTGCCACACTTGATTCTGAGAATATTTTTAACCTATATACATCCTGTTAAATATTCACCCCAAGAATTATTCCACAAAAACTAGTTAACGCCTACTTGTGCATACCATTTCATCTCAACTGCTTTTCCACAGAGAGGGAAAAACACTCTCAGTCCACTCTGGCCTTTAAGAAATGTATCCAAATGCTTCTTCAATAACCTGGAGAAGAAAAAACAAAGTCACGACATCGCTTGCTTTAACTAGCCCAGTGTGCAGGAGAGGGAAGTACAATTCCTCTCGACAATGTAGCAAGGAGGTAAAGTTAATTATTAAAATCTCCAATTTACATTTAAAGAAACAAGGTAGCTAAGTTGGCTTTATTTTACAGCTACTTAGTATTACATTTACTAACAACCTGAGTTTTCATGACCGGAAGATAAAAACTGCTTACGTTGCCTTGAGTGATATGTTTGGAAAAGTCTGAACTAATCACCACATTTATGCCCTTCTTTTTGTTGTTTTGAAAGTAAAGAAGGGGGGGGGTGTCTCTGGACCTATACATTTTCAGTTCTTCGCAGAATACCCTCTCAGTAAGCTTAACTCTTTTCTTTCTTTAATTTTAATTTAATTAGTTAATTTGTGTGTGTGTGTACACATCGGTGTCACGGCACATGTCTGGAGGTTACAGGACATCTTCTAAGAGTCAGTTCTCACTGTCCATCATGTGGGGTTTAGGGACGGAACTCAGGTCATTGGGGTTGGTGGCAAGTGCCTGCACCTGCAGCTGAGCCAGCTCCCTGGCCCTCCCCCTCACTTTTGAACATAAGGAAATGTAAGCATAAATGTTGCTTTAGCATTTGTTACATGTACAAGCACCCAAACCAATATGAAGAAAGCATGGATGATTCTTAAAAAGAAGATGTATTTCATAAAGCTAAGATGTCATCATCCGTAAGGCATATCATGATACGCTGGGAAAAAAAATTGCACTGCTAATTAAAGTATGGCGCTGTGGATGTTTTCTGATTTTGGAGAGGCTGCAAGTATGAGAAGGTTACAATGTGTATGTATTGCTTTTGTTTCAGAGTCTCTTTCTTTCCTTTTTTTTTTTGAGTCAGCGTCTTATGGAGCCAAGCACCAGCCCAAACTCACTTATGTAGCTTCAACATCTGATCGCACTGCTCCCAGCCCTCAAATGATAGTATTACAAGCATAAGCTACCCTGCCAAGTTTTGGTCAGCGCTGTGGGATCAAGAGCACGCCAGCAGAGCTCTCTACCGACGGAGGCACCCCTCCTTCAGAGTGGTTTCTGATAAAGGGTTTCTCTATAAGAGACCAAACGTGTCTTACTGATGCCCTTGTTCCTGATGAAATGCGATGTGACGTGTCACCCACTTGTCTTGCCATTCTTCCAGGGTTAGCACCCGGTTCTTCTGTACCTCAGTATCGGGGTACTCTTTCACATCAAGTGAAGTTGTATCATCCATAGTTTGTAGACATTTTTTTTTTTTTTTGTCTCAGAGGCTGGCGTCTCCAGTGCCTAAATGGAAAAATATCTGCGAAAATGTCATGCAGAAACACTGTGATTCTACTGATGGACTACACCAAACCCTTCTACCTTTGGCAATAGCTTTTTAAAAAAATATGTCAACATCAAAGCCAGGAGCGGTGTCACATGCTCCTGATACTTGGGAGACAGCAGCAAGAGAATTCTTGAAAACTCCAGGCCAGTTTGGCCTATATAGTGGATTCAAGGCCAGCCAAAGCTACATAGCAGGACTCTGTCTCAAAAACAAACAAGACAGGCATGGTGGCATATGCCTTTAATCCCAGCACTAGGGAGGCAGAGGCAAGAGACTCTGTGAGTTCAAGGCCAGCCTGGGTTACATAGTGAGCTCTAGGTCAGTCAGGGTTACAGTGAGACCTTATATAAAACAAAAGCAAAAACAAACAAACAAACGACAACAAAATCCAATTTTCAACATTCAATAAGCCATACCAAAATTTACATTTCAGTGAGTCTGGTACTAAGAACGCCTCATCGTTATGTATCAGCAAAGACGTCTTACCTACCCTACAAGCCTGCAGACGTCACAAAGAGTACAAATCTGATTGTAAGAAGTTGACAAAAGGAGCCTGTGATTAGCCTTTTCTGAACCAGAAATTCAACCAAGCAACCAATGCCCTTAGTTTCACTCCTATTCTGGATTCTGGGAGTAGTACTGTTAAGACAAGGGGATTTGGGGATTCTGTACTGCCAATTGTCATCCATTGGTTGGCTCCATGGCTAGGTCAGAATTCAGCTTGTTGAATCTGGGAATTCCTTTACCAGTAGTCCTCTGCTTTCTCTGTCCTCACTTGCATAATGGTTGATGCATTAAAAAAAAAAAAAAGAAAGAAAAGAAATTCCTGACATATGGTAGGGCTTCAGGAGGGAGAAAAAAATAGACACATGGGTTCAATATATTGTTGCTACATCATAAGTTTGTATTTTCTAATAACTTTCTCGCGGTTTTTAGAAGGATACTGAAGACTGAACCATGGGTTCACACATTCCAAACAAACACTATGCCACTGAACTATGCCCCTGCCTCATTTTCTATTTGCATGAGGACATACACAAGAAGGGAACTGAGCGGGTAGGAACTTCATGTACCTGCATCTGCAGATTGAATATGTAAAGAGATGCCTACCCTTCCAATATTAAGGGTAATATAATACTACAATTCTGGGGGTTGGAGACATGGTTCAGTGATTAAGAGAACTTGTTCTTCCAAAGGGCCAGGTGCAATTCCCAGAAACCACATGGTAGCTCATGGCCATCTAGAACCCCACTTCCAATGGATCCAACGGGCACATATAAATGTGAATACATGCTTACAGGCATATAGGCAAGGCATTCATTCACATAAAGTAAAACAAATTAAAAAAATCTAAAAAAAGTTCCCATGATTCCAACCTGCCCTTTAAGACACTTAAATGTAATGATTTTATTTGTGAACCAGCAAATATGTCATAAAAGCAGCAATTTAAGGAAATGTCCTTTTGTTTCATAATTTAGCTTCTGTGCTTAGAATTAAAGGACACACACACATACCCCTCCCCATCAACTCTGGGAACAAAAATGTGCTTTACTGCAAATATTTACTAACAAAAGGCTTTTTTCCAGGTTCTGGTGTCAGGGGGCAAAACCCAGAATTCTGAGAGGTCAGCAGGAAGTATGGGATTATTGTGGATAAAGAAAAGCAAGAGAATTGCTCTTTTCCTATCTCTATTTTCTATTGGGAACTGTGGTACCAAAAGTGGCCCTCAGAAAGAAGTGCTCTTCTAAACATAGAAGAAGGCATAATCTTTACCCTGCCCAGCTCTATCCCTCTCACAAAAACTGGGGCTGAAAATGTCAAATACAATCACTTACTGTTGTTAACAGCGCCTCAATGTGGTGTTCACTGTTCATTTCTAGAGAAATAAAATTCTACACACGAAAAAAGTGCAAAGTATAAGAAAATACGGAAATGTTTTACTTCCAATGTGCTCATTGGTCCAAGCCCTCCACGCCTAGAAAAACCTTTGTTTCTGCTTTAGCCTCCCCACCTTTTTTTTTTTTTTAATAGAGGGTCTGTCTAGAATTCACTATGTAATCCAGGCTGACCTCTAAGTCTCTGTGATCCTCCTGCATCCGTTCCCTTGTGCTGGCTTACAGGCGTGCACCCCAAAGCCTGGCTTCTACTTTACTTGTATTTTTAAATTTCGTTAAACTGAAAAGTAACTTCACGAAAGCCTACAAACCTCTAGTATGGCTCAGGGAAGTATTTTACAATTGGACATATGCTATCATATGCTATCAGAAACACACCACTAAGCATGAGGGCTACTTAATACAATGGGCTCGAATCATTTGCAGTCTGATCTCTTTATTCCCAGCTTTTGCGGCGGTTCCCGGAGCCCCTTTTCCGGACGTGGGTAGCTGGGTTATTCGTGCTTTTCAGACGCCCCATTCAGAAAAACGCTATAACAGACCCTCACACAGACTTAGCAAACCACTGCCTTTCCCATGGGCTGGGAACTTACCTCAGCTTTGCCCAGATGCCAGCATCAGACTCTAGCCAACCCTTCTGCCTGTGACTGCCCACAGCTGTGCAAGGACGCGCAAGCCCCGCCCCAGGGTCGAAGACCCGCCCCGGAGAAGACGTCCAGGCTCCGGTCCTATAGGCCCTGACCTGGAGAGAGAACCCCGCCCAAGAGGCACAGACTCCGCCTGGTGAAGACCACGCCCAGGATGCGCAGGGCCCTCCTAGGACGCACTGACCCCCTCCTCAGGCACCCACATCGCGCCCGTGCCGCCCAGGCTCCGCCCCAAACACAAGCCCCGCCCCGACACAAGGGCTCCGCCCAGAACGTGCGGGCCCCGCCTTTCGCAGGTGCTGAGTTTGCGCAGTGGCAGAAATGGCGGGGGCGGAGCGAAAGCTAGGACCCTCCCGCTCCCTGCGGGCTCCTCCCACTACGGGTCACGCCGTGATAGGGGCGGAAGCGGTGGCGGCCGAGCTGCTGCAGCTGGCGGTGCGGATCCTGCCGTCCTGTGCAGCCCCGGGCAGCGCTCGCCGCTTGGCCAGCGCTCTGCGGTAAGGACTCGCGGCTCCGTGGGCGCGCCTGGGGGTGGCGGCGGGTTTCGGGTGACAGCACCGCACAAAGCGGCCGGCTGTGGGGCGAGCTCGGGAGGGAGGCGCGCGCATTCCCCGGCGCTGCCCGGCGTCCCGCGTCTGGAAGGGGTAACGCGGGGGACCCTGTGCGAGCCCGGGGCTTCCCGCGCTGGGCTGCGGGGCCGCGGGCTTTCCCACACTCGCCGCTGTCTCCGAGCGGTGCAGGGAGCTTCCTGCGTCTCGGCCGGGCGGAGGTGAGTCGGGGCGGCGGCTGCACCTGGAGCGCTGGGGACGTCACCAGCCCCAAACTGGGAAGAGGGGACCCCAGTTTGGGTTTCCACTCGGGGCTATAGGAACCCCGCAGTCTGGAGGAGGGATCCCACCCACGGTTGTAGGAAGCCCTCAGTATGGAGGCGGGACCCCATTCTGTGCTCCCTACCCGAGGGTGTAGGACCCTATCTTACCCTGGAGGAGGGACCTCACGCTGGGCTCCCACTCGGGGCCGTGGGAACCCCTTAGTCTGGAGGCGGGACCCCATTCTCTGCGCTCACTCGGAGCCGTGGGACCCACCCCCACCCCCAGCCGCTGATGGACCCTAAGTTGCGCTCCCACATGCGGCTGTGGGGAACCCCGTAGCTGGGAGGAGGGAATCTAAGCTGTTCTCTCAGCGGGGCCGTGGGAACCCCGCAGCCCGGAGGAGGGACTCCAGGCTGCCGTCACCACTCAGGGCAGTGGGGAACCCCGAGCTGGGAGGAGGGGCCCCCGGCTTCTCTTGCCACTCAAGGTGGAGAAACCCAACGCTGGGCTCCTACCCGGGACAGAGGGGAGCTCCACAGCCAGGAGGAGAGACCCCAGGCCGATTCGCAGGTGTATCGGGTACCTTGCGTAGCTGCCGCGAGGGCCCTTGGTGAGAGCTCCCGAGGTGCCTCCCCAGGGATTGCACACCGGTGTCCGGGTCTAGGGTGGCTGTTAGTCTGTCTAGCTGGCACGTGAGAGAGGAAGGCAGAAGCAGGCCCAGCTGCAGAAAGCTGGGGTTGAGTGATCTGGAACCCAGCCACAGAGGCTCAAGTCCTTGAGCACATTACAGACCACACCAGGTGTGGGGAATCCCTCACTCAACACAAGCACAACTCAAGGCATTGACTAGTTTGTGTTTTTTTGTTTTCCCTCTAACTCACAGCAATCCTCCTGCCTCAGCCTCTGGACTGCTAGGAATATAGAGAAGCCACATTTGCTTTGAATGTTTACAAAACATACCGTGGTGAAAGCTTTTCCGAGGTTTTCTTCTGAGGGTATGTGAGACATCAATAATTGTCTTCCAGACAGGGTACAGTCAAGAAAAGAAAACAGGGGCTAGGGATTCAGAATTTAATTATTGGGTTGGGTATTTGGTATTAAGTTATAGCACGGGTTCTGTATTTCCGAAGCTCAGATTAACGTGGGAATGTGAAGTGCTCAGCTGGCCTTATTTTAAGTAACCCAAGGGGATTTCAGTTTCTTCGGTTAAAGACGAAGTTTCTACTAGTTCACCCTGTTCTTAACAAATAGTGCTGCCTCTGCTGTAAATTGTTTTACTCTTTTGGGTTCTTTTGATTCACGTTTTTATGAACTTGATGTGTTGATGTGTTGATTATCTCTTGAATAAGCTGTTTTTAAAAAAAACCTGGGAATGATTTAAACATAATTCTAACTGTTGACATACTCACGTATTTTATCGGAAGAAAACTAAAGCTCTGCATGTAAAATTAGGGAGAAATGGGCTTGTAAAATATTGACTACGAAGCAGTTTTTATTTCTTTGGGTGTCTTAACTGAAGAAGCAGGTGGGAGAGAGCAGCTGCCAGTGGTGCTTTCCCGGAGAGGGAGGCAGGAGGATTGCCAACAGTTGGAGCAGGCAGGGCTACATGTAAAACCCTGTGCTAACTAACTAGGTAGGTAGGCGGGAGAGCATTCATTATATTTGATTGTTTTAATAACACTTCGATTATTTTCTCTTCTTTTTTTTTGTTTTTGTTTTTCAAGACAAACTTGTAACTCTGGCTGTCCTATCCTGGAACTCATTCTATAAACCCAGCTGGCCTCGAACTCAGAGATCCTCCTGCCTCTGCCTCCTGAGTGCTGGGATTAAAGGCAGTAAGCCACCACCACCACCTGGCCACTTTATTTCTAAGAGTATATTTTAAAACAGTAGTTTGTGAAGTTCCAAGTCAAATTACTTCCCCTTCATTTTAATGAGGGTCCATAGACTCAGCCACGGCAGTGCAGGTGACGTCAGTCGCTGAAGAGAGTGAAAGCACTTTGCTCTGGATTGTGTAATTAAAGGTAAAGGCCTTAGAGACCTTCAGTCAGATTTAAGAGTTCCTACAGTGTTCTCATTTCTTCAGACATTTTCTATGCCTACTTTCCACCATGTAAGCGTAAAGATTTGGGATTTCTGGAAACCCGGCTTGAAGTCAGGAGCCACGCATTTCTGGGTTATGTTCAGTGTGGCCTGAATTAAGGCTGATTCCTTATGTTCTGAACCTCACATTGAGCTTCAAGTGTTTTTGCTACAGTACTTCCACTAACTAGACTTCATAAACACTTCAATGAATGCAGGATATTTACATATTCTATTTGCGACTCGTTTTGTGGCTGTGGAATATGTGGTTTACATATAAAGAAATTTATGTATTTTTATGTATGTAAAATTCGTATTAAGTCAGACACCCTTTTTGAAAGTATAGGCTGTGGGATATGGTTCAGTGGTAGAGTGCTTCCCTAGTATTTATTTGTTTAACTCAGAACAACATAAGATGAGTTAATTTTAAAGTGCAAATAGGATCCAGAACCTTCCCTGTAACAATAATTGAAGGTAGGCAGTATTTCTAAAAATACTATTAGTTTTATCTTTTGTGTTGGGGATTTAATTCAGGGTCTCATGCATACTAGCCTTGTCTTTTATCATTGAACTAAACTCCTAGCAACCCCCCACCCCACTCCCATTGTGGAGAAGTGAGACATGGAGGTGGATCAGTAAGTAAAGGGCTTTTGCTGACAAGCCTAATAACCTGAGTCTGATCTCCAGAACCCACTTGGGAGAAGGAGAGAACTGGTTCCACCCAGAGGTCGACCTCTGTCCTCCACACTTGTGCTGTTAGGTATGTACTCCCCCCACCCCCTGCCACTACATAAACATAAAGAAAAAACACCTCTTTTTTAAAAAAAGATATTCTGCATCTTGGAATATATAGGGCTGATGTGTTTTGTAGCTAACTTTATGCTGGCTTTTAAGAAAGTAATGGATTGTTGAACTGCCCACAGTATTGGTGTCATGATTTATTAATGTGGATGCAAGAGTTTGTTGTATGTTGCTGTGGCGGCTCACCAAAGAAGATAAGCAGGCAGTTCATATTGCAAACTCTGCCAGACCTCAGCAGAGGGAACCACCGTCATGGCCAGTGCCACCTCGACAGTGGAACCCCGAGCGTCTGAGCTCAGGTGTTTTTATTGACGCAGAACTCCTCAGGTGCAGATCATGTGCAATCAAGCATCCCGTACAGTAATCCAACATCTGCAGACAGTACAAAATGCCAAGGCCTGTGCATCCCTTTTCCCAACAGTGCACAAAAACAATTACTTGAGACACAACTAAAAATAGACTTCCACAGCAAGAGTGTCCACGTGATGTTAATAATTTATGAGAATTGGTTTTGTGGGAACTGACAAGGTCCTCGGACTTTCCTCCGAGGTTACCGTGGGGTGACTTTTAAGGTCACTGCCCTCTGTGGTACCACTTTCTCGGCATCATGTACCCATACAGACGGCCTGTTTCTCCATTCCTTCGTTTGGTGTGTGAGAGGCAACGTGATAGAAAAGGTGAACAATTACGCATCCAGAAGTTTATTTGTTCTAAGCATTCTTCTCCATATCTCTAATAACTTTTTTCATAATTTCTGTGCCTAATTAATTGATGTCGGTTTTTTTGTTTGCTTGGTTTTGAGACCATGTCTCCTGTCCAGGCTGGCCTTGAACTCACTGTGCAGTGGAAGCTGGCTCTGCATTCCCCATCCTCCTGCCGCCATCTCCGTGCCGCAAGAATTGCAGGCATGAGCGGCCACGCCCAGCTAGCTGTTTGTCCTTATGCTTGTTTAACCATGCTGTTAACAGGCTAGTACAAAACTTAAGATTTGTCTAGTAGAAGACATTAGTGCTTTTATCCAACCCAGATTCCTGTGTTCTATATAGGAACATTCCTATACAGTGTGCCTGGTATTTGTTGTACTTGGAAGAAATGAGTAAGTTTTATAGTAAGACATTGAGATTCAGGAAACACAAGACACAGTAAGGTGGAGTGGCCATAACATAAACCTGGAAAGGTCTCATTATGTAACCCTGGCTGGCCTGGATTTTGTTGTGTAGCAGAGGGTGACTTGACCGTCTGGTCCTCCTGTCTCTGCATCCCACGTTCACGGTTTACAAATACACACCAGCATGTTTGGCTTATTCTCATTTTTCTACATGACAACAGAGGCATCAAGAGGCTAAGTATCTTGGAAGGTGGGAGTTTTATGCCCCCCTATGACAATGGCTTGAAATATCAGCAGGTGCTAATAATGTAATGGTTCACTCCCCCCTCAGGTTTTCCAAAACAATGGCAACACCTCGAGGGAGGTCCAAGAGGAGAGGCACTTTCGAACTTTCTCCAGATAGCCTGCCTTTGAGGAGCTCCGGGAGGCAGGTACCCACCCACCTATTCACTCAAGAGCACGGTTTTGGGGAGTGGAGAGTTAGCGCTGCACAGACACGATCCTAGTCCTCGTGTTGCTGTTTGTGGAGGAGCTCATGGTACAGTGTGTGAAGTGTACAGCAGGAACCGGGAGGATGGCGTGGATCACCAAGGGGTGATGGGAGAATCACAGCTGGGGGTGGCTGCTTCCCGCATGGGACGCTGAGGCCAGGTCATGCTTGGCTTGGATGTCATTCAAAGGAATTTGGACTTGAGCTTGTTGTTACTTGAATGATGTTGGAAGGTTTGTTTGTAGTAGAGTATTTAATAAAACACGAGTGCTCTAATTCTTTTAGATTTTTTTCCTCTAGCTTTTAAGTCTTCCATATTGGAAGATTTAACTGCTTTAAGGGAAGAAAAAAAATCCTTAGTTTGTAAATGACTTTAAGATTCATTTTTATCGTACATGTATGACTGCTTTGCTTGCATGCATGTATGTGTACCACATAGGTGCCTAGTGTCTGCAGAGGTCAGGAGAGGGTGTTTGATCTCCTGGCATTGGAGTTACAGATAGTTGTAAGCTGCAGAAAGTGCTCTTAACTGCTGAGCCATCGCTTCAGTCCCCAAGCATGACTTGTTTATCTGGACTGTCACTTTTCCCCTTAAAAGCTCATGCGGATGTTAGCTCTGAGCCTACCTATTATTAAGGTGCCTTTCTAGATCCTCTAGTTAAGCGAGTTATTTCTACAAGCTGTTGGACTGGCCAACCCTATCCTATTGCCAGGATGCTATTGCCCTTCACATGTAGAACTTCTGGAGCTGTGATGTAGCTCAGTTGGTACAGTGCTTGCCTGGCACGCGCGCTTTGATCCCTACTGCTGCAGATGTAATTACATTTAGTACTTCCAACTCACACGTGACCTCAGCAGGAAGCGTTCTGTCGCTGTCACCCGTCCTCTACCCGGTGAAAACCTGACCTCAACCGATTGTTCCGTAGGCAAAAAAGAAAGCAGCAGAGACCACGGATGAGGATGAGGATGGTTCGTCAGAGAAGAAGTACAGGAAGTGTGAGAAGGCAGGCTGCACGGCGATGTACCCTGTGTGCTTTGCCAGCGCCTCTGAAAGGTCGGTTCGCAGGGCTCCCGTGGCCTCGTGTGTCTGCCCGTGAGCGTGTGATGTGTGCGAATGGCATCCTTGATGGCTCCTTTTCCTAAAGACACATGCAGGAACTGCTTAGACGGCCACCACACACCACAGCATCCTCCACACTCTGGTTGTGGGTAGCCTGGTGGGAGAGATCTCATCCAGATCAGCTGTGCCATACAGTGTCCTCAAACGCACGCGCTGTTCCAGTCCTGGGGCTTGAGGTTTGGGGTGTTCCTTCCTTTGGGAGGAACCCACATATGTGTGCTTTTTGCTGTTACCTCATACAGCGTGCCTCCTTTTCCCTATCCTTGTGCAGGTCTCCTAGAAACTACAGAGTTGGGGGTAGCTCGGGTGGTACAGTATCTGCCTTGCGTACACCACGGGGGCCGAGTTCCATCCCAGTACCTTGTAAAATGGCATGATGGTACTCTCCTGGTGGTTCCAACACTTGGGAAATGGAGGCAGGAGCACTAATTGTTAGTTCAAGGTCTTCCTCAACCACACAGCACATTGAAAGCCTGCCCAAGGTGCCAGAGACCCTGCCTCAATGCAGAAACCAAACCCCAGCACCTACAGTGCCAGCCGTAGTCTCATCGTGGCATAGTTAGGAGTTCTTTCTAATTCCATAGAAAAATCCTTAGGGAAGGCTTGTGATTTAATAACATTTGCAGAAACAAAACCTCTTTGGGTCTGAACACAGGTGGCCATGTGGATGGTGGCGTGACTTTGATTCTTGTGCTGTGTCATCAGCCGCTTGGCCAGTTGTATTGCCGGACTGCCTGTCTGATGTTGAGGCTTCAAACTGATGAGATGTTATCAGGGATCTTCTCACACACATGCAGCTCATAGCAAGGACAGTGTGTCATTGCTTCACAAAACACCTTCCACGCTCCTGAGTCATGGTCAGACTCCAGTGCCCCAGGCAGCTGTTGAGGTTACATCTGGCTGGCCTAAGTCCTCTGTGTTGTCACTGTTCCTGAGGGTAGTAACTATACCTATAATCTGAAATCCAAAATGCTCAAACTCTAAAACTTTTGAATGCCAGGGCTCTGAGTGCAGATGTTTATGTGAATGTAACCTTTATGTCTCTTACCTGGGTCCCATCCCCGTGATGTCTCACTGTGCGTGGTGCAAGCATTCTGAAACCCACAGAACCGAAATCTAAAACATTTTTGATCCCAGGCATTTCAGATCAACCTGTATGACCTTTCGACCCGTCCTAGCTTCCTGGTTAGCCCCTAACTATTAGAAATGGAGATAATGCAAAATGGGCTCATGTGTCATGCTAGTTAAATGTCATGCTAGTCTTCTTTACCAAAGCTGCACGCTTCTGCTCTTTTCAGATGTGCCAAGAACGGCTACACTTCCCGATGGTATCACCTCTCTTGCGGGGAGCACTTCTGTAATGAATGCTTTGACCACTACTACAGAAGGTTTGTTGACTTGGTGGTGGAGGGCATGTGACAAGGCCTGGGAAGGAAGGTCACAAAGCTAACACTCCCTGGGTTACTGAGTTACTTACCGGGCCATCCGATGCCTGCTGCAAAGATCAGAGGTGTAGCTGGAAACTCAGTGCTGTAAGCGCTGTGCACAGTGGCTGAGCCTGGGTATTCAGAGACAGGAATGGATGAGGAAATTCTACACACAAGAGGTCATGTTACTTACAGGAAAACGGGTGCAACTGGAGAGACTCGTGTTGATTGAGTTAAGACGAATTCTGAAAGATAATTATCAAATGTTCTATGTATTTTTCTCATTTGCGGTTCCTAGATTTTATATGGATAACAAAATCACATATCGAATGAGATGAGCGTAGAAGGAAAACCATAGAGGGGTGGGCGTAGGGGGCTGACGAAGGGAAGAGGGCTAAGAAAAGGCGAATGTAGTCACGCAGTGTACACAGGTGTGTAACTTAGAGTAAAAATTGTGTAAGTTGATGTGCGTGCAGGCTCGAGTCAGGTACATATAAGTCTGGAGAGCTCAGCTGCTCAGACCTTCCGTCAGTGCACGCAGGAGAGGGTGCAGGAATTTGGGAGGAGCTGGCAGAGCACTGGGAAGCCATCCTCTGTTTTTTTTCCTGTAGCCTAGGCAGGCCTTGAGCCTGTGCCTCCTCCCCTCGTAGCTGGGATTACAAGGCTCCTGTCAGCAGGTTTTGCTTTGGCTTTTCTAGTGGTTTTTTTGTATCGCTGATTTTTTTTTTTTTTTTATATTTCTGATTTTAACTGTTACGTTATTTCATCTGCTGATAAAGTTATCACAGTTGCTGTAGGGTTTGCCATGGACGTTAGACTGCTCTCCACCACTGGGACTCTTCCCTTAGTGGTTTCAGCTCTGACTCTGTCCAGAGCACGACCCTTGCACTAGCCTGTTGTCGGTGTGTCATCGCAACATCCCCCAGGAATAGTGAAGTCTTTCGTGTAAACTTGATCAGCCTATCTTTCAGTGTGAGACCCTGACTAACTCGGAGGTTGACTTCTTTTTCTTTTGAATGGTTTTCAGCCACAAAGACGGCTATGACAAGTACAGTGCATGGAAAAGAGTGTGGACCAGCAACGGCAAAACTGAGCCGAGCCCCAAGGCATTCATGGCAGATCAGCAGCTGCCCTACTGGGTAAGGAGGTGGCCCACTGCTGCCCCGTGCACAGTGGGGCTAAAAGTGTGAGCAGTGGGAACAATACTGCTTTGCGGGAAATCTTTTCTTGGTTTACTTCTAGGCTTATTTCTAGGTGAATACTTGGAACGTTTTGCAGAAATCTTTGCTAACTCAGTACAGTCTAAGGAAGAAACGAATGTCACATGCTGCCATCTGGCCTTGTGTTTTGTCCACCCATCTTCTGATGGACACTTGGGTTGTTTCATCTTTGAGCTAGTATGAACAGGGTTATAAATAAAGGAGATACTTGTTACAGTTCTTCAAGCATATATACCTTGGGTGAGCCTTATGGTATGGCAACTCTATGGTTAGTTTTGGTGGTCCTGGCACTTGAACCCAGGGCCTTGAGCTTGCTAGGCCATGTGCTACACTACTAATGTACATTCCCAGCCCTCCTACTTTTTGAGTCAGGACTTGCTAAGTTGCCCAAGAGGCTTTGCACTTGTCATGCTCCTGAAAAGCTGGGATTGAACTTGTTGAGCCCCCAGACTCTTCCCATTGTCAATTCTTCTTTTTCACTGTAGTCTACAGTGTGTGGGGGTCAGATTTCTCCACATCACCAATTCTTTTCTTGGCTTTTTGTTGTCGAGACAGGAGCTTCACTATGTAGCCTTGGCGGATCCCACTGTTTAGTCCAAGGCTGTTCTCAAACTCAGATCCACCTGCTTCTCCTCCCCAGTGCAGGAATTAAAGGCCTGTGCCACCACTACCCCTCTATTTTTGCCTTTCTTTTGAGATGGGTCGCATGCAGAGCAGACTGGTCTCAAACTTGCTAAGTAGTTAAGGGTGACTTTGAACTCCTGACCCTCCTGCCTTCATCCTTACCAACTCTTGTGTTTTGTCATGCTAGCTCTCCGAGTGGGTATGAAGAGGTGTCTCATTGTGGCTTTGCTTTGTATTTCCCCAGGTGCTGTTGGCTGTTTGCAAATAATGTACCTCTGCCCATTTTCAAGTTGAGCTATTTTTCTCCTTGTTAAAATCATTTACATGTTCTGTATATAAAACCTTTATCAGCTCTGTGATTGGCAGATATTTTTTTTTTTCCTTGCAGGATTTTCCTTTCCATGGATCATTTAGTTCTCATAAACTTCAGTTTATCTATATTTTCTTTGTGTCTTTGGCCCCTGCTAGGAACTCATTGCCAAATGAGTCATAAAGGTCGTCAAGCTCCATTTCCGTGCTTTCGTAGAAGAATTTTACTGTGTTTACACTTCACATCTAGGTCATTGATCCATTTTAATTTCTGGGTATGCGGGAAGCCGGATCTGACTTCATTTGTCACATACAGATACACAGAATTTTCTGTTTTGGAATAACGTAAGGAGCTTTTAGAGATAGCCCCTAAAAGCTGTGTGTTGTTAGGCGCATACTGTGACTGTCTGTCAGACTGAGGAGTTAACACAGGTACAGTTATGAAGACCTGTATCGCCAGACTCGATTTGAATTTTATCAATTTTCTCATCTTTTCAGTGACCTAGAAACTGACCCAGAACACCAAAAAAATTTACATTTGATGTCCATACTTTTTGGTAACGGTATCTAAATTTAATTCATCATTTCCTTGGGCTTGAGCTGGGAAATCTCTCTGACGACAGTTCTCAAAACTTCTCATTTATCCTGTTTGCTGTGCACACATCGAATGAGACCCTGGTAGTGTCGAAACGGGTATGACGATGCAAGGGTAAGAAAAGAGATGCCATAATTGTCAAAAGGTTAGCCAAGGGGTTTGGGGCTACAACAGCGCTAGAGCAGTTTCCCACCGCACACAAAGCCCCAGGTTCGACTCCTAGGGTCAAAACATGGATCCAATCATACGGAGAGTGCAGTAGAGTGAGCGGAGAGTTGACGTGGTCACTCAAGGTTAGCAGCTGATTGACCTCGCCTTGACGTCTTCCCGTGTAGGTTCAGTGCACAAAACCCGAGTGTGGAAAGTGGAGGCAGCTCACCAAGGAAGTCCAGCTTACTCCACACATGGCGAGGACTTACCACTGTGGCATGAAACCAAATCCTATCGCCAAGGTAGGATTCCTGTGGCGGTCTTTTGAGTCAGTTGATGCACCAGTCTGTTTGTAATTGTAATGTGTTAATTATTGTATAGGGTCGTGTTGGTCTGTATGTAAACGGAAGCCCATCAACAGTGAGCTAATAAAGTAAGGCTCTGACTTTCCTCTTGCTGTGGGCAGTTTGGCAGTGGGCCGTTCAGGGTTGGTTTAGTTACCTGAGACCACTGTCTCCTGTCCAGTCCATCTGTAGTTTATCTTCTGTCCCCGGGTGATGAGGTGGTTGCTCTGTCACCGGCCATGGTGTCAGTATTCAAAGCGTAAAGAGGGAAAGTGGAAAGGGCAAATGCGGAGTACCAGCTGAGTCTGTCCCTTTTCTATTGGGTAGCAGCTCGCCTGTTAGAATTTTGCCCGTGCCATTGGCTAGAAGAGAATTGTAGAGCTCTGCTAGACTGAATGAGGACAAAGGAAGAAAATGCCTCGTCACTATTTGTGACTATTTTTACGCTAGACAAAGCAGAGTTTTATCAGCAAGGAGGGCAGGATGAATGGATATGGTTGGCAGTTAGGAACTAGCCACAGTCGATACAACGTGCCTCTACTGAAATTTCAGTTAGTGTTTAAAAATGTGTTAAACATATTGCTCTGCCCGAATGTCTCATACTTTGAGTATTGATATTAGATATTAAATCCCAGAATCAAAATAGCTTTTTTTTATTTTTCCTTTCTAATTGAGGGATGATGACAGGCTGTAAATACACCACTTTCAGTGCGTTCCGAGGTGTTGCCAGCAAAGGGCTCTCTTGCTGTAAACACTTCCTATTCTAAACAGTAAGTGAAAAGTTTAGTGAGGTTTATGGTCATAGTTCTGTTTTTTTTTAAACTTGGGTTCAAAATGCAAATATTATTGGGCTGGGGATGTAGCTCATTGACAACAGCATTTGCTTAGCGTTTGGGCGGCCCTGGGTTTGATCTTCTGCAAAGGAAAAAACACCCACTACCACTCAGGTTTGTGTAGAATTAAAGTGACCATACTTACTGGACAAAAGCCGTGTTGAGGGTTGAGGCCTGTGGGTGGAGTTCAGTGACGGAGCACCTGCCCAGCACTCCTTTGCAAGGTGGAATGACAAAGGACATAAATACTTAGGAGTCAGATACTGAAATTTTACATAAGTGTTACATGACTATAACCTTAGGATTTAAGGAGAGCAGATTGTATGTACTTATAAATATACACATGTCTAAAGAAATAAAATCCTTCTGAGCCATCTTTTCCCTCCCAAACTTCAGAGGTGACTCACCTCTCAGGCTCTGGAGCATATGGCTCAGTGGTAGAGGGCTTGCCCGGCATGCACAGGGCCTAGGTATGAACCCTATTAGCATTGGGGGTGCAGTGAGTAGTCTTAATGATTCAATTCATCTTTGCAGTACAACTTTTAAACATAGATTTGATATGATAGGCTCATTTTTAAGGCTTTAATAAGAGTATCCAAACTGTTTTTTTTTTTTTTTTTTTAAAATAAAGATTTGGGGCTTTTATATTTGCTTTTTGGTCTTCCGAGACAGGGTTTCTCTGTTGTAACTCTGGCTGTCCTGTAGACCAGGCTGGCCTCGAACTCATAGAAATTCACCTGCCTCTGCCTCCCCTCCCGAGTGTTGGGATTAAAGGCATGCACCGCTGCCACCACCACTCAGCAAGACTTGTTTTATAAAGAAAAAATATGGTTCAGCTGGGCATGGTGACTAGTGCCTATAATCCCAGCACTTGGGAGGTGGAGGCAGGAGGATCAGGACTTCAGGGCCAGTCTTCCCTACATAGCAAGTTGGGTGTGTATACATTTTGAGTATTTTCCATTTTCTTCATCTTACACAAGAAAGAGTAGCAGTTTTGAGACAGGCTGCCTTGGAGCTTGGTGTGGCCCTGCTTCCTCATCCCTGGGAGTACTGGGATTATGGGGCTGTACCTTGACCCTTGCCAGAAATTTTCAACTGTTACTGTTCTGAACAGGCTTTCACTGTGTAGTCCAGATTAATTAATTGACAGATTAAATGAATTCACTTATATATTCTGAAACACGTATGCATTATAGAATGGCTAATTTGGGGTAATTTGCATTACCTTTGTGTGTGTGTGTGTGTGTGTGTGTGTGTGAGAGAGAGAGAGAGAGAGAGAGGAGAGAGAGAGAGATATCATCTTGCTCTTCCTCCTCTTCACTCAACACTGAAGCTTCTGATGCCTAAAGCTCCGGTTTCTTCTTGCTAAGCAGTCTGAGTGGTGGGCCTGCTTCCCTGGAAGGTCTGATACTGAATCTTGGCTGTTTCTGCTGTGTGTCCTGGAGTGTCCTTGCCCCAGCTTGCTCAGGTCTCTATTAATGCACTCGTGTAAGAGCGTCTTTGGAGTGTATTCCAGAGATTAGAGCTGCTGGGCCTTGGGCTCTCCCAGCCTTCAGTTAGGCAGTGCTTTTGTGTTGAGACAGAAATTGCATAATCAAATGCAGCAGCCCAGTGAATTTTCACAAGTACCTGCTTTCATGGCTCCCAATACAGAAATGGAACACTCGGCAGTCGCCCTGGTGACTCGTCCTCCAACCTTGCTCCTCCAGAGTAAACTGGCTGCTTACTCTTCTAGCTTTCAGGATAATGGATTTGGCTTTGCTTGTTTTTTGAACCTCTCATAAATGGAATCCCCAAAGTGTGGCATTTCGGAATGGCTGCTGAGATCCACGGAGTTGCCATGTGTTCTTGGTATGCTGCGTAACAGGACTTTGAATATACTTCACCTTGCTGTTCTGTTGCTGATGGACTTTTGTTTATATTTAGCTCTCTTCTACCACAAACAAAACTTCTTTGAACTTCAGAAATATAATACATTGAATTTTGTTTCATCTGCTCTAGAGACTGGGTTTTGCACTGTAGCTCAAGCTGGCTTTGGAGTCTGTGTATCATCCAGGCTAGCTCTGAATTCAACTTTAACTGTTCCACCATTCTACCTCACCCTCCAAAGTGCTGAGATTACAGGGGTGTGCCACCATGCCTGGCTTGGACATTTTTCCTTTGAGCCGCCTTTGGTGCAGTGCTGGGGACTGAACTCGGGGTCTCTTGTGTGTTAGGTAAGAAAACTTTTTCATGAGCTATATCTCCAGCCTTTGAACGTTCTTGTAGTGCATTGCTTGGTGCACATGTTACAAGGTCTCTAGGAATTGCATCAAGGTGAAAATTGCTGGGTACGTCTTATCTGATGCACAGCTTTAGTTCCTAGAGATGATGCCAGACCGCTGAGTATTCCAAATGTCTCTATCTTGTCACAGCTCTCTCTCCATTGGTATGACCCTTCGTTTTCGTGGGGAGCATATTAACAGAAGTACCCATCTTTCCACACTCTGACTCTAATGACATGTCAAAACATTGTTCTTTGCTAGTTTAAAAAAAGGGGAGTATCCTATTGAAGAGAAATGGACACTTCAGACTGTATATTATGAAAACACTTAATTTAGACTTGGTTTTCTTTTGCAGTCTGAAACCCCTGACCATTGTGCTCTCCCTGAGGATCTAGTAAGTATTGCTTCATGTCCTGGATTGGAGTTAACTGGGCCTTTAATGATAAGTTCACTAAGTAAATGACGAGCATCTACATGGTTGGACCTCAAAGCCTTTTGGCTCTGAACATGGTGACTACATTGTGAAATTGCCCATGGTAATAGATGGTAATGGGGATGGTGCTACAGATTCATTACCCTCTCCATTAAAAGGATTTGAAGTTGCATTGCTTTACACTAAAGGGAACGAGAGGGAAGACACTGCTGCCACACAGGGATCAGTCATCATATGCTTGTTTTTTTAAGGATAGCTATGACCTTTCCCTCCACTGAGCTCTTCCAAGACAAAGAACAGGGTGGCCACGGTTTGACTCTTGGCCTGGACTCAGCAGCAGGAGAGTACTCTGCCCTATCTCTGCTCAGTCAGATACTAAGTAGGGCTAGCATGGCCAGCTGGCTGTGCTCTGGCATAATCCAGCTATCTGGCAAATTTTGCTACTTGAGTTGGCAAACTCCATTTGCCACATAAGTAGATCTGGTTCAGAATTATTTTGAATATTGCTAAAAGTTGCTAAACTCTGAAGTCGTTCTGATTTTTTATGATTCAGGATTAGTGGTTTGAGTGTGTTCTCAGTGTCTTAAGTTCAAGGACCATAGCAGGGTTTCAGACAAAGGGAGAAAGGACATGTATTAGATCCACTTTGAATCCATTCTCTTCTTTGAAGATGTGGTTCCGTTTAAGTGTTTACTGAGTTCCATTTTCCTAGCAAAGCAATGGGCCAGGAGGTTTATGGATTTTGGATAAACAGGATGAGTTTATAAAAAGGGAAAATAAGTTAAGTGCAATTAGAATACCTTCTTCATTGGCTCTAATTTTAAGACCATTTTATACTCAGAAGAGCCTTGACTTTAGGACAGAGGCTGTGTGAGAGGTAAAAGGACTTGACTTGCTTTGCTTTCATGCTGCTGGGGAATGAATCCTGGCCTTGGGCATGCTAAGCAAGCACTCTACCATTGAGCTATATCCCCAACCAGGGAGGCTGTTGACACAATCCTAGACAGGCGTCCAGGAGTGGCAGCAAGCAAGAGCTTGGTTGTTTTACTTACAGCGTGTGGAGACTGGTTTGGAGCACCACCCTTCAGGTGGGCTTCCAGCAAAGAAAGAACTAGAGGATCATAGCAAGATGGTGGTGTCAGCTCAGTTTGCCCTCTGAGCTTCATGACCCAGGAAGTAGAATAGGACCAGCCTGGATTCGTGATTTTTTTTTTTTTTTTAAGATGTCAGACTCTGAATGTCAGTAGCTTGGGACTGAGCAGATATTCTAGTTTGATTTCTGCTGCTGTAATAAAATATCCAGACAAAAAGTAGTATAGGGTAGATAGGGTTTATTTGGTTTACAGTCCTAAGTTTAGAGTCCTAAACTGAGAGGAAATCAAGGCAGGAACTCAAGCAGCTAGTTAACATCATAACCAAAGTCAAGAGCAAAGAGAATAAACATCCTTGTTTGCTTGCTTGCTGCTTATTTTTTTTCCAAATAATTTTCTTCCCACTTAACACAGTTCAGGGCTTAGCCTAGGGAACGGTGCCACTCACACTGGACTGGGTCAATTAGCAGTCAAGACAGTCCCTCCACGGGCTGACCTGATCCTGACAGTTTCTCATTTGAAACTCTTTCCAAAGGTCTTTCCAGGTTGCAGAAGGTTGACATTTAAAGTATAATCATCACAGCAAAGAAGGGGGTTGATGGAACTGAACTAGGATATTGACAAAGCAGCATACTTACCTGGTGTTAGTGGGTTTTTTTGCGGGGGGTGGTGTCATTCAGGGAGGCTTTCTGTATTTGGGGAGAAATTTTACCTAAGAAAGATTGTCTCTGGGTATCCTTAGCTGTTTTTGTTTGAAACTCTGAAAATTATTGAGTCTGAATGAGGTGTGTGGAGGGGAACAGGAGGGTGTGGATAAAGATGAGCATCTACTTTCAGCATGTCCATTTCCCCTCTCCCTCATGCATCACAGAGAGTGCTGGAAGTTTCCAACCACTGGTGGTATTCCATGCTCATCCAGCCTCCTTTGCTGAAAGACAGCGTGGCGGCACCGCTGCTCTCTGCCTACTACCCGGACTGTGTTGGCATGAGCCCCTCCTGCACCAGCACAAACCGTGCTGCTGCCGCAGCCACAACCACCACCACTGGCAGTGCCAGCCCAGAGAAGATGGAGCCCTCCAAGGCGACCCCCTCTCCACTTGGTGAGAGATGTTCTGGTACCCTCTTTCCCTCCATCCCTTGCCCCCTCCTCGGAAGTTTAAGGGTAAGCAAACTGCAGAAGACGCTTTTCATGTGTGCGACATGATATAAAGCACTCACCGTTGCATGCATTTGGTTCTGCAGTCAGCCTTCACATATACCTGCGCTCTATCCATGGATGCAGCCAACCTGGGTGGAAAGCTACTTGGGAAAAGGTTCTGTCTGTATTCTTTATATACAGATCCCTTATCACAGATTTTATCTTTGTGTGTGTGTGTGTGCGTGTATGTATGTGTGAGACCGTGGCGCTCAGAAGAGAGGGTATCTGATCACTAACAGCTGTTTCCATAGCATTTACATTGTATTAGGTGTTAAAAGTCATCTAGACCTTTAAGTAAGGGACTTGAGTATGTGTGGCTTTGATAGACTTGTGTGGGTAGTGGGGAGTCCTTAGAACTAATTCCCTGAGGATGCTGAGGAAGGATGGGACCGTGGATCTACTGCAGCATTGGTACACAGTGGAAAGCCTATAACTCCTGTGAATTACAGAAATGACTTAGTGTTCATTTCAGATTCGGATGGTGGCGCCATTTACTGAGTTCACAGACTGGCTTATCAGAAGGAAGTTTTGGGCTCTGGGAGCACTGCTTTTTAGTATTTTTTTTTCCTTCATTTTTCTGTCTCTAATGACACCAGTAGAGATCCACCTTAAAAATTTTAGAATTTCATGTCAGGGCAGAGTGTGCTAGTGGCTTCAAAGGAATCCTAACAGCCCACATCTTCTGTCTGTACGTGAACAGGCCACATATTTGATAGCAAGACTAGATTTTTCCATCAAGGCCCGATACAAAGGACTTAGCTGATGTTACCAGATGGTCCTTAAGAGTGGAGATGGGGGATCAGGCTAGTTTGGAAGCTCCCAGTGTTCTCAGGTGTGCTGAGCTGAGCACTCGGTACTAAAGACAGAAGACAGGCTTGGCAGTGTACAGTAAAGACCTTGTGATGGGACTTTTGAACAAGCAGACACTTCAAAGGTGTTATCCTAAAGTCAGTGTAAAACTGCGCGTGTACAGAAATGTACTTGGCGTTGCCTGTTTTTGTGGATGTGGCAGGTGTGGTCTGAAGGCCCAGGGTAAGGGGACAGTTGGACAGTGAGACACAAAGCCACTGAAGTCATATTTAATGACATGGGAAAACATTCAGAATAGTGCAGAAAAAAATTTTTTAAATTAAGAAGCAGTGTTGAAACAAAGAAAACATCTTGATAGCATTTGTCCAGCTTTGTAAAAACTAGGATGTAGTATGTTAATAACAGGATATGCCGGGTCCTGGAACATAGTCCAACCTGGGGCGTAATCAGGGTTTAGGAACCGTTCCACTTTATAATCAGAAGGTGCCAGACGGTGAATTTTGTTTCTTAATTAAATTATATGTGTGTGCCATAGCACATATGGGAAGTTAGAGGACAAACTTCAGGAAAGTTGGTTCTCTCCTTCCATATGGTCCCAGAGATTGAACTGAGGTCATCAGGCTTAATGGCAAGAATCTTTACTCATTGAGCCATCGTACCAGCCCGTGAGAGAGAGCAAGAGAGAGAGAGAGAGAGAGTGAGTGTTTTGTGAGTGAGTGTGTGTGATGAGAGTGAGTGTGTATGTGTGTGTATGTGTGTGTATGAGTGTGTGTATATGAGTGTGTGGTGTGAGTGTATGAGTGTGGGTGTGTGTTTCTTGCAGATCTGAAGGTTACAGCTTGCAGAAGCTGCTTGTCACCTGTCAGTTCTAGGCATGAATCGATACTTCCAGCCGTTCTACCAGCCCAACGAGTGTGGCAAAGCTCTGTGTGTGAGGCCGGACGTGATGGAGCTGGATGAGCTCTATGAGTTTCCGGAGTATTCCCGAGACCCCACCATGTACCTGGCTTTGAGAAACCTCATTCTTGCCCTGTGGTACACGAACTGCAAAGTAAGTAAGGGCATGCCGCACAGCAGCATGGGAGGGAGGAGAGGCCGTCAGTGAAGGAAAGGGGTCTTGACTTGGGGTTGCACCTGTAGACCAAGGGTTTTCCAGAGTGGCACTTGCTGTTTGGGGCATGTGATTCAAGGGGTGTGGGGAGGCTCTTTGTGTACTCGATAGTCTATACAGTATATACTAATATATACAAATATACTAGTAGTATATTTGCAGGAGACTCCAGTACCTCGTCCATGTTGAGACAACTGAACACACGTTGAACACTTCTTACCTGAAACACTTAGGACCAGAAGCGTCTTAGCTTTTAGAATTAAATGTTTTTCAAGAGTAAGATTCCCCAGCTGTGCAATCCAATCCAAAAAGCCTCAGAAGCTCTGAAATCTGAAACTTGAGTGTTCTGTTGGCACTCGGTTTTAGAACATTGCAGATTTTGTATTCTCTAATTAGAGATGCTTCATTGTATAAATCTAGGCATCTTCAAGGGGAGACAGGTCAGCCCCTGTGGGGAGCAGTTTTGGGTCACGTGGAGTGGGACGCTGCACGTGTGAGAAGGGCAAGGTGGGGCTCAGAGAGCTGCAGGGGGCGCTGCCGGGAAGGCAGCAAGCAATCAGAATGGGGGCCATAAGCCCTTGGGCAAAGATTTTACTCACCCATCCCCAGCCCAGCAAGACCAGTGCTTTTAACTCTGTGGGACTGCATAAATGTTTGGGGCGTCTACATAGCATCCACTTGAACAGACCTGAGGGCAAATTGGAAGCAGGGGAAGCAGGAGTGCTAAGTGTAAAGAAACAAACTAGCCAGCCATGGTGACACATACACCTTTAATCCTAGCATTCGGGAGGCAGAGGCTGGCAGATTTCTGAGTTCCAGGCCGGCCTGGTCTACAGAGTGAAACCCTGTCTCGTACAACAAGATGTAAAAATAAACTGTTAGTCCTAGGTTTTTGTTTCTAGATTTTTTTTTTTTTTTAATTTGGGTCACTTACTTTCTTGCTGTTGGTTTTGGTTTCCTTGCACACACAGGAAGCCCTTACCCCTCAGAAGTGCATTCCCCACATCATCGTCCGGGGTCTTGTGCGTATTCGATGCGTTCAGGAAGTGGAGAGGATTCTTTACTTTATGACGAGGAAAGGCCTCATCAACACAGGAGTTCTCACCGTGGGACCCGGCCAGCATCTTCTTCCTAAACGCTACCACAGTGTAAGCAAGTGGCTGTGTAGCAGCTCTGCCTTTGGTCATGATAAGACACTAGTGTGTTGCCATGATAGGACTAAGAACACGTAAACCATTAGGCATAAGAAGAACTGTGAAGACTTTCTCCCAGGAGCAGACTAGAAGCACGATTTCTCTAGCTGTAAGAATGAGGTTAAGTCCGGTGCCATCATGTACTGTAGGAGAAGAGATCCCAGTGACACCAAGGAAATACAGACTAACACTGCTTGGCAGTGAGAACCTTCCAGAGCAACTGTAACAGCACTTTGTTACCACTGTTCTAACTAGACTTTTGTTTCTTTTTGAAGAAATCGGTTCTGGTTGTTGGGGCTGGTCCAGCAGGCTTAGCAGCCGCTAGGCAACTACATAACTTTGGGATGAAGGTGAGACTCTGGGGACGTGGGGATGGGGACAGATGGGTCACTGCTCCTTTGCTCTGAGTTTTCTAAGGCTTGGAAATCAGTTCCTAAATTTAGTGAAGAATAATATACACCCTGGCTTTCTTTTGAGACAAGGTTTCACTATGTAGCCCAGGCTAGCTTAGAACTCACTGTGGTCACATGCCCCGACCTCTTAAGTGCTGACGTTAAAGACATGTGACCCTGCCCTCAGCCCACATCTTTTACAGTTGGTCCTAGAGAAGCTTTGGCATTGGAATTGAGTCAGCAGAGCAGGTAGCACTTCAGAGAGAGTACTAAGCCTGTGGGAAGGAACTCGGATATTCTAACCTGTGACCCGCAGACGTACTTGGCAGGCTATAGTTAACCAGTGGAGGTGACAGGATGGTTTGCGGCAACAAATGAAAACACAGATTCACTGTTTCTTGGGGAATTTTTTGAAATAGCCAGTTAGCTTTTTTCTTTTTCTTCTTTTCACGCCCAGCACTGAGGATGGAACCCAGTGCTTCTGTTGTGCTAGGCAAAGCCCTCTGCTCTAGCCCTCAGGTTTCCTTATGCAAACCAGTCATCCTTGGAATCTTACTCAGGAAAACAAAAGGCATGGCTTTTGAAAGCGGGATGGAATGAATGAACGATCCTGAGGCTGAGCTTGAATTCTGACTTCCTTAGCACCATAGATGCCTAAGATATCTGGCTTCCCCTAGGGAGGGCAGAACAGTGTGCCGGTTGCCTGAAAATGCCTTACTCCAGCTCACAGCTAGCCAAGATAGACTGCTAGGGGGTGAGGAGGGATGGCTCAGCCGTGCATGGTGGCCCACACCTTTAATCTCAGCCCTAGGGAGACAAAGGCAGGCGGATCTTGAGTTGGAGGCTAGCCTGGTTCTAGGCCAGTCAGGACTACATAGTGCATCTCTTTGGATTTGGTATCTAATTTGTATCTAGTTCTCTTGATTTGCTAAGTTGGACATATTTCTTTGTTTAAAACTTTGCAAGGACTTTAGTTTCCGTTGAAGTCAAAGTTAAATAGAATTTAAGATTCAATCCTTTCACTTTTTCCTATCTGGCCCAAAAGAATTTAAACAATACCGTCTTTTCAGAAAGGCATTCAAAGACATGTTTCAGGTTTCCAGAGAGAAGTGTCCAATAGCTGTCCAATAGATTTTTTTTCCTCCTGGGTACATAGAGGACTCAAGTTGTGGATCACGTAATACCACTGGCAAAATAGGAAAGTTGGTTGGGTTAGAGGAAGTGTTTGTGGTAGGAAATCCCTTTTGTGAGCTACTATTCTAGGAGGTGTTAGTGTTATTTTAGTTTTAGATGTTAGGATCAATGTCTCTTATTTGCTTTTTGCTTGGGAAACCTAAAGATTATATTACAGGGAAGGCTATTAATACCTAAAGTCTGGGGAGGCTGCCTTTAATGTTCAGCCCTTGAATACTGAAAAGAGATAGAAGCGAGCGGCTCACTGTTGAACTGAAATCAGAGAAGGAGGGTGGGGAGGCGGAGCCACAAGCTGTAGCCCTCCTGGCCGTATCTGGGGGAGAATGCCCAGAGGACTCTTTTACTCTCCCAAGTGATCGAGATGGCCCAGGAGACCATTCATCCCCCTTAAGGTTAGACAGTAGTGTCCTCCTCGTAACCTGAGCAGCAGTTGACAGGGAGAGAGCAGTAGTGCTCTCTTGCCGTGAGGAGCACTCAAGTTGCACTTATACAACCCCGGGAGCAAGGGCACTTGGAATTCTGAGGTCACACACAGACCTTGCCTGCCCCTAGAGAGCTCGTTCTGTCTCCCGCTGGCATTAGAAACTTGGAGACCGGTATGGGTCTCGTTGGATTTCGCCTACTCTGTTAAGGTCATACTTACATATTTGAAAAGGTCCTAGCAACATCGAGGGGTAGGTATTTCATGGAAAATTCAGCTCCCGAGCCTAGTTAGTTCTTGTTTGTTTCGTTTGTAATCCTCGATTTCCTGCCTCAAGCCCTTGAGTGTTGGGCTTGCAGGCAAGTGCCACCATTCATGACTAAGATTAGGTTTTAATGAGATTTCTAGGGACTTGGGGGATGGCTCCATGGACACATTGTTCACTGTGAAAGCACGAAGACTTGAGTTCAGATCACTGCACTCAAATAAAAGCCAAACGGGGCAGTAGTGTCTGTAACGCATATGCTGGGAGAGTGGAGGCAATGGATCTAGGAGATCAGCAGCCAGCGTAGGTGAAAGGGAGAGCTCCAGGCTCAGAGAGAGCCTGTCTCAAAAAGGCCAGGCATACCTGCTCACACATGTATGCACACGCAAATATACCACTCTCACACAAGCGAAGTAAAATTTAAAAAAAAAAAAGGTGTGGGAGCTGGAGAGATGGCTCAGTGGTTAAGAGCACTGGCCGCTCTTCTAGAGGACCTGGGTGTGATTCCTAGTGCTCCCGGCGGCTCACAGCTGGCTGAAACTCCAGTTACAGGGGGATCTGATGCCCTCTTCTGGCCTCCAGGAGCACTGCTTGTGTGTGGTACACATGTATATTCTGACAACACACATAACATTCAGACTCGGGGAATTCTGTTTGGTTTTTAATGATGAGTGCGCTCATTTCATCAACTTTCCTTTTCTGAAAATTATCTATTTGATACAGGGTCTCACTCTGTAGCCCAGGCTAGCCTAGAACTCACTTTGTAGCCCAGGGTGGCCTCAAACTCATGGCTCTCCTCCTGACTCACCCCCATAATGCTGGGGTTATTACAGGCATGAGCTGCTGATCTGGCTCATTCACTGAATCTTCATCTGATTTGAGAGGAAATGGTAGAAGGCATCCATCCTGCAGGCCACCCACCCACTCCTTGGCAGAGCCTAGGCTGGTTGGAGTGCGAACCTGGGCTTCTCTTCATACGTACAGTTGTTCCTGTAGAAACATGACAGAGCCTCTAAGCACGGAGTTGTTTAACACCGTCTCTCTAGGCTTTTGTAATTCTGCATCTGGTACGACTATTCTGTTTAGACTCCCCAATTGTCTTTTCAGGTGACTGTCCTGGAAGCCAAAGACAGAATTGGAGGTCGAGTATGGGACGACAAGTCTTTTCAAGGAGTCGTAGTAGGAAGAGGACCCCAGATTGTCAATGGCTGTATTAATAACCCAGTAGCACTAATGTGTGAGCAAGTGAGTGTCTTAGAGACCTGTAGACAAAAGAAAACTTGTCACTGTTTGCATAGAGCGTTAATATGGAGTTGGGGGTGTAGCCCTGTGGTAAGGCACCTGCATAGCATGCAAGAACCCCAAGTTTTTCCTCAGGGTTGGGGGTGGGCTGTCTTAATACACTTCCAGAGTGGACAGCATACAGAACTTCTTCAACCCTCTGCAAAGTAAACAGGGCTGGGTACACGTATGTCTTTCCTTCCCATTAGATTTTTAAAAGAAAGGCAGTTTTTATCTGTGAGTCATTTGCAGGCCACTTAGTTGGTTCATAATCAAGGCCAGGATTGCTAGATGTAGCAGGTGAAAATGTAGCATTCTTAGGTAAGTTTGTCTTTCAAACTAGTAAATTCTTTTTAGTGTAAGTATGTCCCAAATATTACATGAGATAATTTACATGTAACATTTAGGGCATAACTAATACTTTCAAATAAATACTTTTAAAGTATGGTATTTCTCTAAAAGTCAGTCACCTGGCGTCCTGTCTGTTACCTTGCCAACCTTGTAGGTCTAAGGTGATTTTCTTTGTTTTCCCCTCTGAAAGGCTTAGGCTTCTGAGTGTGTATGTTCATTTGTATGAAGATCTGAAGTAGACAGAATGTTCATTAAGGACAGGCAGCCCACCTGAAAGGTGAGCTGAAAAGCTAAGAGTGCATGGCCTGGAAGCTGTTGTCACCTCATGTCCTATTAAGCAGAGGTGTTACCAACTTCATTATTCTGTTTTCTACTGCCTCGAGTGGCCGGCAACCCCAGTAAGCACATTGAACCTGGGTTTTGAGCTATTAAACTCTTTTCTTAGGAGAGCGCTGCCTAATTTCAGCTTAGAACTTGCAGATATTTTTTTCCAGGAAAGACTTTCACCCTGTTCTTCTCGTTATTTTGAAGCTTGGCATCAGCATGCATAAGTTGGGAGAGAGATGTGACTTAATTCAGGAAGGTGGACGGATAACTGACCCCACTATTGACAAGCGCATGGATTTTCATTTTAATGCTCTCTTGGATGTTGTCTCTGTGTGGAGGAAGGATAAGACTCTGCTCCAAGATGTCCCTTTAGGAGGTATGGGGAGAACGGTGGCGTGATGGTTCCCTCATAGTGTCTGCAGGAGGGCTAGTCATTACATGCAGATGTTCTTACAGGTGGGCTGTATGCACACGTGCAGACACACACACAAACACACACACAACCATGAACCTTACTTTGAGTGATAAATTGTTTAACAAAATTAAACATTTACTTTTCAGTCTCCCAGAGAAACTTACTTTTATGGAAACCTGTGGTAAACCTTCCATGTGTATGGTTGTCAGCCCAAATACATACACTTTCTGAAGACCTCTGTATATCAGGACTTCTTTTCTTTGGCTTCAGTTGTAATAGGTTAAGTTTTTTTTTTGTTTTGTTTTTTTTTTTAGTATGGTTTGCTTAATGTATATTATACAGTAAGCATGTGAAATCAGAACTTCGATTGTGGTACTTAAATGGGCAATAGTAATCACAGCTCTCAAGCACTTGACTGCCCGTGGTGACCCATCTCCATGAAAGTGCCAGCTGGGACTTTGTGTACTGCCTGGTACATTTCTGTTTATGTAGTCTTCAATTTTGTGATCTGCATCTTTCTGTAGTTCTTGGAGGCCTGACATTTTTTGAAGTGTGAATGTTTTAACTCTTGTTTCTAACCATGTCTTTTGACAAGGAGGTTCTCGGTTCTTCGGCAGATAACGTATTTTATTTTAGTAGCTGTGCATCTGGAGTTTAATCTCTGTTGCTGTAATATACCTCAACAGAAAGCAACTTAGGAAAGAACGGGTTGGTTTGGCTTTAGGGCACAGTCTACCATAGCGGGGAAGTCAGATCCACAGTCGAGTAAAGAGAAAGAAATGTGTGCGTGCTCTCTGCTCGGCTTACTTCTCTAATAACAGGTGCCAAACCCCAGGATGGTGTTGCCCACTTTCAGGCTTTGTCTTCCCACGTCAATTAAGGCAACTGAGGCAGTCCTCCACAGACCATCCTGATCTAAGTAATCTCTCACTGAATCACTTTATTCCCAGAAGATGCTATGTTTTGTCAAGTTGACAATTAAAATTAATGGGCACATGGGGCATGTGCCTCCCTCTCTCTGTCCTCTGCCACCTCTGAGAGACCTGACCCATGGTCAGACCATCATTGGAAAAAAAATGTTGGCAGATGAACCGTGACAGAATTCTCAGAAATACCCTCCAGGCAGCGGGTCTGTTGAATCAGATGTGTAGTGTCCAGACCAACTGAATAGCTGTGAAGCTCTTGGAGTTGAAACTGTTAGGCTGACTTGAGAATTGTCCAAATTTTACTTTTTTCTTTTCTTTTTGAGACAGATTCTCACCATGTGTAGTCCAGGCTGGCCTTGAGCTTGGAATCCTCCTGCCTCAGCCTCCAGAATGCTGGGATTTTTGGTGGGTGTCATCACACCCAGCTCTCTTCTCAGTGTTTTACATCTATATGACAGACTGGCTGGGATCTCGTTACATTTCTGTTTTAGTTACCGACCGTGTTGACATAGCTTTTTCTATTGGCCTTGCTTTTAAAAAGATAAAGGGGACCCAAGAATAATATGTGAGTAATTGATTAAGCTTAATATTTTATTTAAAAAGTTTTGATAATGTGTACATATACGTAAGAAGTTATGTTTGTATTCTGCCTATCATCTCAGATGTCTGCAATCTCAGTACAGAGCTCTGTGTGTGTGTGTGTGTGTGTGTGTGTGTGTGTGCGTGCGCGCGCATGCGTATGTGTATGCACATGCACACATACTTTGGGACTAGAGGAATTTTTTCATTTTTCAAGGAATAAATATTAAAGTTATAAATATTCCTTATATAAGAAGTAGGTTGGAGTGCCTCTTCATCTTTGTATGCTTAATTTCATGCTGGGCTGTTACGGTGGTGCATTTCTCCTCTTCACAAGGTGACAGGAATGTAGAGACTCTTGTCAGGCAGGAATGGGGCTGCTTCAAAGGGCCCTGGGAGTGACAGAGCTCAAGGCTCCAACAGATGCCTGGAGCAAATCCAGGGGCCTTGGATATCTCGGTATTATAAATAAGAGTGAGAATTACAACATTTTAGTGAGAATTTGGAGTTGGCAAAGAAACAGAAGTTGAACTGGTCATGAAGACATTGAGGAGTCTGAGTCAGGATCTGGAATTCCAGACCGGCTCGAGCTACATACTGTTAATACATACGTATGTACCTTATCTCAGAAAACTGAGGGCTAGGACTGGAGCTTAGTAGGACTGGAGCTTAGTAGTAGCTTGTCTCCCCTGCCCAGGGGGTCAGTCCATTTTCCAGCTTTGAAAACAAAACAACAGAAAGATGCTCAGTAGTGTTTCTAGTCAGTACTTCATAGACACCTGAAGTCTGTGACGTGTGTGGATGGATGGTTGTTGTCACTAAACAGAAGCAGCCTGTACTAAGATGCTTGGAATTAGTCAGATATGAGGCCAGAGCCCTTAGACACCTCGTGTGTTACCTCCCCTCCCCCTTATTATCTAGTTAGGACAGTGGGAACAATTTCACAGGGTTGTCTGTAGTAAGTGCTGGGATTGATAATAGGGAGAGATTATCACTGTCCGTAAAACAGAAAAATATGAAAGCCGACCACACACCTGTAATCCCGCCCTTGGGAGACTGAGGCAGCAGCTAGATGCAGGGCACCGAAGGGCCAGGCACCGGGTGGCGTGCTTGCACTAGACAGCAGGAGAAGCAAGTCCAGCAGGGCTAGGACTCAGCTTCAGGTGGGCAGGTCACAGTTGCTACTTGGTCAAGGCCAGCAGGTACCCACCCTGCTCGGCTTTTGGAACTTAGTTGTGTGTTGCAGCAGGAATTGGTTAAGGGTATTGAGGAAGATGGCTAATACAGCAACAGTCCACAGAAGAGACTGAAGCTTAACAATCCTCCGTACTTCCATTAGTTGAGGGGAGGGATGGGGAGAATTCCAAGGCCATAGAGCAGAAAGGGAGCGGTAATCCTGGACATGCGTGTGTCAGTATACTTTTTCCCACATCTTGAGCGGGAAAAGTTTCCCACCTAAGCAGAAGCTCGACATGCTTTAATATACAGCTTCCTCTGTAGCTTCGTTTCCATTATGATAAGCGTTGGCTTGCCGAGGAGGGCCCACCAAGAGTTTATTCTTTATTCCAGAGTTTGCTTGGGGAGACTGAAGTTGTGGGCTCTGTTGGGGAAAAGCAGGCTCAGGAACTGGACAGGAAATTGCTTCTCAGCTGACTCTCTGCTCTGATCCTTTCCCACCACAGCGAAGATAGAGGAGATCTACCGAGCTTTTGTGAAGGAGTCCGGCATCCAGTTCAGCGAGCTGGAGGGACAGGTGCTGCAGTTCCACCTGAGCAACCTGGAGTACGCCTGTGGGAGCAGCCTGAGCCAGGTGAGCCTGGCCTGGAGCGTGGGGAGACACTCCGGCTCGGAACTGGGGAGCTCGCTCAAAGTCCTGCTATACAAGTGTGAGGGCCCGAGAATGGATCCCCAGGGCTCGAGAGGAAGCCAGATGTGATGGCGCGTGCTCATGGTCTCAGTGCCTAGGAAGCAGACTGCAGGATCTGTGAGGCTTGCTGGGCAGCCCGCCTAGCCACCTGGTGAGCTCCGGGTGCAGGGAGAGACTCTTGTCTCAAAAAGGCAGGGAGGCAAATGAAGGCACCCGGTGTCCACCTCTGGCCTCTACATCTGTGTACACACACAGAATACTTGTAGCGTGTACATATTGTATGCATATGTACAGAACTTGGGCTGTTTGGGACCAAGGAAGAATAATTCTCTTGCCCAAAACTTTGATAATCATGGCTTCCTTGTATATTCGTGCCACAGTGGTTTTGTTTTTACTTTTATTTTTAAAGTTCTATTACTCTGTGTGTGTGTGTGTGTGTGTGTGTGTGTGTGTGTGTATATGTATATATATGTGTGTGTATGTGTGTATGTATGTATGTGTACAGTTGTTTGTGCCACCGAATGTGTGCTGGTTAGAGTTGGGTCTCTGTTTCACTGTAAGTTCTGATGATAAATTCAGGTCATCAGGGTTCTGCAACAAGAACTTTGACCCACAGAACCGTCTTCCTGGCTGTTTTTGTCGCCCAGGCTGGCCTTGCGCTTGCTCTGTAGCTCCAGCTCCTCTTGCCACCACTTCCCATGTGCCAAGGTTACAGGCATACACCTGGTAGTTTTTGTTTTTAAAGATGAGTACTTGCTCTGTAGTCCAAGCTGGCCCTGAACTAAAGCTCCTCGTTCCTCAGCCTTCTGGGTGATAGGATTAGACACGTACCAGCCATACTGCCTGTGAAGAAGCTCAGTCCAAAAAGAGAAGGATGCTGGGCTGGATCGGAGAGGGGCCAATAGTCTTGTCCTTCGCTGTTCCCTCCCCAGCCCCAGTCCTTATCCCAGGGCAGTGGCCTTGAGAGGCATTTCAGTGGAGCCATGTGTCTAAAAACACTATTCCAAGAAAACAAAATAATGTAGCCTTGCAGTGTGTCCTGTTTGTCTTTAGGATGCAGTTTCTGTCTCGCCTAACTCTTCTAACCAGCTGTGAATGTGGCACTCCACTACCCAGCGTAGAAGCTCTGTGGGTGACTTATGCCACCTGGAGGAAACCTCTGCCACTCTGCACTACAATGTGAACGGAGCCATCGAGTGTGCTGAGTCCTGGTCCCTATCGAAATCATGCTCATGTTGAGCAGGGAAAGTTGGCGTATTTTTCTGTGGACTTGATCAAATGCAGTTTGACCCCCCATAGAGTTTGCCTTTGCCAGAGTTGCTGAAGCATAAAATTGTGGTGGAACACTTGGAGGAAGTTATTTTTGTTATTTTGGTTTCTTTAAAAACGCAAAATGGCATTTGGATTAGGTTTGCATTCCCACCCCAGGTGCGGTAGATGATTGAGTTGGGTTTGGAACGCTTGATGCCGGTGGCTGTAATTTGGTTAGGTGCAATCGTTCTGGCAAGTGTAGCTTGTTTTGGGGATTGTGTGCTGCATGGGTTGATGGGAACTTTTGGCTTAGGGTATAAAAAGTCTGAAGCCCCAAGAGTCCGGGTGGGTGTTAGCTGGTGGTTCGTTGGTTGGGTTGTTGTCGTTAGTGTGATAATTCCTAAAAGAACAAAAGTTGGAGGGATTGAGTTTACAGGCCGTGAGCTGAGACGCTAGTCTGACTCACTGTCAGCTAGCCCTCTTCAAGCTTAGGACAGCCTAAAAGAGGCTGATAAGATTTCTACCTTTCTCTCATTCTTTATCAAGGCCACTTGCAAAAACGGTGAAAATTTCTTTCTATCCTTCCTCTTTCCCTAAATTGAGGGTAAAAGATTGTAGCTTACTGCTACATAAAATGAACATTTTTTAAAAAAATAAATCAAGGAATGATACCCATGCTCAAATTATTTAAACTTCTTCCCCCGTTTGTTGTGAATGTATACGTGTGTGTGTGTGTGTGTGTAGGCCAAAGGACAACCTCAGATGCTGTTCCTCAGGTGCAGTCTGTTTTGGTTTATTTTGAGACAAAGTATCAGTTAAGCCTAAGCTGACCTAGAATTTAGAGCAATGCCTCAGTTTTCCAAGTGCTAGAATTAGAGGCATGAGCTGCCATGTCTACCTAGACCAGTGGTTCTCAGTCTGTGGGTCAAGATCCTTTTGAGAGTCAAACGACCCTTTCACAGGTGTCACCTAAGACCGTCTGCACATTTTGATTCATAACAGCAAATTTACGGTTACGAGATAGCAATGAAAATAATGGATGAGGGTCACCATAACATGCGGAACTAACTGTATTAAAGGGTTGCAGCGTTAGGAAGGTTGAGAACCACTCACTGATCTAGACCTTTTGTTTTAAAGTAAGCTTCTCTGGGCGTCACATAATACATCTTCCCCAGACAGTGGTGTCCTCTGGGGCTGGTTGGTTGTCTTCACTCTTGGTGATTGGTACTCTGCCCTCTGCCTTGAGTGGATTTTCCCATCTGGGGCTGCTTCTTGGTGTCCTCAGAGCAGCTTGAGGGTTTACCTTATCCTGACATCTTGTGTTGCTTCCCAGGTGTCTGCTCGCTCCTGGGACCACAATGAATTCTTTGCCCAGTTTGCTGGTGACCACACTCTTCTAACCCCTGGATACTCCACTATCATTGAAAAACTGGCCGAGGGACTAGATATCCGCCTCCAGTCTCCAGTGAGTAAGGACTGGAGGGAGGCTCTTGTTTTTCCTTGTTTGGGGAGGCTGTGTAGTTTTGGGAATATCATTCTCAGGAGACGGGTGTTTGTTTGGACAGTCAGCCAGGATCTCCCAACACTTTTTTCAGCTGTAGCCTGAGAAGCATGGCTTCCACTCAGTTAAGTAGAGCTGAAAATCTGGAAACCAGAGTGGCTTGGGTACAGTTCACCGATAATACCATGTTCAAGTAGCTCATGATCTCTCTAACCCTAATCTAACACTTCAGCTCTTCGTCCCCGTGGACTTAAGTCATTATAGTTTCAGAGATGATTTGCCCTCTAATAAAGGGTCTTCTATTACCCTGACATGTTTATAAACTCTTGAGTTCAGCTGTAACCATGTGAGAGCACTGCCAGCTCAGCATTCATGGTCCCTATAGCCTCCACAGCTACACACGTGCCGTGGGAGGTGGAAAGTCCTGACCTTCATGTTGTTACTTGAATGTTTGTCTTGAGCAGGTGCAAAGTATAGATTATACTGGAGATGAAGTGCAGGTGACCACGACACATGGTACGGGGCATTCTGCACAGAAGGTAGGTACTGGGATCCTACCAGGGTAAAGCACCATACTGCCAGAGGTCTGTGGGGCAGGAAACAATCTCCCATCATGCAGTTTGTCCATGGCAGTCTGCCTAGAAACTTTTGGTTTCTAATAAATTAGGTGTATGCATTGTGTGTAGCTCGCAAATATGATGTAATTGAGCACGTGGCAGACGGAATTCTGACTGTTCCTTAAAGTGGGTTCTGTGGTACATTGGTCCTAATAATTGAATAAGAAAATCCCAAGGCTGGCGATGGAGTGCAGTGTAAGGACCCGGGTGCTGCCCTTAGTTCTTCGTCCTGAAAATGCCTGGGTCAGATGAGTTGGGAAGTGTCAGCACATCCTACTCTTAGGGCTGAAAGGGCTGCTGCTTCAATCTGTACTTTGGAACCCTTTTCAGATTCAAGCTTTCATCTTGAAACTGTAGCTTAAATACTTCATTTAACTTGAACTTTTGGTAAATAGCTTCAATGGGTAGATAGTGAGGTGCCAAGTCTAGTTCCTGAAATCACAACATGAAGCCTAGTACTGGAAAATGAAGGCAGTTACTTGGGGTAGAAGGGATTTAATAAGCCCCTGAAACCTTGGTTTTTCTGGAGTTGGAATGGTGATGAAGAGATGTGGCTGAGGGACCCTGTTCCTCCCTCTTTTCTTTTTCTTTCTTTGTGGACAAGAGCTCACTGTGTATCTGATTGGCCTGGCACTTGCTATGTAGTCCAGGCTGATTGTTATTATCTTGTCTCTACCTCTGGGGTGCTGGGATCACAAGTGTTATCCAAGATTGGCTGGGCCATTTCCATACACAGCACTGCTTTCCAGAGATGAAGTCCGTTACCCTCCTGACCCAGCCATTATCATTAGCCATCGAGAAGGTTCTTCGTGTCCATTCCTGTGTGGATGCTTCTTCCGCTCAGCCAAGCACTCCTGTGCAGTAAACAAGCTCTGTGATCTCACATAGTATCCCTTGTTCTTAGGACATAAAGTAGGATGTTGACAGTTTTATGACTGGATTAGAGAAGAGAGAAATGTTCAGATGTTATGAGCCACTGAGAAAAGTGTGGTGAGTAGGTTCAGCCGCTGTGTCATGTATTAACTGTTGTTTCTCACAGGTATTAGTCACCGTGCCATTGGCCATACTACAGAGAGGTGCCATCCAGTTTAATCCACCATTGTCGGAGAAAAAGATGAAAGCCATCAATAGCTTGGGCGCAGGCATCATTGAAAAGGTGACCTAAATTACCTTAGCCTTAGAACTGAGATCAGTACTGGCTGATAGTTTTGTTTGGATAATAACCTTTTATATAATTAGGCAAATAAAAGAAAGAGTAGAAAGAATATACTATATACATATATGATTTGTCAACTAATTTAATCAGTTAAAAAGAAAAACATACTAAAGGTTTAGCCTTATTTTTTCAAAAAAAAATCCTGATGTAGTTTGGATAAAAAAGGTCAACCAAATTCCACTTTGACTTTTAGGAGAATGAGTTTTCTTTAACCCTTAGATGGAATCTCATGTAGTCTGGACTGTTTTCCTTTCCAAACTATGTAGCTGGGGGTAGATTTGAAGTCCTGGTTTTCCTGCCTCCGTCTATCAAGTGCTGAGATTACCAGCCTGCCTACCACACCCAGCAGGGAAAGAATCTGCTTGAGTTCGGCTTCACTATAGACAGTTCTTAATTTGTTTTGCTTCCCCTGTCCTCCATCCTCTTCCTTGGTCCCAGGGAGCCCAGTGTTGTTTTTGTTTCTTTTGGTCTCCCTTATGGTCTCCTTTCGCAGTTAGGCAGGGCCACACATGCTGGAAGTCCTCCTGAGTGGTGTGTAGCTTATGGCAGGCAAGAAGCTCAGAGGTGGGGAGAAGGGATGGTTTTGAACCTAGTGTAATTGCTTCTGAGTAGACCTCTAGGTTGCATCTAGAGATGGGCTGTGACTGACACAGGGTTTCTCTGCTTGCTTTCCAGATTGCCTTGCAGTTTCCATATAGATTCTGGGACAGTAAAGTTCAAGGGGCTGACTATTTTGGTCATGTCCCTCCCAGTGCCAGCCAGCGAGGGCTCTTTGCTATATACTATGACATGGACCCCCAGGTAAAACTTCTGTGGTGGTGTTTGAATTCCCTTCTTAAAACGTTAGGGTTTGCTTAATTATGTGCCACGCTTAGGAATGAATGTCCATGGTATGTGGTGTTAAACTCTGGAGAGGGTGCCTTGACTGGGTCCCAATCCTTGTCCCATATTACAAGTATCAGTGTTGCTCTCTGGGATGTGACATGATGCTTGTGAGAGCTTATTTCAGGGTGAAAGGGAAGGCCAGCAACAGCGCAGTAAATGAGTAGACCAAACACCACTGTTGTCTCTGCTGAGGCAGGAGGCTGGGTGTGGGAAGTCCCACGTGAGGACTGTGACGGGAATGGATGGGAAAGGTAGAAATTAGAGTCCAGCCCCGAGAGTAGAAAGCTGTGGGAACATCCCCTGCGGCTGTGCTACCAAAACAAAGGAACCTGGCTCCGTCTCCTGCTTTTCCTCACTTGGAGAAATGGCTCAAGGGGTTTCATGGGGAAGCCATGGGAAGGTTTTATTTAATTATAACTGCAGATTTCTTTTCTCAATTTACTGCTGCCTCTCAAACAAAATGTCATCAACAGCCAAGGGAACCTTGAGTTTGACATTCACGTTGTTTCTCAAGTGTTTTTCTTGCGGCAGGGAACAGTAGAGTTGGGGGAGGGGGTGTGATGTGCATGAGGAGAGAATGGTGGGGATTGAAGCGAAGATAAAGGACAATGGGGCGTGATGAAGTTCAGCTTAGGAGAACAAGGCCTTTGTCCATGGAACTGAGCCTTTAAAGCAGTGTCCTGTGCTTTTCCCTGTGCGCCTGCAAAAGCAGCAAAGCGTACTGATGTCCGTGATCACAGGGGAGGCGGTCGCGTCCCTCAGGACCATGGATGACACGCAGGTGTTGCAGCAGTGCATGGGCATCCTTCGGGAGCTGTTTAAGGAGCAGGTGAGAAAAACTTCCTTAAGAGAGAGAGTGCTGACTTATTATGGCCGTGACCTCCTGAGCAGGTGGACTGGAAGCCATCTGTATTACTGAATACCTTGCAGTTTTCCACCTGAGTGCCCAGCTCTTAGTATCAGGATTGCCGTAGCAAAATGCCACAGCACAGGAGCCTAGACTTAAGTCTTTCATAGCTCTGCAGGCTCAAGGCACAGGATCAAGGCATCTAGCTGGGTTGCAATGTCTCTGTAGGAATCTTCATGGCTTACAGATGCTCTTTATATCCTTGAATGGTTTTCCTTCTGTGTTCTAAAGACAGAATGCTGGTCACGCTGAATTAGGCCTTTCTCTAACACCCCTGTTGTACCCATTAAAGGTACAAGTCTCCAAGTACTGTTCTCATGAACATAGTACTTGAACTTGTCTGTCGGGGGTTATGGAGTGGTCTACAATATGGCTGTCTTCTGTTCTCACACATCATTTACACTTAACCTCCAGAGGACAACTTCCTTCCATTGAGTTCTGGAGAACCCTGTAGCTTCATCAGGGTTTGGCAGAAATGTCCTTACCTGCTGTGCTGTCTGTCTCACTGGGCAATATACAGCATTCCTTTTAAAGAGGGAGGTTTTCTAAAATTTTCTAGTGCACAAACAACATACAGTCTCCTACAAGAAGCTCGAGGTCCCTTATGTGGAGACCATTCTTTGAGATCTAGAAGTAGCCATGACCTGTCTTTTTTTAATTAAAGAGTAGAAATCGTGAAGTGTAAGGACTCAAAGGTTAAATGCATTTCAGAGCGCGTTTGCCAGTTGCTGTTGCTAGTTCTTTGTAAAAAGGGGATCAACTAGCCATGGTTCTGTCACATGGTTGTCCTGAGCTTGGGTCTTCACCCCGTTTTTTTCATTGTTTGCAAGTGTAGCCTATAGGGAAGTGTTTGTCATGTCAAAGCTTGTCAGAGGCCAGCGGACAAACTTTAGTAACTCCAATGTATCCTTTTATTGTGGTCTTGTGGAAGAAGAAGCCTTTTGAAAACTCCAAGCTGCAGTGCTCTAATACCACACGTTCCCTGTCTGTACTGAGCCAGATTCCCCTTCCACCTTTTCTCATAAGCCAGGCCATGGGGAAGTCGATGGCACTGTCAGCCATGGTAATTCTGTTGTACAGAGACGTCTCTGGCGGGAGAAGCAGAGTGAAGGGATTGGGCGTGGCTGGGGAAGGGAAGGAGTTCGAGGGTAGGAGGGACAGACCGATGCCTAGGCCACCACAGTGAACTCAGCCCTATGAGGGGAAAACATCTATTTCCAACTGGGTTGTGGTGTATCCAAGGTCCTTTTGATCCTGTTTAGTAATACTTTCGCTTGCTTGCTTGCTTGCACACAAGGAGATCCCAGATCCCACAAAGTATTTCGTAACACGGTGGAGCACAGAGCCATGGATCCAGATGGCGTATAGTTTCGTGAAGACATATGGAAGTGGCGAGGCCTATGACATCATTGCTGAAGAAATACAAAGAACTGTCTTTTTTGCTGGTGAGGTACATATCTTGACACCAAACCCAATTCTACTTTTTATTTTCAGTTTAAATGGGACTGGCTCAGTGTTAAAACCCAGATCAGGTATGTTTGAAAGTCTGGTGACATCAAATGGCAGAAGCCCTCTCAATTCTGAAAAGCCTGCCTTATATTCCTGCTAGTAACCATTTCTAACTATCTAGTTTCCTGTAGACTTTTCTTCCTGTCTTAAAGTATTTATATTGACACTATGTGAATTAATACTAGACTTTTGCTTTGTTATGTTAAAAATGTAGCCCCTCTAGTCTCTCTGTACACCGTTCTTTTAATGTAGCTATTATACTTAGTATCTGTGCTCTTTTAAGAGGATTGCAACAATCCTGTCCCAGCGTGAGCCAATACACTTGGTTGGTGTCTGTTTTCAACTGTCATGTGCAATGTAATGTTTACTGCTGAGCCAGATGTTCATGGGTTCCATTATTTAACAGCTTTTTCGCTTTCTTGATAGCTGGTCATTAGCTTGACTATTTTGATGCCAATCTCCCTAATTCTTGAGTCTTCTCCAGTTCATCAGATCTCCCTCTCCTAGCTGGCTTATCTGAAACCCTGGAGAATTTGCACAGCTTGTTCACTGACTTGAGGTTACAGTAGGGTCTTCTGTGAGAGGACTCTTTCAACTTTCTGTAGTCCTTGTAATTAAGGAACTAGTCTTTCAATCCAGCAATTTACTTCCAATCATTTTCTCCAAGTTTTTCTTTATCCTCAGAACTTCTGTCCTTCAAACCCTCAGATTGTCAACTGTTTTTTATCTCTGTTTACTTCTGGAGAGATGTTTCAGCGATTTTCCTACTCTGAAACAAGTGTTTTCTTGTGGGTTTGTTGCCATCCCATTCTGACTTCATTCTCAATTGGTTTACTTTAGGCCTCTGAAAAATGTTTTCTGTTCTCTTCATTGCTGGTTGTGAGGCACCTTTGAAAAGCCATCTGACAGACAGCACTGCCTGGAAACCTTAACCTTTTTGTAGTAGCTTTGCTTCTGACATTTTGGGCAATTAAGACTATTTAACAATGCCTAGGTTTTTGTGGGGAGAGGGGCAGGTTTGAGGGGTAAATGTGTGTTGGAGCTCAACTTCAGGTGTCATTTCCCCAGAGGTGTCCACTTTTTTTTTGGTGACAGTTTCATAGGTCTGAAGTTAACCCAAAGGACCCACCTTCCTAGAGTTGGGCACAAGGGTGTGCCACTACACCAAGCTTTTCAAACATGGGTTCTGAGGATCGAGTATAGGCCCTTATGCTTGAAGTACTTTGTCAACCAGAGGGACAGCAGCATCTGCTGCCTGGACCTAAGCACTTTGGAAACCAGCTGTCTCCTTTGCTGTGCTCCCTCAAACCCTAAAAGTTGAAATTTCTCAAGGACTCTTTATAGAATTGGGCTTCTTTTTTTGTTAGCTCTCATCTTCTGCCACAACATAAAGGCAGCTCTATTACAAATCTACCTGTACTCATACTCTGTATATTATAATTTGGGATTACAAATCTAGTTTTACCAAAAACTGTCAGGTTTGTCTGTTACAAGAATGCATCTTAAAGAGCCAGCTGTGCAGGTGGAGAGTAATGGCCACATGCCAGGTAGCATTTGTCATCTGCTTCTAGAGATGGCAGGTCTAGGCTAAGATAGGACTTGACCCTTTCTGTTTTCCCTGGGTAATTATTGCCATGCTCTTTTAAATGCCCATTTCTGAGGCTTAATATGATTCATACTTTCTCCCCACTAAACTTTTCATTGTCCTAGATAGTATTTTCATGAATGCCACAGTACTTGCAGGCACGTTAGATATATGTAGAAGAAATGAAGGTAGCAAAACATAGCAAAAGAAGCAAAGACTCAAGACAGACCAGAAAAAAATATAAGGCCATGTGTCCTTTTGATGTCGTCTAAATTCTTTATGCACAAACAGAAACAGTTTCTTTTTCCCCCACAGGCAACAAACAGGCATTTCCCACAGACTGTTACAGGAGCGTATCTGAGTGGTGTTCGAGAAGCAAGCAAGATTGCAGCCTTTTAAGAAGAACGTGTATGGATCTAGTTTTCTTCTGTGTCCCAAATGGAAAAGTTTGAAACACAAGTTAAACTTTTAAGTTTTGGGAGAGGGGACTCTATAGTGAAATTGAAATGTTTCTGTGGTGATAGGAAAATGTAAACCCATTTCACTCTTCTGAAATCATTGACCCTCAAAAATCCTTCTAGGCACTTACATTTAACTGTATTTTTCCGTAAGTCCAACAAATGCTAAGTACTGTGGGTTTCAGAAGGTGGCACAGTATCATTGAGACATGGTTCTGGTTGGGGTTACCTTCAGATTGGATATTCTGGTTGGCAGATTGCTTTTCATATATTGTGAAACTAAGAAATCCAGTAGGATTCACTAGCAAATTTAGAGAAAGCCATGTGTTTTTCTGTGACAATTTATCAGTACCTTTACCAATGAGCCTTAATATTTTTACATAGCTCCAATCTTTGGGCTTTCCTTAAAACTTACAATTCTTTTTTGATACAGCAATTTGAAGTTGTGACATGAAGCTTCTAGGCTATTTTATACTACATATATTTCTTTTCATTGGGTATTCAAAACTTAGATTCAGGTATATTTTGATATTTAAAATCTGTGCACTCATCAGCAACACAAGATTCACAAATCCCTTAACTGTGTATGTGTGTATGTATATACATTTTCAATGGGTGCAGAATGTTTTCACACTATAAAACTATCTTCAAAACTGTTTTTGGGTGGGTAGCACATCTGAAATTTGGCAAAAATCTTGTCAGAATAATTAAAGGTCCCTCCTTCACTTATTTTTAAAGTGACTTTTACAGTGTCTAATATTTTACATAGTTAGGTTTACAGTTTCCCATAGGCAGGTCCACTGGAAAACTGCAGAATCTTAGTATCTTGGTACATAGCACATACTTTATAAGCCATATGTTAAAGTCTAAACATGGCAAAACTTACTTTTCCACTTAGATTGTTTAATAAACATGGGTTTCAGGGTCTCTAGGATACCTATTCTGCCAAGAAACTTCAGTTGACAGAAATATGCTTTTGTTTTAAAAAGTCTTTGAACAATTCTTTGAATTATATTGGTCTGCTTTTAAAAGGGGCCCCCAAAGGACCTTAAAGCCACTTTTTGAAATATTAGGCATTTCTGAAATTCAAAATTAGCTTTACAAGTCTTATACAAAGAGTGTTACAGTGAAGTGAGCTCTGGACAGTCTAGACACATACTCTCCCCTGTCAAAGTATGACAGAAAGCCAATGACTACATATTTAAGTTACTCACTGTACGTAGAGGTTATTTGTTGAGACTCATTGGTACTGATAAGGGAAGTATTCTGCTTTAAAGTGTAAGTAATTAAGATGTTTAGCGTGTGTGAAGTGATAAATGCAAAATGTTAAATTTGAAATGGTTCACATTCTAAGTTATTTAGTTTCTAGGCACTTGAGCTTGTATTATGCTCTTTTAAGTATAAATGTGTATTTAATTTTCTCCCCATTTTGAATGACACACTTTCATATTTTGTTCTATAGTAACTACGGTACTTTTGAGTTGCTGTGTTTTTCAACCTCTTAAAGATTTTTGTTAATGAGAAGTATACTTACAGTGATCTAACTACACATCATGAATAATTGGTTATGTAAAACTGGTTAATAAGAACTAGACTTTCGCAAACACCCTTAATAAATGGTTTCAGCATCACTCTTGTCACCTCATTTTCAATCCTTTAAACTCTTTGGTCAAAAGCATTTAAACTAGTTCTGTAAAATCACTTTGATTTACTGAAGAATGCCTGGTCACAGGATAGGTTAGGGAACTAAATCCCCCACCCCCACCCCCCGAGAATGACACTTAAGCATTAAGCAGATAAACTGACACTCAGCCAGGTGGTGGCACACACCTTTAATACCAGCACTTGGAGGCAGGAAGATCTCAGAGTTCCAGGCCAGCCTGGTCTACAGAGTTGTTCCAGGACAGCCAGAGGTACAACAGAGAAACCCTTTGGGAGGGTTAGGGGGGACGGATAACAAAAAAACAACAAAGACACTTTAAACAACATTTTATTCTTTATTGCCAAGATTTATAACAAATTATTTAAAAGGCCAATTTTTAATCTCCACTTATTTGCTTGTTCCATTCACTCGAAAGCATACTAAAGTCAAATATGTGAAAATACCTGTTAATGCTCAACATTATTTTAATATCTCTGATCTATAATGCAAAGATTAAAACACTCAGTTGGTATATCAAATGTCACTTTATCAAGCAGCATATTTTTATAGTTCAGAAATAGGTTTTTAGGACAGTCAAAAGAAAATTTAAATTCAGGGGCAGTCCATGTTTATCACCTAAAATCTTGATTGACCAAAATTTAAAATCAAACAGCCTTGATTCTGTAATACTTTAAGAAATTTGATGTATGGTTTTTGAGAAATACCTTCAGAGATACCTACATTACCCACACACCATCTTCTGGCATTATACCTGATACTTTTTAATCATAATTATGAAGGTAGCTAGGTTTCCTGTATCTAATATTCATTACTATCAGTTCACTTTTATATAAACCATATGTGCTCACCCTTTCCCAGTTTCTGAAGCTCTGATGGGTTGATTTTGATCCTCAGTATAAAATTCCTATGACACTTAGGTTAACACAACTACAAACTGATGACACTTTCAAGGCAAAGCAGACCTGGACACTCCAGTGTTGCCACACCGGGCTGACTGCTCTGCCATGCCACCTGGCTGAACACTGACATTCTTTAGTTATAAGTGTAAAGACACATGAGTTTAAAAATTGATCTGCACAAAAGAAATAAAAAAAATTATATACAGCAAATTGGTTTTTAAAAATACAAAAATAACATCTGTCACTTCTGTCATGCTGACACCTTGACATATATACACATGCAGAAAAGTTCCAACTCGGTCATCTGAACATCTGTGCTCTAGTATGAACAAACTGCCACTAAGTTTTCACACTGACAGAAGGTATGTATTCAAAATATTTCATATACTAAATACTGCAATAGTCTCTGCACGTATAAATGCTGGTTATAATTTTGCTTTGATTAAAAGTTATGTCTTAAGCTAACATTAAGTGCACTAAAATTCACAACAGTTCAGGAATCTATGATCTTACAATAAAGAAATTCAAAATGTACAGCTATAAAAAGGAACAATTACTACCATGCAAGATTTAAACTGAAAACTTCATGGAGATCCAATTTAAAATAGCAAGCTCAAATATATGCAACACTCAAAACGGTCAGCAGCGAGTTCTACCAACAACGGACTCTAACATTCTCTTTGCTGGTATAAATCAGATCTTCAAATCTGAGAACAAGCCATCTGTCCTCTATCTCAAGAAATTAGCTGCAACAAAAAAGAAAATCGCTTTACCACACCAAACACACAAAATCAAGTATGCATACATCATAAAATCTTACTTGCATCATACTAATGTGACCTTGGGTAAGCAGGTGGGATCAATATGAAATAGTGGTTAATGTTGACCTTGTTCCTTGAAGTGGCTTGCCTTGAAGCTAGTGAGTATCTCAGAGTTACCTATCTTAATCTAGGCTAAGGTTCTATCAAAACTATTCAAACTTACTAAATACATTTCTTCATTAATAAGAACTCTAGACTATCAAATGTGACTTTTCACTGATATGAATTACCCAAGAAGACGCAATTATTTCATAAACTTTTGGTTTCTATGTCAAGTGATCAAATAGAAAAGGTAGGAAATATTTACCTCTTTTACAGTTGTTTTAATGAAATCTTTCCTCTCAGTTAAATCGTAAGCAGGATAATTTTCATACACCTAAAAACATTAAAAGCATTTTTAAGTCCATAATACTCTGAATTCAAAGTCAACTATGCTACAAATTACATGTAGATTCTACATCTTATCTAGTTTACCACAGATGTATGTACCTACAAATGAGATTTAATACTGTATTGAAAGCAGTAAATCTCAGTGCTTTAGAACTTCAGTGTAGGACTGAATCAAAACTATGAGTGGGGAATATTGTCAGGCTGTCTGTGAAGTGTCTTTTAGAGGTCCTAGTGTCCACAGCTTTCAGAATTTCTGCTTAGGATTGTACATTTTGAACTTCAACCTCTCCTGTACTCAACCCTCTTTACATCATGAGAAATCCAAAGGGTCCATGAGTGCTGTACTCTGGAATCTAACTACCCAGTCCTCACCTTTCTTAGTCTCGTATTTATTATTTAACTTTAAGTCTGAACTCATACTTGCAGTCTACGAGTACCCTGCAGCTTAACCCTGACCCCCATTTAAGGCCCATTAAAAACTTCTGCTATAAAAGGACAAGTAACAAAATGTTTGAGCTTCGCCAGTCAGTTTGTTACAAGTACTCAACTGTGCAGGTGTACTAAATAGGTCTGTTCATGTGAGTGGGTGTACTTATATAATGTTCACGCTCACATCATCTGAACTCTCTCTTGTTTACAGTCTTTTGCATTTTCTCTGTGAACTGCCTTTCTGTATCCATTAGTCACTGTCCCGTAAGCTACCTTTCCTTTTTTGTTGCTACCACCTTGTGAAAGCACTCTTGGCTGTCATGGTTCCTTCCTTTCCCCTGATGTTACTTTGTCCCTGGTCACTTTACCTATACTCATTAACTCCCAGTAATATCATGGTCTAGATGTCTCTCCTAAACTGGAAAAACACATCGTTCATTTGCATGTTCCAAGAACTCCATCTCAAAGTATCTAAAATAAAACATCTTGTAAACTATCCTGCCCTATTTTCAATTATGATTACTGCTACCTGCAATTCGACACCCATAACGAAGCAACCTTTGATTTGGCTCTTATTTCTGACTTGGGTTAATGTCGCCCCATGGCTTTTTGATGCCGTGGAAGGAAGGAACCTCACATGCTGTGCATGTTAGTGGCGAGTGCTCATCACTGAGCCACCCAAACTACATTTTCTGCCTCTATCATCTTTTGTCAGATTACCCTTTCTGATGTTTATAGGGCACCTTTAAGTAATTTAACTATTAAGTCTTGAGTAGTACAAACCTTTAATCCCAGCACTTTGGAGGCAGAGGCAGGCAGATCTCTCAGTTCGAGGCCAGCCTGATCTACATAGAGACCCTGTCTCAAAATAAAAAAAAAAGCTATTATGTTAAATCCCTTTCAACTACCTCAATATTCTACCCAGATTCCTAATTCCTTTAGTTTTAGGGCATCTACAGGCTTTCAAAACTCTCGTTCTCTCATTTCAATAGACTTCCTGATCCTAGTTTTGAGACAAATTATGATTTCTTACAGTCGTTATTTCAGTGATGACCTCACTGTTCTTTGACTGCGGAGAAAAGGTGATGTTCTGCTATTTTTAGAACTCAGTGAATAATTCTAGATGCTTTTCCATACTCTTTCAAGCCCTGTCCCCCAGTCTCAGGTAGGAACGTCTGTGCTGTGGTGCTCTGCTCCTCCCAAAGTGTTCTAAGAGTTTGCACACAGTCCTCTGCTGGGATATTTATCTTTCTCTGCCTCACTAAATTGCAAGCCAAGTAATGACTTCTCTGCATTGCCTCAACACCTAGTCTCAGCTTGGTACATTGTAAAGGCTCAATGAATGTCTAATGAATTAAATAAAGTCAATGCTCTACAAAAAAGGCAGACTATTTTGCCTTAGGTGTATTTCAAATTTAACTTCATTTAGTCATAAGAAACTAGATTTTTAAATCTCCAACTATATCTATGGTATGGATGATTCATATTCAAAACTAAGACATTTTATCTCCTGAGATGTATTAAAAGAATTCCAGAGACGGTTAAGTTAATAACCTGGAGAAGTCACCTGGAACACTAACAAGGGGTAAGGTGGCTCCTAAGATACTCTGTGTACACCCACACAGCTAGCGATGCATCACTACATTTCCACACCAGGAAGAAGTCTGTGCTGTGAAGCATCTCGTTTTAATTTTATTCATAATTCTTAAGAATATTTAGGACAGAGATGTGTGCCGGTTTTATGCTTACTACAGTATCCAAGACCCACGAGAGGGCCTGAAACACTAGTACAAACAATATTCTCTGAATGAACTCACAAAAGATGTATTAATAGCTTCAAATTAAATAGCTGAAACTTCCATGACAAAGGGGAATAACCAGACATGTTCCAATTACCTCTTTGCAAATCTGCTTCATTGTGACTTCTTCCAAGTTGGCATCAGCTAGTAATTTCTTCACTGTTTCCTTTAACTCTTCATCTGTAGGTGGTTTTTTCAATTTTTTAATTAATGGTTCATCATCAGAACTGTCTTCAGATTCAGACTCTAGAAGTTAAGATATTAAGTGTGAATAATTTTCTTGCATACCAAGATGTAAGACAAAATGGAAAGAATTTTAAAGTTTAAGGGAACATAAGCTTCCCAATTACAAATCAATGCTTAGTTTTAATTTTAATAAAAATTTAACCTCAAAATTACATTCAAAGCGTATTTTCCCCAAATGTTCTTTTTATTTACTGTCTTCCATACACACTTAACCATACCCAAGCATATGCAGTATCCTGTGACATCATCATTGCTAATGTACCTTTTTTGGAACTGTTTTGATTCTTCTTGGTGGTGCTGCTATCCGCCTTCTTAACATTAGCACTTTTTACAGATTTTTTACTTTTAGCAGTAGCTTTCTGTTTTGCTTTTTCTTTTTTAGATGTCTTTTTTGGTGGTTGCTAGAAAGGAAAGCAAAGCATATATATGGATGAGTCACCAGTGTTCCTCCCTCTCCTCTCCCACAGGACACTAGCTGTCACAGCTTACACATTGTTAATTACCAATGGTAGAGAGGAATTGTACTCTAACACTATTTACTTCAATGTAAGCATAAGTCACCTACATTATTCCATTTAATTAGAGGTGAAAGATAACTCAAAAAATAATCACTATTTACTGTCTCCTACTCTCTTACTCAAATAGAATCCAAGCTATGGGAAGACAAGCTTTTATCTTTTATGTTCACTGTTAAACCCTAAACTTCTAAAACAGTGCCTGGTATACAAAAGTTTTTCAGTGAAGATTTGTGAATGTATGAGGAAACAGACACTTAAGAAGTTGATAAAGCACGGGAGCTGTACCAAGGCCAGCACTGATGACTAGTATTAGTTTTCCATGACTAACTTCACTTTTTTCATTAGATCTCCACCTAGTTCATGTAAGCCGCAGTTAGCTCTTAAAAAGGGAATAAGGTTCAGCTGTTGTACCAATAAACTTGACACAGAATAAAATATTCACTATCACTCTTCACTCAAAGGCTAATAAAATCTGGACTTGTGAATATAAGAAACCAAGTTATACTACCCACCCAGTTGTGAAAGTGAGCAACAGAAATAGTGTACTACTCAATCATATTACACTAGGTAATTAGAATTAGGTACTTAGAATATTTCCAGGGCCATCTAAGGTTTAAGTTTAAACATTTAGAAGACATATGCTTTACAAACACTGCATGTTTGATGAGCTATATATATTATCTACACAGTTACTAAGCATAAACTATATAAAATGCAGGAAATATATATATACACATACTATTCATTAAAGCTAGTTCCATGTCTGTTTCCACGCTATACTAAAAGAAGATCTGACAATTTCTAGAATAGACTCCGACTACCCTTATTTAGCTCTACTGGTTCCCCAGCAAGCAAGCTACTTGGTTTATAGTTTATGGTGGCCACCTTTCTCATGTTCATTTCTGTATTGTTTGGAGGACCTGGTCATTGTCCTCTGAACTAGACGGTAGAGGAAAGTTCAAGAAAAAAAATGCATTTTCATAATACTGCTTCCACATACACTCTCACGAGCTCAAAACAAACAGAAACAAAGATCAAACCAAATTACTTAACTTACTATAAATGATGAAATGTAGGAGTAAAATGAGTACTAAGGTACTAAGAAGGTACTAAGGTATCTTACTAAGGTACAGGTACTAAGAAGCAAATATGTCCTATATTAGTTACTTGAAGGAGTAAGAACCACCCAAGTTACAGTAACAAAGTCATAAATATATATCACAGCCTATTTGCTGTATGCTGAGTATAGATCTTTTTCTATTGTAGAAAGCATTACTACAGATGTGTATTGGCTCATCTATTCCTTATGTTACAGTTGACTACACCCTTTTTCCTCATAATATACTGCCAATTCTCTTACTGAAATACATAAGGGTACATAAGGCTAAAGAAAGTTAGTATCTTGATCTCTACTACAGAGTTTAGAACTAGAGCTTAGTAACGGAGGACTAGATAAGTCTTAAAAATTTCTACCACCGTCAAGTTCCACTTTGTTAAAGTCATCATGCAAAGCCACACAGTCTCTTATTAATGAAATTAGCCAAGCCTCTTGATTTGTAACATCACTATCTTCTGTTGTAACCTACACGTATAGGTTGTATATTTGAGAAAGAAGAAAGGAAGAAAAGATTATTATACCAAACCAACAAAAGTACTCCTGTAGTCCTTGAAACTTGGGAGGCCGAGGCAGGAGGATTACAAATTCAAGGCCAGCAAGAAATACACAATAAGACACTTAAAAAATAAAAAGGATCACAATAATGCCTAAATTATATGTGTGTGTGTACACACACCTCTCACACCTCAAACACAAACGACAGTTAAGAATTAACAAAATTTAAGATGTGAAAGATTCTAAATAGATGCCTTTGTTATTTAATTAAATACTGAGACAGGGTCATTTTTGCAAAATTACTGTGGGGGAAAAAAAAGTAACAAGTTTCAAAGGAAAAAAAGAAAAAGGCTTGTTTCCAAACAGTAACTCCCCCTCCCCAATACCTACTTTATTTTTCTTTCTGTGTATTTGTGTCTGTATGTATATGTGTGTGTCTATGTGTTGAGTGCCCTAGGAGGTCAGAAGAGGGTGTAGGATCTCCTAGAGCTGGAGTTACAGACAATAGTCAGCAATCTGACATGCGTATTGGGATCTGAATTTGAGTCATCTGGAAGAGCAGCAAATGCTCTTAATGGCCAAACCATCTCTCCAACCCAAAGAACGAAGATTAATAACTAAATTTTCAAAAATTTGAAGAGGCTTTTCCATGTAGAGTTGAGAAATGGCACAAACACTTTTTGGCCAAAAACCCAAAAATGTTGGGAGAACAAAGCTTACCTATCTGTTATAGGCAGCAGGGCTCTTGAAGGAAGGCCACCAAAAAAGACATCTGACACAGAGCCAGAATTCTGTCCTCACAGCAGAGAGGCTGTACTGGGTGAATAGATGGACAAAGTAAAAATTAGCTTCAACTACAGGGTTTTTCTAACAACTTGGCTGAGAAAAACCCCGGATGCCAAGAGGAAAGAAATGTGCAATTTTAGTTACTGTTCACAAAAGGATGAAGTGTAAATGTATTTTTAATCAAAGTGCTCTTTCAACTTTGATTTCCAATTAAAGATTTAAATAGATTATTCAATTTTATAACTGCCTCTGTTCAAATTATGAAGTTTCTTAGTGCCTAAAAGAATTCTTAAGCAATGGCAAGACATGTATGTCCACATTCTAACCACTATCAAATAATTTCCTTAACAATTAAAAAGTTAGTTTACCAAAAACTGTGACTGCAGGTTTCTCTGATTTGTAGGATGTCTAACTGAACAACAACCCACTTTTGATTTGTCTTTTTCCTATAAAGGCAGGAAAAGTAACTTATCTTCCAATAAAAAAAAAAAAGAAAAAGAAATCCACATTAGATCTGAAGTGTAGCAGCATTAGAAGTTTTGTACTAACACCTGGATCTCTTAGGTTTTTCTTGCAGCTAAACAGCCAGGAAACAACTTTCTGGTCAATGTCACACAGGCATAGGCCTGTGGTTAAAGGTACATCCCTTGCAAGGGAAAAATGGCAAACACCATAATACAGCTGCTGCCTTGCTCTTCCTTGTCTTTAACTTGAATAAAATACCTAGACATAAAACCATCACCCTGTGGTAACATGGTTAACTTTGGTTAGGACACAGAAAACTCAAGATGGAACTAAACTAGAAAGTCCCTGCTTCCCTGCTGGCTAATGTTTACTGTCAGATGAAGATACGCAGACTATTGGAAAGAAAATGCACCAACACTATAGAACACATGCACTACAATACCAACTCATGAGGCAAGCTATGAAATGTAATGGTGGCAAGACTATTATCCAGATGAACCAGTCTGTAATTGGATCTGAGGCCCAAAACGCAGAAAGGAATACACACCTGACACTATAAAAACCTGGTCAAAAGCCCATGCCTGAGGGTCTGGGCCCACAGGAAGAACATATTACTAACGTTTACCTACATGAATATGTAGTCCAACAGCTTTCTAAGTACTGGGTTTATACCCAGACTAGGGCAGCTCTCAGCCTAGGGCAGAAAAGCTCCTTTTTTGCAGAGGGTAACAGTTAATGCACTGAGTCCTGTCTGGTCAGTGCAGAGAAAGTGATGAGCACTCAGCCTTAAATGGGACATCTCTATCAACTCCCAAGGTCCAGCGAACATTACAGAAGACAGAATGAATTCAAGAGCCGGAGGATGGCGACGGTTGTCATGAAACATGGCTATCCAGACTGCTGCTGTGGCTATGAACACACAGTAGCTATGAATACCTTCACAAGACTGGCCCTCCAACATTTCATCATGAATAAGCCCATCCATCCCTTCCTTAGGAGCTAATGTCTATTAATGGTTGCTGGGGGAGGAGGTATCATTTTTTCTAATGTAACCATTGGGAATCTAGGTGGGAAGAAGGGAAGAAAGGGTTCAGAAGGAAAGAGGGATACCAGAGGGTAATGGGAAGTATTAGTAAGCATGATACACTGTATGTATTTATAAAAAATAAAGGGAGAAAACAAAGTATAACAAAATACTATTCCCTTTATTAGAATTTAACCTTTCAAAGTCAGTTAGAACCTTTCACAGAAACTAAATCAGCCAAAAAGTTTTTGAAGTAGCCTTCAATTTAAAGGGCTTTTCTGGCAATATAAGGTTAGTCTTGCTGGGGGAAATTTACTAAGGAAAAAAAAAAACAAAAACCTGTCTATATACTCTATTGGAATTGTGTCTTATGAAGCTTGTGAGGATAAACCCATGCAGGAAAAAAATCAACCAACAGGTTATATGATTTGATGTACTTTATGTCTACAAAGCATTTTTTTTTTCTCCATGGATTTCCACCATTTGACCTGGCACAGGAATAAGCAAAACTGATTTACATTGGGACAGTTTATATTTGTCCATAAAGTATCCTCTTCCTAAGTTTTTCTTGGCAACAAAAAGACAGGATTTAGAAATGGTAGTTGGAATAAAATGTCTTCCAAAGTATCCTTTATTTGTTTGTGGGAGGGATAGTGAAGTTGAAACAGGATTTATCTGTATAGTTCTGGCTGTCCTGGAAGTCACTCTATAGAAAATATAACTTGGTGTACTAAACATCATTAAGAACAGGAACTCACCTTCTGTACCTACCTTCCCTGACCTTGACTGAGGATATAGCAAACATTAAATTTCTTAATTAACAGCTTTCCTTCTATGGAGTATGCATTTTGGAAGCATTTTACAAATATTTGCAAATAGAAAATGTTCAATTGCTACATTCATTAAATAATTCCCAAAAGGTTGGGGAAAATAAAAACCTTTAACACTTTACTTTTTTGCATCAAACTAAATCAGTTCAAGTTAGTTATAAAATATTAATATACTATGAATAAAAAAGCCCTTTAAGAATGTGCTTCCATGGGCTGGAGAGATGGCTCAGTGGTAAAAGCACTGGCTGCTCTTTCAGAGGATCCAAAATTAAATTCTAGCACCCACAATGTAGGGCTCACAGTCATATGTAACCGCAGTTTCAGGGGATACTGACACCCCCTCTGGTCTCTGCAGGTACTAGCAATGCATGTGGTGCAGACAGAGAGAAATATGCTTCTGTGTCTGTTTAGAGTGTGCACCTCTGTTGCTTCTCTTCCTGTTTCCCCACTCTAGGCCCACTTCAAACCCAGGTCACAAACTCAACTGTTTTGAAACTTTAGTGTTTGATGGGGGGTCGGGGGGGAGAGGTTATGCCTACTTATTTATGTTACTTCACAAAAGAACCAATATCAAACTATTTGCTTGTTTATATAGCAAGAATATTTAACTGATAGAAACAATCGTTTAAAAAAACATTTTACCTCCTCTTCACTTTCTTTATCTTCATCTTCGGAAGACTCTTCCTTATTTTTCTTCTCATCTTCATCACTACTGGATTCATCTGACAGAATTTCAGGACATTTGGTTTGCTTTGACTTCCTTGTCATTCCAGAACTGTTCCGTTCCTTTTTACTACCTTTGCTTGAAGATTTTTTGGATTTTGGCAATGGCTGTATATAAAAATTTATTAATGGTAGCATCAGTAAGGGTATTTCTAAGTCAATCAACTCTTTGATAACTACTTCTCCACTCAATTCTGTCAGAAAGTCACATACAGGCTTAGCAGGAAACTCATCTTTAAATGTGTCTGTCAGGCTACCTAATAACACTGGTACCTTACCAGTATTCTCAAGTGTACTGTAAACACTCTTGGCTCTGAAACAGGACTAGAAGTATGCATTGTATTGACCTCAGCCTTAATGTATTTCATTTTTATAAGCACTAAAGATGCCATTACTAGGAGCTCCTTTTTAAAGGAGTGGGAGGAAGTATGCACAGAGAAAATAAAGTTTAATCAGCAATTATATATCCTAAATTTATAAATGAACTGAAGCACCTCTTTCAGTAATGCCAGGTTCTCAATGACATCCTTGAATATGCAATAAATGTTGAGTGCATTCATTATGAAACTAATTAATAGGTATGAAATAGGTAACTTGCTATGACTTGCCTTCAGTTAAACCATATGCATTTCTAATCACACAAGGAAAAGAATTTGATCAGCCAACAAATTTTATTTTTAAATGCTTTCTTAGGAGTATTAGTAAAATTCTAATATTTACAAACTTAACAGCATTACTATTTCGTCAACCTATTTCTCTTTTTCCGATGCCTTCTAGACAGAAAACCCTAAAGTCCTAGTTTATATTTATGTGACAGGTACTTGTCTTAATCTTATACTACTCACATTTGACTTGAGGTGAGTAGTGTGCTATCTGATTTGTATTATGAAAATGCTGCAGTTTTGTCAATGAAAGACATTTTAAATGCAGATGACATCACTGACTATCAACACAATTCTGCTGTTAAATTACAGTCTCAGTAAGAGAAACACTGTTAATAACCAATTTATTGAAATGGTAAAGACTGATCCTTACTTTGCCAGAAGGCTTTGGATGCATTAAGAAATTCAAGATCCTCTTCACTAACTCACTGTTCACACCTGATCTCTCTAAATCAAGAACCTCACATATGCTCTTCAGCATGGCATTTCTAAACCTGAAACAGAAAACAAGGAAAAAACAAGGTAAGTACATATAAACTTGTGAATATTCTTTATGATATAAAGATGCGTGAGCCAACAAAATTGGTTTGCTTTGCTTACATAAGCAGTTACAAGTATTTCTCGATAGCTTACTCTTAACCAACCTGACCCCAGTGTACAACTAATTTGAAATGACGAATATTATCAAGAGTGTAAGTAAACTCACTAGAAAATTACATAGTAAGTTTCAATTCTACAGAATTCATAGACTTGACGATTGTTTGGTTTAGTGATTCAGCATTACAATGTCTCAACAAAGAACTAATTATTTTTATCAACTAAATTCTTCATCTATAGGCATTTAATAAGAAAAAATTCTAAAAGTTTGTCAGTTTGCTAGCATTATGGAAAATGACAGTTTCTCATCAAAGAGATTATTTTTAAAGCAAGTTTAAAACATATTAAGAAGAAACAGTAATGGCAGGGAACAGAAATATGTCTCACTACATTTCCTTTAGACCTTATGAACGTCTAGGGATGAAAATTTAAGAGCTTTCAATAACAAGTCAGTATTTACTAGAACATAAGAGACTAACCCACACTGATGCTGTGAAAGACGCGTTAAACCCTTAAACACTTAAACAGCTAGCACTCTACTAAAAATAAGCAGGTACTCATTTTTAATTAAAGGTAAGCTTACAGCCCCATCAATCAAACACAGTATCTCCAGAAATAACTTACTTTTTCAACATTTCCTCCTTCTTTTTATACTGGGCACTGCCTTTTTCAAATGGAAAGCCACTGAACTGACCCACATTCTTCTTTAACGAGGACACCTGAGAACGTTTCTCTTATTAGTCAATGCTACTATCCAATAACATTCAAGACAAAAAAAAAAAATCAGACAGTGCCTCTATATTCAAATCCAGTTTCCAAGTTACAATAGTGATTTATTTAACACACTGAAAAAAGTATTTGCTACTAACATGTTAACATTACAAAATTCTTACAAACTGAATTCTTTGCGAAGTTTGAATCTGAATGTATTTCACCTAGGAATATTTACCATAACTGTTCCTGAGGTAACAGATGTAGAAAGTTACTTGTCAACGAATATTTTTTGACAAGTATATTAACTGTTAAGTATTCTGAAAAATTAATGCTATTTACTAGTTCTGAGACATATGTAAATAAGACTGTTGTACTAACTGAGGTTACAAAATAAACTAGACTATCTTTCAGATACCCTTAATACCATCTAATTTTTTTTTATACAAACACAAAGTTTCTTATTTCAAATATAGTTACATGGACTCTGTGCTAAGACCTGGCAGCTCTTCCAGATGACCCAGGTTCCATTCCCAGCACCTACATGATGGCTGGCTCACAACCATCTGTAACTCCAACCCAAGGGGTACCTCTTCAGGCACCAAGCATGCACACAATGAGCAGACAGACATGTGTGCAGGCAAAACACCCATATAGATAAAATAGCCCCCTTCTTCGCAAATACAGTTACATATAGTGCAATAGAGTAACAAATCATTTGGCAAGTACCTGCCACCCACATTTATAGGCATTTGGTTAAGATATGATATAATTACAAGGAACCATTATTGTGAATGGTTAGAACACTGAAAAACAAATTTATTCTAATATAGTTAAAAATCACAATCTAAATTTTCAGTTTGGAACCAATTTCATTTCCTTTTTTTTTTTTATTTTGGTGGCAGTGCTGTTGGAGACCCAACTCGGGGCCTTCGCCATGGCAGACAAGCAATCTCTCCCTGAACTAGCCCTCTAGCCCCTGTAAGAGGAAAAACGGAACGAGCCCTAGACATCATCGTCTTGTTAATAACCAGCTTTGTGGACTATGTTTCAACTTCCTCACTGACACAGTATAGAAACTAAACTAGTCCATCACTAAATTCTTACAGAATTAAAATTATGCCGCTATAGTGAAGCATCTTAATATAATAAGAATCAAAAACATGGCAAAGATGGTTTTCAAATGTCTTACTGTGCCTGGTCTGTTGTAAAGCAGTTTGTGTAGATTTCTAAGTTCATCTGTTTTTTTCTTACTCAGAAAGAAATGTATCCTTTCAATTTCACAAAGTTTCTGACCCTTCCCTGGAAAACAAAATATCATAATTAAATTCCCAGGCCTTATTAATATTTACAAAGTCAATTTAATGAAAATTATTCCCACAGCATAAATTTGTATAACTTTGTGCTAATAGGGAAAATAAAATTACTTCCTAAACACCAAGTTTGCTGCTAGTACCAAGTATTAGCTAGCTAATAACTTTTGCCTAATTGGGCATTTTCACCATAAAAGAAATACAGAATCAACTTACCTTGTGCGATTGTAAATGGCTCTCTTTGTAAGGAAGACACTTGCATTGTCAATCTTTCTACTTTCTTCTTTTCTCTCTTGCCTTCCACGATAAGACTCTTTTCTAGGAATTAATTTAATAATTCTTAAATAACAAAAAGCTAAAATTATGTATCAACTTTGTAAACAGGTGGGGAAAAGGATCTTCCAAACCTAACACCTTGGTTTCCTTCTGAGTATGTTCTGAGAAGCAAATGTCAGGAAACACGAACCACTGTGGAAGCTTTTATTTTATTAACAGTTAACATTTTAAGACTGTCAAGCATATTAATGTTACAATTAATGCTATTAAAATTTAGCTGTCTTACTCGTGAAAAATTATCTAGTTTCCAATAATCTTATTTTTTTGACACAGAAGAGCATATACTTCATGTATGTAACATGCAATAATCAGGATGAGTATTTCAATCTCATTATTCATTCTGTTTGAGGACCTTTGAAGTCTTGTTTTTTACACGAACATGTAATAAATTATTTTAAACTAAGTAAGTCATTCTACTGTGCTATAAACATTAGAGCATATTTTTTCCTATCTAACTGTACTTTGGTACCTGTTGTAAGATAACTGGTTGGACATTACTTTGTAGTTTGACAGTAATGTTCATGACAACGAGAAGTCAATGTTTAGTTCAGACTTTTAAGAAACACTCAGAAAAATGTAGTATATAAAGCTTACAACATTAAGTTTATCAAAAATCCCTTGTTTATTGAAATTTAGTCAAATATCAAACCATATATTGTTGTAGGTCCTCTCATTCATTCAAACAAATGCCTATTATATAAAAAAAATGTACCTGATACTCAAAGGATGGGATTAAACATTTTTTGAAATTTCTACTAGAAAAATGGAAAACTGTACTCAATGTAAAAGATGATAAAAGGTCTTTAAGAAAGCTACCAAGGAATAAGGGTCTTAAGTTCAATGACAGAATGTCTCAAATGCTCAAGTCCCTGGATTCAATACTCAACTTTGTGAAGAGAAAAAGATAATGAATATAAAATTTGTGAGCCTGAATGGCCAGGTTGCTGAGTATTTCAGGTGCTTGTTGCCGAGACTGATGACCTAGTCCAATACCCCGGATACTGGGTGAGTGTGAGGTTGCCTTCTGACCTCCACAAACACCACCCTAGCCACACACACCAAACAAGTGCTACAAAATGCTTGGTGAGGGAAGAGGCATGGTCCCAGGTTAGGAGCACTTACTGCTCTTTCGGAGGACCAATGTTTGATACTCAGCACCACATGGCAGCTCACAACCACCTGTAACTCCACTTCAGGGGATGAGCAGGCACCTTTTAGCCTCCAAGGGCACCAGGCCATGTGTTTGGTGCACGTACATACATACATGCAAGCAAAACATTCACACATAGAGAATAAAAATAAAACTTAAAAAAAGATTTTGTGAGTTGAAGAGTGATTATTTTGGGGTTGGGAAGGAAAAAGGATGGAAACATTAGTGTAGGTTTTACAATATAGTTCAGATTTGGGAACGTAAGGAGTTGCAAAGAATGATTAAAGACAGCATAAAGTATGTTATAGAGGCCCCTATAATCAATGAGTTTCTTCTTCCTTAGTAATTTAAGTCATTTACTTGCTTTGGATCAGGAGCTACAAACTAGTTAGGTTCTCAGTCTAACCCTGGAGCAGAGCTTTCTTCAGAGACTCGAATCAGTGCATACCCAACTGTCACCTGGACAGCTCCCCTATGCCCTACAGGAACCCAAACACTACATCCAAAAGACCTCATAATTGGCTGAGCCTGCTCACTCCTCTGTGATTATTTTTCTAGAGAATAAACACCATCGCCCAAACCCGGATGAAAACTGAGAGTCACAGTTTCAGTTCAGTTTTTCTTATCTTCCCCCAATCACTTCCAATTCTTGCTAATGATGCCTTATTTGTCAGACTTCAGTAATTTCATTGTCCTGTCCCTTTCTGTGTACAGAAAGCTAAGTATTCTGGGCTAAGGAACTTACAATTCTCGCTGTCCCAAACACCTCAGAAGAGAAAAATAAGTAATAATAATGAACCAGTTCTGAAACTGTAAAGGACTAAACTTACAAAATCAGTGTTTAAAAGCGATTGAATTATTCAGCTAGAACAAAATCCAGACTCCTAGGAATTGTGTTAGCCTCCCAGACATATGCCTTTTATAGAATATTTACATAACTTCTCAATTTCTTTCTGCCCAAGAAAACTCATCACTTCTAGGATCTCAACTTTGTGCCTCCCCCCAGGAAGGCGAAAAAGTAAAATATCTCCAGAGATAAAAGTATTAAGAATCTTAGCTACACTGAGATATTGCAGCCATCTTTCAATTAATGTAAATAATCTCAAATTAAACAATTCTTATTAAGATTTATAATTAAAACCAATGCTGTACTTATATGACACACCCCTAGAAGGTCTTAGGGCACATACCGCCTCGATAAAAAGTATACCATGTCCTCTTAACTCAGATTATATTATTTATAAGTAAGAAATGACAGTTTGGGAAGAGCACTTGAACCCTGCAACCTGCTTCCAAGTTTGGCTGAGTTGTGGCCATTGCACAGTTAAGCTATATTGGAGTGGTAGATGTTAAGAGGCATGTTTTGGATTTTCCAATAGCTGAGCGTCTCAGAAAACTGATAACACCCTGGATATAACTACTCCGCAAATCTCTAAGCTGGCCTCACAACTCAGCCTCTAGTCAAATGATGGTGGTATTACCACTTTCTTCTGAGCAGAAATTAGCTCCAAAACCGAAACGGCTGTGTGTTTAATAGTTTAACTTTCAGTTCGGTTTTCTCGCTCGGAACTACTTTCTCCAACAGCAGCAGCAGCTTTCACGGGCAAGGAAAAGCGCTCCCCGAAGGACCCTTAGTGAAAAACCACCAGATACCAAATAGCTGAAGATAGGAACACATTCCCAAGATTAGCAAGAATACCTGTGGTGTTAGATTACATCACGAGCCTTAGGGTAACTTTCAAAAGAGGCAAACGCTGCAGAATGAAACTAGCCACAATTAAAACACTACAGCGTAGCCACACAACACCGGTGTTAAAAGGGAGATCTCAGACTTACAAACTTCCTGACGGATGACGAAGTGTTCCGAAGGAACACCTCGAGAACTCAGCTACACACTCGCACGGAAACCCTGGCAAATACTCAAAAAACGAAAAAAAAAAAAAAATCCAGATTCTCTGCCACCGATCGTTAGCAAAAAATACACGCGATCGTTCGCCTGAGATCAACCACTCCGACTCGATGCCTCTAGGCGCCAAAATGCAAGGTGGCTGCTTCCCAGGGGAGGAGAAAAAGAAAAAAAACAAAAAACAAGACAACTTTGGATATGAAAAATGCAACCGTGAGGGGTGCAAAGTCCCTGCCCACCTTTCTCTTCCTCCTCGTCCTCGTCGTCGTCGTCCTCCTCCTCTTCGCTCTCATCCCGGGCGCCCGACATCTCGGGCTCCTTCTCGGAGGCGGGTTGCGCGGGGGTGTCCTCTCCCTCCGAGGCGGGGGCCGCCGCCGACATCCTGGGGGCCTGCGGGCGGGGAGGAAGCCGCACGCCTCGGTTGGTTCCCTCGCTCGTTCGCAAGGGCAGGACCGTGGCGATCGCGCGGGTGGGAGCTGATCTCCGAGCCGCTCGCCTCCTCCGGGGATGCCCGTGGCGGGAAACCGCGCCACCCTCCCCCGCCGCCGCCGCCGCCGCCGCCCGCGCGCGCGCTCCCGCCGGGCCTGCGCCGCCCCAGGCCGGGCCAGGCCAGTCCGGCCGAGCCGCGCCGCGCCGCGTCCCCTCCCCCCTCCCGCCCGCGTCGGGCCGCCGTGAGGATGGACGCGCCGCGCCCTCCCCGCCGCTCCGCCACGAGGGGAGGCAGCAGCCGCGCCTCCCGGATGCCGTCCTCACCGCGGGTGCGCACGAGGAGGCCGCCGCTGAGGACCGGAGGCGCGCGGGCCGTGGGGCTGGCGGTGGGGGCGGGGGAGGGACACGCTCGCGCCGCGCGCTGTCTCCGCTGCTCAGAAATCAACAAGATTTTCAAAATGGCGGTTCGGGAAGCAGAGCGGGAATGCGCCGGCCAATCAGCGCGGCGCGCTGGGAGTTGGCGCGCGCGGGCGGGCGGGGGCGGGGGAGGCGGGGCGGCGGCGGCGGCTCCTCCGGCGGGGGGGATGCGGTGGGGGTGGGGGAAGGTTGGACTTAAAGCCGCGGGGAGGACCCGGCCGCGTCGCCGAGCGGATGGGCTCTCGGGGTGGCGGGCGCGAGCGAGGCTTCGGCGCTAAACGGACGGACGCTAGGGGGCCTGCGAGCTCCTCGTCTCCCGCGGCCGTTCCGGGAGAAGATGACGGGCCGTCCTGGGCCTCGGAGCCGGGTGGCGGCTGGAGGTGGCGAAGTGGACGGATCCCCGCAAGTGTCCTTCGGCATTGCTCCTGGGACGCGGAGCGGGTGGACTAGGAGCCATCCCGTTCGTCTCCTAGAGGTCGTTCTGGAGGAAGGCTCCCAAATGTGACCTACGTGTGAGGATCCGCGTCGCCCGGGCGCTGCGCCGTGACGAGGACCCGCCAGGTTAAGTGCTCACGCCACCGGCGACGCGAATAGGTGTCCTGCTGGTGAACGTAAGGCGGATTCATCCCCTCCCCTGCGTCCTCTCCTGTAATGCAGATACGGTATCGGACCCGTCCACGCCCTCCTGTCAAGAGTTCTAGGTGAACCCCACCCGGGACCTTTTAGACGCCACACTTGGAAAACTCAACACTATTTCCTCACGTGCTCTCCTGCGAGTAATTGTCTTCATTTTCTCCCGAGAACACTAGCTGCCCAAAGGATTTAAAAAAAAAAATCCATTAGACTTGGTGGAACTATGTATGATTAGTAATGCACTCCCAAGTTTTGCAGGTCGAAAATCGCACGTTTTTCTTCTGTGTCCCTCTTCGAAACGTAAGCAGAGACCTGTTATTTCTGCTTTCAGACCTTAAGCCAGTTCCCAATCCACTGATTCTGCTCACGTCTTGTGCACTCTGATCTTTCCCTTGGGTTTCCAAATAGCCCGCCAATGGTCTGCCCCTTCCAAATACTTCTCTGCCTCCTCCCAGTGAGTCACACCTCAGTCAGAGCAGTTACATTTAGTTTGACTCTCTTGCCCAAAACCTCTGATGGCCCATCATACTTGGAATAACCTCCAAATTTCTTATCACAGTGTGTTAGATGCTGCATAATGTGGCTGTCTGATAGCTCTCTGACATAGTCACACAAGACTTAGCTGGTGTTCCTTCACAAGGCTGTTGACATTCATACTATCTTGGCTTTACACTTCTACTGTCAGGGCTCCTTCTCATCATTTCCTTCTGCTCAAATATGTTTCCTCCCTTGAGGCCATTACTGTTTTGACACCATTCTCATTCATTCATTTATAATAAGTCCTCTGTCCATCACTAGAGGCTGGAGTAAGGCCTGCCATCTTGAAGTTTAGACAGTGAGCGCGAGGGCACACGCGCGCACACACACACACACACACACACACACACACACACACGCCCCCTATGGTAGTTATAAAACAAGTGAGAAAAGAAAGTAGGTGTAATGGAATATTTAAACTTACTCTCAGATATTATAAAGCTCCATGCACTTCTGTGCAGTAGTATAATTTTGAACAGCTGCTGTATCTTGCAGCTAGAACTGCCAGGAACTCACCTTCCTTAGCTATTGGATGTGGATGGGCGGTAGCCTTCTTGTTTGTGGAAGAATGCTGGTTTGGAGAACTGACAATTGTCTACTGGTTGCCCACAGATGGAGCAATTGTTATTCAGATTTGATCTTGCCCACTGACATCTCTGTGTTGAAAGCACCCAACTGTATTATTGCTAAAATGGAGAAACTGTAGGGTTTCCTCCCTCAGCCTACGCACAGGTCTAGGAATACCTTGCCTGAGTCTTGATTTCTCCTGTAGAACATGTAAACTGGCATCAGGTCGGCCAGCTGAAGTTGGGGGTTGGTGCATTGTGGAAGTTCTATTCATTAAGCTATTAAGGCCTTTGTATTGGTGGGCGATGCTTTTCCTCAAATTATCTAGAGCCCATGGGCTCTGGGTCAGTCCAGAAAGAGGCTAGACCCTCTGCAGTGTCTCCGGCTTACCATGGTTGTCTCTTGTTCCCAGGATGAACCTGTCCAAGGGAGCGCCAGCAGGGCAGGTGGGCATTTCTTTTAAAAGTTCAATTATTAAGGGAGGTTTTGTTAATAAAATGACATTTGAAAAAAAGAACTCAATGAGAGCAGAGCGACAAGGTTATGCTCTTAAGAATTATATTTCTGGATGTGGGAAAAGAGAATAAGAAATCACTGATGACTGGGGGTTTGGTTCAGACAACTGTGGGAACAGAGAAGACAAGGAAATGGGGTGGGCGAACTTTTTTTTTAGGGAGGTGCTTGTGGGAGGTCTGAACTTACTTTGTTTTAGATGAGTTAGGATTGAGATTTATGATCATCAAAATGGAAAGTCACAATAAATGGTGGCATATGAGTGTCTAGCATCCAAAGGAAGAAGCTATAACTCAAGATAGGAATCTGGCAGTTGTCAGCATGCAGTTGGTATTTAAAGCCCTGGCACTGGGTGACGTCGCAAACAAGATGAATGAAGGTAGTGATGAGAAATTAATATAAGTAACAAAGAGAGATACTTTCAAGACTGAAGCTCTGAGTGCTCCAAGGTTGATGGGTTCGAGACAGGAAAGTAGACAAAAAGTAAATTCAGACACTTTGCAGGAAATTGGCTTTACAGTGGATCCAAGAGCAGTGGTTCAAAGGGACTCTGCTTTTTAAGGAGGAAGATGTTACTGTATTGTGATAGGAATGAATTGGTAAAGAGAAAAATTGATACAACGGAAGGGACAGCTGGAACCACTAACGTAGCTTTGTCAGGTTAGGTTTTCTGTTTTTACACAAACTTATTTATTTATTTAATCTTTAATCTTTATGTGCATTGGTGTTTTGCCTGTATGTGTGTCTTGTGTAAAGATGTTGAATTCCCTGAAACTGGAGTTACAGACAGTTGTGAGCTGCCATGTGGGTGCTGGGAACTGAACCTGGGTCCTCTGGAAGAGAGGCCAGCGGTGCTCTTAACCACTGAGCCATCTCCCCAGCCCTAGGCTGGATTTTCTATACGCAGATGCAGAAACAGTTTGGAGCACTAAATATACTTAAAGGGGTCAAGACCTGTGGGAGGAAGGGGAAGGAAGCAAGACTGGACAGAGGAAGAAGGAAGCTGATCTCACAAATCATCACCCAACCCTGGAGTCCTGGAGTGAGTACTGCTCTCCAGAGGTTCCTGAATGCTGACCCCCGGATTGCTCAGTCCTTGCATACAGGCTGCTCCAGGAAGGGCATGAGTTCCGGTGGAATGACAACTTGGACACATCCTGAAGGGGTGACAGAATGGACTGTCTACTGACCACAGCTTTTCAGCTGGGGAAGGAGCTGAGTGGCACCCATCCAACTCTGCCACAGAAGATAAGAGGACATGGGACCTAGTACACAGACGGAAAACAGTAGACAGCTCCCACACATACCTTAATCTTTGTTCTGTTAAATGCTGGGACTAGGTCATTGGTAAACAACAGAGGCTTATTTAGTTTAGGGTCCTGGAGGCTGAGAAGTTCAAAAGCATGGTGCCCAGCAGCTATGGAAGGTCTCACTGCTGTGTCAGTGCAGCAGGGTACATCAGATGGAGAGAGAGAGCAGGTGTAAGTCAGTCCATAGTCTACTGCCTCAAAGCCTTTGTAATCTTAATGTTTTCAACACATGAAATTTGGGTAACACATTCAAACCATATTAAGAGAGTAACATGAGGAAATGCAGAAGGTATGCATGCACTCCAGTTCAGGGTGGTAGATACAATGAACGCTTTAGAAGTTCTGATTCCTGTACGTTTCTTGATAAACTGGAGTATAAAGTCATTGCTAATGAGTATAAAGAAGGTTGCTGGAGGTTTGAGGAGGTTGGAAATTGAACTAGTTTTGTAGGTGAATGGAAGATGACAGGATGAAGCAGGCAACATTGCCAGGCAGCTGCAAGGACCCCTTGAGATTAGTGGTTGTGAAATCAGTGAATCCATTGTTCTCCTTATATGCCGCTACCTAGTAGTAGGTACAAAGATGGCCAGAAGGAAGGGAGAGGGACAGAGAACACATTTAACTATGTTGGAAATTTCTAAGCAGATAGGGAGATAGAAGGGCAAAGGTCAGGCGAGTTGAGGATGTGCACAGTGAGTACAGTAGCCTCCAGACTGTCAAGAGAGAAGCGAACTTGGGGACAGGATTAGTGAGATCTGTCCCTCCCTTCATTACGTTTTTATCAGCACCTGCAAACCCTGACTCTTTAGAATGTGGCTCCCAGATGCTGCAGGTTGTCACTGCCTTATTCGCTTCACCATTACATCCTCGGCACAAAAAGCCTCGCCTTAATAGGCACTATTTGCCCAGTGAATGAATGTAAGCCAAAATAAACTTTTACTGTGATGACCTAGATTATCTGTTTTGTAATGTGACTAAAAGCTATGCTATTCAAGATACAAAAAGCTATTTCAGTTGTCCGACAGTCAAGGTTTATTTTTGCTCTATAAAACTCTGGTCTGTTCACGCAGCTCTCTCTAGGCTTTCCATTCACGAAGTTTATTCATTGCTGCGGGCTGCTTTGATCTTAAAGGTCTCCCATCTCAGCATGAGTTCGTTATATTCGTGATAGTAGGGGAAGAGCAAGAGAAGTCACGCCGCTGCTCTTCTGTGAGCCCAGTTGGTGTCATAAGAGTATACCCCACTGCAAAAGGTCCGGGTCAGTGGGAGCGTGTAGGAAATAGCTGGTCCGTATTGCTGCTTCTGCCATGACAAGGGACAGTAATTACAATCTTAGGGGATACAACTGCAATGAACATTGTTGGATTTGAATATATTTTCTCGCTTTATTTGGGCAGTTGCCTTTGATAAGTCTTAACATCCATTACATATCCATATCAGTGTTTCTCATACATTTATCGCACTGTTGCACACACATCTATCGTACACTGTGAGTGTCATAGGCAGAGACTGTGTTTGTGGTTTTATTCTCTCCCAGTGCTGGCATGGGGACCTGATACTTTGAGAATACCTAATTACACTGTACCCCATTTTAGTGCTTTGACAGTGGCACAAGTCTGTTGTCTGGATACTATTTAAAAATTGCTCAACAAAACTAACTCAGTGGGTTAACATGGTTTGAATAAGCTGATGACCAGTTCTTTTTTAAACCTGGTCAGAAATATAAATATAGTGACACATTTGTTTCTTCTAAAAACAAGGTATCCTACTCTATTTTGGTACAAAGAGTTAGCCAAAATAACACATCTTCCTAATTCAAGATTAGGCTTTAGACTGTCTGAATGCAGGAGTGTCCCACTGGTTGATGATAAACTGGCTATTCTAGCTTGACATTGGCCAGGGAAGACTACTCATGGTAAGCAATTAGATTATGTAAGGGAAATGGAAGTAAGACTAACAACCTGGAGAACACTAGATGAGTGCCACTAAACTTTTGTCCCTAGGAATCAAGTTTATTTATAACACGTGCCATTGATATATTTTCATATTGTTTTTTGAGACAGGGCCTCACTATGTATCTATCCCAGACTTGCCTTGAACTTGAAATCCTCTAGCCTCTGCCTCTCAAGTGCTGGAATTATAGGTAGGTACCACCATGCTTGGTTTCATTTAATTAATATATTAGCTGTTTTCCATGTGTGTCTGTTGATATTATCTTCTAGAATCACCTAGAAGGCAAGCCTCGTGCCTTTGAGATACTATTTAGATTAATTTAGCCTCTGAGCATGCCGATGAGGTATCCAGATTAGGTAAATTGAGGTGGGAAGGTTCAGCTTTACTGCTGGCAGCACCATTCCGTAGGCTGGGGTCTGAGACGGAATATAATCAAGAAAGTGAGTTGAGCTCCAGCATTCATTGTTGTCTGCTTCTTGGCTGTGGATACAGGTGCCTCAGGTTGCTGTGGCCATGACTTTCCTACCATGGCAGATTGTACCTTGAACTGAATGAACCAAAATAAAGCTTGTTTTCCTTAAGTGGCTTTCCTGAGGTGTTTTGTTACAGCTAGAGGACACATAATACAGACTGCTGGTACTGGGTGTGGTTGTTACTGTGATAAACCTGACCATGCATTCCACAGGCATTTAGAACTTGTTGCAGGAGGAGTGTCAGAGGGTTTGGAAATGTCAGAGAGTTTGGCTAGAAAAGCCCTCAAATGCTGTAAGCAGAGCTTAATGTATCATTCTGATGGGAAACCAGAAAGCTGAGAGAAATAAGGCTTGGGAGGTTTCAGAGGAAAGCAAGGATTCTTACCAGGAACTGGGCTAGAAGCCATTCAGGCTATATTCTGGCAAGAAGTATAACTGCCTTTTGCCTATGTCTTGAAACTTGAGTGCAACTGAATTTAAAAGTAATGGACTAATATGTTTGACAGGGAAAATGTCATAGCAGGATGGCATTCCATCTAGGACTCTCACCAGGTCTATAGTGAAAAAGAGCAACAATAAGGCAGAAAGACATTTTTAAAAGTGCAGTTTGTCAAGAAAAATTACTTTAAAGTTGCAGCCAAGGCCTGTACTAAAAACAGGCTGTAACTGTAATTGTTAAACCATCAGCTTCACAATGGGCCAGTGTGAAAGGAGTCCTGAGAGCTAGGAGCTAGAACTACCCATCAAAGGTTCCAACTTGAATGCCAGTGTTCTGGGAAAGCTACTGCCTGGTGAAGTATTTATTTTGGGTAAACACACAGTAGCTTCTGCAACTGTGGTCCAGGGAGACCAGGTTCTATCCTTAGCCGGCAGCTAAACTTGGCAGTGGTGTCCATGTGGTACTGACTTTGCAGGCATGATAAATGCAAGATTGTAGGGTTGTGGAACCTTGCACCATGGTTTCAGAGAGCTACTGAGGCCAGGCGATATGTGGCAGCGTTGGAGTTCTTGCAAGAAGGCCACAGCAGGCCATGACTTGAAGATGAAGCCTAAATTGCAGTAGAGACCACAGGGTGTTGGAGACACCAGAACTGTGGGATATCCGCTGAGGAAAGTTGCAGGTGTAGAGTGGGATTGGCCCAAGAGTAAAGTCTATGTATGCTGCAGGCAACAGAGCTGGAAGGACTGAGCCATACCCAAGCTCTTCAGAGCCCAGGTGATTCTATAGTGAGCCCAAGATGCTATACATGAAGTTTCAGAATTTGATGTTTGCCCTGGTCTCACTTTAATCCATTCTTTCCTTGCTCTTCTACCATTCCTCCTCTTTTGGAATGGGAATGTTTAATCTGTATTATTGTATATTGGAAGTATGTAACTTTAAAATTTTTTTATTTTTATTTTATAGGCACTCACAGTTAAAGTGCCTCATGTCTCTGATGCTACTGAGACTTTAGACTTTAAAACAATACTGGAATTGCTAAACACTGGAGACTTTTGAAGTTGGATGAAATGCGTTTTGCATTTTGAGATGGCCATGAACCTGTGGGGCCAAGGGGTGAGAGGTTGTGGCTTAAAAGTGCTGTGTTTGGGTGTCGAGTCGACAAGGGGTGGAGTTGTAATGGATAGCGTTGATTGCCAGCTTATACACAGGGTCACCTCTGTCAATACCTGAGAGGAATTATCTAGATGAGTTTAGTCTCTGAGCAGTTTTCTAGATTAGATTAATTGAAGTGGAAAGACTCACATTAACATATATGGCACCATTCCAAGGGCTAAGGGCCTGGACTGAATACAAAGGAGGAAGTTGAGTTAAGCACCAGCATTCATTATTCCGTACTTCCTGACTGAGGACACAGTGTAGCTAGCTTCCTTAAACTGTTGCCACCCCGACTTTCCCCATGGCAGACTTGTCCCCGGATGGATAATAACTTTGAACTGTGAGCCAAAGTAAAGCCTTTTGATAGCTGGTCTTGTCACAGTGACAAAGTTAGTGAAATGAAACTGAAGGAATAGAGAAACAACAGAACTTAGATTTTTTTGTTTGTTTGCCATAAAGTAAGATCATCTTTGTAGGACAGGGCTTTTCTGTTTGTGGACTGACATCCAGGGCTAAGGTTATATTTAATGTCATAACATCAAAGTAAGAAAAGTGTCTTCCAATATAAGTTGGGTAGATATCCTTACCACAGAACTATCAGAATAATGTCACTGCAAAACCAGTATGTCTAATGCTAAGACAGTCCTATAAATATTATTCTGAATCTCTACTTTGACAAATACATCATTTTTTTAGTTTTAATTTATTTTTTAGGAAAACTAGAGGCTTCAGTGAATACCTGTCCCAAAGACATTTCAAAAATTAGATATTTTCAAATAATGAAAGAAAAATGAAACAATTGTTAGGTCCCCAAAATAGCTCTAATAGACACTGAGAGAAATGGATGGCCATACAAAGCAGTTTATTTCCGTAGAGCACATTCTGACATGCGAGGGTCAACCTATTAAAAATATATGGTGACTCGGAGATGCAGCTTCATCGGCTTTTTAAACAAAACAGGCAGTGGCTAGGGGATCTCTCTGATTGGTCAGGACCTGAACACTGGATTGGCTCCATAAATCTTGTGGGGAAGTGAGGATCTGGCAGGAAGTGGAGAGCTGAGAGCAGGGCTGCCCACCACAAGGGGGTGCTGGTCTTCTCAAGTTAGATTTTGAACAATAAGTTTATCATGCCTCTCTTCCACCTACATGTGTGCTAGTCGATGTTTTGTCGTCACATACTTCACATAATAAGCTTGTAAAGAGAAAGGATTATTTTGGCTCAAGGTTTCAGAGGTACCAAGTCCATGGTTGGTTTCCCTACTGTTTGGGGGCCTGTAGTGGGGCAACATATCACAGTGTGAACAACACAGTGTTCGAAACTCCTCACATCATGGCCGTCAAGGAAAGGATGGAAGGGAAGAGAGGAGACATTATATCTGGAGATAGTTTGGGCTTTCAAAACTGTAGAGAGATGCTCTTGCTAGCTAGTGAGATGAGGCCGAGAACAGTGTTAAACATGCAATGCCCAGGACATCTCTAGATAACAGATACACCTGACACAAATGCCAGGTGCTGAGACTGGGAGACGCCTACCTCTTCACCAAGATTGCCCTTCTGACTTTTTAGTTCTGTAATATAACTTAGTTTTTTCCCTTCCTTGCTTCCTTCCTTCCTACCTGCTTTCCTTCTTTCTGTAAGAGCAAAAGTTATGTTTTAAGTTTTAATTACTATGCCTAAGATATCTAAAAAACAAAGGGACAGATGGCTTCCTGAAATTCTGGGTGGGGGTGTTCAAGTGAGATACAGAAAGATATAATCCTGTAATCCCACTTGCCCAAGGACAGACCACTTCCTGGAATGTTGGGTGGGGACTGTGTAGATTCCATTTGGTTAATCCAACTGCACCGGATGTGCTCCAGTTGCACCGGATATACTTAGTTACTTGTAGGCGGGAGATAACCCAGACAGGAAGTACATCAGGATAGATGCTTTGCCACTGATTGAACCTGGTGGGAAGCACATAGCCTTATGGGTTCTGCCTTTTTAAGCATCTGTTTCACATGACTAGGGGCCATTTTATGGGAACTTCAGAGGTGGCAGGACCACTCTGTGGTAACCTCAGAATAGTCCTGGTCAGAGACCATCTTCCTGGCCAGTATTTAATTAATTTAGTTAAAGTTTGCTTCAAATTTGACTCAATTGTGGCCATGGTTTTATTCTCAACAAGTGGAATTTACCCTCCCTCTTTTCCTTCCCTCCCTCCTTTCCTTCTTTCTAAGTAGGAAAATAACTTTATTGTGTCCTAGTTTCTTTTTCTTTGAGACAGTCTTACTGCATAGCCTGGGCTGGCCCACTCTTTATTCTCCTTACCTGTTTCCCCAGTGCTGGAATTACAGGTGTGACTTCCAAGCCCAGCATATTACTGAGTTTCTGTTCAGTTTTGACACTCTTTATCATCTGTCTATATAACTTTTTTTTCTTCTGTAGAAGATATTGGTTTCTATTGGTTCTTTTCCTTGGCTAGCTATCCTTTGCTTGGTGGGCACTCAAATCTTATTCAGGTATCTAACACAGGTACTTAGTTTTTTCTTCATATTTGCTATTCTTGGGTTATTTTAGTCATGCCTGTGGTATCAATGGACTATAGAGTTTTAAGGTCTAAATCAGTATAGTGACTTACTCTGTCTTGGTGTCATACTAACATAGAATATATTATCAACTGCCTATTAGCTGCCTTCACTATCTCATCAGCATTTGAAGTTCAACATTAAGGGGGAAAAAACCTATTATCTAGCAAATGTCTTCCCTTTTTACTGGTTCATTTAATGTTATTCTTGTCCACCATGGCCTTTCCCACTTTTCAACTCCTTGGGTCATCTGGATTCTACACCTCTAAATAGCTCATATCTATTCTATTTTCTTTCTTGCCATATCACGAATCTTAACTGTTGAGAGTTTCTTTATTGGTCTTTCTCCCTGAAGCCTTATCTTTCCTCTGAATTACCAAAAAGTGAGCCCACCAACAAGTAATAATCTTGTTAGTCTCACAGACTAGCTGTATATCTGGCACAGATTTCTAAGACCCAAGCATTGTTTGTCCTAGTGAAGCATCCCTCAAGTCTCTACAGCTGAAACTCCTTTCTTTCTTATCTACACTGTTGCCTTCCTAGTCTCTTCATATTCATATTAATTCCTTGTGAGATTATATTTTAGTTATTTACATCTTTGTCTTCATAGTAAATATCTAATGAGTTGTCTGTAGTTGTAGTTCGCTACTGTGGTGGCTCAGCAAACAAGACAAGGAGGCATATTCATATGTGTAAACTCTGCCAGACCTCAGCAGAGGGAATCACAGTCCTGGCCACCACCATACTCAGTCAACAGTGGAACCCCAATCGTTTGAGCTCAGGTGTATTTATTGATTCAGAACTCCTCAGGTATTCTACTTATAGCATATGCAATTCATTAGCAGTTAAATGCCCCTGCAGACAATACAAAATGCCAAGGCCTATGCATCCCTTTTTCCAACAGAGCACAAAAACAATTATTTTACACATAACTAAAAATAAACTTCTACAACAGTTGTCTTTCTAGAATACCCTTTGTGGAAAAACTGCCTTGTCCCATCAACCTCCTGAAATACTTCTCTGTGATGGTCAGCTTTCTGACAGTGTAACAAATACCAGAGATAAACGAGTTTTTAAAAGGCTTATTTTTTGCTCACAGTTTTGGAGGTTTTAGTCCATGGGGTTTTGGACCTGTGGTGAAGCAGGACATCAGAAGAAGTGTGGAAGAAGTAGTCACTCAATGGCAGCCAGGAAGCAGAGAGGCTGGGGTCCAAATATCCCTTCCAAGAGCATGCACCCAGTGCCTCGACTTTCTTCTGTTAGGTCATACTTCCTAAAGTACCAGCAGTTTCAAATAGTGCCAAAGGCTGGTGGCCAGACACGAACACAGGGGCCTTTGGGGAGCATTTACTCAAAACAGCACCTTCTCTCTTTATCCAGTCCTGCATCTACTCTCCTGTATGGTTGGAGGAGGAAGTCTATGAGCAGGTTTCATATTGATTTTGACTCCAGTGAGGATAGTTAGTTTCTTCGGGAATTTGAAGTCAAGAGACATATTGATTCTATTTAGTCATTGCACCTGTAATATAAAAAGGTAGGAAATACAGGACATGTTTCCTGTCACTAAGTAGAGAAATCCTAGACTACAGGAAGGGAAAACGAAAAGGGAAGACGATCGAGACAAGGCATCCAGTATCATACGAGCCCATCCCTTTCAGTGAATATGCCACACATTTGCCACTACCTCTTCATATGCGCACCACACACATTTCCACGTGTGTCTGTATGTATATGCACACACAGCTGTCTCTGCACATCCATGGTTTCTATAACCACACTTTTTGTTTTTGTTTTGAATTTAGGGATTAAAGCAACCATGAATCGAAAGTGTAGCTAAGGGAGAGATGGCTCAGCAGGTTAAGGCACTCGCTCCCATGCCAATGGATGACCTGAGTTTGCTTCCCAGAATCCACATGATGAAATAAGAGAACCCACTTCCACACTTGTCTTCTGATCTCCACGTTCATGCCATGGCAGTCTCACAAATACACGTACACACACACAAAAGCTAAACATGTGCTTAAATTATGAGGTGGCACCTATGTGGAGCATGTGTATACTCTTACTATTCTTTAATAACAGAGTGTAACTGCTCAGGCATTGTAAGTCATCTAGAGATGATTTAAAGTACAAGGTTGGAACCGGACGTACACATCTGTAACCTTGGCATCTAGGAGATGGAGGCAGGAGGACTAGCAGTTCCTTCATTGTTAGACCTGAATCCAAAACGAACAACAGCAGAAACAAACAAAAAATTTGGGGTGGAGGTGGATGGGTTATATGCAAATACTGCAGCATTTTATAAAAGGGACTGAAGCATTCACAGATTTTGTTGTTCTGGGGAACCTAAACATTCCTACCATGAAATAAATAAATTGTGTGTGTGTGTGTGTATAGTCTTGAATGTATATATATATATATATATATATACACACACATACATATATATAATATACTGTGTTATATAATATATATATCAAAATTATTCTTGTGTGTCAAAGTTCCCTTTAATTTACTCCATTATTCAGTTACACATCATCCTTTTAAAAGGTTATTTCATTTTTTCTTACTTATACTGTGTGTGCACATGTGTACCAGTATATGGCAGTTGAAGGAAAACTTGGAGGATTTGGTTCTTTCCTTCTAACGTGGGGTCAGGGAACCATACTCAGGCTATCAGACTTGACAGTAATCACCTTTACCCGTTGAGCCATTTCTCACCCCTCTTTTTCCCTGAGCTAGTGAGGTAATCACTGTATAAATAAGATACTTATTTTAAAAGGCCATTTCTTTTCTAATTTCTGTTTACCTTTGTTGTTTCATGATTCTTTACCACCCTGAGCCTTCTCTCCCTCCATGCTTTCCAGGAAAGCCCTTTGGGCATGTTTCATGGGACTAAAACTGGATATCTTCAAAGGCAGGAAGATTTATATGTCGATATTCACTGCTTCGAATATAGTGCTCTTCTGGATTCCTTCTGTGCCCCATCCCGCTTTCCAGCCTCATTCATTCTCTGCCCACAGCCAATAGTTTTTCCTCAAATAAAAATCTGACATCACATTGCTTTGCTAATATGTCCGTGCCTCATCTGAGAAATAAAGTGCAGTTGTTCAGAACAAGCACGATTTGTTCTCCGCTTATGGCTTCTAGTCTTGAGTCCGTTCTTCTCAGTCATTTGTATTGCCACCTCCAAGAGGTGATTCTTCAGCCACGATGGATTTTAAAGTCTGAATTGTCAAGTTCTTTCCCCCTTTTTGCTTCCTCTCCACATTATCCCCATACTGGAAGACTCTCCTACGCTATTTACTGTTGCGGCCAAATTGCGCTGACCCTCGGGTCATGCATACTGCCCTCTGTGGGCGTCCTCCGTCATAGCACCTGCGTCGAAGAGCGGATTGACTCAGTCATTCTCTATTCATCTTCGTGTCATGCCGGCCGAAGATGCTTTATAGGCTCTTCATTCTCCAACACTAATTGCAATGACATGTTTGATGATTTCATCTCCCAGTGTCTACCTCCTGCTCAATATAGAAATCTGAATTCTAGTACTGCTTCCTTTTCAAGCCCTAAGATTAGAAAGCTATCTGATAAATTTGGAAAAGATAAATGTGGAATCTCTTCAATGGATATCCGTATTCTCCAGGGCGTTGTTATGAACTGGTTACCAAGTTAGTTCTGGTCAGCCTTTGAGTTACAACATGACTATGAACAACTTGTTCCATAAATATGCATTATACTCGAATGAGTAGAATACCACTTGATAGCTCACCTTCCACATTCCCGCTGGGATTACGTCACTCTCGGCTCCCTCACCTTAGTGAGAGGTGATGCTTCCTGGACTGCTTCCAATCCTTTCTCATCTGCTGTACTATTAAGTAGGCTGTACTCATTGTTGGTTCGTCCTCCGTTAGAATTCCCTACCTTGAACGCATGCATCTGCTTCTCCCTGGAATTGGAGCCTCAGAACTGGGTCTCTCCCGGGTCAGAGGAGGATAGGACCGACTCAGTAACTAAATCCAGAAAGTAATCAAGGGCTTCATCCCGCAACCTCGGCCCTGACAGGTGGCATGCATCTACAGTACTGGCAAAGGAGACTTGCCCTGACTTGTGCAGCTGAATATATCCCCGGAACCCAGTCGAACCCCCTGAGCCCTAAGTTTAAAGAGGAGGGAGGGGATGTCGACAGGTTTATTTTGCCTGGCAGGAGAATCTCAGAATGGTGCTTACGGGAATATCAAGCATTGGGAAACGGGGTGAAGACCCTCAATGGAGGAGGGAGATGGCTGAAATAGTAGTTCCTTGAACCTCGTCGCGCAGATGAGAGATTTTGAACGGATTTTCTGAAGTTGCCCGGCGTCTGGGTTTCCTGGACCACTCAAGAGCTGCCTGCTTGCTAAGGAGTGCGCCTCCGGGGGAGTTGTGCACGCGCTCTGGAGGCGGGGAGGCGGAGGAGAGGGGCCTGGCTCCCGGAATAAACAGCGGGGGAGCGGCTCGGCGGACGCCCGCGGCGGGAGCTGGGTGCAAGGGCCGCAGGCCACCCGAGCGAGCTCCACCGGGATGGGAGCTAGGAGATACGAAAGCCTTTGATGCCAGAAGCCTCTGGCCAGAGACGCTGACAGCGGAGCCGGAGTCTTAGGCTGTGGCTCAGACCCCAAGGTAAGGAGCGGCTCCTGCGCAGCCCGGGAGCCGCGGGACCCACGGCGCCTGGGTGCATTCCTACCTCCCTGGGGCTGCCATCTCCTCACCTTCTTCTGCTGCTCTTTACCCGGGTCCTAGGCGCCGAGCTGACGCCCTGCGCTGGGTGACTGGCAAGAGCTCCCACCCTGCACGCTCTGGGTTTCTGCCCCCGCGGCCCACGGGACCTTCGCCTCCTCTCCACCATCCACCCCTAGCTTTCACCGCTTTCCCAGGGCCGCTCCTAGAACACTGAGCCTCCGACGCTGGGTGCTGAGGGCGACCGGAGGACACAAGATCTTCCACCCTCTCCAGGTGTGTGCTACGCAGACGCACTAATTCCCCTAAGGTCTGGAAACAAGTTGGAGTCTGAAATACAGCGATTCCTCATCTTCCAGAACATACCCTCGCCTTGCATTACTATCCTAACTTTGGAAAGAGTATCAACTCTTGAATCAAGTCATTGCAATGTACCACCGTATCGTTGTGTCCCCCTCCCTTCCACCCTGCCCCCCCCCCACCACCCCGTACGGTAGGTTGGGATTCCCCAGGCTCTACCTCACCCCACATGCCCAGTTTAAACACTGAGAAGTTTACAATGTTTTCAAGGCTACCGGAACTGTTTGCTACAAGTTTTAGACCTTGAAGGAACATCTCTTATCTAGAAGCTGGGGGGGGGGGGCGGGGGGCGGAGATAAGGCCCCACCCTACGATCTTGATTCAGCTCTGAACCTAGAGGGGAAGAGGGAGAGGACGACGGGGAGAAGGGGAGGGAGAGGGGGAGAGGCTGTTGTTGTGTATGTATGTGTGCTTTATATCTAAAATACACCGGAAGTGAGTGCGATCCTCCTCCTCAATTATCCTCTGGGAAGTATAAGATCCATGAGGGAGAGCGCCCGTCCTCCAAAGCTCATGGTTTTGCCATCACTTCTGGGATGGCAGTTTGGGGAAGGGAGGGAAGTACTATTTTGAAACTCAGATATAGGGCTAGGAGAAAATGCCATACTTCTGAGAAACCAGTTTAAAATGTCACGTTTTTAAAATGTAAGAATGTCCTCACAAATACTCCTGTGACAGGAAGGGCCTATTGTGTTAAGAATCAGAAAATCTTCCCCTGACCGCTCCTTGATTTCTGTCAATGGAATGCAGGCCTTTAGCATGTTTACTTGTTGCTTCTTAAAGACTCAAACAGACCAAATCTCCAGGCAACAAAAGAAGGGACGATCATGTAAATTAATCCAAACCCTGCTTATGCTCCTGCAAGCCCAGGTCTTCTACTCTGACTGGCTGTAAACTTTCTCATATTCACAGGAACACTAAATTTGCGTCCATCTCCCATGTTATCACAGTTGTACATCTGCTAATCTTTACGTCTATCCTTATATGTACCCAAGCCATTTTAAGTGTCTGTCAAGCCATCAGAGGGTAACTACCAGGGAAAACAGAGATTATTTGTGCCTTCTGAAGAGTTGAAAAAAAGGACTAATTTCTTAGCATATTGTCATGGGTACACTCTTAAAGCATCTATTTCTTTTTATGGAATATTTCTATTTCTTCTTTATGGAATGAGATATGGAGAAAATAGGGATGATACTTGGTACCTGCTTTCAGGAATACTAAGAACAAACCAGAGACTATAAAACCTTTTTAACATTTAAGAAAAGATACTGTCTCGTTATTGAGCCAATGTGATTGTTTTCCTGGCTAAAATTTTCTTCTTTCTAAAATTAACTTTCCCTAAGGAAAAATAGTGCAGATGCAGATGATTCAGCCCAACCAAGTCCTGAAAATAATGTAAATTGTAGAAGTGACCTTACTTTATTCCCATAGATCCTTGTTTGAGAACTGGTTACACACAGCACATGCAGAAGTGTCCATCGGTGGCTGGCATTTGCCAAGTGTGCCTCTGACGGCATGGTTATGGACAGAGCACAGTATTTTGCTGCAAATTGCTTTGGTGAGGCAAATATTATTATTTCCCAAAGGTTTGTGCATTTTGTACACACTGGATCTGAGACCTCCATAATTTTATATGTAACACATGAATTAATAGGAACCAAAACCCACAATATTTGTCACTGTGATGGGACTTTTAAGCATTAGGTTTTGATGATTTTTTTCATGGAAATTTTATGACAGAACTAAGGGCTTCAAGGAAATAATTCCATAAAGATCTATTTGGAACTAGAAGTCCTTACACAATAAAACAAAAAAATGCTCAAAGCCCCTGGGCTGCTGTGTGCACAGCCTGTGTGGGAGTCTTTTGAGATAACGGTACTGGATCCAGTTCTGGCAGCCTCAGACTGTGGATGACTAGACCCTTCCACTCGTCTGCAGACCTTTAATTTAGTCTGTAACTTGACGCTTCACTGACCCACACACTCTCCCTCTGCCAGGCATGCTCACAAGGGGAATGGCTGGCACTTTGGGTTGAAATTTTCTCCTACCCATCAATTAGAACATGCTTGTATAGGTTGCAGAACGCAGTCACATTTTCAGCTCAGTATTTCAAAAAATACCTTTGTGCACAAAGAGTATAGCCCGGGGTGGGGCGGGGCTGTATTCGCTTGCCTCATTTCGCTGTGACATGTTACTTTCTCTGTGAATCAAGGGTGTAGAAATAATAGAGTCATAGGGTATTAAAATGGGAAGGACATTTCAGAATTCATCTAGATTTTAATCACTCTTTTCCTACCGATGAATACTGAAGTGCTGATTGCCATAATCCAATCTTTGAGAACAGGCATTATTAAGTTTTACATCTTTCCAGTTCTCAAAGTAATGAGGTTTTTATTCACCTGAGATGGATTTATATATGAGTTCAATAGAATGGCAGTGGCTGCCAGGTAGATTGCAAATCTCCTAGATTTCTAATGAAACTCAGCACAGTATTAAAGACAATGCAGGTCATTTACAAAGGCACCAAGCTACTTGAGACTAACATTCTAGGATTTTTGTTCTATCGAGTGGGGACCACTTGAACTGGCTGACAGAAGAACAAAGGGTGAATATAGATGAAGATAGACGGATGAAAGAGTAAGGTAGGGTGTAGAAAGAGCAAGGCTCAGTGGACCAGCGAATCAACAGCGGAAAACCTTCAGCCTCTTTAAGTCCCTTTAAATATGGTAGTGGTCTTTTATCATGATATCAATGGACTGTTGGGTTCCACACACTGAATGAAATATTAAAACCTATGAATACTTAATAATGACTTTTCAGACTGACACTAAATTTCAGGTAATAACCCCAGATACGTACATCGCAATCCCCTACGGGTCAGTCAACACCTGTACTTGCCGGGAAAGTAGTGTGACGTGTTAGAGGTGGTATGCACTCCTGATGAAGGAACCGACTTCTCTGAATCACAGCTCTATGTAGAGAGGATACCTACTGCCTTTTAGGACAGAGTTTTTAGCCTGAAATCATAGAAATGGCACTTGTTTCTTGCCCCTGGACCTCTATTTCATCAGGGCCTGTCCTGTAGAAGTCCCATTCCTTGATGTTTCTATCCTTCAAAATCTTTATCATTAACATTTTTGTTTTCACTTGAAATGAATTTAAATATGACTTCAATAGGGTAGCAATAGACCCGAGCTCCTGATGTTTAGTATTTTTCTTACTAACTATAAAATGCTTTATTCTGATATGTGGCATTAAAAGGATTGAATTCAACCTTGAGAGGTCACATAATACTTAGATAAATATTCTTGCCATGCCACAAGGTACTTTATATACATACTTTAAGAAATCTTCAGGTGCTGGGGAAATGGCAGTTAAGAGCACTGGCTGCTCCTCCAGAGAACCTGGGTTTGATTCCCAGCACTCATATGGCAGCTCACAACCATCTACAGCTCAGGTTCCAGGGGATCTGTTGTCCTTTTCTGTCCTCTGTGGGCACCAGGTATGCATGCGGTACACAGAAGTATATGTAGGCAAAGTGCTTATTCACAAAGTAAATACATTAAAAAAAAAAGCTACATATCCCTAAGAGGTAACCATTGCCCTCTTTAAACAGAGCTGTGATCCAGAGAAGTTAGTGCCTTCCACTTTTATTTTATTTTATTTCATTTAATTATTTATTGGTTTTTTGAAACAAGGTTTCTCTGCTGTAACTCCGGCTGTCCTGGAACTCACTCTGTAAACCAGGCTGGCCTTGAACTCACAGAGATCCACCTGCCTCTGCCTCCCGAGTGCTGGGATTAAAGGTGTGCGCCACCACCTGCTGGCTAGTGCCTTCCACTTTTAACGTGCTACACTACTTTCCTAAGAGTACAAGATGTTGCGTGGCCTATTAATGATGATGCTGTGCACATTTGGGGCTTCTGAGACACTTTCTAATTCTGAAAGGACTTTATAAGGTCTTCATATGTTTGTATTTCATCTTAGATGCATTCGATGTGTAGAACTCAACCACCTGGCATTGATTTAATACTTAGAAACAACCACAACATTTAATGTGTTTCTGAGATAGAGTGGCCCCCAATAATCAAGATGATTTAAAAATAAATCTTCCTCATAATTTCCAAAAATCTGAGGATGTACTAGAACCTGTGGATGACTAACTCACATACTCTTCAGTGCTCTCTAAGGTTGAGTCTCTAGCGTGTAGTGTTTCCTTCAGGGCCAAGAAGTTCTCCTGCCTTTTCACGTTGCTCTAGGAAGAACAGTTATCAATTCAAACACATAAGGTGGGACGGTTCATCTTCATTGCTTACTTGACTGGCTTTGGAATCACCCAGGAGACACACCTCCAGGTGTGTCCACAAAGGTGTCTGCAGGGAGCCTTGATTCAGGAGGGAAGAGCCATTGTAAGTGTGGGGAGCACATTCAGTTAAAAGAGAAGAGAGGGGAAACCGACTGAGCACCAGCACTCATGGCTCTCTGCTTCCCGCCTCTGTGCCTTCCCAGTCATGACGGACTGCATTGTCAACCTTGACTAAAAACCACTTCTTCCTTCCTTAAATTGCTTGAGTCAGGCGTTTGTCACAGCGACAAGACAAGCGACGAATAACCACTTTGTTACAATTTACTTTCTTTTTATATACCTTTATATTACAGTTAAGATGCTATGTTTGTATATATATGTACATGTTTGGCTCTATTTTCTATGAATTCCATTCAGGATAGTACAGAGGTGTGCCTTGCAAAATATTTGCTATAAAAATGAACGTTACTCTGATAGGGTTGTGAGTCATCATTGCTTTGCAAAACCATTTCTTGCTTAGTCTGAGAAAAATAGAACATACCAGTTATATTTTTAATTTTGTGAATTAATGCATTTCAATCTTCAGCTTTGGGTTTTGTCATTTAATCTGATTGATTAATGCTGTCTGAGTACACCTAAGATCAGTTATCCGTTCGCTCTGTCTTAAAGAAGTCAACACTATTAATCCAGAATTAGGAGTTATGATATGCTCCGTCACATGTTGTTGGCATCTTCCCCACCCCCATCTTCCGGGCACAAGGGGCTCATGTAGCCCACCCTAGCCTAGACTGCTCTCAGATTTGCTATGTAGCTAAGGATGATCTTAAACTTCTGATCCTCGTGGCTCTACCTCCCAAGTGCTGGGATTACATGTGTTCTCTACTACACCCAGTTTTATGTGGTACCTAGGGATCAAACCCATGGCTTTGTGCTTGCTAGGTAAACACTACCAACTCAGCTCCATTCCCCAGCCTCCCATTTTCTTTATTGTATATACCTAGACTACATAGAAACAGAAATCTTTCTGTCCAAGTCAGTTTCTGTTATTTTGACAAAATAGATTGCTCATGAAAAATAAACATCTGTTTAGCATAGAGTTCAAGGTTCAAGGATAAGGTGCTGATGCAGTTTTTAGCTACATCACAGCACAGCAGACAGCAATGGCAGGAGTGTGAGTGTGTGTATATTACATTTGGACCAGGAGCAGGAAGAGAGGAGAGAGGAGGGAAAGAGGAGAGGAGAAAGAATGGATGGATGGATGGATGGATGGACGGACGGGACTATGAATGAAGCAGAAAATAGTGAATGCAATACCAGGTTGGTATATACACCCTTTCAAAGAAAAATTAAAATTGCCAATTAAGGGCAGTAACACATCTCCGTCTAACAGTAGCCTACTTCGGAAAAGAAGGAAGTTTTGACATTAACAAGTTAGATGAACTACAACTCAGATTCTCTGATGGTTTCCTTCAGAACTGTCTCCTTTCCCCTAAGTTGCCATCTTTTCTTCTGCCCCATGGTTTGCCCTCTTTCCCTGACATTTCCAACTGCTCTCCTCTACCGACTTCCTGTTGGGTTATAGGTATGCGCTACTCTCCCATCTTAAGAAAAGCGTGGGTTAAATTTAGCAAGGCCATGAATGAAAGCAAAGGCAGAGGGGTGGGAGGAGGGCCTAGTTGGAGCAATGCTGTATAAATAGCGTTAATAGGGCTTAGTGACTGATTGCCTATGACAGGTGACAGAGAGGAGGAATCCGAGGTAAGTCTTCGGAACTCTGTGTGTTGTGGGGGCGGGGTCATGGCTGGGAGAATGAAAACAAGACTTCAGTGTGGTGTAAGGTACAGAGGGGAGGAATTTAGACTCTGACTTCTTCTGTTCCACTATCCCAACTAGGCTCCTAACCGACTTGAGCACACCTAGTCCTTGGGCTCCTAAGCCTTCTCTGCTGGGTTACAGGTGGAATATCCTTTCCCTGAAATGAACAGGGCAAGAGGTGTTTCGGGCCTTCAAACATTCGAATGTACACAGCGGAGAGAGGAACATAAAAGCACCACTATCTTAGGGATGAGACCCAAGTCTAAACATGGAATTCACCTATGTCTTAGAGACATATGCTCCAGTTACATAGCTCGAAGGGATGTGCATATGGCATTTTTAACCCACCTGTGTTTTTGACTGCAACCTCTCAGGTAAAGTAAGACATGGAATTTTCCACTTGTGGTTTCATGCTGTTACTCAAAGTTTTGGTTTTTTGAGCGTTTGGGATTATTTATGCTTAAACTATTTGTGTGTTGTTTCCAGGAACTTTCTAGCCAATAGAATAATATTTGTTTTTAGACTGAGAAAAGATAATGAACTAAATGATGGTAATGTTATTACACATGCAACTCAATATTAAAATGGAATCTTTTTAGTGTTCCTGTCCAAGGCAGAAAAAGATGGAGGTCTCAGCTCAAGCGGGAGAATTTGCAGTTGTTTGCCCTGTTCTTCTATTGAGGCCTGCAGCAGATCGGATGGCGCTCTGCTCGGGATGCTTTTTATTTACCTCACTAACTCACATGCTAATATCTTCTAGAAATGACCTCCACAGACACATCCAGAATGTTCTACTGGCAACCTGGGTATCCCTGCATCTGGTCAAGTTGACACATAAAATTAACCATCATAAAGTAGCAGTGGAGAAAAGTGATAATTTTCTGATTACACCCGCGGGTCTTCCTTGTTTGTTACGATAACCACATATGGCTTTTCAGTGATGTATAACTGAGAGGAGAATAGAAAGGGAGGGCAGAAGTGATTGTTGTACGAATTAAACCTACCCACGGAAACGCCACAGAGACTGTTTTTGTTTCCTTAAAATAAACACTAGGAGCATTTTAATTAATCAGTTTAAATATGCATTAGGCGATCTGTTCTGCAGCTGGGGAAATGATCTGAGACGTTGCCTCTGTGTAATAAGCACGCAAGACATTTCACTTCTTCTGCATTCCAGAGAATGACAGAAGCAATAAAAGGCTGAGACGAACGGTGTGCCATTTCTACTCTGCCACTGATCAATTTTAAGAAGGAAACGTTCCTGTAAAACAATAGCGATGATGCCCACAGCCAGCGAACTCTGGAACGAACAACAGGATTTCTCTTTTTGGTATCTGAAGATTTTAGGATGGCTTTCAACTCTTAGCTTTCTCAGGTCATCTTCCCAGAATTTGCAGTGCTGCTAATCCAATCCAAATCTTTGAACGGGAGATGAGTGTCAAGGGGACGGTACAGACAGCGTTTTTGTCCATGTATTCCTGCAACTTAAAAAACGCATGTGCGTCGCACACAAAAGTATTTACAGCGACAGAGAACAAGTCCAACGGTGTACTCCATGGATGCAGGATTTTGGATTCAGTAGGGGATTAGAGTTCTGAAAGGGTGGCACAGAGACCTGACTCCGTGTTGTCCAGGAAGCCCCGCTGTACCTTTAGGATGCCGCCGAGGGCAGTGCTGTTTGCTGTAGGACCCTTTAAAGGAGTCGTGCAGCACCTTTAGTACAAGAGGAAGAGTGCGGGAAGGTGCGTCAGACACCAGGCATCTGCTAGCATTGATATTTACGTATGGCAAGTGCTCCTCTCTTTCTTGTGCGTGTATGTATGTGACATGTGTGTTTGCGTGTGTGTAGGCACATGTGTGTGGGTGTGCACATGTGTGTGTGTGCACATGTGTGCGGAGGCTGGAGGTTGACATCCTGAGTCTTCCTCCGTTGTTCTCCACCACTGAGGCATCTCTAAGTGAACCCCGAGCTTGTGGTCTCAGCTAGTGAAAGCAGCCAACTCGTTCTGGGGGAATCCCGTCTTCCCTTGCCAAGTGCTAGAATTACATACCCCGGTGGCAAGCGCCTTTACCTGCGGATCTTGTTGGAGTTGCTTTCTGCTTGTTTTTTGTTTGTTTGTTTGTTTTCTGATTGAGGCACAGGTCTCACTATGCTGCTCTGGCTGGCCTGGCACTTGCCATGTAGCTCAGGCTAACCTTAATTGGCTTCTTTCTGCCTCCTAAGGGCTGGGATTAATGCACCACTGTGCTGGCTACTTTTATGTCAATTTAACACAAACTAGAGTCTTGAGAGGAGGAGCCTCAGTTGAGAAAATGCCTTCATAAGGTAGGGTATTTTCTTTCTCCCTTCCCTCCTTCCTCCTTCCCTCCCTCCCTATTTTCTTTCTCCCTTCCTTCCTTGCTCCTTCCCTCCCTCTCTCCCTCCCTCTCTCCTCTCCTCTTCTCTCCCCTCCCCTCCCCTCCCCTCCCCCTTCCCCTTCCTTCTCCTCTCCTCTCCTCTCCTCTCCTCTCCTCTCCTCTCCTCTCCTCTCCTCTCCTCTCCTCTCCCTCTCCCTCCCTCCTTTCCTCCTCCCTCCCTCTCTCTCTCTCTCTCTCTCTCTCTCTCTCTTTCTTTCTTTTCTGTTTTTCAAGACAGAGTTTCTCTGTATAGCCCTGGCTGTCCTGAAACTCACTGTGTAGATCAGGCTGGCCTCAAACTCAGATTTGCCGTATCTGCCTCCCAAGTGCTGAGATTAAAAGGCCCTGGCTAGGCCATTTTCTTAGTGATTGATGCAGGAAGGCCCAGCCTGTTGTAGGTGGTCCTGGGTTCTATAAGAAAGCAGGCTGAGCAAACCATGATGAGCAAGCCAATAAGCAGCATCCCTTCACGGCCTCTGCATCAGCTCCTGCCTCCAGGTTCCTGCCCTGCTTGACTTTCTGCCCTGGTTGCTGTTGATGATGAACTGTCATAATGTCTCATCACAGCAATTGTCACCCTAAGACAGCCCCCGTGCTCAACCTTAGTTTTAGTTTTTCTTTGAGACAGAACTTTACTACATAGTTCAGGCTAGCCTCAAACTTGTGATCTTGCTGCCCACCACCTCCTGCCCAGCACTGGGATTATCTGGACACACTGCTGAGTTTTAAAGGCTTTAACATTGTTAGTGCCATATCAACTGCTTTCAGAGGTGTAAATTCTCCCTCTTGTCTTATCTGCTAATTCTCTTTGTCATAGGGAGCTCCTGTGTTGGGGTGTGTGTGTGTCAGGGCGTGGGGGGGGTGTTCTCATGGTACAGTTTTGCATTTTATTATTTGTGTGTTCTCATGGTACAGTTTCACATTTTATTATTTTTGTCAAGGCCTACATGTTCTCTTAGTTTTGAACCTTATAATTGAGAGTACATTTGAACATTGTACACTGAACAGCCTTAAATCTCTAATTTCTCAGTAGTGGTCTTTCTTCCATTCCTAGCTCAGGGTAGATGGGATGCTTTGTGTGGCTTCTCTTAACAGGGAAAGGAGGTTTTTTAGTCCTTGCACCCTCCTGGCTTTAAACATAGGTATCCAGTCTAGGTCCAGGTGGAGGTAAATCCTACATACACCCCAAATCCTACATACACCCCAAGTCAATACTTTCATTATGTATCTACTTGGACTTCAATTCCCAACCAGCATCGTAGGTTTTGAATTTCTTCTTTCTTCCTGGGGGGGATTCCCCTTCCTAGCTTTTTGCCCAGCGTTTCATGAAAAGCATTTCCTTGTATTCTATCCAGGACTTAACTGTATTAGTAGAGGAAGGTTTGGAATAGATTTGGGTAGGATTCTCATGTCAGCTCAGCATGACTTGCTTCCTTAAAGTCTTTGAATTAATTTTGTGAACCCCCCTCATTTTTTATGTGGACTAAATTGAATCTCTATATTAACTTTGGAGGATTTATTAGTCGCTTTCCTCCCTGCTTTGCTCAGAGTGGCCGGACAAGAAAAGCAGTTTAAGGGAGAAAAAAAAATTTTTTTGGTGCGTGGTTCGAGGGACAGCATCTGTCCGTGGCAGTGGAAGGCTGCTTGTTCACATCTAGGAGGCTCAGAAAGCAGAGAAAGAGTCATGCCTGTGTTTAGCTCACTTCACTCTTTTTGCCTTCTAGTGAGTTTCAGGATTCCCAACTCATGAGATGCTGTCACCCACATTCAGGGTAGCCTTACCCTCTCACTGCCAATCCTGTCTGGAAACACCCTCACAGTCAAGATGACAACCGAATTAGTCATCACAGAGCAAGCTTTCATATTTAAGTTGCTGAGTCCTCCTGGCTGTGAATCTCATATATCTCACCATAAATACTTTTTAAAAATAGCCTACCGAAATTATGCAGCTAAAGATACTGCTTACAGTTAAATTTAGTTCCAAGCTTTATTATACCTCATTTTAACATGTTCCTGGCTTGTGAATTGCAGTGAGTAAATGATCTAATCATGATAGCTCTAGCTTTGTTCAGTCGGTTTTTTATTTAACTTATTAGCCTAGTGCGTATAAAACAATAACCTGATTATATAATTCAGTTTACCTCAAAGTATAGTTCAGAAATGTAAAATATACATTTGCCAGAATTACCACCTAAGATGCACATGCAGTAAAATTATTGAAACAAGTAGACACGGGAAAGACTAATAAATCAATAAACTAGACTCATAAATGTGTTTTTTGCATGCTAGGGTCACCATTTCTAAAAATGTCGGTTTCAAGAAAGACACGGTGGAACCCTGAGCCATCCTGGTCTGTTACCAGCAGGCTGTGGGCAACAGATACTGTGTGAGCTGGGTGGCGTTGACTGCAAGTGTGAGAGGCGACACACACGCACACAGAAGCTTTCCCAGGAAAGCCTCGCAGAAGTGTGCGTAAAAGCCAGCTGGAGCTCATCCTCCTTTCTTGGAGCCTTATTTATTTAATGCTACAGATCTCTTCCCTCATTGGGTCCATTTATTAATGTGGACACTCAGAGATTAAAGACATTTTATAGGCTTCAGAATCCCTCCGTGGAATACTTTCAAAATACTTCTGAAGCCTTCTGGTTTGGTAAATCTGCCATATGGATGTGTATTTGCGTTTGGCAAAGTTCCCTAGGTAGCCTGACGTAATCTTCTGGTTGGGATTCATTTTTCTAGTCTAACCCTTTAATTGTATGGATGAGACAGTTTTCCTGGAAGGAAGAAAATGCTTCTAATTTAAGGTTACCTTGGTTGACATAGGTAGTTAGAAAATTTAAGCCTTAACGATCCCATTTCTGCAGTTCTTTCTGAGCTCCCATTTCACTACTCTCAGGCTGTAATTTAGTCTCTGATTTAATGACTTGGGGTTTTAGGCAGACCTTTATTTTCAAAACAAATCTCTGATTTTCTATAATGTTGATGAATGGACAATGCCCTATACTGTGCTTTGGGTCCAGGTCGTGTAAGAGGCCTTTTCAGTTATAATGATTCAAGTTAGTTGCAAACAGCTGCAGTTGGGAAAGTGTCTGGGGCCGGAGCCGGACCATATACTGGTTTGTACAGTGTATGTGGGAAAAAGAAGGAAAATGATTTCTAAAGACCCACTAAGTTACGTTCACATTTTCTGAAATAATGAACAGAGTATGTAATTTATGGCGTGGAATCATCTTCTGCCCCGATCTTTGCAACACAGTTGATAAACCTTAAGGTATATGGAAATATAAAGGTTTACTTTTTTCACATGGTCTTTTGAAGTGGGCACTGAGACAACTGAAAGCAAGAGTCTTTTCCTTACTTTAAGTGGCAGGAAAAGGCAGCCATCATTGTGAAGGAGAAAGGAACTTAGTTACCCAATTTGCATTCCAACTATCTGCCTCAGTTGACAACTAACTAGTCACGACTATTTTCTCTTTCTTTTTTTTTTTTTTTTTTTTTTTTTGGTGGAAGTGGTGGAGGGAGGGGTTCAAGACAGGGTTTCTCTGTTGTAACTCTGGCTGTCCCGGAGCTCTGTAGACCAGGCTGGTCTCAAACTCACAGAGATCTGCCTGCCTCTTTCTCCTGAATGCTGGGATTAAAGGTGTGCACCACCACCGCCCGGCTTGAGTTTTCATTTATTCACTTATTTTTTTCCTGTATAGAGCTGGGGACCAAACTCAGAACCTCCTACGTGCCAGGCCAGCCGAGCACGTAACCGCTGAGCTACATGCGCAGCCTGGATGCCCTTCTCAAACTCATTATAGGTGTTAGGTTCATTCATGCTAATAGCCCCTAGTAGACTCTGAGAGATATGTGTATGGCCGTGTAAAGGAGTCTATTTTCCACAGGTTACATGCTGTCGTCATGGCTCTCCAATTAAAATATCATGGCAGCCCAGAAAGCTGGCCAGGAGTTCCATTTAAACCAAACGGGGCGTTGTCTAGGGGATCTTTCTGATTGGTCAGGATCTGAATACCAGATTGGCTGTCATATCTTGGGAGGAAGCAAGGGCTTCTGGGAAAGCGAGTACTTGACAGTAAGCAGAGAGGCAAGTCAGTGCTGCCCACCACTAGGGGTCCTCTCAATGGGCAGAGGATGACACTGACTTCCTGGTCCTCCAGACTCCCTCTCAAGTGCTATGACTACAGGTATGTGCAAACATGACAGTCTTGTGATGTTTTGATACATGTATATTTCAGAATGCCTAAAAAGTATACTAACATACCCTGAGTTGGAGTCCTACTCCGTGGTAGTACTTTGCTCTGTGGTGTGCGTATGAGGCTATCTGGGTTTCTGTCTTTAGGGACTGTAACCCCTGGTTACAAACTTTCTAAAGAATATTTTCTTAAAAGACAGAAACTACTTTTAATTTAGGTTTTAGTATAGAAAGGAAATGAATCTAGGCAACACATTTGGCACTTTAAAGCAAAAAAATGTGATTTTGTATGCATATAATATATTCGTACGTAAAATTATGGCCGTTACTGTTTTGTTTTCAGAGAAATGAAATTTCTATATTATTATCTCGACAGACTACTTAAAAAAAAAACCACTGATGACAGTAAACCAGCAAGGAACGACTTGTAACCCATCAGACATGGTTTTAACAACTGTCGTTTAAGATCACAGCCAGGATTCATAAAATAAATCTGAGAGTCATGGAATCTGCGTTTAGTTTTTTCTTGTTTTCATGCTACTGTGTAACCTTTAATCTGCACGGGTCTCAGGGCATTCATCTATAAACAGGCACCTGAATGTTTCCAGAAAACCAAAGTAGCGTGCTGCTAGCTATTTTGAGGTATGGATCAGCACCCCCAGCCCTACCCCCACTCTCACTCCCACGGGGTTTGAATCCAGGGCAGTATGCATGCTTCATCCCTAGTTGTTTTGTTTTACTCTGTTTTTGAGACAGGATTTTCGCTCTGTAGTCCAGGCTGGTTTTGGATTCAGAAATCTACCCACCTGTGCCTCCCAAGTGCTGGGATTAAAGTTCTGTACCATAACGTCCCAGAGGTGGGGATTTCAAACAAACTCTTAAGATGTGTAAGCTAGATCCGAGTATACCTTTGTGTGATGGTTCATTCTGATTGCCAGCTTGATAGGATTAAAAATGCATGGGGCATTAATTAGGGATACCTCTGGGTGTATCTGTGAAGGCCAGAGAAGACTGATTCAAAGTGTGGTGTTCTGCCCCACAGGCTGGGGTCATGGACAAAGGAAAAAGCCAGATGAGCTTTCTATTTTTGAGCTGTTTTCTTCTTTACCATCCGGGCAGAGTTTCCTGGAATGCACTGGGACTATGCTTCTCTTGTGTGTTTTTTAAAAATCTCTCCTTTTTCTTTTTTTCCTGTTCTTTTCTATTTTTGTTTCCTCCTCCGCCTCTTCGTCCTCCTCCCCCCTCCTCCTCCACCTCTTCTCCTTCTTCTTCTTCCACCTCTCATGAGATTTGTTAGCTTTATCTAAACATGCCTTACTTATCCTGATTTCCTAGACCTTGGAGAAAAAGCAGTATGCCCTGCATTCACCTCTTTTTGGCAGGAGTGTATGGTTCCACCATCAGACACTTAGGATGCTTTGTTTGCAGTCAACTTGGAAGGAAGGGTCAAATGGCAAAGCCATTGGACTCAAATGTGGCCTGGTAGTGGAAATGGCATCACCAGTTTCTTGCTTGACGTTCTAACTCCCATCTTGTCAGAGTCAAAATTAGGATGTTCAGGGACCCTGAAGCTGTGCCCAACAACTCGGAGGCAGCTTTCATTTCTGCAGTTAAACCACTCCAGGTTTTCATCCTGGCCCTCAGTGGAAAGATGCAGAGATCCAACTGTGAGACGGCAAAGCTTGAATCTGCCTGCGCCTCTCACAGGCGAGCTTTGCTGGAGCCTCCCAAGCCACTTCCTGTGAAGGATTGAAAAGCCAGAGCATCACTCAGAACTAGAGGCAATGGCGGCTGTAATCTCAGAAGTCTTGCTTGGTTTCCTCTGAAGAGAAACTTTCATTGACCGGCAGATCTATGCGTTCCTAAACACAGCAACCTTCGGAAACAGCTCAGTCCTGTTGGAGCCAGATACACTTGCCATGTCGGAGATTCTTAATGATCTTGTTGGCTGGGCTTTCTACCTCCTTTCTCTCAAAGACTACAGAAATTGGCCTTACCCATCCGTCATTCTGGCTCTTGAGGTCATTCAGACTGTCAGTGTGATTCTATTTTTTATGAAGTTGCTTTTTTGAAATAATCTCTAGTGCTTTACAAGAACCAACAGCTAACTCAGATGTGTTGTCTGCCTGGTTTTATGACAAGGTCACTATTTTGTGACCAAATAGCTCAGAAAAATTATGTGCTTCTTAACCTTTTGGGTTCAGAAAACCTTCTTGAGAATTAAGACTTAAACACAGGTAGTCTTGCCTGATGGTGGTGGTACACACCTTTAATCCCAGCACTCAGGAGGCAGAGGCAGGTGGATCTCTGAGTTCGAGGCCAGCCTGGTCTACAGAGTGAGTTCCAGGACAGCTAGAGTTACAACAGAGAAACCCTGTCTCGAAAAACCAACCAACCAACCAACCAAACAAACAAAACTACAAAAAAAAATCCGCACAGATAGTCTGGAGCACAACGCATATTCTGTTTCACATGTGCCTCCTGGATCATGAGACCTCCACTTTAGCACAGTAGAACCCTAAGTACCATTTACTGACTAGCCCTGTACCCACTGCTGTACTCATCACGTAGCCCAGACATGGACTTTCTAGGACAGGAAAAGGAGTCTTGCTCAGCGAGGGTGGGTGGAGCACTTCCTGATGAGCTCTTTCTTTGAGGTCCATTGTGAAGGCCTTCTCTTCTTGAATGTCTAGTTGGCTTTCGAGTTATCGTAGGGATGAGGCTGTGGGCAGGAAGACAGATGTTCCCCACAAGGAACTCTCTGGGAAGGACCAGCTTGGGAGGCAGTTCTCCAGACACGTGTGTGTGCCTAGCTCTGGTGTCTAAGAAACACCAAAAGGAAATCCTGTCAAATGCAAATCCTCGTCATCCACCAGTCCTTCCATCCGTTATGTGAACTCTAGGGAAACAAAGATGTAAGTGGGCGTGGCCAAGTGGATCCCAAGTTCCCTCTACTGGAATAAAGAGCAGTCGGAAATCTGGTGTTTAAAAGCACACACCTTTAATTCCCATCACTTGGGAGGCAGAGGCAGGACGATTTTTGTGGGTTTGAAACCAACCTGATTTACATAGTGAGTTCTAGGACAGCCAGGGCTATACAGTGAGACCTGAGCTCAAAAATTGTAGGATGGCTACCATGTCTCATAGTCCACTAGGGGAGGTACCCATCTAAATTATATTGATCTCATTGAAATCCTAATGGCTTAGCAGATGGACTAACCTGCCAGTGCTTCACTTTATGAATTGTTTTGTACTGCATTTCACTAAGAGTTAGCATGACGTTCTTTATTTTAGGGAAACATTACATAGTGGAGAAAGCTACTCGTGCAGATTGCCATTCCCTTTGATTGTAAAATATATATATGTATTGGTTTTTTGAGACAGGGTTTCTCTGTTGTAACCCTGGCTGTCCTAGAACTCACTCTGTAGACCAGGCTGGCCACCAACTCACAGAGATCTGCCTGCCTCCGCCTCCTGAGATCTGAGGATCCAAGGTGTGCACCACCACCACCCGGCGTAAAAACATACTTTTTTACAGTGTCAGAAACTACCTGAAAACAGAAATCTAGTCAGTTATAGTGAGCTGCTGTACCTCATTTTAGTTGAGCGGGAAAGAAAAGTAACCATAAGTTTTAAGAAAGCAGAGGTGTGACTTTAGACTGGTGTTACTCATTGCTAAGATACTTCCATTTTTTTCACTCTCTTCCTACTCTTTATGGTAACGGTAGTTTCAGTGCCCTTATCCCAAGAAATAAAAATACCTAGTATGACCATAAACAGTGCTGAGTCACAAGGATCCTTGCTGAGCTTAAAGTCCCACAGACAAAGAGCTGTTCAATTACTTAAGGAGCTGGGGGTGGGGAGCGGCGGAGACCCTAGAGCTAACCATCGCATGGCTTCTGACTACCAGTCCTTCCTGACTTTGGCGCTCAGCCAATACTGTGCAGCGCTGTGCTGGAGAAGGGGGTCCAGCGGCTCCGGATTTCAGTTGACTCTGTGGAATGCGCTGTCCCCCAGGGAACACGCAGTGCACTGTAAGCCCTCTGTCTGCTTGTGAACCACAACCCCTGGGGTCCCTAGAGAGGTATGAGAAGCGTGTGTGGGGTGAGGTATTTCACTGGCTCCTCTATGCCACCAGGCTCACGGCATTCAGCTGAGCCCACCCAGCCGTCTGCCCGTCTCTACTTGGGTGGCATGCTCAACTCAGTGTGAAAGGAGTGAGTGGAATGCAGTCAGAGAAGATGTCCCCGAGTGTATGATTTGACAGTGTGAGCGATGTGTCCGCTTCGCACAATCACTCTCAGCAGAATTCATGCTCTTTGACACAGTCTCTGCTACTTGGCTTTTTAAAGAATTGTCCTCTTGATTACCATTGCAACCATTTCTGCAACAGAAAGCCTTCCAGCCGACACTCGTCGGCTTCTCATCCCCCAGCACAACACGGAGGGTCGGGCTCTGCCCTGGTGATCCATATAGCATGATCCGTAACATTTAAAGGAGGCACAGATGTTTTCCGTTCACATACGGAGGTGTCCACAACACACTTAAGTGACCATCTTCCACGCCCGAAGGGGTTGATGACAATCATAGGTTTGACATTTGGGAGGGGGGAAGAATGAGCTCATCAAAGTAAAAGCCAATTTAAGAGCGAGGAAACGTTATTCTTGCATAAGTGTTCTGTTCTACGAACTCTTCTCTGTTGGGCTTAGAGGGCTAGAGTGAAGCCGCTCCTGTCAGTCAGCTGCTGCTAAGTGACACTTCCGAGGAGCCCCTGGTCCCTTTTCCGTCTTCAGAGCAAGAACAGGACTAATTATAGCGTCCTCAAATACGTTTGCCCTGGAGCAGCCCTCTCTTCCACATCCCGCACAGCGGTGATGGAGGACGGAACTCTGTCCCTTTAGAACATTTTCGATGTGGAATCTAAACCCCAAATATGATTTTAAATACACTTAAAACAATCTGATTTGTATATAGTTCAAATATCCTAACCATTAAGATTACATTTATTTGTGTGCGAATTTGCACAAAACCATGGTGTGCCTGGGGAGGTCAAAGGGCAACTTTTGAGAGTCAGTTCTCTCCTTCCTTAGGCTCAAACTGAGGCTACTGGGGCTTGGCGGTAGGTGGCATTACCGACTGAGTCCTCTATCCAGCCATGGCAGTTAGCTTTAACTGTTAGTTTGACACAATCTAGAACCATCTGAGAAGAAAGCCTCTGAGTAGATTGGCCTGTGGGCAGGTCCGGGGACGCGGGCAGAATTATCTTGATTGTATATTTGAGGAGGGAAGACTGGACAGCTATGGATGGGGCTCCTCTATGATCGGGATTCAGGACTTTATAAACATGGAGACAGCGAGCTGAGCACAAACGTTGCTCCCTGCTTTTGACTACGGATGTGGGATGTGACGCGTCTAGTCACACCCAGGTTCCCGCCTCCTTGGCGTCCCCACAGTGTGGGGGCTCATATGCACATATGTGGTCTCTGTGTGTGTGGAGGGGCTCATATGCACATATGTGGTCTCTGTGTGTGTGGGGCTCATATGCACATATGTGGTCTCTGTGTGTGGGGCTCATATGCACATATGTGGCGGTAAGAAGATAATCGCAGCTATCAGTTCTCTCCTTCCATCCTCTGGGTTCCAGGAATAGGCTACATCTCTAGCCTAAATACACACACCACACACCCCACGCACACACACCCCACACATACACATACACACACACACCCATACAAACACACACATGTATACACACACACGTATACACATACACACTACACACGCACATACACACATGCACACACACACACACCACACATGCACATACATACATGCACACACACACACACATACATACACACACACACACACACACACACCCACACACACCCCATACATACACACACACACCCCACACACACACACACACACACACACACACACACACACACACACACACACACACACCACACACACACCCCACGCACACACCCACACACACACACACCCATACAAACACACACATGTATACACACACACACACGTATACACATACACACTACACATGCACATACACACATGCACACACACACACCACACATGCACATACATACATGCACACACACACACACATACACACACACACACACACACCCCACGCACACACACACACACATACACACCATACAAACACACACATGTATACACACATGCACACACACACACATACTCACACATTCACACACATACCAAATACAGCCAGAGCCTTGCACATGCTAGGCAAGTATTCTACCACAGAGCACTCTAGCATGTTCAGAGCACACCCCCATACTGACACTTTATATTTCGGAAGCAGGGTTTTACTAAGTTGCCCAGACTGACCTTGGTGTAGCCGAGGCATAGCTTAAGCTTGCTGTCTTCCTGCCCCAGTCTCCTGGGATAGCAGGCTGGCATTACCATGCCTGGCCTCAATTGTAGAAAACATCTTCCAGGAAATGGCATTCGCTCTAAAAGCTCAGGGTCCATACCTACATCTGACCATTGGCCAAAACATAAACTTGGTGAAGTTTGTATCTCTCTCTTCTTTTTTTTTTTAAATAAAGGTTTATTTTATTTAATTTATTTTATATGTGAAGGTGCTTTGCCACCCCCACCCCCCCCCACCACCCACCCCCAGCATGACACTGAGGATCAAGCCTTCCCGTGGACTCTGGGGCCACATCCAACTGCAGCTAGCCTGCTTTGCCGCTTCTCACCCTCAGAGACTGTGAAGTCCTCTATCTGTACCAGGCCCATTTCCTCATCATAGAAACCTACAAACTGAAGTAGAATGTTCGTAGCAGCATGAGGCTTTTGTTTTGTTTTTGTCTTTTGAGACAGGGCTGTCCTAGAACTCATTATGTAGACCAGGCTGGCCTTGAACACACAGAGATCACCTGTCTCTGGCTCCAGAGCTCGGGAACTAAAAGGATGCACCATCACACCTGTGAGACATTCTACGATTCCAAGAATTCAAATAGTTTGCAAAAGGAAACACCTTGACCTAGCGCCAGGACTGTAGAATGTATTAAGTTTGAACTAGGCGGTAAGCTTAGGGATGATGGGGTCTGCAGTTCGAGGAGCATAGGAATTGGTTCTCCCAGAGGATAGGATAGAGTAAATGCATCGGGTCTGTGGCCAGACCCCACCAGAAGGTGCTGGTTTAAGTGGATTTCCATGGTGAAGGTTGCAGGGCTATTTGGGGTCTGAATGAGCAAGTGTTAATAGACCCCCCACCCCCACCCCAGCTGGATGCAGTGTTGTTAGGCATCTAAGGCCTCAGGGATTTTAGGGGTTGCCAACCGCAGGACCAGGTCTAGGTCCAAGGGCGATGAAGCCAAAGAGGACCTGCTTACCTTCTCTCTCTGGGCAGCGAGAGAGGTCAACTTATACCGTAAATCAGATGACTTCTCGCTCCACATCACGTCGTTGAAGCCGTGCTTTTTGCAATTAAGCCACAATCCCTTCTCGTCGGCTCTCAGGTTCTCGAAGGAACCCATTCTTGCTTCTCTCTCTAATTCCCGTATCCTCGTCGGTTTCATTCTACCTTTTTCTTTCTGAGTTCTGGCCAACTGGTCCCACTGGGGAGCGTGAAGTTACCGAGCTGCATGTGCTGAGCTCATGTACGAAGCCTCTCCCTCTTCTTCACAGGGTTGCCTTGGGAGGAGCTGCCTTTAACTGCTTCTTCAGGCAGGTCCTTTCTGACCACTCTACCTAGAGCTCTGTCTATTTCCTTAACCACCTCCGCAGCCTGGTTAGTGTACTCGCTCCCATACGGTCACGGATCAGAGATGAATAAAAGAGAAGGTAGCTTTCTCCCCTACCCCCTTCTCATGTCTTTGCTCTGCTTCTTAGATTGTTCATTTATTCAAAGCAGTATTGCCTACGTTAACTTCCAATTATAAAAGTGGCATATCTAAGCTAACAAAGCAACATCAAGTGTACAAGGAAGAAAGTGAAGACCAATGAAACTCCACAACCCAGAGAAAATCGGGGCTATCGTGTTACTGTGCTGACATAAATCATAACATTTATGGCTGTTTAATAAGTGTACGTATTGGATGTTAAAATCAGGTTAAATACTCACCTACTCAGTCATCTATCACTTCTTTCTCAGTGGTCTGTCTAATTTTTTTTATCTACGTGTATGTGTCTGTATCTGTGTATGCATACACCCTTGTGTGGTGGAGCCTGGGGAGGCCAGGAGAGGGCATTGGATACCCTGGAACCGGAGTTGCGAGTGGTTGTGAGCTGCCTGATGCAGGTGCCAGGAATCAAACTCAGGTCCTCTGTAAGAGCAGCAAGTGTCCTTAACCGCCCCGAGCCGTTTCCCGAGGCTCTACCGTCGCTCTGACGCAGCTTTGGGAGACATGGAGTACGCAGCTGGAGTCGCCCTCCGGTGCGGCATCTTACCTCTGTCGCCGAGCACCCACCGTCTCTTGTGCCTTGCTGAAATGTCTCAGTGTGTAGGAAAAATATGTAACCACACAAGGTTCACACCAAAGATAAATACTGGCTTATGCTTAGATGGTACTACGCTACACCTTTTCTAGCTGACTTTTTCCCACTGTGTGACACATTTGTATCTTGATTTTTTTTTTTTTTTCCCCATTCGGCTTCCACAGCGTCTTATGAGACTGGAATGTTTTATTACCCATGGCAGCCACTGAGATGTTTTGAAAGCTGGCTCTTCATTTTAAAAAGCAGTTAAGTGCATTATTTGTCTTTTTCAAACTTAAAAAAAAAAAAAAAAACAACAAAAAAAAGGTGGCTTGTCCCTCAAAAGGAGCCTGTGCATCCCTGTGGGAAGCTTTACCCCGTCTTGGCATCAGTGCTGTTCTTCCCTGACTTCGAGCTAGGCACAGCCCCTCATTTATCTTTGGTATAAATAAGTAACTGCCGTTCCTGTCTCTCACTGCCAGCCTTGCAGAGTGAGCATCCGCGTGCCTCGGACTGTGCATCTGGGGAAGCTGACAGCTGCACTTGCTATTTCTAAGACTTTTGAAGATCCACCCAGGATGTGCCCCTGAGGATGCTTATCATTTTTGGGGGGAACGGGGGTGGTGGTGGTGGTGGTGGTGGTGGTGCAGGGAGGGCTGTAAGGTTGGGAAGTGAAAACTAGTTGAGGAATTCTTCACCAGATTGTTAACTTGTCATGTGATACCTAGAGAAAAGTCCATTCTTCCCCAAAGCTCCTAGAATGTTCATCTGCCTGACCTTGGGGTGGAGTGCAGTTGCAGACGGGGCTGTGGATGGTCAAGTAATAGCAGCCTATTTCTGAAACAGACAAGCAAGTGTAGGCTCGAGAGTATGTGTGTGTATCAGATGCATATTTGTACATATATCTTGGTGGGAGATTTTTACACTCCTATGTACATGTGTATTTATGAAGTCTTCACTGTTGCATAGCCTAAAAATTACTACCAGCCAACAGCAAAAATCCAATGAAGACCCTTAGATTTTCTCTGTTTAAAAGGGCAAACATTTGGGCCAGAGAGAGAATTCTTCACTTCTTTGAAATGCTGATGTACACAGCTGGCCCATTTGCAGCTGTTTAAATGCACCTCGAGCTAATCAATAAACAGCCATGCTGTTTGTTGATCACTCTATGCTCAGAAATCCTATATTGTAATAGGGCCAAATTCATGGGGTTTCCCCCCCACCCCCGAAACAATTCCAAGCCAAATCTTAAATTGTATTTAAGTCTTTATGTTGTACTTTTGACATAATAATTGTTTGGGTTCTAGGAATTTAATCCCAGCACTGGTGAGGCAGAAGCAAGTGGATCTCTGTGAGTTCAAGGCCAGCCTGGTCTACAGAGTGAGTTCCAGGACAGCCAGGGTTATAGAGACCCTGTCTCGAAAATCAAACAAAACACAAACAAACAAAAAAATTAACTTAAATTTAAATAAATAAGTAATAAGATCAAAACTGTTCTGCTTGGCTGACTCAGTCTCCACCCACTCTCAAAGCTAAACTCAGACCATTGCTGATTTGGTGGCTCACAGGCCCATGCCTCTGGCCTCCTTCAGGCCCCTGGGATCACACAAACACAAAATTAAATTAGATAAATCCTAAAACAAATAAATAAGATCAAACATATAAACTTAACAAGACAGTATCTTTAATCAGGACACCTGTTCTACCAATTTTTTTTCCCATGTTCCTAAAAGAGTTTTTAGTTAAGGTTGCTTGAACAAATACTTTGAAACATTGAACTGAGCCAAGCATGGCGGTGCATGTGTATAATCCCAGCGCACCGGAAACTGATCCAGGATGAAGTCGAGTCCAGCACGGGATATGTAATTAGACTCCCCACGACACAAACGAGAAGAAACAACTCCAAACCATCAGAAAACAAAAATTTAAGAAGGTGAACTGTTAACTGAAGTCTCATTAAGGTTTATAATGCCACCAGGTGTCTCGTTTTAAACCGACTCACTGTGATTTAGAAGCCTCAACTTGGAATGAATCGATCTTGAGATGAAGCTTGGATAACGTAACTAGGACACTGGAAAGAGCGAACTGTTTGTGCACTTCTTCTGATTTTACTACACGCATCGTAGCGTTTGTTCCGTTCTCTTACGAGAACACAAAACCTTGAAATAAGAAATTGGCAAAGTCACCTCCGAAGGCCCATCTGAGGCGGGTCTGAGTGTTGCGTAAGCGCACGCTCTGCAGCTGCGCGCGATCAGTCGCAGGCTACGAGGACAGGGTTCTCAAAATAGGGCCTCGTTTCTGATGTGAATTAGCGTGCTTCTTCAGCACATCTGTGGTTGAGTTTGCACTTGGTTATTGATGTCACTTTGTCCTGCCCCCCCTCCCTGTGGCTGCGGATCTGGGGTGGGTGTCGAATATTGACACTCTGTGCCGTTTAACATTCAGCACCAACTTCGCTGTGAATCAGAAATTCAGACCTTAATATTTTAACAAGGATCTATTTCCACTTTTGAGCCCATTGTTGTTGGAAAGTTTTATTGCAGAGTACAAAAACATCTCCAAAAAAAAAAAAAAAATCCCCTAGCTGAAAGATTCGGGGTTGGAGGTCACTGCGACGCTGAGAAGGACTGCTTTGTTTTTGGGTATGAGATTTATTAGAGCTGTTAACTCCATAGACAGGCAGATCCACAGCATGGAAGGGGTTGAATGGAGGGTTCCTGATAGGTTTCAGAGGAAGGGGGGGCCAACCTGTAGCACATGACCATGTGACCCAGGCGACCCAACCTTTATAGCCCACAAAACTTTTGGTGACCTCATCCAAAGGATAGCGGGCATGTAGACTTACAGAATCCCTATTCACCAAGGAAGCACTCTTAGCCTCTCCCTGTGGATATCTCATGTCTCTGAACTTACAGCCTCTGGTGGTGCCTTGGAAGTCCTGTGTATCTTGTAGGGGCTGAGGACAGAGCATGGCATACCCTAGCTGGTAAACGTGAAGGCATGAGGCATTCTCTCCCCACCATTAGAGCTGTCACAGGACCTAGTACAGTCCTTGGAATCCTTTGTATGAGGGTTCGCCTCTCCCTTTCTTGTAAATAAGCTCCTTGATCTCCCTAAAAGGGAGATGCATTACTTCTGTTGTGTGTCAAAGGCTGGGGGGAAGCAGCATCAAACGAACAAACCTAGGGAGATAGGGAAGACAGGTCTTAAATGACCCTAGTCAAGGATGACACGTTATGCAAGGAGTTTTGCATAGGAACACTAGAGGGCGCCGTAGACTATAATTAAGAATCCTGCTTGGCTTTTACATTAGTGCAGTGCATACTGACCGAGCCGGATGGCTGTTGCCCATCTCAGAAGTTGTTTACAGAAGCTTACGTCCAGATCAAGTCGTTTTTACGTGTCTAGCACACGAAAAGATGCAAAGCAAATCTTAGCAAACGGTCTTAGCGTCCGTTTTCTCTGGCCTCTTATGCCGGGTGGAGGCTGTAAGCCCATTGCTGCGCTGCTTTAAACATACGCTCATTCAATCCTCCTTAAGGGTGGATAAAGGCTGGGCTGTGATCTGTCTTCATTAATCGAGGTTTTTGTCGTTTGCTGTGTGCAGAGGTCTACTACAACCCGAACTGGCGTTTAGCACATTGATACTGCTCTAAGCACAGGTGGGACCATTTATTTCTCGTAAGAGATGGTAAACAAGGCCTCATCAATTAAGGAAGCTATTTCATCTTTAGGAAGTTTTGTGGCACTGTTGGCACGGAGCCTCTGTGACTTTGGGCAAATCTTATCGCCTCCCTGAGCCTGTTTCTTAGTAAAGTGGTAAGAGAATACTAATTTTCCTTCTGGCCAGAGATTCTGTTCTGTTGTCTCTTCTACCTCGGTAGGTACCACATCTAGAAACACCTTCACCTCAAATCAAGAAGCCTGCGAAGCCCGGGTCTGTTGTTATTTTACACTAGAAGTAGATGGCTCTTTGTTGTCGACAGCTCGAAGCATATTCATACAGACGACTCCCACCCAACCCCGGACCGGATTTTAAAAAAGAGAGGCCCAAATCAGTTCAGGTCTGAAATCAAGTCACACCAGGCTATCCCGACAGGACCAGAACATCCGAGCCAGACATTTCCGTAATGGATTTAAACCTCATCTGCCCTCATGTAATTGAGGCCAGACTTCCGTGGTCTGGTGTTTGGTAGCCTATTATCGTTGCTATGCAGTTTCTTATCCCGGAAGGATGCGTGGATGCTTTTGACTGGGTCAACTTCTGAAAAACAAAAAAAAAATTGTTGAATGTGTGGCCTTCATAGGAAGAGAAAAAGAAATCGCTAGCAAACAATCCTCTCTTTTGAAAGGTAAATACGTTGGTCAACGGAGTTTTATAACTCCCATCTTGAATGCTACAATTTCTCCTATATTGAGAACCTAGATTTAAAATTGTATTTCGTATGGAGGGAAGTGGGTTTATTCATATGTGTGTAGGTGAGGAGGAGATCTTAAAGGAGGTGGGAAATAGCCTGATAGAAAAATGTAGTAAGAAAGCATAACTGTATGGGTGTGGGGGAGGGACAGGAAACCTGCTTGGGGGGGGGCGTGCGGGAGTGCAGCCACGGAGAATGAATGAGAATAACGTGGCACTTACAAAGATGCCACGGGGGTGGGGGTGGGGCCCTTTATTTTGTGCGTTAACCTAGAATATCAATTAGAGCCCGCCTCCTGTTTTATGTAGACATAAAGAAGAGGTTGATGGCGTAGCTAAATTTGCAAAGATTTCAATAACCCCTTGCAGGTGTTTGTGCGTGTGTTTGTGTGTCTTGCATCTCCTGGCGTGTCTGCAGGCTCATGCTTCAAGTTCACAGTCAATGATAGTTACCTTCCGGGACAACTCATTTCACTTTTTGAACGGCTCTGCACAGTTTATGTAGTTTCCCACCTGGGAGGGGGAAAATTGGAATTAGAGAGACGCGAGGCCGAGGTTGGGGAGCTCCCATCTTTCAGGGGATCTTTCGGGACTCATCGTGTCAGAACTGAACCTCTAGAGGAACAGGGAAGAGCAGAGGACCCAGGGGCGATCCTGGTGGGTCAGGATGGTTGAACCCTGATCCAGCACACAGAGAACAGAGACGAATCCCAAAGGAAGAGTGGACCCACCCGTTTCTCAGCCCTGTACTGAGTAACCTCGTTGGTTGGCAATGGGTTGAAAAGACTGTGGGAGTTCTTCTTTGAAGCAATTTAAGGACTGGTTTTGGAAACAGATGAGTAGAACCAGTCTAAAGACGTCGATGTTAAGGGGCTGGCCAGAGGAGCCCCAGGATCCAGCCTGTGGACAGGACAAATGGAATCGGAGGGCTCGAAGAAGCATGACGTCGATGAGAACTGAGGCAGGACTGGCTGGGCAGGAGGTTCCCACGATGCCAGAGTACTTTTTCCGAGTTCCTCAAGTCTGCCTCTCACCTTTGTTTGCGATAGTAGGCGAGGAGTGCTGTCACAATGGCAGATCAAAATTAAAAACCAAGAAAACCAGCAAAGCTTCCCTGTAGCCTGCCCCCTTTTTGAAATTTTAGGGTTACATGTGTGTTGGATGTATGCCTGTGAGTGTGTGTAGGTGCCCTGTCGAGTATGTAGAGGTCAAAGGAGTTCTCTCCTTCCATCTTTACTGAACTCCTGGAATTTGAACTCAGGTTGTCAGGCTCACATAAGCCACAAGCACCCCTAACCCACTGAGCCATCCCACCAGCTGTGAGACTAAAAGTTCCGTATTTGAATGCAACTTCCTTCTCGGGCCAGTTAGTTTATTGGGCAACAGGAAGATAGCCCTCCAACCCAAGCCCATACCCCTGCCCCCCCCATTACAGACATTCTCTGTAATGTCCAAAACGCAGAGGTGTGGAGAGTGTTAACATTTAGCAGACGAGAGGGCAAAGGGAGCAGAGGTGCAAAGAGATGTCAGTCATCCGCCCTTGAACATGGATGAGAATGTTTGGGTTTTCCAGCCCCGGGACCCTCACCAGCTGAATTAAGGAGGTAGGAATTATGGAGTCGAGTCGGAGTGGAGGGAAGAGAAAGAATAAGCTGGAGAGACAGTTCAGTGGCTGCATGCTCACCCAGCCTGGGTGAAGTCTAGGTTCCAAGGCCAAAGGAACACAAAGGGTCGGGGGAGGGTCAGGGGAGAGGCAGGGGCAGGAGGATGCTGGACAGAGGACATAGCAGACTGGAACAGATGTCACAGGAGCTTCAGGCATCTACAGGGACCGGGGTAGGAGGACCTAAGAAAGCTGGCTCTGGCTGGTCTTACACAGGACCAGGTGGGACCACCCAGAAGCTGTCCCTAGTCCACCTGGAGTTTTAAAAAGAAACGGTGCCAGCTAGGTTTCATACATCTTCCCTTTGCCGGCCAAGAAGAAGTTTCCAAGAACTGGGCACTGCAAAACACACCAGCCTTGTGCAGTTCCTGCTCTGTTCTGCTGCGAATTGCTATGACGGCGGCGGCTGCAGGGAGGGTTTAAGGTCCTCTAACCTCTGAGGGGCCTCGGGCATCTGAAGGTAGCTCTTCTCTAGCTTGTTAGCAGCGGGCTGGTACACGAGAAAGCAAGCATTTGACCAGATTCTGTGGAGTCCGGAGACAGGAAGCAGGTTTCCAGGTCCGAGTTGTTGACCTAATTCTGGATTATGTTTTCAGCCTAGCTGACCTAATTCTGCATTGTTTTCATTGAATGAGTTGACTGTTTTTGAAATCCCTTTCTGGTAAGTGAATTCTCTTCTTTCATTTTTTTCCGTGTGCCGACTTCCAGTCCTTTTACCACATTGCACACACACTTGAAAATTCACTCTTTAAGCCCGACAGGGTGAGATTGTCCGCTTACTAGTTGAACGGTAGCATCACTGCTGGTTTTAGAAACGTCCTGGTCTCCTGTATCACGCGTGGGGACTAGGTTACTACGGCTTTGAGGAGTTGGGCTTCTGCTGCCGCAGTTCGGTGTTTAGTGTACCGTTGGAATCTATACTTTAACAGATTTCCTTGTGTAATTAAATATGCGTCACCGGACCAAAAGCAAAGATTGCCTTGGCTACTTAGCCCTCATTGTTATAAGGAATTGTGGGTATGATTTTTGGCTTTGTGTGTGTGTGTGTGTGTGTGTGTGTGTGTGTGTGTGTGTAACTCATTAAATGTAAATGAGCACATTTAGATTTTTTTTTTTTTTCAAAGACAGGATTTCATTGTGTAGCTCTGGCCGTCCTGGAACTCACTATGTAGACCAGGCTGGCCTCGAACTCCCAGAGATCCGCTTCCCTCTGCCTCTGCCTTCAAGTTCCCAGTTGCTGGGACAAAGGTGGGCTCCACCACACCCAGCTCATTTAGAAATTATGGAATGGTTAGCCCTGGTTCCCAGCGGTGCTTCCTTTTCAAAAGAGGGTACGAGGAGTATTCTGTAAGAAATTAATTGTAAGAAACACACAGATATAAATGTAAGTTTTTTGTTTTTTTTTTAACTTCCTTTTTCTTTTAGTAAACAGAAAAAGGGCTTTAGTGGAGGAAGCAGAAAATAATGTATTGTTTTGGCCTCTGCCCTTAGTGTGAGTTAGTTTCCCTGAGCACCCAGTTCATCTTGGCGGCACCCTCCGCCGACCCTGTTTAAACTCAGGTTAAAACAGAGGCTCTTCTCCTTGTGTGCTCAAAACAATAATTTAGCCTGTTCTGAACTTTCAAATGACTGCTTAGCCAGTTTCTCCCCCCCCCCAACACAATTTGATAGAATTCATGCCGTGCTCAGAGATTGTTGCCAGACACTCAGACTCATTTAAACTGCCTCATACTTCCCCAGGATAAAGGAAAATGGAGTTATTTACAGTTTGGCTAAACTAGGGAAGAGTAAAGTCCAGCTTTTACCTTCCCCTGCCTGTGGCTACCTTACAGCTCACAGAAAGCAGAAGATGGAACATGTGTTATTTAACTGGGAGACAGGCTGACTGGTCCTCCCCTTGGGAGAAATGGCCCCTGTCTCCTGAATGCTGGGATTACAGGCCTGAGCTGCCACACTCAGCTTTTCTCGCTGATTTTATTTGTTTACGTTATTTTTGTGTGCATGTGCGTGTGTGTGTGCGCACAACTGTGTATCATGGCACATGCGTGGGATTAGCGGGAACTTGCAGGAGTCAGTTTTCCTTCTGTGGTGTGGGTCCCCGGGATTGCATTTAGGTCAGCAGGCTTGACGGCAAGAGCCTTTACGCGCTGGGCCATCTCGCTGGCCCTGATTTTCGTTGTTTTAAAGACAAGATCTCCTGATGTAGCCCTGACTGGCCTAGAACCCGCTGGCCTTGAGTCTGTGGCGATCCTAATCCTGACTCTGGGTGTGGGTGTTCATTCACTCCTTTGCTAGGTAGAGAGTGCGGGGTTTTTGGATGTCTTCCTTGGAGGTCAGCTTCAGCTCCTGAATTTCTGTTAAACACACTGATTTTTCAAATGAGCTTGGTGGTGGCGGCGGTGGCGGCAGCCTGGTAGTAAGAGGGAGCGGTGAGAGTGTAGAATTGGTGCTTTGTGGTCCAGGCAGCTCTAAGAGCCTTTCCAGATGGCAGTCAGTGCTTAGGGGCTGCTACTGATGGTGGGAAGAAAATAGCTGACCAACATGACCAACATTTCTTTTTTATGAGAGGCGGAGAGAAATGAGGCAGGGGAAGCCAGGGCTGAGACGCCCATCTCTGACCTGAGCATCTCAGTGGGTCTTAATGTTCATTCTGCCCCTTTCCTCTCCCCCATTTCCTTCCCATCTTCGTCTCATACAAATGTATTCTGTTAATGCGCTAATACTTGGATGCCCTCTGAGCTTTGGAAAGTCATTTGGTTTGGGTGCAGTCCACGGAGTGCATTTAACTCTGCCGCGCGTCCGTCAGAAGATCCTGGAGCAGAATGAAACACGTACACGCATTAAATTAAATCGCCTTCCATTCCTTTGGAGCCTCTGCCAGCTGTAGAGTTTATCTTCCTTTGGCTACACAGGAAATCGAGGCCCTGGGAAGCTGGGACTCCCCGAACCACACACAGCTCTACCAGAGATTCAAGTCCTGCAAACCAGACGTCCTTCCACTTTTCCATATGTCTCCAGCCATTGCTTTAGGCTTTGGCAAAAGCTGGTTGGTGGGGGTGGTCTGGCTTAAGCAACTTCGAGGAGGAAATTTAGCACAGCTATTTTTTGTTAAATAGACAAACGAGAGCCAGGTAAGGTAATGCGTGGCTGTCATCCCAGCACTTGGAAGGTGGAGATGGTATGATTCTATTACCATATATACTATCATGTCCATTCATCTACTATCGTATCAGGTGTTCAAGACCAGCCTGAGCTACGGAGTATGTCTGAGGCTAGCCTGGTTCACACGGAACCCTATTTAAAACACACACACACACACACACACACACACACACACACACACACAAACTAAATAAAAATTAAAATTAAAAAAGTGAAATGAGGAGGTAAAATAAAGAAGATAAATAAATTGACCACCACCAACAGCAGAGTCTGGTTTACATAGATGGTTTATGAGAAACAAGCTTGGGGTAGTGATTACGACTAGAACTATTACCATCATCAGCCGAGTCTATTTTAGACACCGGCTGAGCCACGGACTAGCCCGGTGACCTTGTTCTACCTAAGGGGTTTGCTGCTATTGTTTGTTTTTTTTTTGTTTTGGTCTGTAAAAAGAATATATAAACCAGGGTTAGCATTATGTGCGTATGATTCGAGCTCTCAAGTAGCTAAAGCAGGTGCGTTGCTAGGAGTTCAAGGCCATTCTGGGCTACATAGTTCCCAACCAGCCAGGGCCACAACATGAAACGTTGTGAGGGTTCAGCAGTTAGGAGGTCCCACTGCTCTTGCAGAAGACCTAGGTTGGTTCCCAGCACCCACGTGTCGGCTCACAACCATCCATAGCTGCAGCTCCGGGGGTGGGTAGGGAGGGGTCTGAGGCCCTCTTCTGACCTCCACAGGCACCAGGAAGGAAATGGGTGCACAGACAGGTGCGCAGGCAAAACACTCACACACAGAGGGTAAAACTTAGTACTTAAAAACAAGCAAACCATAAAGAAAGAGACAGCACGTAGCATTTGGGGACTAGAGTAGGATGGATAGACCCGTCGTGCTGCCCAGGGCAAATGCGTGCTCAGCGGGTGGGCCGTATACTCACAAACGCATTGATTCGTCGATATTTTGTATGCGCAGAGAGACAGCACGGTTGGGAGCTGTCTAACTAAGAACGAATTGTACTGTGTGCCGTAGCGACCATCCTCACGGGTAAGGCAAGTTGGCATGGTAGTCAGTGGCTCAAGGCCACTGCCCTGCCTTCTGCCTGCTGACCTCCTGTCTGTCTCTAAACCTCATTCTTTGTCATCTGACCTTCCGGAAGCAGTTGGGCTCTGTTCTCCTCTGTTCCTTTTGCATTCTGGTCGCTGTTCTATCGTCATCTCTAATCTGGGCTTCCTGCCGTCTCCCCTTGGGCACTGTGGGCATCTTCGACAGGGGTCGCCTTACTCACGCTCCTTTTTTCCTTCCTGACCCTTCAGCCCAGGGAACCATCCGCTGGACCGAAATAGATGGAACTGAATAACAAACACCTTCACAGAAAACAGGGCCCCGTGAAATAGCCTGGGCTCAGGAGGCTGCCAGCTCCTCTTACAGCCTTGTTTCGGGCCCTGATGTGGCTGTGCAGGAGATTTCACACCACATTGGATGTCATTCAAGGCTCCAGTCGTTGCCGACAAATAACACGGCGGTGGCCTGCCAGCGGATGTCAGGATTCCCATGGGCTTCCATTGGAACTGCTGCTCTGGGATGTGAAGGGCTTGCGTGACTCTAGGGAAGAAGTCGGGCGTTAGTTTAGGAGTTGTGCTCAGTTTCCTGGGGTTCCCCTTGAGGAACTGGGGATTTGTCTTTAGCCTGTCAATAAGGGCATCTCTCTATTTTTAGATCTCTCTATTTTTAGTCTCTATTTGCTCTTTGAAAAAAATACCAATTTATTTTGTTTTCTGTGTATGAGTGTTTCACTTGCATGTATGTCTGGGTACCCTGTGTGTGTGTGTGTGTGTGTGTGTGTGTGTGTGTGTGTGTGTGTGTTGCCCTCAGAGGCCAGCAGAGGGCATTGGAGCTGCTGGAGCTGGGGTTATAGGCGGTTGTGAGCCAACTGACCAACATGGGTGCTGGAAATGGAACTCGAGTCCTCGGGAAGAGCAGCAAGCACTATTAACTGTTGCGCCGTCTTTCCAGTCATCAGTAGTTTTCCTTTTGTGACCGTCAGTGTCCTTTTGGAGAAACAGGACTGCGTTTCTCAGTCAGTAGCGGTAGTCAAAAAACGGTAATGCTATAAATGGGAAAACAGAATCTATGTTCTGCTTTTCTGGCGTTGTTTATTTTTGCAACAGCATCTGCTGTAGTCCAGGCTGACCTCAAGTCGGTTTTATAGCCAAGGATGGCCTTGAAGTCCTCCTCCTTCTACCCGCCACGCGCTGGACTTACAGGTGCGCAACCGCCAAGCCCAGATCCGTGAACTGTTTTTATATATAGTTACTGCAGCGGGTTTGAAGCAGAGGTCTCTTAGGAGGACTTGGTGTCCTTGGGAGGGGCATGGTTTAAACACATGTGCTTCTCTCTGCTGTGGCATTCTGCTCTCCTTTAACGAGTCCGTGTTTATCTTACTCTGGAATTTACTCCAGAGCGGTGGGATGGTAGGTGGCTACCCTGGGTAGACAGGATAAGGGGTGCATTGAGTATATCATTTCAAAGCAATACTAACCCAGCTGAGGTCAGTCTGCTTCTTAATCTCAGCATGCCTTCCTTATTCCAAACCAATGTCGTCTGTGAAACACTCTTCCCTGAAAAAAAAAAAAAAAAAAACATTGTCTTCAGCAAGTGCTACGGTTACTGTTGAGTCTCACTGGAATACATCCGATCTACAGAATACGTTTGTGTCACTCATTCTTTAATAGGTGTTATTTCTCTGCAGAAATCAATTCAGAGTGCTCATTTAAATTCTCTTTATTTATTTCCTTAAGTCAGGTTTACTTCATCTTGTGGTCTGAAAATCAAACGTAGGGCCTCACGCATACTTGGCAAGCCCTGCCACGGAGCGATGCCCCATTTAACAGCTCTTTACAATTTTAGGGCTGGCCTCACAACCCTCCTTCCTCAGTGTCCCAAGTGCTGGGTTGCACATTTGTGCCACGGTGCTGCATGGTTCCTGGTTCTCCTACTCTTTTGCTTCCCCCACCCCAAGGCCGTAACTTCCTGTCTACCTTTTTGATTGCTTCTAGGCGTTTCCCGGGACTTCTCACCGTCGTCTGGCCATACACAGTGCCTGTTGCTTTTGCTCAGACACTGTTTAAATGGAAACCAGAAAAAAAATTCCTACTTAAACAGTTGGCTCATGATCTTCTATCTATCTATCTATCTATCTATCTATCTATCTATCTATCTATCTATATCTATGACCTATGTATGTATCTATCTGTATCTATCATCTATCTGTCTATCTATCTATCTATCTATCTATCTATCCATCCATCCATCGTCCATCTACCCACCTACACTGTACTACACATACTCACTTTTCCCCCCCTTAAAGTAATCAATGTTTGCCATCTGATTCTGGCCGTCAGACTGTTCAGTGAGGAAGCAGGCAGGGGAAGCAGGACTCAGGAGGTGCAGGGCGCAATCTCATTAGGCTGGACTAGGGCTGGGAGGGCTGCCTTCCAGAACAATCTTCAGTTCCTCAGTTGCTGGCCCTGCTGAGCAGCTCTCGGATGTAAGCAGCAGCTAGCTTACCCCAAAGCGTGTGACCCGTACATCTTCATTTAAGTAGTCAAGTCCTTAAAAGGTCAGAGTTGTTTTGGTTCACTTTGGGGGTTGCTGGAGTGTCTGACCCCTGTGGTATTACGCTCATCTGTGTTTAAACTGTAGATTTGATGTAAACTGTGTCAGCATACTGATTGAAAAGGCGGAGACCGTGTTTATGAGACTTCCATCACCCTGTGATCATCTGGAATGCTAAGTTTGTGTTTACAATGCAAAACAGTAAAGTTTGAGGGTGGCATCTCTTGGTTAGGTGCCCATTTTGGTCCACACTTGCTGTTTCGCTGAATTTGGGTGAAATCTTTAGGATGAAAAGTTTCCTTAGGAAATTCTTGTTTTAAGCCAGGGAATAAGGACAGGCAACATGACCTTAGTATGAGTTACAAATTGCTAACACTGCAAACTTATCAATTTCATGTTTTTAAAATTCTCTTAATTACTGTAATATTGGTGTCCGTAAAGAAGTGAATTCACATGTATTACTCACAGAGGAACCTATATCGGTAAGCTTTCTTCTATTTTAAAATGTGTTAATTAATATTCTCTAAGTTTCCCATTAGAGTAGAGTTTTTGTTTGTTTGTTTGTTTTTGGCACAATCACTTACACTTCAGTTAGATGAGAATGTTCCTGTCTGTGCTTCTTTGGCCATTGCTATTATTTGTCTCTTTCATATTTTCTAGCTAAAGTGGATTTTGCCATGTAGAAAAGGTTAAAATTTGATTTTTCTCCGGGTCAGATTTGCAGATATTCTGCTTTAGCGGTTTGTTTTCTGCACAAACTTCACCATCTATCCCAGCGTCCCTTTCCGCTGCTCTGGTTATCCAGTAAGCTCAAGCTGGCTTTGTATAAGCAACTCGCTGGAAAAACTGTACACAACCACAATATTTGGGATTCAGACTTAAAATGTATTCCTTTGAACTTGCATATGTATTCATTTTCTTTTTAAAACATTTTATTGTGCCGGGCAGTGGTGTGGCGCACACCTTTAATCCCAGCACTCGGGAGGCAGAGGCAGGCGGATCTCTGTGAGTTCCAGGCCAGCCTGGTCTACAGAGTGAGTTCCAGGACAGCCAGGGTTGCAACAGAGAAACCCTGTCTCAAAAAAAAAAAAAAAAAAGAACAAGCTAACAAACAAAACATTTTATTGCAGTCTTATATTTACTTGTTGTGTGTGTGGGGGGGGCAGTGAACACGTGCTACAGTGCTCACGTGGGGGTCAGAGGACAGCTTGCAGCAGTTTTCCCTCTTCACTCTGTAGGTTCCGGGATCAAACACAGGCTGGACACTAAGCGCCTTACCCAGTGATCCATCCTGCCAAGACCAGGAGGATCCACATGGCTAGATCACAGTCATTGTGACTGAGGGTAACCACGCCCCCTCAATTACTGCAAGCAGCATAGACCATCCCTTTAAGCGTGCCTCCTTCTCCTCCTGAGGGTAAAAAGGAACAGTAATGGAGCAGAAACCCAGAACGAGTACAGTGAATGAGACCCCCCGCCCCGACTCATTGTTAAAAACCAGCCACGATTGGGTCAATCTACTTCTACTGACCCTGAGGAAAAGCATCCACTCGAAACCCTTTCTGACCCGCAGGCTTGGATATGTGCCCTGCATTCACCTGCAGACTCCCCTTGTGTATTTTCTTTAAAAAAATAAAATTGTTTAAGGAGAGCTTCACTGCAATTTGACCTCTTGACACCTATGCTGGGGTGTCACCTTCTGGACATTACTGTTATGCTGTCGTAGGCCAGCTAGATAACCTTTCAACCACCCCCTATTCTTTGCTTCGCTGGGCACAGGGCTCCTTTAGTCTCTTCCCACAGAGTCCTCGCCTGATGGGTGAGAATTAAGGAGTGCGTGCATTGGTTGAGTTGCGACAGTGTCTCATGTTAAACACAGACACTTAAAGAGGTCAGATAATGGTGTGAGCTTCAGATTAGTAGAGGAAGGATGAAAGATGCTTCTGGAGAAAGAATTCTGGCTTGGGGGTTAGGAAGATCTTAGTTCCTGTCATTTGCAAGTCTGGAAAATGACTGACTTCTCTGTGACTCAGTTTCCTCACCTCAAAAACAGCAATTCTAGTTGCTAGGGTTGTTTTGGACTAAGTGGGGTGATAGACAGTAGAATGCCCAGCATGCTCTGTAGGGTGTGTCCACTGGCAGGGGTGGTAGATTGCAGTATTTAGAACTACTTAAGCAACTCTGAGCTTACAGCCTCTAGGACAGCGGTTCTCAATCTGTGGGTCTCGACTACCTTTGGAGGCCGAATGACCCTTTCAAAAGGGTCCGCCTAAAACCATCTGCATATCGGATATTCACATTACGATTCATGTCAGTAGCAAAATCACAGTTATGAAGTAGCAATGGTGGTAATTTTATGGCCGGGGGTCACCACAGCATGAGGAACTGTATTAAAGGGTCTCAGCATCAGGAAGGCGGAGAGCCACTGCTATACGAGTTTCTGCCTGGTCAGTTGGTAGACCGCTGTGGCCTCCCTTGGAGTTAGCAGGACGACTCCTGCCAGCTGAGAACAGCAACACTTTCAAATGGAAATGAATGATGATTTCCTATGAGCCTCAAGTAGGTTTCATTGTTCTGAAGCCATCTCCCTTTGGTTTGATCGATGTCTTCTCAAGTATGTAGGATGCCGGTGTCATGGTGTCATTGGGAAACTGTGTTTGATTGGAGGCAGGAACTTTTTCTGAAAGGGGTCAAAGCTCACTTCTTAAACACAGTAGTGGTTTTATGTACAGTCAGTCACAAGGTCAGGAGAATCTTACGTGTATAGGGTCCAGTGACTTCCGCAGAAAGAGACACGACCATAGTTTGAATGTATCTGAAAATGATGAGCCTCTGGTTTTTTAACTTGGAGGGGAATGAAAGCTATTTATTGTTTATCTGGACCCAAAAAGCCTAGTTGAGATATTAGGGAGCCTTGGAAGCCAATGACAAAAGATCCCAAGAAAGTCGTCTGTGCCCTTTATTTAACCCATTAGCCCAATGTAGTTTATTCCTTTGGGCTAAGGAGGAAATTAATTTTTGCCCTTTAATTTCCACGCTAAACAAAACTGACTCTCGTGCCTATTTTAAGTGAATGAATATCAGAGCTGGGAAGAGGTTTAATTTGTCAGCTCCTTTCTCTACAAAACCAGGAAGCCGGACAGGTGCTCCGGCCTTTCCGCTCTCACGGGCTCTGAGTATAGTGGAAACCAGGAGTAATTGATTGGCTGTTGAACACCTGCCATTCATTCCATATCCTTCAAATGAAGGTTGTCTGGGCTCTAGGAGATTGGACGCTTTTAATATTGGAAGAGGAAAGTCATTTAAAGCTTTATAAATGGAGGCTAAGAAAGTAGTGAGCAGCAAGCACCTTTCCCGTTACTAATCAGCAAGTCATTGCTTCTACCTTGTAGTGAAAGAAGTATCTGTGCCGAGTTCTAACGTGTCAGGGTGTCCTCGTTATTGTTCCATTACCTAGGAGGAGACACCATGACCAAGGCAACTCTTATTTTACAAAAGCATTTAATTGGGGTCTTGCTTACAGTTTCAGAGGTTTAGTCCATTTATCATCATGGCAGGGAGCATGGTGCTGGAGCAGTCGCTGAGAGCTACATCCTGATTCGTACGTAGGCTGAGAGAAGGACTCTGGGATTAGCAAGGGTTTTGAAAACCTCAGAGCCTACCCCCAGTAACACACTTCCTCCAACAAGGCCACATCCCCGAATCCTTCTAATCCTTTCACTCTCTAATGCCACTCCTCCGGTGACTAAACATTCAAATATATGAATCTTTGGGGGCCATTCCTCCTCCTCCTCCTCCATCCTCCATCTCATCCTCCTCCTCCTCCTCCTCCATCTCATCCTCCTCCTCCTCCATCTCATCCTCCTCCTCCTCCTCCATCTCATCCTCCTCCTCCATCTCATCCTCCTCCTCCTCCTCCTCCATCTCATCCTCCTCCTCCTCCTCCTCCTCCATCTCATCATCCTCCTCCTCCATCTCCTCCTCCTCCTCCTCTTCTTTTCAAATTTGAAGCAGGCAAGCTTTAATTAAATTAAATACTGGCCAGAAAGATGGGCTCTGACCAGGTCCATTCTGAGGTACCCATGGAGTGAACCTGTCACCTCCAGAGCTCCCACAGAATGGCCGGAGGACATTCCTATTCAAACCATCACAGAGGGTCCGGGTTAGGATTTGGCTCTCAGCGTTGTTGAGCTTTGGTTGGATCGCATGTGCTGTGTTAAAGCCTCCTCCTGTGGGGTGTGTGTGTCTTAAATTGTGCCCCCTTGCAGCCGTGCAACAGCGCACTGTCCTCTGCAGGTTTTATTAACAGATCTGCTCAACGAAACCTAAAGAGCCGAAGCTCGAGTAACTCAGCACTGAGATTGCGTTAAAGCCCAGACACCCCATCAAATTTCACCGTCTCTTCTCCACTTTCGGCAGCTTCAAGAAAAGCACCGCACTCCTCCTACCTACGGCTTGCCAATATTAAGTCCACAGGTATGTCCCACTCCAACGCTTTCCAGGTGCTTCCTTCATGCTTAAGCTCATTTCATTCTCGCCCAAGCCATCCGAAGTTGCGCAGGCATCGTGTTTATGGGGTAAGCACTGTCATAGCGTTTTACAGAGTGGAGGCCGAGGTGTAGGAAGGATATAGGTAACTTGCTGGGCACATCAGCCTGAAAACCTGGGGCCTGAATTCATCTCTGTGATTTTTTTTTTTTAAATTTAACCTCAGTTTAAATCAAGAGGCACATTTGCTGGAGTGTGGACCCTTTTGTAGTTAGAGGTTTTAAGGAAAAATAATCCCCAAGAATGACGTTTGGGACAATTGAAAGGTACTTACTGTGACACACTGGGGACACAGAATTTCTATTTTAAACTACAGTGCATGTCACCCTCTTCTTTTGACAATGTTGACTTTGGAGAAATAAATACAATCCATTTTATTTTATTTTATTTTAGTTTTTTTTTTAAAGAGACAGGGTTTCTCTGTTGTAACTCTGTCTGTCCTGGAACCCACTCTGTAGACCAGGCTGGCCTCGAACTCACAGAGATCTGCCTGCCTCTGCGTCCCGAGTGCTGGGACTAAAGGTGTGCGCCGCTGCCGCCGCCGCCACCACCCGGCAATACAACCCATTTTCAAAGGAAGATACTAAATGTGGTCAATTCTAGAGGCCACAGTAATTTCCCTCATCTGGCAATTGAATGAGGATCCACTCCTGTGGGCACTGCAGACATAACAGTGAAGGGCGGGCGGTGAAGGCTCAGCTCTCACGGAGCTGACCTCCCAAAGGCCCGAGCCAGGGAGACATAAGTCATCAACACGTATAGCATGTCAGCCAGGGGTGGTGCATGGCATTGAGGGAAAAAAGGAGAAGATGACATTTCTATTAAAAGGCAGTAGCCGGTGAAGGATGGCCTGGGTAAACTGGGAGATGAAGGCTCCTGTTAGGGAGGCAGCCCGTGCCAAACCCCTGACGTCGGGACAGCGTCGGCATCTAGTAAACCTTTGTAAGAGCCAAGGGTAAGGCCAAGAGGGCCATTGCGTTAGAATCTTTAGACCGTGTTACCTGGGGTGCCCACAGGAGCTCTTGTGTGATTCCAAGACTGTAAGTGTTGGCCAGTGCAAGTGGTGTTCCTACCCCAGTCTGTAGAAGGGGGTGTGTGCTGATTTTTATCAACACTTGTAGGAACTTCAGTTTCCAGGGACCCTTTTTGACTTATTATTTATTTGCATAGCAGGTTGTCTTTGTAAAGCTTAAAGGATGCATTAGCGATGTTTAAATTTAAAGTGTTCATTATGTTCCCAAGACACTCAGTTCCTTTCTTGGGAGGCAACGCTCCCACCCCTTCCTGACGTGCCTGCAGACGATCTAGATGTGTAGATGCACGCTCAAGCACAGAGGTGGGAGGCACCAGCTTAAGGGCAGAACATCTGTGACTCTGTCCCGGGCCTGTTGCTTTACATGTATGACCTTAGGCAAGTAGTCACGCATCTAAATATCCCCATTTATTCGTCTCCAGGAGAGAAAGTCGTCATTGGGTTGTTCTAAGGATTAAATGAGAGTCTCTCCATAAACTAGTATAAAGTATGAAGCATTTATCCAATTTTTAGTATATGATACGAATCTCCCATGTTAGCTCTTATGAACATACTTATAGGAAGCTTTCGTGGTAACCCACTTTACAGATAAAGAAAATGAGTCTAAGAAAGGTCAAGAGGTAGCTGGACATGATGTCCTGAGCCTATCATCCCAGCACTGGTGAAGCCGAGGCGGGAGGATTGGCACAGATTCAGCTTGGGCTACATAGTGAATTCCTAGCCAGTTTGAACTGTAGAGGGAGACACTGTCTTAAAAAACAAAACACAGAGGAAGATGGGGCCTGGGAGATGGCTCTGTGGTAAAACTGCTCACCATACAACTAAGAGCACCAGAGTTCACACCCCCAGAACCCACATAAACGCTGGGTGGGTGGCCACCTGTCAATCTAGCCTTGGGAGGCGGAGACCGGCCGTATTGCTGAGCTCTGGGTTTGACCCAGAGACCCTGCGGGGCTCAATGAGAAAGGCAGAAGAGCAATAGAAAAGAGGACACCCATCCACCTCAGGCTTGTCCGCCCACATACATGCATGTGTGTGCAACCACGTGTGCCTGCACATATGGAAGCATGCATGCACACAGATGCATCACACACACACACACACACACACACACACACACACACACACACACGGGGGAAAAAAAAGAAGAAACAAGTAAAAGAAAGGTCAGAAATTTCCCATGACAGCACAGCTATGCCTTAAGTACCTCCATTACCACGCTCCTGAGTTTCTCACAGGAGTGGTAATGAGACAGCTCTCTCCTGTCTGTTCTTCTCAAAGTAAGCTGCATAAATGCCCCATGAATGCAAAAGCAAAGAGCCAGTGTGTGTTTGTTGGAGAGGCTTGTCAGATACCTTTTATTTTTTAATGGCTTTAGTTAAGGATATTTCACAAATGCACGTATTCACCCCAGGCAATAGTCCTTTCTTTTCACAAGCTGTCTCTTGCCTGTTATATTCCATGAAGAATATTCTCACAGTGGTGAAAAAAAAAAAAAAGCATCTACGAGATGGTCACAGTTGTAAGAAATGTAGACAAATTGGAGTCAAAGCCTTAAAACACCATAGAGTATGTCATTTTGTAGGGGCGTCTCTAAATGGTGGAGAGGATGATTTTCTTAAGCTAAACTTTTATGAATTGTTTTTTTTTTTTGAGAATTCACCAAGTTTACAGTCATGGATATACATCAAATAGTTCTCGGGAACAATAGGCTTGCTTTGCAATTGCTGCCCCGAGCATGTCGTAAACATCTGGCGCTTTGGCTTGTTTTGAAGGCTCGGTGGTTGCAATCAGGTAGAGCAGTATTTGCCAGCTGAGAACTGTTATCAGTGGGGCACACACAAGAGATTATGACTTTGCAGCCTGTGAGGAAGTAACAATGGGCGAGGGTTTTAGGAAGTTTGTAGCCTAGGTGGGAAATGTGTGTGCAGTCTGCTTTGAAGCCTTGATTTAAAAGCTGTCAGCTATGATTTCTTGGATGAAGGAAGAAAGAAAGAAACAAACCTTGAACCATTAATTCTGATTTGTCCAGTGCACAGGGGGTTACCCGGCCACATGCCTCAAGGGAAGAAAATACATAGTGTTAGGTCTGGAAAATAACACACTTTTCAATCAACTAACTTCGATCAGTTCAATAAGAGGTTTTTTTTTTTTTCTATATCATATTCTACAAATCTTCCAATAAATCATGGTAGGAAGGCAATTAAAAAAAAAGATTGAAATATAGAATGAAATAAAATATTTACTTAGTCATTGACATCACTGAAAACCCCAGATGTGTTTCCATTTGTGCACCGGGCTTCCTTTTAGATCCGGCTTATCATTGGCTGCTTCCTCACTCCGGTAATCCTGCCACTCCCACTTGCCTAACTCACCTGCCCTTGTGAGGGAAAGTATATCTCACAGGACTTAGAGCATCTCAGGCCCTGCTTCAGCTAAGAGTGGAGGTTGCCTTCCATTTGATGCCTGTGGGCCCAGAGCTGTCCACAGCCCACAGGAAGAGACCAAATAGCTCATCCTGGGGACGTGCTGCGCTGGTCAGATGCCCTTGCTGCTGAGATGCTCCTTGTCAGCCCGTCTCATTCTTCCCGACCTGGTCTCAGTGTGTCTATGCCCCCCAGCATTCGGCAGGTATCTTGGCAGGGAGGAAGAATTCATTTTGGCTCATGGTTTGAGGCTCCAGTCTTATCATGGTGGGAAAAACACGGGGACCAGAATGGCTGGCAGCCACGGCACCGGGAGCATGGGACAGCTTGTTCAGTGGACCAAGAAACAAAGAGTAGGAAACAGGCCATCCCATCCCCAGTGACTGCTCCCAATGACCTGTTCTTATCCCTCCAGCGGTGCCCCACACACCCAAAGGTGTCACCAACCTCCCAAACCAGTGTCACCACGCGGGAACCAAATTCTCAAATGCGTTCAAATCTTAACAAATTCTAACCCTAGGGTTAGGAATTAAACATTAGGAAATGAGGCCTTCAGGAGGTATTTTGGTCTTGGGGAGAGAACCCTCATAGATGGCTTTAGTGTCCTTATCAAAATGGTCTTAGAGTTTTTCCTTATCCCTTTTGCTGTATGAGATTACAGTGATAGAATAGTTGCCTGTCAGCTAGGAAGTAGATGCTTATTAGACACTAAATTGGCCTTGATTGGACTCTCAGCCTTCAGAATTGTGAGAAATAAACTCCAGTTATAAGCTACCCAGTTCATGACAGTATGTAACAGCAGCCCAAATGAGCAATTACCCCTTTCTCAGCCTCTCTGAAACTTGTCTTTGTGCGTCTTTGTCTTGGTTCTTTTAGATCCTTTCTGTTTATCTAATGAGCCTGGAGTTCTAGACTTCCTAAGGCCTCACTGTGTGTTGATTGCCTGATGTATTGTTGCTTCTCTTGTTACTGTGATAAAAGCAACTTTATGATGGCTCACAGTTCAAGGGTGCAGTCCATCATGCAGGGAAGTCAAGGCAGGAGGAATTTGAGGCTGCTGGTTACATCTCATCCACAGTCTGGAAACAGGGAGTGATGGATGTTCGCACTCAGCTCACTCTCTTTTTTGCACACTCTAGCATCCCAGCCTAGGGAATGGTTCCACCCACAGTGGGTGAGTCTTTCCACTTCAACGAACTGAATCAAGACAACCACCTCAAAGCCATGCCCAGAAGCCAGGTGATTCTTGAGCTCATCAAGTTGGCAGTTGAACTTACCCGTCGTATCTGACAAATAGCATTCAACCTTAGGAATATTGGAAAACAGGCATATTTCTTTGAGGCAGACCTGTAGATCTGCTTCTCTTTATTTAGATAGAAGGGCTGTTAGGGACTAGCATGTATGGTAGCCTTAATCAGATAGAGATAGGGATAAGGTAGGGTTCAGCAGCCACTTAGGCAGTTGCTCCAGGCAATTGGCCAAACGTTTAAAGTTCTTTTGTGTTAAAGACTTGGGTTCACAACCTCTTTCTTCATCCTGGACCACTCACTACCCAGGAAAAGCTAAGGCAGGAGCAGGACAAAGTGATTGCCGTTGTGCTTCCCTGTATGAGCTGGAGACTTTTCTCCAAAGGTAAACGCCATGTTTTGACATTTCTGAAAGTGGGTGGACCTCATCTATTTGTCCTGGCTTGTTAAGATTCGCCCTGAGAAGTAAGTACATCTGAATGAAACACGTATCCCATTCTCAGACCTTGGGAAGCCCCGTCCTGTCTGATTCAAAGATCTCTTTATCTGGCCTTGCAGAAATGAAGCTATTCTAAAGGAGACGTTTGTCTCTCTCCATCCGACTATCAGACTGCTGAAACAATGGACCCCAAAGAGATGGGAATTTCCTTAGGAATCTCATACTGGAAGAATAAGGAAAGATGCAAACCAGAGGAGGAAACTTGTCTCCTGGGAGGAGATTTCACACAGTTCTAATAATTTGTCAGACCAACAGCAGGGTGAGACTGAAACCCAGAAAACCATAGGTCAGTGGTGGGCAGGATGGCATTTCGACTGCTTGGATGTGCATATCCTTGGCCCTCTATTTAAATTTCAATCTTACTTTAAGACCCCAACAGCAGACTTGGGGGTTCTGCTGGATCTCTTTGCTCCCATTCCCCATGTGGCCACATTTCCATTATTAATTTAGCTCTTTTAATTTGCTTATTGGGGTTGGATAACTAAACATAGCCTGTGACTCCTAGATTCAATAACACCCACAGTTCCTCTTTCTTCAAGACTCTCTCCTGGCTACCCGTAGCCACCTCCCAACCTCCTCTTGTCCAGCATTACCCACCACCAGTCCTTTCTTCAGTTTCCAGCCTGTCAGATCCACCGGGAAGGTTTTGTTGGCTTGCCCCCCTCACACCCGCCCCTTAAATAGTGCCATCCAACAATGTGGTTCTTTCTGCTACTGTGTAAAGTGCTATCACGTGTCCATGACAATAGGGATTATATCCTACTCTCTGAGTACATGGAACAATACAGGTTTGGAGCCCAGCACTTGGTAGAGATAGAACAAACATTAGCTTTCTTAATCTTTTTCCATGCTTGCCTTTTCAGACAAGTAACATGTGTGCAGGCCCTTTAACGGCTGCTCACGGAGCAGGGCTATAGAGCTGGGATAGGATGATAGTCCCCTGTCCTTCCCTGTTGGAAGTTAGATTCATCCTTCAGGTAACTTTGGTTTTACAGACAATTTTATACTCAACCTTTGTGCCTCAGTTTTTTTGTCTACAGAGTTAGTGTTTGACATTATTTCTATTTAGCGTATTGCTGTGAACCTTAAAATGTGTTATTCTATGAATTGCTTATAAAAACACTTGCGTGGCATATAATGCCGAGCGGCTGTTTGCAGTATTTAAATGCGGAGGGGAAATGTTTTGTTTGTGGGGCTGCAGGGGTTCCGCTATAAAGCGCTGAGTTTTATTGCTGTGTAGCACTAGTTAAGACTCCCCTTTGAGCTTGGATTCTGCAAAACCAGGGTTGGTGGTGGGGTAAAAACACTGCTGGTGTTTTCCAAAGACCAGTTTCTGAATCAGCAAGATAAGGCATGTGCATTTTTCAAATAACCACATGAAAGTCACTCAAGGCATTTGCTAGACACAGAATCTAGTAGGGCCTTGCCCCAGACCTTAATCTGAATAACCCTGGAGGGATGCCTAACAACCCCCCAAAAATGATACCACCTGGAGACACTAAGAATCAAAACACCCAGGGGCTCCAGAAGACATTTCTATCTGAGTCTCATCCACTGGTGTTCTGAGCTGATGGGTTTTGGGGGCTGGGGGCATATATGAGGACTCTTCCCACCCCCTTTTCCTCCTAGTTTCATATCTTTCTAATGTGTACTAGGATTGAAAACCACCAAAATAGATAATCAGCTGGGGTGTGTGCCTAAAGTGCTTATGTACACATCCAGCCGCAGCCTGCTAAGTCGGACTCCAGTTAGAGTAATCCAGGGTTGGGCACAGCAAGTGAGGCCCCAGAATTGGCTTTTAAAACAGTCTTTCCACCAACGGTGGTGGCACACTCCTTTAATCCCAGCACCAGGGAGGCAGAGGCAGGCGGATCTCTGTGAGTTCGAGTCTAGCCTAGTCTACAGTGTGAGTTCTAGGACAGCCAGAGTTACAACAGAGAAACCCTGTCTCAAGGGAACAAACAAACAAATAGCCAGACTTTCCCTGTAATGCTTCTGCACACTGGACTTTGTGAGCTACCAGTTTCCCCTTTCCCGGAAGTGGCTGAACAAACGAAACCAGATCTCGAGCTCTCCCCATCCCGAGAGCCCGTATGTTAGAAACGTGTTCATTCCTGGGCTGTAGGTAAAGCTACAGCTTGCTTTCCTCTGATTGGTAAAGTTTTCTCTAGATAGTTGTCTTGTTTTGAATTGCTCCTTGTGAGTTTTTGTATGGCCCACGAATGTAACAGGTCAGATGATGAAATCAGGCAAACATGCCAGGGACACAGACAACAGGGCAAGCTGGCCATGCTTCAGTATAGGGTGGCTGTGCTCTCGGGGGCCGTCCAAGCCAGCGCTGAAGCCTCTGAGGGCCGGCGGTCGGTTTATTTCGATTACGCAGACAGATGCAGCCGCAGCCTGATTTGTCGAGCAGTCACATGGCCGACCTTTCCTATGAACGAATTCAGACACAACTCACCAACAAGCCCTGCTCCTCACATTTCCCACGTGACCGGGCTAGGCCGAGGCTATTTAACAAGTGGTCCGCATGGAGTAGCAGCATCGGATCCCTTGCTAGAAACATGCATTCTCAGGCCTCACCCTGTCTGGCCCAGCCTGTTGGGTTCGCCTGACAGCCTTGCATTCCATCTCGTTGTCTCTTACCCACTGATTTCTGCTAGAGTGCGTGAGTCAGCATCTGTAAGTCCCATTACCTTCAAGATACTGAGAAAATAAGTGGTGAGCCTGGGAGGCTCACAGTTCGCTCCGGGCACAGGTGAGTCTACCGAGAGAATGTTACCGAACTGGTGGCCGGTTGGGGTTGGTAACTTTCTCATCTGGTCCCCTATAACTTCAGTCCTAAGAAGCTACCACACGTTCCTGTAAATAACTCCAATGGGGCTTCTTTCAGTTCAGGCACGTGTGCACCAGCGAACTCTCCAGTGGCATGCGCCTGCCCTATAGCCACCTTTGGGTGTGTTGCTAATGTCAAGAAAAGACACTTCTTGAAATCCCATGGGGTTTCCGGGAATGGCGGTCACATGCCTGTAATCCCAGAACATGGACATGCTTGGCTACAAAGTGAAGTAGGTGAAGGCAGCCTGGGCTACAGGAGGCTCTATCTCAAACACAAACACGCACGCAGCAGTGTTACGGCATACACCTGTCTTATTATGATTTATTCGTTATTATTAGCACTTTTTTTTTTCCATTCTGTAGATATCTAGAAAAACATTTAGGGTCACGGGAAAATTAAGGAAGGCACAGAAACACCCTATGTGTCTCCCGCCCCCCCCCACGTGAACAACCTCCTCATTGTCAACATCCCCCATCAGTGTGCCAAAGTTATCATCTTTTAAATTAACTAACATCTATACTTAATTCAGACTTCCTGAGTCCTTACCTAATATCCATTTCCTGTTCCAGGATCCCGTCCAGGACACCACATTACATTAAGTCATTCTCTTCTTAGGCTACTCTTGGCTAAGTTTCTCAGCCTTTCCTCATTTTTTGATGACCTTGGCGGTTTTGAGAAGTATCTTTCGGCTGTTCCTCAGCTGGGACTGGGGACTCGGTTGGTGCTTTCCTCACGTTCAGGTCGGGTTTACAGGTTCTTAGGAGGAAATGCTACTGAAGCAGATCGCCGTTCTGATCCGGTTCTCTCTGGGGTCAGGACTGTGAAGACGCCTTTCAGCTCGGGGATTAGCTTTGGTCACTTGGCTGAGACACTGTCTGTTGGGTTTTTCCACTTGGAAAGCGGCTTCTTTCCCCCTTCTCCTCCAGTACTCGTAGGAGGAAGTCACTGCGACCCGTGCCCTTGTAAGGAATGGGTGTACCACTCCACTTCCTTAACGGTAGGGTATTGATACGCATGAACTACTTGGAACTTTCCCATATGGGCGCTTGGTCAATTCTTAACTCACATTTGTTCAGTCATTTATTCAGTTCAACATATGAATATTTACTTTATGCTTTATGCTATAATTTAACACTACTTAATTTTGTTGGCCAAGCTATCATTTTCTCCACGTTTTCGGTGTCAGGGAGATACACAAGGACTCTTGATTTTGGATGGATCCAGACCTGCCCGCTGTGGCAAAGGAGGTGCTGACTGCTACGACCCCGGTACCATTCAGTACCAACTGACGTTAATGACTAACATTCGGTCCTAACGCTGCGCTGTGTGAAATAGCCTCTCCTCACAGTTTTCTAGGGTTGCCATAACAATCACAGGCTGAGAGGATGTAACTGGCAGATTCAGTTCTCATCATGGAGCCACCGTCAGGAATAATAGGCTCAGAGCATCAGCAGACTTAGTTTCTTCTGAGGCCTCCTCCCTTTGCTTGTAGATGGCGGCTGTCCTCCCCGTCGTCATCCCTCCGGGGGCATCTGTATCTTAGCGTCCACTTTGTATAAAGAGTAAGATTGGATGAAAGCCCACTCCCCACCACCTCACTGCAACCTCTGTTGAAATACAGCCAAATTCTGAAGTGCCCGGGGATGGGTCAGGCGTGTGAATTTCAGAGGAGCACCACCACTGAGCTCCCACCATTTCTTAAAGATCTCTTGAGGAGACAATCACTTCTGTCAAGCATTAACTAGGAGCAGCGGTCACGGGCCACGTCCTGTAGTTTACCTTCTAAACACCGTCATCCTTGCCACGAGGCAACAGCATACCTCCCCCTCCAGCCGGCGAGGGCGGAGATCTGGAAATCAGCCACTCTGCAAGGGGAGCGCTGTAACTGGGCCTTCTGCTGGGGCCATAATGATAGCACGTGGCCCAGATGTGTTCAGAGGGACCAAGAGGGCTTCAAGGCAAGCTGTGGAAGTGAGGCGTGGGATGTTAACTAGGAAACCCGTAGCATGGCGCCTTCTGGGTGACACGGCTTGGCTGTTACTGAGAAGCATCTTCTTCAGGTGCTCGATCGTACACAGAATCTTCTAGAATAACTTCGGTGCCGAATATACTGAAGAGAAATCGGCAATTTACGTGTTTATTTATTTCTGTAAAGCTGGGGATGAAACCCAGAGTGTTGAATGTTCCAGACAAGCACTCTACGATTGAGTTTATCCCCAACTCAAATTGTGTGGTTATTTCAAGGGTGACTGCCTCTCTCCACCTACCGGCCACTTGGTGTGGCATAGAAGGATCTTTGGCTCTATTCTTAGCTTAGGGTCATGACTCGACTGATGTGCACCTTGCCCAGAATGGGTATGGGTGTTATGCAATGAACACATGTCCCTGGATCCTAAGCCTGACCTTTGAAGCCACCTGAGTTTATCATGACCTCACAGACAAGAGAAGCTACTAATGGATGTGGTTCTGTGCTTTTAGCATGCCGAGTTCTGGTGAAGGGTAAGCGTGGCCTTTCAGTAGCTCCCGTCACATGTCGGAAAAGTGTCCTCTCTAACATCAACTTGGGGAAACGTGCCAAGTGTGGGACGATGTTATTGCAGGTTAGGAAGGTGCAGAGGGACAGGAGAGGCTAGATAAAAGGAGGTTGGTTGGGGCTGAGGAGATGGTCCAGTGATTAGGTACACTGGTTACTCCTCCAGAGGACCTGGGTTCAATTCCCAGCACCCACGTGGCAGCTCACAACTGTCTGTAACTTCAGTACCAGAGGATCCGACACCCTCACACCAATGCACATAAAATTAAAAAAAAATAAGAATTTATTTAAAAAGAAAGGTAGGTTGGCTGATGAGTACATAGAATAGCTAGATAGAAGCAATAAGTTCTGTTGTTCCATAGCACAGGGAGACTGCAGTTCACAGTGGCTTGTTATATATGCAGTGGTAGAGACGAGTTTGAAGGTTCTAAACACACAAATAGCAAGGCGAGGTAAATGTCAATTCCTCTGATTTGATCCAGGCATTCCCGTATGCAAGTGCTGAGTTATCATACCGAACCCCATGAATTTGCACAATCACTTTATAATAAACACACACACACGAGGAGGTTAATTTAAGCAAAAGAACAAGTTTGGAGAGAGCCTGAACCACAGCGCTGATTTCTTCATCAGCATCTCTGACTTTGATGAAAGCTGGCTGTCACCCCACTCTCCACTTCCAACTCTTCCTTAGCTACAGCCCTTTCAGACTAGTTACGGTCTGGTAGAACCATAGGCTCATGTGCATGAACATTTGGTCCCCAGTTGCTGGTGCTATGGGAGGCTGTGCCAACTCCCAAGAGGCAGGACTCGTCTGGAAGACGTAGGCTAGTGGGGATCAAGTCTTGACATTTCTAGCCTGACCCTACTTCCTGTCCCTTCTCTGTGAGCAAGGGACAGCTGCGATCGCACTCCTGCTGTCCCAGCCGTGAGCTGCCATCCCCAGTTCGCCTCTCCTGCCATGATTCCATGGCCATCAAACCAGGGGCCCAAATAAACCCTCCCTCCTTTAAGTCGCTTCCTGTTAGGTATTTGATCCCAGTGACGAACAAAGTCACTAATACATCACTCAGTTAAAGGCCACTCTCCCCCACTTCCTTCGGGATCAGGTGTGGCCGTAGGATTCGGTTCCAGCCAGTTAGATGTCCGCAGAAGTGTGGTGTGAAGTTCCAGCAAGGCATCTGAGGAAAATGCTTCTAGAAACGGGGTATGTATCACCTGCTCTTTTCCCCTTCCTCTTTCCCTGGCTCTGGGACATGATGTCTGGAGTTTCAGCAGGCATCTTACACCGTGAGGTGCTCTCGAGACTAGAAGCCCTGTGTGAAGACAGTGGATCAGGAAGTCAGAGTATGCTGAGGTCCTTGAGTTCAAGGAGTTACATCACATACACTTGTGTACAGACTTAAGATCTCTATATGAGAGGGAGAGGGAGAAGGAGAGGAAGGAGAGGGAGAAGGAGGAGAGGGAGAGGGAGAGGGAGGAGAGGGAGAGGGAGGAGAGGGAGAGGGAGAGGGGCCTTTCATCTTAAGGCATTGGTATTTATTTTCTGCTACATGCAGCCAAACCCGATTCTTACCTGATGAACCTTTGGTATGCATTGAAATCATCATCTGGAAGCTCTATTTGAAAATACTGCTGTCTGGATACCAGTTCCAGGGGTTCTGATTTCGTTGACCTGTCGTAGACTCCGGGCAAGTGTCATTCTTTAAAAGCACCCCAAGTGATTCTAATGAGTGACTTAGGTTGAGGGCCACTATCCTAATAGTGTGTGTGTGTTGTGTGTGTTGTGTGTGTGTGTGTGTGTGTTGTGTGTGTGTGTGTTGCATGCATGTGTGTGTGTGTGTGTGTTTGTGTGTGTGTGTGTGTGTGTGTGTTGCATGCATGTGGGTGTGCAGGCACATGAAGTGATCACACATACCTTCCCTCGTAAGCCCGTAAGTCTCCGGCTGCTTTATCTCTTGAAGTTCACTGGCGAGAACTGGGTGGCAGTCTTTTTGTCACTGACGCACTGTGAATACAGACTTACCCTGAGAGCGTAATCCAGCTGAAACTACCTGTTTCTCCTTTCCCACGCTAGAGAGGGGCCAATCTTACTGAACCCCATCACTCTGAATGCCCGTAACGGGCTTGCATTGGCCAACGGCCACAACCATTGTCAAAGAGCCTTCATGGGGATAGTAAAGAGTACGTGACTGGGCGTGATTGCTATTGTATAAAAGAAGGCCAGCTAACGATTGTGTAGCCCATAATTTTATATGTGTGATAGTGCATAATATAGTAGTCTTATCAGGCGTATACAGAGGCAGGTGACGTAAGATAGAGTAGGCCTCTGGTAGGGACACATAACGGAGAGCCCAAGGGTATGAGAAGTGGCCCAGGGTATGGGAGGTGGCCCAGCTCTATAGTTCAGAGGTGTTGCCAGCAGCATGGACACTCAGTCTTCGGCTCAGCATCATTAATGCGATGACACAGTCTCCTGGTCGGCCGCCCTAAAGCCTTTGCAATGACTGTTGATAGTGTATGTACCTGTGAAACTTTCTGTGGGTTTCATAGAGAAAAAATGGAGGGGCATTTATTTCACTCATACTTCCCATTGGCAGCCTTTTCTAGAAGGTTTAGAAATGTAACATCTGGAAAGCACTAGCTTCTGCGCACGCTATTTTCTCCTGTTGGCACGGACAGTTTGTGCAAAAATTGCTTCAGTTGTCATTTAGAGATTTATGTCATTTCCCAGGTATCCTCCACCTTTAAAAAAAAAAACAAAAACAAAACACTGTACAGTTTTGTTTCCAAACACAGTTGGCGGGTGGGGAGGGCAGTGGGCTGTGTCCGCCTCCGCAGCTTGCACTGAGCCTGATTCAGTAAGCATTCTGTTCCAGTTTGGTTCTGTTGCTGTGATAAAGCACTCAGATAAAAGCCATCTTAGAGGAGGAATGCATTTGTATCAGTTTCTTCTAGGTCACAACCCGTCACCTCAGGATGTTAGGGGACAGGAACCGAAGGCAGGAATCTGCAGGTGGGAACGATGAAGGAAGCTCGCTTAGGGGCTTGCGCATTGTATCACTCTCTGGCTGACACTTAGTTGGCTTTCTCATACATCCCAGGACTACCTGCTTAGGGATGGTGCCACCCACAGTGGGCATTTGTGTGCCAGTTGATAATCAAGACAGTCCCCCACAGACACCACCACAGGCCAGTCTGGTCTAAGCAACCCCTAAATCGGAGCTTTCCTCTCAGGCGTCTCTAGCCTGAGTCAAGTTGATAATTAATGCTAATTCGGACACATTCTTACCCCAGGAAGGAGGGCCTAGTTGTCAGGAAAGGAACATGGAATGAGAGGGTGGAGTTGAGTATTCTGTAATATTGAAGCCCTCGGGGACTGCTGCAGGGGAAATGAATAGGGAGAAGGTTTGGCTGCAGCTCAGGTAGGTGTCTGGACTGGACTCTGTCTTCTTTCTTTCTTCCTTCCTCCCTTCCCCTCCCTCTCTCCCTCCCTCCCTCCTTCCCTTCCTTCCTTCCTTCCTTCCTTTCCTTCCTCTCTCCCTCCCTTTTCTTTCTTTCTTTTCTCTCTCTCTCTTTCATTACTAAGAAGAGAAACATCACGACCAAGGCAACTTATAAGGGAAAAATTTAATTTGGGAAGCTCTCTCATTCCAGAGGGTTAGAGTCCATGGTCATCATAGAGGAGAGCTTGGCAGCAGACAAGCTGGCATGGTGCAAGAGTTGGAGACGAGAGCTTACATGTGCTCTACAGGCCAGAGGCAGAGAGAGAGAGAGAGAGAGATAGAGAGAGAGAGAGAGAAAGAGAGAGAGAACTAACTAGGAAAGCCTCAAAGCCCACCGTCAATGACACACCTCCTACAACAAGACCACCAGACCTTCCAATCCTTCCCAAATAGTCTCACCAGCTGGGGTCCAAGCATTCAAATATGCAAGCCTATAGAGGCCATTCTCTTTTAAACCACCACAGATCCTAACGGGTCCCTCAGGAGTCATGATCTGAAGAATTTTTGTACCACTAACAGAACCTTCTGAGCAGAGCCCGAGCTTGCTGAGAATGGGGTCCTTCTACGTAAATTCAAGGCTGCTACCCAGTCGCCTTACCTGACCATTGCCTGCTGTGGAACATTCCAGGCTACCACCTGGCCCTGTATCCAGACCAGTGTGATTTGACTGGCTCCTTGGACCAGTTGATCCACTTTTTAATTGATGTCATTTTCCTTGAGGACAGTGTCCACAAGGCCCCAGCTGATGCTATTCTGAAATACACTGCAGAGAAACGCAGTGAAGACCTTACAAGCTTTCTTTCTTTCTTTCTTTCTTTAATTAATCTTTTATTTTTATTGTACACATTAATATCTTACAGAAATAGAGAGATCAAGTATTAACCTGCACTTACATGCCTTCTGATTCCTTCCAGTGTAGAGATCTAAGTTTTTATACACATGTAACCAGCACACAGTAATTCTGTTAAAACGTCTTTGTGATTCTCAAACGTATTTGCATATAATCTTACATATGTCATTTAAGTCTCCATAAGCTTTTAATAACACTAGCAATACACCAAAATTCATTCATTTCTTAATCAGCAGGGTTTTTTTTTAATGTATAAATAGAATTGCTAAAACATTCTTTTGGAAATAGCTTTATTTATTTGTTCATTCTGAGTACTTTCCTGTGCATGTGCTACTCAAGACGATAAAAATCTCAGATATAGAGGTGTGTTTAGTTTCTAAGTAGTTCAGAATGACCATGAATACATGACGCTACTGTATGAAGCTCATGAAGGTTTAAACGTCTGCTTACTAATAGGAACTCAGTTAAAGTTGCTTTTAGCTCTATTTTAATGCACACTAATTTCAGGATCAAAGAATTTATTTTTTGCCTCTTTTTTCCCATTTGCAAACTATCGCTTTGCACTCTCCACAAGAGTAGAATTTTAAAGAATTTTCACCCACCTAAAAAAAATAAAAAACAAGCCAGGCTGTGGTGATGCACGCCTTTGATCCCAGCACTCGGGAGGCAGAGGCAGGTGGATCTCTGAGTTCAAGGCCAGCCTGGTCTACAGAGTGAGTTCCAGGACACCCAGAGTTACATCAGAGAAAACCCTGTCTCAAAAAACATAAATAAATAAATAAGAATTAGAATAGAATAAATAAAAACAAAAACAAACACCCATGCAGTAGAAACAGCTCCTTTTTTATTCTGCCTTCTCTCATTTTGTATATATTTTTACATTTTAATTTTAGTTGATCTACCTTGTCAATGTTCTCCGCCAGAACAGGCCTTCTTAAGCATGGGTTGCTGCTGCTCTAGCAAGTCACTGGAGGGGAAGCCCTGCTTCCTGGTCTACTGTCTCTGCTGTGGGAGGCGAGACAGGATGCTTTGGAAGAACTCCATGTCTTGGGGGACTGCTGGCAGACTCTGAACCAGACACGGTGGTTCTGTGGACCTGAGGATGAGGATTCTGAGGTGCTAGTGGCTGCTCCTGGGAGCAAGGTTTCAGGCCTGGACTTCCATAAACTGGCAACCATGAATTCCTCCGATCTAGATATTGCAGCTTCTGCTTGTCCCGGGGCCCAGGGACCTGCATGGTTCCTGAAAGCCTCAATTTTTTTCTTAAGACATCTCTCATTGCCTTGGAACTTGCCACACAGGCTAGGCTAAGGCCCAGTGATCTGTCCGTCTCTGCCCCTCCAGCACCGAGATTAAGCATGCACCGCCACGCCTGAACCTTTTTTTTTTCACGACGTCTGTATTGACTTTCACTGTCGCCAGTCTCATGAGCCCTTTTGCTCTTTGCCTTCCTGTTCTCCTACCACCACTCAACTCCGGAGTCCTCTCTCTGCTTCTCAGAGCTCCCTTTCCCCATCCCATCCTCTCGGTTCCTTGACTTGCTTTCTACGGCTCTACCCATTCACGCGTTTAATCCGCTGCCGTGTCTGTTTCTTAGTGTACCACCCTACGGGTTAAATCCGTCCTAGCCGTTCCCTCTGCCCGATACCACGCTCCTAAATGAGTGTTTCCACAGACCCGTTGTCACAGAACTCAAAGACATTTTCACTCGTATATTTCACCTTGAAGTCAGCCAAGCTCAGGTCCGGACTCAGCTTCTATCGGAGACACGGCCACCACCGTCGGGTTGTCGTGTGCCCGCATCTCCAACATCTTTCTCCTCTGGTCCTGCCATACTCTTTCATGCGTGAAACTGACCGCTTCTTTGCCACACCACCCATCACATCATCACTAAACGCGGGCTGCAGCAGCCTCTGGCCTGGAAGGAGCTCCATTTAGTTTGACTTGCCTTCAACCTGTTCTACACGGGAGCCAAGGTGATTATTTAAAACCTACAGAAGCGGGGGCTGCAGCTGTAGCTCAGTGGAGAGCGCTCAGCGGAGAGTGCCTGCCCACCATGCATGCAGGGGCCATCCTGCTGCCACCACAACAGCACCAACAGAAAGCATACCCTTCACCTCCACAGAACTGGTAAAAATCTGACTCCAAAAAGCTTTCTATCGCCTTATCTTACAGACAGACCCCTTATTAAGATTGACTCTAACCCTAAGACTCTTCTTCAGCTTATTTCTTGAGTGCAGAGGCCAGCAGAGATTATAGATTATGTTTACAAAAGACACGATCATTTATGTGTTATCTACTGAGTGCTTTCTATACAGAAGACAGTGGTAGAAAATGGCAGGCATGTTTTCTGTTCTCCTTTTTAGTTCTTGGGTATTCTGCTTCAGCAACGGAAAGCAGGCTAAGATGACGCGGTTGTAAACCGTGCGGAGAGTCTTGGCAATATCCCAGTCTTCCTCCCAGACAAGTGGAAACCGGCTGGGTTGTGTATCTTCTGGGTTGCAGGTCATCTCTTGTCTGTGGGCCAGACATTTGAAGGAACGCCAAGGACTCATGGATGAGGCTTAGTAGGGCCATGGAGGTCAGAACGTGCGCAAAACCCCGTATTTATGGGTTTAAAACTTCTAAAGTGACAGTCCTTTGTTCCCTCATGTTCTGTGCTGTGTAAATTGAAGGAGCAAGAGAAATTAATGAAGAAGTGAAACTGTGACTACAGTAAAACTGGGATTTCCCAAGGACCCCACCCCCACCCCCCACGGGAAGTAATCTGTGGCCAACGATACTTTAAAAAATATGTTAAGAGCCGGGCGGTGGTGGCGCACACCGTTAATCCCAGCCCTCGGGAGGCAGAGGCGGGTGGGTCTCTGTGGGTTGGAGGCCAGCCTGGTCTACAGAGTGAGTTCCAGGACAGCCAGAGTTACAACAGAGAAACTCTGTCTAGAAAAACCAAAAATAATAATAATAATAAATAAAAATATATGTTAAGGTCAAACAATACTTTGTATATACTAGGGAGACTCAATAAGAGTTTTAATTTTATGAAGAACTTATGATAGTGGAAAGAATGTTATGGGAATAGCCGATCACTCCCTCATTGGATTTAAAGCCCATTCCACTCCCTACCTGGCACTATCAACTGGACCTTTACTCATAGCCGCCTAGGTCATAGCCCCTAGGGGAGAACCAGTACTGTTATTCTGCTAAACAGGCGTAGTAATAAACCACCCCCAAGTTCATATCTCTGTGCTTACAGAGTAATACATCTCTCAGCCTCATCAGAGCAGCTCCCTTTACAGTAGTTGACCATTAATTCAGAGGCCAACGGTCCATCAACTGGCAGAGAGTAGGAGACAGTGGGGTGCTCACCTCAAAATGAGACATCTGTATCACATCCCTCTGAGAGGCTGCCCATGCTCCAATACATATTCTCAGACTCATGTACATACAGGCAGCGCTGAATGGACTCAGTAAGTATGAAATTTTTTTTTTAAAGCACATGAAATTGGGAGGGAAAACCAGGGAGGATGACAGGGGGCGACTTGGAGGAGAGGGAAAGGGAGCTGGATTGTATCCAAGCACATGACATGCTCGTATGGATATCAAATACATTGTTTAATAAAGATCATTCTCCACAAAAAAGAGCTCAAAAGAAACATTTTTATGGATTCACAAGTGGGAATCTTTCATCTTGTCAAGCTGTCTACAGCAATATGCTAGTATTCCGGCACTAGAATAGGTAGCTGCCTTGCCCAAACAGGAAGCAAAGAGGAGATTGATGGATGTGGTTAGCGTGTCGACCCTGGGATAACTGGTCTGCCAGGGCATCAGGTTGGCTCACTGCCCAATTGTTGGACCTGTGACCAGAGAGCCCCTTACACGGGAAACTTGTTTATTGCTATCGGATGCTTCTGTGCTCTTACCTCACCCGTATCCGGTGTATGTCTCTCTGACCTGCCTCTCCGTCATCTTGCCCACCATGGGTAGCCTCTGCATCTTCCGATAAGAGGCACAGATTCAGTATGCCACCATAGTAGGAAGAGGGAGCGAAGGTTCTATTTATAGATCCTGGGAAGGGACAATGCAATGGGTAGGGAAGTTAGTAGTCCACTGACCTTCAGGGGTCACGCAAGACAAGAACGAGAAGTCGAGCACAGACAGAAAGGGAGAGGACAGGCTCCCCGAGAATGTATACAAAGGGCTAGGTGGGAGTCACATCTACCTGCCAGTGACTGAAATGACCCTTCGGCAGGAAGCAGGAGCAACGTGGGCTTGAAGTATTCTCGACTGAAGTGCTTTCTCTTGAATTCTTGCTGGCCACAGGCTTGAGTCCTTCGAGAGAAGTGTTCTACCAGTGCCGAGGCAGCACCTCGGCTCTGCCATTCTTGCCGTACACCACCGTGGCCCCTGTGACTCTCCCTCTGAGTTCTAGAAATTGTGACTCATGCTTGCAGTATGCCGGTGGACCCTACACACGCTTTCCCAATATCCACCCCTATACATGGCTTTCGGCAGGCAAGGAACCAAGGTCCAAACAGGAAACTCTAGACTAGACAAGCCCGTCTTCAGAGAGGCTAGCTTGTATCTACCAGACTCAGAGGCCTTGTGTTCTCCTCACGGCACAATTCTGATTTATTTCACGGTTCTATGGTTTGCACAGGCTGTTTCCAGTTTCAAATAACTGAAATAAATCCAAACAGGCTTTAGCCACAAAAAAAAAAAAAAAAAAAGACAATTTACTGCAAGGACAGAGTGTCTTGAGGAACTGAAAGGAATGCAGATGGCTTCCAGAAGGAACTGGAACCAAGAGCCAGAGCGCCGTAATTCTTTCTCACTGGCTCGCCTCCTCTCTTGCACATCTGCCTCACTGCTCTTTGCCTCTCTCAGCCGAGTCTGTGGACGTGTAGATGATGAAATAGAGCCGCTGCACCCTTTCCACCAAGCACGGAGATTAACTGTCCCCCAAATCCAAGTGCCTCAGATGGTCGTCCATGCTGCGGCCAATCAGCTTCAGCCAAGAGTCCAAAAAAAATGACATCATTCAAAGGTGGCTACCATATTGGGGGTAGAGAGGGTAATGGAGGGCTGGGGAATCGCATCAAGACTTAGCATGCGCTAGGTTGGGTATTCATTTATTTATTTTTGAAAGGCCTTTGATATTCAGGCCAGGTTAGATTTAAACTTGCAGTCCCTCTCGCTTTAGCCTCCTGAGTGCTGAAATTACAGGGGCATGCCATACCTTAGGGGTACTTTCCACTTGCAGCAAGAAAAACCTGGTTCTTCTCTTTTCTCATTCTCATTCATATGGTTTGGCTGCCACCCATCCTGGGTATTCTGGGACATGAAGAAATCTAAGACCGTCTCTCCACATTTGCCCGTGATTGTAGTTCTTTGAAAACAGGATTGGCCCAACATAATGGATCAACTAGATTCCATTTTTAAAGCATATTGTTCCTCCAAGTCATTCCGAGTAGCCCAGCTCTCTGAACACACTTGCATGAGTGCATGTGAAGTCGAATGTGTGTGCATACCACACACACACTCACACTCACACTCACACCTGCTCAGAAGATACCACTGTCCATGAGAGTTTGCTTGACTTTTCCCTTGGGCTATAGTAGCAATTCTTCAGGTTCTTTTTGTCCACAGGAAGTAAATAAAACATCTCTTAAAAGCTACTGCCCTCACCGTCTCTTTCGAGCGTTCCCATCTTTTCCCAACAAGCCTTGCTTACTCACAAATGAATACCATTGCTCACTTTGGAGGCAGTTCACAGAGGGCCCTTGGGAGTACTTGTTGTGCATCTATTCTTCTTGCAGGTGATGTGTCTCCTAAGAAAAGATGTCAAATCTCAAGTCAGTTACACACAAGTATACTTCCTATTTTCTCCTGAAGCTGTAAAGAAAAATTCAAGGAGAAAGTGTGTGTACGTAACCTTTTTTTTTTTTTTTTTCCCATAGCAGCCCTAACTTGTAAATATTCTAAAAAGTTGTTTTCAGGTCACTAGTTTAGGACTTGGACTTCATTACATCACACAAATAATTCTGTCCCCACCAAACTGTAAAAGATCATTTGGCCTAAAACATAGATGCTATTATAATTATGATCTTGGAATTTTCTTTACCCTTAAAATAGGATTCTGAGCTCTTGCCATTAGGAACACACCAGCTTCCTGCACATTCATTACCCTGGGCGGCTCTGTCTGGTGCTCTGTAGTAGTTCGATGCAGGGGCGGCTCAGCAAAGAAGACACGGTGGCATATTCATAGGCTCAAACCCTGCCAGACCTCAGCAGAGGGAACCACCTTCACGGCAAGCTGCTTACTCAATTGGCAGTGGAACCCCAAGCGTCTGAGCTCAGGTGTTTTATTCATTCAGTACTCATCAGGTGTTCTACTGATAGCACATGCAGATCATAAGCAATCAAACATCCCCCACAGAGATCCAACACCTGCAAACAATACAAAACGCCCTAGGCAGGCCCCTCACCCAAACAGTGCATAAAACAATTTCAAACATAACTAAAAATAGACTTCCCCAACAGTGCCCTCCAGACCATGTGTCTGTATTCCAGAGGCGGTAGGGAGACACCTCAGTAATAATCAAGTGGACGATGGGGATGGATTCCTCATACCGAAAGATGCCATTCTTTGGGCCAATTTTTTTTTTTTCCTCCTCCATTTACCAGCAATAAAAAAAAAAAAAAGGAACTTTCTAGCAAACTTGATTCATTTGTCTGGATCCCTGAACTCACCTGCCTGGGATGAGGATGAGGATCTATGGATGGATGTCCAGCCAGACGAGCAAGTGTGACCCGGCCTCTTCCTTCATGGCCCATGTTATGTAACCTCTGAAGGCCCTTCCAGGGCTTTTGCCTATTGCAGCTTTAGCTGATGATTTCATCTCCCTTTCTAACTGGGAACCAGGCAACTTTACGTTCCCAGCAAACAGATGGACAACAAGGTTGAAATAGGATCTTGTACTGAAATAGTCTTTGAGTCACACACTCTCTCCGCTCGCTCACGTGGGAAGCTTCCTCTTTCCTCTTGCAGAGGGCCAGCGCCGAGAACTCGGTGCATCCAGAGTTGTTGGCCTCCACTCTCCGTGTGCGTTCTCTGTCTTTCTTCCTCGTCAAGGTTGGAATCCTGCTAATACGACAGCATCGTCTAATTTGCCTTGGCAGAGAACCTGGCCTTTCGCCCTGAGTCAATGTTAGGAAACAAAATTAAAAGTTTTATGTCAAGCTTCTATTTTCGTCCACCCTCCCCTGCTCCCCAAAGGTGCTGACCAGAGAAAAAGGGGAGCTTGATTTCACCCGTAATCTTATTTCGGGAAGTGAGGGTGCTATAGTGGAACTTAGTTGCCTTGGGCTCTGGGTTCTAGTGACTGCTTGTACTCAGTGGCTTTCTGCGTGACTTCAGGGTGTGTGTTTTTGGGGAGGGACTCCTTTACCAAGCCTTGATGGATGTGTTGCTCAGAGTACTAAAATGAAGTGCAGTTTGTCAAAGCACCGGGTAAGATCATACTGTTTGTATTTGTAAAGACTTTGACTGCTCTGAGACTGAAGCTGTCCTTATCCTGTAAGAAAATAGCCTATAATGAGCAAGGGGTAATCTACTTAAAGGCTTGCTTACCCCGAGCCTATTAGAGCCGATGTCTTTTACTCTGTTCTTGCCGAAAGGGCTAATGATGTTCACTCCTCTGTAACTCCATCCCCCATCTCGTTGGTGTGCATGCAGGTACGCAGCAGCACTGGACCGTGCCTTGTGTACCCTACGCACATGCTCAACCACTGAGTTCCACCTCAGCCCTATCCGCTTGTTTCTTCCGTTCCATATAGAATACAGAGGAGTGTAATTTATGGATCATGACGACTCCTCTTATAGCGGTAACATGTCACTAATGAGCCTCCTTGATCTTAAGAAAGTGCTGGACATCACGTTAATATACAATTAGCAATAAAGTTAGGGTTGGCTTTGCATGATTACATTTTATTGTGGTTAATAATTATTATAATAATTAATATATGAAATATGTCACGTTTTATTATATTTTATATGTTATTAAAGTTTGATGGGTGAAATTTCTTTTGTTCCGGGGGACTTTCCTTCCTCTTCTTTGTAGCATCCATACACTCGCACCCATTAAGATTCTCCATGTCCCGTGGGTATTAGTGGTGAGGCAGGGGCATAGCCAGGACTTGAGGTTGGTGGAGGGGGGGGGCGAAGGGAGACTCCAAAAGGTGCTCGCTTTCCTAGATCCCACCCACCGCCCAAGAGCCACTCTGATTCATCAGAATGCCAAACCAGCCTTTTCCACACGTGGAGGCGTGTTTTGTTTAACTCTGCATGGCTAAGATAAAGAAGCTGGGATACATTAGGTGCTTAACAATTGTGTGAGAGAACTAATCAGGGTAAGAACATTGTGCTAAGACCGGAAGCCCAGAAGAGAGTATCTGCCTCAATGAGGAGGGGAAAGGTGAGTGGTAGAAATATCCCAGAAAAGATCAGCCTTGAGATCATCCTGAAGCAAAATAAGCCGGAAGGAGTCCAGCCAAAGGGAGAGAAGTGGCAGGCAGGGTTAGGGAGGGGCAAGTAAGAACATGGTCCAATATATATATAATATATATATATATGATTATATATATATATTTTTCATACATAATATACACATATATATATATATATTTTCATACATATTCATTCATATATATAGATGTATATATGAATGACTCTGTATGAAAATGCCATGATGAACCCTATTATTTTGCAATCTGACTCTAAAGATTAGTTCAAAAGACGAACCCTGAGTAGCTTCTTGTGGGTGGCAGAGCTGTCTGTCAGTGACCCGGGTAGGGAAGAAAGGCCTCTGTGAATGGAAAGCCACAGGGATCTGTAAGTGAGAAACCTCCAGTCCTTAGGAAATGGAACTCAGACCTGAAGTGAGAGAGGATGATGAGAAGAATTGAAGAGCAAGGTAGGGTCTGCCACTTTGAGTTTTGTTCCGGTTACAATAGTTGTTTATGTTGTTGGCCAGTCGCCTCTGGGATACACTGTCAATAGTGTAAAAGCTAGGTGTGGGATTGGATTTCATGAGGTCATTTGGTTAAAGGAGTTTTAATATTTATTTATTTATTTATTTATTTATATTTTATGTAATGGTCACTTCAAGGTAAAGGAGTGAGTATACTAGTCGCTAAACAAATGTTTGCTGAAATCACAGACTGAAATCTTAGAAGGTTCAAGGGTGTTCTTCCAGACTTACAGGTAGAAATGCCTGGAGTCTCAACTGAACCCCAAATGCTTAATTTTAAGCTTGCCCCATATTGGGAACAACGTTGTGCTTACACTATGTTTTATCGACCCTTTCCTGGGATACTCCACTGGGTGAGGTAGCAGCCGTTGAGGGGCAGAGGCAGGAGAATCTCTGTGAGTCTGGGGTCAGCCTGGCCTATGTAGTGAGTTCTAGGCTAGCTAGGAATACATAGAGAGCCTGCTTCAAAAACACCACCACCACACACACAAGATGCTTACAGTTTGTAAGTGCACATACGCTTAGATTATTATTATTAGTTTTTAAAGCTTTGTTTATGCATATGAGTGATTTAACTGCATGTATACCTGTATTCGGTCATCAGACCCCGTTATAGATGGTTGTGAGTCACCATATGGTTACTGGGAATTGAACTCAGGACCTCTGGAAGAGCAGCCAGTGCTCTTAACTGCTGAGACATCTCGTCAGCCCTAGATTGAGTATTTATTATTTATTTTTTGGTTTTTGTTTTTTCGAGACAGGATTCCTCTGTTGTAACTCTGGCTGTCCTGGAACTCACTCGGTAGACCACGCTGGCCTCAAACTCACAGAGATCCACCTGCCTCTGCCTCCTGAATGCTGGGATTAAAGCACGTGCCACCATCACCCGGCCCAGATAATTTTTTATAGTGATTGTGGAGATTGAAAGAGATGACGTGTATAAAACGCCGAGTACCAAGTACCACACCCACCGCACAGTAGGCGCCCGGTAATGGGATCTTTTATTCCCTCAGATTCTCCTGAGCTGAGGAAGCCTCCACTCTCTCGTTGCAAACATTCAGAAGACACTTTGAGAAAGCAACTCCCAACTCTGTGCCCTGGCTGAAATACCTGTTGATTCCTTCCTAAGAGTTTGGGATCTCCTTGGTGATTTTAAATAGCACTCCTCTGCTCATTGTCTGAGTCGCGGATCGTCAAGCCTGACATGATCCAAGCGCAGACTCTTCAAGCCTCCCTGGGACTAAACATGGCAGCAGTTATTTGTTTTAAAAACAGCTGTGGTCTCTTTTACCTGGAGACTTCGGTGCTCCATGCCTTCGGTGCTCCCAAGGCCTTCGTAAAATGCAGGACATGGGCTTCTCTCTTGTATCACAGGTGGGCAGTGGCTTTGCCTGCTGCTACGCTGAGGGGGATTGAAGTGCTATATCTGAAAGGGAAGATTTAAGCCAGGTTTCTGCCGGGCGCAAGACAGGAGCTTTTCCACGCCTTTGATTTGTTTTGATTAAATTCCAAGGTAATGCAGTCATCCGACTATTAAAATAATTAGTTGCCTTGTTTTCTGTCTAGAGGTGCCATGGTTCTGGATTGGCAAGTTAGAATATATTTGTGGTAGGATGATGAAGCATGAACAATTATTACCGTGAGTCTCCCTCCCTCATTTCTCCCTCCTTCCTTCCTCCCTCCCTCCCTCCTTCCATTTCTTCCTTCCTTCCTTTTTTCTTAAAGACAGGTTCTCATGCTGTAGCCCAGTCTTGTATCGAACTCATGGCAATCCTCCCGGCGTTGCCGGTATTACGAGTGTGAGCCATTAGGCTCAGCTGATGTGTTTATTATTTTCAGTTTCTTCTGGTTCTGGGGACTGAAGCCGAGGTCTTATACATGGTAGACAAGAGCTCTAACTGCTTAGCTACAACTTTATTCTTGGGAAGGGCAAGACCAATGACCCGATCACACAACACGAGGCATGTCAGGGAGCAATTCTTTGGGAATGTGCCACAAAAGTAGAATTCTTCACCTACATGGCTCAAAGTAAAACTGTAGCCAACATAAGAAGTGGGGGTTTTGGAGGCTGCAGTCCCGGCATCAGAATCCATTACACAAGAAATCAGTGCTAAGTATACAAACCCAAACATAGCTGCTCGAAGATGAAGAAATATTCTTCCAAATGAAAATAAATTGGCTTTTTAGAGAGCCTACAGAAAAGTGAGCTTTATGCTCAAATCCTTAGGTCATTGCAGATACTCAAAACTTTACTAAAGGAAGTTTCTGCTATGGTAAATGTTTTTATTCATGAAATAAAGGCCAGCCAAGACACCTGCTCCCTCAGAGAAAACCCTTCCGAAATAACGCCTCCACACACATATGGATAGGAAGAAGAGATGATAAATTAGAGTTAATGGAACAGAAGAAAAACATACAAAAGGTAGAAATGGCAAAGTCATGCAAAGATAGAAGAAAAATTACAGAGGATTAGGAATGCAGATATGTGCGGGTCCGGGGAAGGTTGTATAAGAATTAAAAATATATGGACAACAGGTGCAAAACCCAATGAAAAGTAATTTGAAAAATGTGGAAGAGATGGTTCTTTTAAAAGTGAAGTATAAACAACCCAACCGACTGGTGGAGAATTCCAGTTGGTCAGTCATGGCAGAAGTGTCACTCGGCTTCTTCCTGTGAACCATTTGATGTTTACCCGGGATTGTTTGTTTGTTTGTTTGTTTGTTTGTTTTCAAGAAAGAAGATTAACAGTGCATCGGGACAGGGTGGGGTGGTGATCTTCCACTGCACATACCAGATTTTACCATGGTCTCATTCAACAGTGTGTCAGGATGTGGTGCTTCCAAGAGTGCTTTTCACTTGGGCTTAAAGTGGAAACATGTTGAGTGTAACCCCAATTTCCTCCCCAATTCTAACCAAATGCAAGTGAGCTAATGCCTTCCTTCTCTGGCTCTTTTTGTTCCGTTCCTTCTTTCTTCATGTGTTGGCTAGCATATATTAGTTATTTAAAAAAAAAAAATCTGCCTTCAGAGACCAACATGTAAGGTAACTCGCTGTGGAAAATGGAAAATGTCCCTACCTTGGTGGCTAAGTACGGCTAACTCATCCCATCCCCCGGTGGCAGGGAGCTGCCAGGCTGCTTGAGATCACGTGGAAATGTAATACCTCTACATGGTCTTGGCACAGCAGTTTTTGCCATTTCTGTGTGCTCTAAACCTACAATACAGATATGAATCTACTACTTCAGACATCATTTTGAAAGGGACCCTTCTGCAGAAAAGGAGCAGAAAAGGGACAAGTTTTATAAAAATGTAAGGACCAAATTTCAATTTTCTGTTACCGCGAAGGTGGTAATGGATGTGTAATTTTTCAAATCCATTGAAGCAGCATCAGTATCAACCTCCAAAGTTTGTAATTGTCTTAGGGGTCCTTTGCCCCAACACGACAGCGTGACTCTGTAAGCTGCACCAACGCAGCTGTGTTTCGTGTTGTGATTGTGTTTCGTGCTGTGAAGTGTGACTTTTTAATGAGCTCAAGTGACTTTTCTAAATTGATTTTGCCCATTCGGAATGTGATGCTTTCTTTACACACGCATGCAAAATGCAATGATAGCTGTTTATGTAGCCGGCTCCAGTTAGCAGAAAAGGGCTTCGCACAGTTGAATTTTGCTAGCTTTATACTGATGTACCAAAGGCTTTGCATAAAAGTTTAGTTAATTTAGCACTTTGAAAAGGTTTGTTTGATCTGATTTATGGAGCCAAAGTAGAACTGTTAGGAAAACATTGTTGTGAATTCTATTGAGTTCGACTTAGAAGTTTATCATGAGAAATGAATTTTCTTTTTGAGATAAGGTCTTGCTTGCTTTTGCTTTGTAGCCCAGGCTGGCCTTGAACTCATGATGTTTTTGCCTCAGCCACTTGAATGCTGGGTTTACAGGTATCTACCACCGTACCCTATGAAAATTCAATTTAAATAAAAAGATAAATATTGAATGTATGCGGGGTGTGTGTGTGTGTGTGTGTGTGTGTAGGTCAGAGGACCTGTAGGAGTCAGTGTTCTCTCTTTCAGCCACATTGATTCCAGGGCTCAAACTCAGGCTTGGCAACAAGTACCACTGAGCCATCTTGTTGGGCCATTAAGTCTTCTTAAGTCAGACTACAATGGTTTTTATAACATTGCCTATTAGATAATATCCATTCCATAATATGACGTACATTGTTACTGTTTTATGCATACACAGACTCTGATAATTATGCTCAATTTACTGGCCTCACATTCAGAGAAAACTTTTCTGTTTTTCCTTTTTTTTTAAAGACGGGGTGTTATGTAGCCCAGGCTGGCTTCACGCATGTGGCAATCTTCTGCCTCAGTCTCCTAAGTGCTGGCATTATGCGCCACCCACCACGTCTTGTTGTAAAAAAAAAAAAAAAACTTAAATCTGCTTTGGATTTAATCGAGCGTTGCTTTCCTACGGCTGTGAATACATTACAAGTTAATATATTTCAATCACCATTAATCGAGATTTGGGTGTGGCTTTTCTGTGGGAAGGTCTGAAATTCAGGTTAAGAAAGGGCCCTTTATGACGGTGGTGGTCGGTAGGATTAGACTGGTGAGCGACTTATGAACCCAAGTCCTCACCCAGAAAGATGCAGCACTTCCTAGATTACAGCGTTCAGACTTGCTTCTGGGACATTATCAGTGGTCTGTTTATTTTTCTAGACTAAAATGAGGCGGCTCTCTCTCTCTCAGAATTGTGCGAGGGCTCCCTCCTTCCTACCTGGTAAGCACTGAGGCATCTCTGGGTTCTTCTTTCTGGCCCCTTTCCTCCCTTCCCTTTTTCAGTTCCCTTCTCGATATGTATCATTGACTCGGTTCCTATTTCATACTGGGCCAGGACTACAGTGTCCATCTGAGCATTACAGCAACCCAGGGCTGTTGTTCCACTTCCTAAGACTGGGAGGGTGAGTGCAAGAGTTTCTGTCTCAGCAGGCACGGTGCTAGCAACGTTACATGCCTCTCACTGTGCATGCACCATACTTTAAGGAGACAGTCTATTTTATTTGTGTGAGCATTCTGCCTGCATGCATGTCTGCATATGACATGCATGCAATGCCCTGGGAAGCCAGAAGGCAGTGCCTGATCCCCACTGGGACCAACTGGAGTTAGAGACGGTTGTAAGCTGCCACGTGGGTACTGGGGATTGAACCCTGGTCCTCTGGGAGAGCAGTCAGTGAGTGCTCTTAACTGCTGGGCCATCTCTCCAGACTCCCACCCCTTTTAATATTAGATGAAAAAGCTGATTTTGATTGATGTGAAAATGGGATGATGTTAAATAACTTGTGGGCGGTCATACGGCTATTAAGAGTGGGTGGTAGGGTTTGTGTGGGCCAGAAGCCCACATTTCCCTTACTGTAGGCTACTTTTTGTGGGTAGCCTTACTTCTTGATGATTTCAACTGTGGCCACTGCCTAGATAAATGCAGTTCATAAGTGGCTTTCTATTCAAGTCATTTCTAGCTTGATGGCCCCACTAGACGGTCCTTGTGCTTATCCTAGAGGTACACGAGATCCTGCAGGATTGAACTTGAGCCTTCATCATTTTCTTTTCCACTCCTGCTCTTAACCACACCCCCGCGCCCCACCCCCAGCAACACCAGCAGCCTGGGCTCTGCTTGCTCTCATCTGCTACAACCAAGGAGCTGCCAGGTTCTACCAATTCTGTTTCAGCGGTCTCTTTCCATTTGCGCCCCTTCTTCCATCCTAAACACACCGGCTCTATCTACATTATGAAAAGCTTCTCACTACCACTGGATGGAAGTGGTGTGTGCCTTCAATCCCAGCACTCCAGAGGCAGGCAGATCTCTGTGAGTTCGAGGCCAGCCTGGTCTACAGAGTGAGTTCCAGGACAGCCAGAGTTACAACAGAGAAACCCTGTCTCGAAAAACCAAAAAAAAAAAAAAAAAACAAAGTCTTTGGGGACCGGATTACTGTCTCACTTACCTTTACCTTCATCTCCCTAGCCCCAGGCAGCTTATCTGAGAGATCAATAAACACTGGGGAGGGAATGAATATTCATACACAGACTCCTTAGGCAGATCCGAAAGAGTCGTGTGCGTATCTCTGTAACTTTCAGCTATCTGGTATTAAATTTTGACTGCAATTTTTGTAAACTTGCGCGGCTGAGAATAAAACGTGGAGATGTGATTTCAGTTCTATATTTAAAAAAAAAAAAAAAAATCTTTGCGCCCAAAGGCAGCACGGTTACTGTCTAACCTGTATTTTCGTTCATATTGGCAGTGGCTTCTTCTCTTATCATGCTGATAAGAGCTGGCGCCTTAATTGCACGGCGATGTAAAAAGTGGACTCTGTGTTGAACTTTGGCTTGAGGCTCAGAAGATTGGCATCAGCACGAAGGAATGAACTGGCCTGTTAGGGGGTGCTCTTGTTTGTCTTTATCGTCTCCTGCCCGTCAGGAATGGTTTCTATACCAAGAAACTTTCTGGAGGTTAGGTTATTCGGGACGCTAAGCCCCACTCAGTCCGAAGCTAGCCATTCTGTCTCATAATTCTCACTAATAGATATCTTTCTCACTAACGTAGATTTTTGATCTTATGACAGCTGTGGCCCCGCCTGAGGCAGGCACTCCAATCTCTCTAGACGTCGTCTTTAAACTTACTTGTTTGGTCTAAAATAACCTGGACTTCGCAAGCTCAAAATGTTACTGGTATGATTTTAGGTCCCTATTGTGTATCCTCCTGCTGTCTCTGCAGTCCCCAGTCCTCTCTCTCTCTCTCTGTCTCTGGCTTCACACCACACACACACACACACACACACACACACACACACCTGCCCTTGGCTTTCACAGACTGCTGCTATGTCACCGCACACCTGTCCCAGAAAGCGCCTGTGAGCCCATTCCTTGCAGGAAGTACATCCTGGCTTTACCTGCTAAAGTGAAGTGAGGCTGCAGAGAGCCCACGGAGAGATTCCTGTGTTAGAGGAGGGAACCTTTTAAAACTGCACGGATCAACAGGTTTGGACCTGCACTTGTGACTTATGGGGGCTTGGCAGTGAGAGCCAGGAGGCCGGCAATCTATGAACAACACAGCCCTAATTAAGTGTCCACCGTGGTGGCACACTACTCCCGCTTCTGGATTAGCTGTTAGGTTGTCGTTAAGTGAGAATACACCTAATGACATCACTGGAGTGTCCTCCCCTCCCCCCACATCATTTGTTGACAAAGCACTTGAAGCGAAATTATCGTAAGTAAACTAAGACCTCTCCTAACTTGATTCGTCCACATCAGACCCACATGGACAGATGAGGTGCAGGGGAGGGGCTTGGGTGGGGGGCGCCCCCCCTCCCCCAGAAGGCAAGTCAGGGCTGTAAAAAAGCACAAGAGATTAAAAGCACAAGAGATTACAAGAACCCCGAAGGAGGAGAGAAAAGAAAGGTGAAGATACAGAGAGACAGCAAAGGCTAAAGGCCAGGGAGAGGTTTGCGGGTGGGCAGGAGGAAGGGCAGTCGGGGCTGCGAAGTCCGGGCTGCCGCCTGCACCCAGCTCAGGGATCCCGGGGCCAGTGCCAGGTCCCGATCCCGGAGCCACTTCCCTGCGCTCTGCCTACATGGGACTGGACAGGGTTAAGGCCATCACCTGCAGTCGAAGTGGGACCCAGATGGGAAGTAGGAAGTGCGGCGCCTAGCTTCCTGTATAAATAAACGCTCTGGCTGCTGCGCCCCAAGCTGCTGGCTGGTTCTGCAAGGTTCCTGCCTGTCAAGACAAGGAGGCGGAGAGGGACTCCTCCTCTTCCCGAGCTGTAGGTCTGGGCGTGGAGTCCTGTGGCAATCCTGCAAAAGTGTAAAGCTGTCAGCCAGGCGGAGCACGCACGCGGGGAGAGGGGAGAGAATGAGAGAATCCCTTCTCCCTGGAGTGCCAGCTGCCCGGGCTGGCCCAGGCTGGATCTGCTAGAGGCAAGTCAGCAGCCCCGAGGACCTCAGCCCCAGCCAGGTAGGTCTAGAAGGGGTGCTTGTGAGCAGGATGCTGGCGGTGCAAGCCAGAAACGCTGCTAGCTTAAGATACCTAGAGGGAGGCAGACTGAGACTACCTGGTGGTTTCGGTGGTTTCGGCTGAATTCTGTTTCCAGGGCTTTATCCATGCAGAACTACATGCATTCCAAGTGCCTCAAACACCTGTTAACTTAAAAAAAAAGTGCTTTCCAAAAGGTGGAAACAAATTAGTTTCGTTTCTAATAGAATGGTCTTTATGTATCGTAAATTTCCTATTGGACCAGCCCTCCCGTGTGTCTTGAGGAGTGACTGACAGCTTGCATTGTCCTAGCCGTCTACCTTCTGGTTTTTGGAAATGCATAGTATTATGTTGACACACAGAGCTATGAATAATATGTTACATTAACGGTGGAGCCTGGGCTATATGTTATGGTGATTATTTTCATCAGGTAATTGCTGATGAGAGAGAGAGAGAGAGAAAGAGAGACTCTGTCCTGTTTACAAGTTGACGTTAAAATGAAACTGATCCTGTTTTCACAAGGAAAGGTATCTTGGCCAGCCCCTTCCAGGGCCCCTTCTCTGATTAGTTTCAGGGATTCTGCTGTCAATCCTCACGGGGCACACCCCGCTTACATTCCGATTTCTCAGAACACAGTTCCTTGTATGTTCCCACTGCGTCTCCCACTTTCTTCTTGCGGTTCGGCCCCAGGTACCTTATGAAAACACGAGCTGGAAATCTTTACACGACTATCAGGGTTGTGGTTATGCGTTTCTGACTGTTCATTTGAACACAGGGAGATACGAACTGCAGGATGATTCCTCGGCGTTTCGGAAGCAGTGGATGAAGGGCGACTCTGCCCAGAAGCAAAATAAATGAACTTAGAGATGACTCAGTTTTTAGGGTGTGGGTAAGAGGCAAAAGGAGCCCAGCCAGTCTCCACTGGGTTGTTGGCAGTTAAAGTCTGTGCTGCATGCAGTTTTCTCTGAAGCCAGCCTCTGGGTCTCTGCTTCCATTCAAGTCTGATTCCTCCGGGGCTCCCTCCTCTTCCTTACCTGGCCGCAGGGTCTTTGTAAATCTCGTTCCTTTTTCCTGGGCATTAGACCCTTAAGTATTTCTGAAACTACCTTGAAGAGAAAGAGAGGGAGAGAAAAGGAAAGAAATCCGAAGCCGATCCACAAAGCCACTTGGAGATAGCTGCATTATAGACTCCAAGGCTACCAGTTTATCCATCTCCTGCCCTGTGCACCTTTAGCTGGCATCTTCTGCTTTGGGGTGGATCTCTAGTTGGAAGTAGTGGAGGGAGGGAAGGAGAGAGAAAGGGAGAGGAGAAGAGGAGAGAGACAGAGAGAGACAGAGAGAGAGAGAGAGAGAGAGAGAGAGAGAGAGAGAGAGAGGGGCACTTCTACTTCCAAAGTACCTTTTAAGTGCCTGCCTGTCTGGATGGGTGAAAAATAGCAAGATTAACATGTGCAGTGAATGTGAAAAAGATGTCAAGTAGCAGACTTGGCTTGCTTGGTTTTTTTAATTTAAAATAAACTGTATGAAAACTTGACCTAAAATCCCCCAGGCCAATCACCCTAGATAACTCGGGCCTGCGCTATCATGCTGGAAGGCTGGCTTGAATGTGGTCAAACACAGACCATTTACCCATGATTTTACAAATATTTGCTGTCATTGATGCCAAATATCTTTGTGCTGAGCCCTGAAGAATATTTGCAGTATTCAAAAGGACCATTCTCATGAATGGTCTCAGTTCACTGGCAGTTTTAAAGGCATCCAGATTTCTAAACTAGGTCAGCATAAGACGTGTCTTTTTAAAATAATCAGTTTGGGGAATCTCAAATTATGAACCGGTTTCTGTGGCCAAATTGTACAAGCAGAGGGAGAAGTATGCTCTCTCTAGGAAGAAAAGAGTTTATTTTATCTACCCGGCAAGAAGGTTTATCTTCCTGGAAAACATCTTCCTCTTCAACAGCGTGAATATTTTTAATCAGAAAAAAAAATATGCATTTGAAATTTCTTTCTGGAAAAAAATTATTTCAGTATTTTAGAAGCCTGGGAAACATTTAGATACACTGGGGATTGTTTCTCTGAAGTTTCTATTCACCCAGCCTTCTGTATCTCCCATGGCTTGGCCAGGGCAGTGTGTTTCCCTTAGGTGGGATTCTTGGTGTTTGGTATCCCTAGTTTGAGGCAGGGGTCAGGAATCATTGCCACCCTCAGACACCGGTGCAAGAGCAAAGTCCAAACGGTTCCGGGGACTGACCCTAATCTGTGCAACTGATTATTCTGAATATGGGAAGGGGATAGCCTGCCACACGAGTAATACCCAGTACTTCAAGGAGCGGTTATCAGAAGCTGCCACCCTCCAGTCTGGAAATATTTCTTCTAGAGATTTCTGCCTTAACTTGTAGACGCTCGCTCCCCAGCTGTACCAGCTTACCGATGGCTCCGCTTTTCATTGATTAGAAGCGAACGTGGTGAGGACCAGGCCTTTAATCTATAGTCATAAAGTTTTTCTGTTGGTGCTATGCTAGATATTGGGGACCTAAAGACGCACGTGTAGGACGTGGTGGCCTCTGCCCTGAAGGAATTGCTGTTACCCTGTAAGTGAGTTTCGGTAGGGTGGCAACCTTTCATTCACGTTGTTCTACCGGAGTATGAAAGCTATTTGATGCCTGTTTCATTTCAGTCTTTCGTTGTTTGTTTCTTGATACTGTTTTCCTGTTGTCCTTTGAGGCTCGTGTAAGTTAGAGAGCCACGACAGTGCCCACGTTTGCTTATCTCGCTTTGTCTGATTTTTGCAGTGCGGAGGCTTAAACCCAAGGCCTTACACGTGACAGTGAGGTTCTCTACTCCCGAACTGCACACCCTCAGGCTTGAACATCTATTAAAAAAAAAGTTTCTTAGAATGTATCACCTCGGTTGATCGATTGCGTACGGAGGTCAAAGGACAATTTTCAGGATCTATCACCTTGTGAATTCTGGGGAGGCGACTCACATTGTCAGTCTTGGCAATCTGTGCCCTTTCCAGCAAAGTCATCCAACCAGCCTATCCTAAATGTTTTAACTATTTATTTTCACCGTTTGGTAAGGTGTTAGTTTTGGACTAAGGTTTTTTTTTTTTTTTTTTTTTTCAGTTAAATCTGGCATTTGCTGTTTAATTGGTCAGTGAGGTAATCATCAAAACCAGAAGACCTGGGGCTGGGGTGGGGGTGGGGGATGACTCGGTGGACCACGGTTTGTATCCTGGCACCCACATGACAGCTCATACTCTAGTTGTGACTCAAGTTCCGGGGCATCTAATGCCCTCTTCTGGCCTCTGTGGGCCTCAGTCACGCCTGCGATACACATACATACAGACAAAAAGCGGTCAAATGCACAGAATAAAAATAAATACGTCTTGAAAACAAAACAAACAAAACGGACGAGTCTCCATTTCAGAGAATGAAGGGGAACAGCTCCCCTCCAACATGGGATGAACGGCTTCTTGTGTGCAGTTGGATTTTCTCTCCCTTTCTTATTATTAAAACGCTTAATTTGTTTGATGTGCATGTGCCTATGTGAGTTTGGGTGTATCGCGTTTGTGCAGGTCCCCACAGAGGCCAGAGGGTATCAGATCCCCTGGAGCTGAAGTCACAGATGGTTAGGGGTATCCTACTGTGGGTCCTGGGAGCCACACTGTGGGTTCCGGGAACTGATCCAGAGTCCTTTGCGAGAGCAGTAAGGCCTTTGTAACTTGCTGAGGCATCTCTCCAGTCCCTGGTTTCCTTAAGTGGAAAACACCACTTGAATCAAGCACACAACTCATATAGCAGGAGGTCCCATGGATGTCATATCGATTAGGAACATCCTTTGGAGGTTTGCATCCCCCAAAGTCTAATTCCCCTGAAGTTACGAGCCTGAATCGGACCTTTCAGTCAATCTGTTCCTTGGGAAGGCAGAATGAGATGATGCACTCCTCTCTTTCACAGAACTGTGGCTGAAACCATAAATCCACAAGTTCTCCTGTATGTGATTACATGACACCATCTGCCGAGAACCTAACCAACTAGCTTCCTTCTATGCTGGGTTTGATTACCGTAATACCCCTAACCTAACAGGTACACGGGATTGGGTTCTTGGTGGTTTGACTCTGTTTCTTGCATTTTGAACTCGGGTTACAAGACTATTCAGCAAAGGCACGCAAAAATACATACCCTGAACCTTCTTCAGTGTGGGAGGTAAGCAATTACACTTCCAAGCTGGTCTCATGAAAAATTTGCTTCTAATTAAAATTTCTGTGGAAGCGTACAACTTTTATGGGACGGGGCGATATTTACATGCTTTTATTCATTTGGAGACAAGTTCTTTTTTTTTTTTTTTTTTTTTGTTTAGATGTTCATGTTGTGGTGACTGGTTTCCTGGTAATGTCCTGACCCTAGAAGTCAGCCCGAGTCTTGTTCTGTGGGGCTTTCTGAAATACCACGTCTCCTCGCTCTGTTAATTACATTATTGTCCAACCTGCCCGTCAGAGCTTTTCCTGCTTTGGGGCTTTGTTGTTGTGCCAGGCAAGGCGAAGGAAATTGTTCAGTGGGGCCAGATGAATAATTGTGGGAGGCGAGAGAACCAGCGATTAAAGAAAGGGGTGGGCAGGACGTGGTGGCGGTGGCGGCGAGGGGGAGCTGCCATGTGAATGTAAGACTGCAGTGCTGAGAACAGGGAGCTCTGGGTCTCATGCCCACTCCTACCTCTCTAATAAGTTTGCATTGTTAAAGAAAGCTGGAATAGATTTCTGCTTCTTGGACCTCACCCTGCGGTATAAGGAGAACATGGCACAAAGGCAAGAAAACGGAATGGGGTGTTTTAGAAAATGGAAGAGGGTTTTGTAAAGGATATAACTAGATATCCCAGATGCACTCTAGAGGGTTCAGAGTTAGCACGATATATATATAAAATGTTCACATATCTCTTCCAATATTTATTTTGTAGAGAAAACAGTTAAGGTTAGATCTCATTAAAATAGTTTCCTAGGCTTTATTCTTGAGTAAATTTTAAACAGCAAACATATTCTTAAAAAAAAAAAAAAAAGTCCTTGCTGAGATTTAAGACACCCATCCTGTGACTTGGGGATGTAGCTCCATTGGCGGAGTGCTTGCCTAGCACGCGTGAATCCCAAGTTCAGTTCCCGGCACCGCATAAAACCAGGCATGGCGGTGCTTGCCCATAATCCTTGCACTCAGGAAGGTAGAGGCAGGGGAATGATGAAGTTCAAGGCTACCCCGGCACTGCTCCCTCCCCAAAGATGCTCCCGTTCCCCTTTCCAAAAAGATGACTGAGGTAGAGTTGTACATTTCCATCCGTGGCCTACTTACTATGCGTGTGATATAATCAATGTGTCCCATTGATCATAACGAGGAGAGCACATTCCTGTTGCCTAGTGAGGTGCCACAATAAATCCCTTATGTGTTGTGACGGTTCGGGTGTAAACAACACCGTTGGAATGCCTGCTGTACAGCCCTGTGACCGTACAGTTATATATATAATTGCTATCTGAGTCCACTACCACTGTGTATCTAAAAAGCGTCTTCTGTGAAACATCATACCATGTTTTACAGGCAGCAGCCTCTCTCGTCTCATGTTCATCGTGTCTCTTGCTACAGCAAGAGGCCAGGCTGAGCGACTGACCCACGCCCTCTAAGTTTGTGTCCTGCACTGTGGTGCTCACACAGTGACTCGGTCTCCCCTGTTAAGCAATGCATGACCGAGGGTCACACATCGGTTCCATTTCCAGAAGACTGCGGTCTGCAAGCTACAAAGTTGTCACCTTATTCCCACTTTGAAGGTGTTGTGTTAAAGATTTTAAGACCAAGGAACTGTAGACTTAGGTGTCTGGTCTTTGTCTCTCGGCTTCTCCAGATGAAGCCATGAAATCGTGGAGAGGAGAGACGTCCTTCTGTACAAGACACAACGACAAGCCAAGTTTCTCAGCACTACTGCTCGAGGAGGAGGTGATGGGTATCACTCCCTTCTCATCTAAGGACTAAATAAATATTCCTTGGACTTGCTTATGCCGGTGAAGGTCCCCTCATCTATGTAATCAGTAACGACAAAGTCCATTACAAGGGACACCTTGTTTGTGCTCCCTGGCCTTGAGCATCTTTCCCCGGAAGAGGCAGTTGAATAGATATGAACTATTCTTCAGAAGTTGTGTACCTCTGAGTGCTGGCGAGGCTGCCTGTGATCCATCTGTTCTCTCTGTCACGGGGCATGCAGGAGAACTGTTAGTGATGATACTGATATGCACGGGTTCATCTTGTCCCAAATGATCAGAACACTGGTCAGAGAGCCAAGTAAGAAAGAGAAGCATACTGGCTAGTGCGGCGGGCTGCCAGGAGCCCTTGCCTCCCACAGCACCTTCGCTGACCTTGACGTTGCTCTAGCTATGCTCCTAATGAGTTCACCTGCCTTCCATTCTACACTGGGTTCCAGAGTGGAGCTTCAGCAAATGGCTAACGGCAGCAGTTTACTAGCCTTAGCCAGGACCATTTCAATTCACCAGCAAGTTCCGTTTAAAAAGCACGAGCCAGCAGCTAAATAAACTACTCCTTGGGCAGCAGTGCAAAGGTCAACACAGGCCCGCTTCTGTATCCTCAGGTTCCAAATCTGTGGATCTGACGGCGGATCAAAAGTATTCAGAAAGTGGGGCTGGACAGTTGGCTCCATAGTTAAGAGCACTGCTCTTGCAGAGGGCCAGAGTGTGGTTCCGAGTACCTACATGAAGCAGCACACATGTAACTCCAGCTCCAAGAGGTCTGAGGCCCTCCTCTGCCTCCTGTGAGCACCACCACACACAGGACAAACAACGCACATACAAATGCACAAATCATAATGAGACAAATAAAACAGTTTTTAAAAGGCATTCAGAAAGGGCCAGCAAAATGGCGCAGCTGATAAAGGTCCCTGCTGCTGCCAAGCCTGGCAACCCGAGTTTCATCCCTCGGACCAAATGGTAGAAGGAGAAAACCACCTTCTGCAAGTGCCCTCTAACCTCCATACGTGAACTGTGGCACGCCTGTGCCCCTCCCCCCTTGAGAAATATACTTTAAAAAAAAAAAAAAAAAACTCAGAGAAACGGTTGCAGGCATACTAAGCTAATACATATTTTCTCTTGTCATTATTTCCTAAACAATACAACATAATGGTTATTCATATGACTTTTACCTTGTAATATTATTTAAGGCATTCAGGAGTATGTGCATTGGTTACGTGCGAAACCGTGCCATTTTGTATAGGGGTCAGGAGCATCTATGAGTTTTGGCATCCAAGGAGAGGGTTTTCTGAACCAACGCCTCGTGAATCCCAAGGAACGGTCCCACGAATTCGCACTGATGTGCTTAGCCAGTATCGGAGAAGATTCCTCGACGAGGCAGAGGCAAGAACTTGAGACTGCTGCTGCTTTCCTTCCTGCGAGCTCCACCGGAGCAGAGGAGCCCGAGGCTCTCCGCCACGCAGACTGGCACGTGAGCTGCACCGCCCCGCCACGTGCCCTGCCCGAAGCCTTCCCTTGGAAGCTCCCTCCCGTAGCTGTGCATCCAGCCACCCTCATAGGATGGCCCTCTCTGTCTTTCAAGGTCATGTCAACATTTGAGAGCATTCATGTGACTCCTCTTCTGCTTGGTCTTTGTCCTTGTAGCTTAGCTGGGAACGAGAGCCTCAGCACGGACGAGCTGGACATTTCTGGCTGGTCAGTTCGCATCCAGACGATCCGCTCCGCTGGCGTTCTCTCTTGCTCAGTCTCTGTACTTGTGCTCTGTCCGGTTCCTCTAAACGTTTTTGCAAGGTGCTAAGACAATGTGAGAGAAATTCCCAAATAACTGTATCAGTGTCCTAATCAAATGCTTTTCCTTCTAATTAGATTATCTTGTGTATGCGCACACACACACACACACACACACACACACACACACGTGGTAACTGCTCTGATTCTGGGCAGCCAAACAGGCACAAGCTTCATAAGTTAAAAATGCTCTTAACGTTGGCCCTCACCACCCTCGGTGTTTCGGGAGCAGATTGCTTTTTCAGGCCTCCAGCAGAATATGGAAATTCCTCCCGTACCCCGTGCTTCCAGAGCAGCTTCTCAAGTATTCCTTTCTTTGGCAAGCCTAATGAAAACACAGGAGGGAAACGACTTTCCTGCCCCCTTTCTATCAGGCAGCACTTGCTTCTCATGACAAACGTTTCACGGCGCAAGAGGCACTTGGAGCACACAGAAAGTTCTCCCGTTCCTGGTGATTTTGTACAAAACAGAACGGTTTAAAGAGGCTGTGCTTCCTCATAGGATTCCAGCCACAGAGCCAGCTAGCTATATGTAAACAAGTGAAACCTGCCACAAGCCTTTGAAAGTTGAAACCCGAAGGCAGCTGCCAGAATTCTCTTCTTTCCAACTTGCCCTTATACTCTCTGCCAAAATTCTTTCCCAGGTGGTTCTGGACACCTAATGAGAGAGACACAGTTACATTTGTAATAACCGTAAAAGTAATTATAATTGTTACCTTGCTAGTGGTGGGGTGGATAAATCAGGTTGCTTTCTTATCTTCTATTAAGAGTGTGAGGTATGAGACAGAACAAGCCATACTTGCCAGCAGGCCAGTCCAGAGTGAGCTGGCAGCTCTGTCTGGAAGGGAAGGCTTTTCCTTGAGGCCTGTGCACCTACAAAGGAGTGGCTGATGAGAGGGTTGGGGTAAATAGGAGGGTGTCTTAGGTAGGGTTTCTATTGATAAACACCATGACCTGGAGCAACCTGGAGAGGAAAGGGTTCATTTCTCTTTATAACCCTCAGGTCATAGGACCCTGAAGGCAGGAGCTGATGGAGAGGCCATGGAGGAGTGCTGCTTACTGGCTTGCTCCCCATGACTTGCTCAGCCTGCTTTCCTATAGCACCCAGGACCACTAGCCCAGGGGTGGCACCACCCATAAGGCCTGGGCACTCCTACACCAATCATTAATCAAAAAAAATGCCCACAGGATTGTCCACAGCCAAACCTGGTGGAGGCATTTTCTAAACTGAGGTTCCCTCTTCTCGAATGAGCTTAGCTTGAGTCAAGCTGACTGAGAACGGAACCAAGACAGACATGTCCTCAGTTCTTGGGTGGGTCCTTCCATGCTTCATGTGATTTGCTAGGTAGCTAGGGAGGAAAGCTGAGGCTCTGCCAGTGATTTCATGTGGTAAAGAAGGGTGAATGTAGATACAAGCTATGAAAGACCAGCGAACGCTGCAGGCATTCATAGCCTCTCTAGCATGGGGACCCCCATCAGAGGATTCATTACAGGAGTCTCCTGTTTACTGTTTTAAAAACCGGATTTCCAATAAATTAGTGGTGGAAGGATTTCTTGTTTGAGATCTTTCTATCTTTCTTTCTATCATTTATCTATCTACCTATAGATATACCTACCTACCTACCTCTATCTATCACTTGTCTGTCTTCCTATCTTTCTATCATCTATCTGCCTATATCTATCTATCTATCCATCCATCTATCTATCTATCTATCCATCCATCTATCCACCATCCTATCTATCTATCTATCTATCTATCTATCTATCTATCTATCTATCTATCATCTATCAAATGCTTTGTATTTGTATGCTTTGTATCATTCATTTATAAAAACACTCATTGTTGATTTTACCCAAAGACAGAAGCCAAACGCTGGTTTTCAGTCTGTTCTAGGGGTGTCCTTAGGCTTTTACGATAGGGCCTGGGAGGCTGAGAAAGATCAAGGAGGAACTGACTGACCCTGTGTCTTCCTCCAGGAACAAGCACTAATTTCTCTATTCTTTCTTATACAGTGGTAGTTTTTGGCATTTTGTTTTTTTTATCAAACTCTATTGCTTGAAAACATTTAAAATCTATCACTTCAGGGAATTAATGTTACTTGTACACAATCAGCTCTTTCTGTAATCAACTCGTTCTGAAGAATCAGTTGTTTTGGATTATTTAAATCTCCAAGGAATGAAGTGTGTCACTAATTTCCAGTGTTCCACTGCATCAGAAGTATGCCTTTTGGAATAATGAATGTTCTTTTAAAAAAATGGGTCTTTGCAATGTAAAGAGATTTTATATTTTAAATGTCTTTATATAAAAATATTGTTTTACTTTTGAATCTTTTTGTGACTTTGATTTCAGAGCCTTAGGCATACATGTAACTCTCAAACGGAGGAGTCAAGTCATAGATAGGACTAGAGACATTAGATTACAGTAGATCTCGTTTAATACTGTCAATAGTTCTGTCTTAAAAATACAAGCATGAGCCCAGTGAAGTGGTACACTTCTTTAATCTCAGCACTGGGGAAGCAGAGGCAGGAAGATCTCTGAGTTCAAGGCCAGCCTGGTCTATAGAGCAAGTTCAAGGACATCCAGGGCTGCACAGAGGAACCCTGTGTCTTGAAAAACCAAACTGAACCGAACAAAAACAAACAAACAAACAAACCTGAAACAAACCACAAGCATGTTTAAGATACCTCAAGATAACCTCATAAAAGGTACCCGGCCACATCTGTGTTTTCAGGGGTCCATTACAATATCTGTGCCATAGGGCCGGTGAGACAGCTCAGCAGTTAGGGGCGCTTCCAGTACAAGCCTTACAACACAGGTTGGTTCCTAGAACCCCACAGTTCAGTCCCTGGAACTTACTTTGGAAGGAGAGAACCAACTCCTTCAGATTGTCCTCTGACCTCCAGGAGTGCACCATGGTACACACACACACACACAGGCCCACACTCACATACACACATCACACCTCAGCCCCGCTCCCCCAACACTAATAATAACAAGAGTAGTTTTCAAATTGCCCTATATAAAATGTCCTCTGAGAAAGTGACACCAGGCAAGGGGAGAGTGAGCAAGTAGCCAGATTTGAAGACAGCATTGTGCCTTCCCAGTAGCACCCTCCAATTGGCATCTTAGATTCTTATTTATCTATTTATTCAATTGGTTTTGACGCACCATCTTACTGTATAGCCCAGGCTGACTTTAAATTAACAATCCTCCCACCCCCGTGTCCCGAATTCTGGGATTACGGCTGTGTGCTGCCATGCCCGGCTCTAGCTGGCTCTGAAGGGTAATTGATATTTGAGGTCTGGGGTGGTTCTGAGTTGTGACAGCTCCTGTTGTCCTACTCAGGAAGCATTTTCTGGGTTGCATTCAAATGAGAAGAAGACACAGTTGGGGGGAAACTGGTGGGGCTGTGAGAGAGGTTCACTGGGAAGTCTTAGGAAGATGACCATCAATGTCTAGCCATAGACTGGGAAAAGGGGCCATCATTTTTTTTCTCTCTCTCTCTCTTACATGACCCCAAAGTGCAATCTGAAATCTCAAAGTCTCAAGCTTGATATGTGACTTCAGTTTGCTCTTGGATGATAGCTCTTGAACTGTTAGTAGAACGAGAACACTCCATCTTAAACTTCATTGACCCCTTTGCCCGGGAATAGCATGCCTTCCGTATTGTAGACTAATCTTGGTCAGTCCCCTCTTCAATTTATTTTGAACCGACTCATTCATTACTACGCAGTTTATTAGGATTAGTACCTGTTGACTCTTTCTGGTTCATGCGCTAAGATCTCATCGACTGCCCCCATTTTCTATCGCCTCCAGTTTTTTCTTTCATTCTTTGTTTTGGTGTTCTTGTATCTATCTGTAAGTCAGATAGCTGTAAGCTCATCCTGATGTTTCCATCAGTGAAGACCGTGCGTATGGTAGTGGTCCCATAAGAGACTAATGTCGATGAAACAGTCCCATCCGACAGGGACACCTGTAGCTGTTGTAGTGCTGTTACTCAACACATTACCCATGTTTGTGCGACACTGGAATAAACAAGCCTATAGCGTTGCCAATCACAAAAAGCACATACAATTATGTATAGTAAACAGTGACTGGTTAATGATAATAAGAAATTACGTTAGTGGCTTATATGTGTATTCTATTATACCTTTTATTAGTATTTTAGTGTGTACTGTTGTAAAAGTTTTTTGTTTTTTTTTTAAAACAGTCTGCTGAGCAAGCAGCAGCCTCACATGACCCGTTTTTATTGGGTCTCTCGACTGCATTGTTTCTTCTCATGCTTGGCACACCGCGTTCATTCATCTATTGTGCTCGGCTTGATTTCCCTCCTGGCAGACACTGAGTAATATCACTGCAAATAATATTAACAATTCGAAGATGTCGAAATACATCTTTAAGGATTTCAGCCCCTTTTTCTGTTTTAAGGTTTTATTCATTTATGTATCTTATGTGTGTGAGCGCTCTGCCTTCCTGCAGTCCTGTTCTCTTAACTGCCAAGCTATCTCTCCAGCCCCCCGCCCCCCGATTTCAGTTCTTCTGGGAGCACATATCCAGAAGTAGAATTGCTGGACCGTATGACAGTTTCTTCCTAGTGTTTCTGGGGATGGGACCCAGGGCCTTACACATGCCAGACGAGTGCTGTACCACCGAGCTACAGCCTCATCCCATTTGGTAATTCTTGAAATTTTTTTTTTTTTTTTGAGAGACATCCTGTTTGTATTTTGAGTCAGTTGAATTGACTGTGGCAATTGTAGTGATGGTTACTTTTAGTTACTTTTAGTTACTTTTCTGTTACTATGATTAAAAAATACTGTGACTAGAGGCCACTTAAGGAAGAAAGTTATTTTGGCTAATGGCTCCAGAGGGTTAGAGTCCATAATGGTGAGGATGGCGAGGCTGCGGGTAGCCAGAGCAGGAAGCTGGCTGCTCACATTTCCTCTGCACTCCAGGAATGAAGTACAAGTGGGGCGAGGCTATAAACTCTCAGAGCCCGTACTCTCTCCAGCTAGGCTCCACCTCCTAGAAGTTCCATAACCTTCCCAAACAGTGCTACCAACTGGGAAATCAGGTGTTCAGGTTCACATGAGTCTATGTGGGACGTTTCTTGTTCAAACCACTGCATGCACCTCCCAAATGGCACGTTTGCTTATGGTACTACTTTCTCACCTCCTCTGCCGGCTTTATAAGGCATACCTGACAGATAAATATTATATGTTAATGATACACAGTGGGATGTTTTGAGATGGTATGCATACACATGAAATAAGTAAATCAAGATCATTAACGTGATCATCACCTCCCATGCTTATTTCTGTTTTCCTGGTGAGAATCGTTTAAAGTCTGCTCCCAGCAGTTGCCGAGTACACAATGCTATTGTTATTACTGTTGGCTGGAGTCGCTGTGCTGTACTGTTGTCTCCAGAACTTACTCCTCCTGTCCACCTGGAATTGTACGTTTGACCAACGTCTCCTCACGCCTCCCCCTCCCCCTCCAGTGATCATTTAACTCCCACAGCCAGCTTAGGAGATATGAATCAGGACAGTGAGGTGAGATCAGCTTAAATTTCAGGGCTCTGGGAAGACCTTGCCAAGATCAGGAGTGCTCCAGCCCACGGACCACAGAAATGTACCAACCATGCTGAGAAGTGAGGATTTGCTCTGCCAGACGACCCCCCCCACCCACCCACCCAATGCGTGCGCCTGACATTAGCTGTAGCAATGGCTATAACATCTCTTACTTTGGGTTTTTTTTTTTTTTTTTTTTTTTTTTTTTTATTCCTGTAGGGAGAGAGGAGGCTGAAGACAGGCTGATGGGCTCCGTTGATAGGCTCCAGTATCTGACCATGACTTCGGAGAACCCAACTTCTGGAGACCTGTCTCCTGCCCCCCTGGTCACATGCAAACTCTGCCTGTGTGAACAGACCCTGGACAAGATGACCATGCTCCAAGAATGCCAGTGCATCTATTGTACACCTGTAAGTGTTCCTTAATGCTTGCATCACGGAAAAGCTCAAAGGGAAAAACGACCGAGGGTACAGGATACGTTTCTGTGGTTTTATTGAGTTCGCTACAGTCTGACCCTGCTCAGGAAAGCAAACACACATTTGGTTCACTTTCCAAAAGTATCAGGAATAGTGAATAGATGAGCGATTTCTATTAAGTAGACATTGTGTATAATGAATTGTGATTTATTTATTTAGGCTTTATGTTATGTGATGGGGGGAAGAGCTTGGTATGGCACCAGGGTCTAATCCATGCTAATACCCTGACCCTTGAGCTTTTGAGACAAGGTAAGCCTATGTGTGTATGTATATATACATAGCTCCAACTGGCTTTTAACTCGCTATGTAGGCTGGACTTGAACTCCCGATCTTCCTGCTCAGCCTCTTGAGTTTTGGGATTATGAGTATGTCCCACCTCACCCAGAGAAAGGTAATTATTGAGTAAGTATAGTCTTTCTGTTCTGAAGATTCTGGTTCAGGAACAAAACAGAAACACTCAGCATGCCCTGGTAAACCATCATCTCGAAGAAGCTCACTGGGTGTTTTGAATGGTGACGAAGATTAGGCAGTAATGAATTTCTTTCACATCTTCTATTCTTCTACTTCTAAAATGTGCTGAGCAATTCCTCTACCATATTAGTCAACAGCCACAACAACACAGATGTTCAGGAATGAACTTGTCTCTTTGAGTGACCATCTGTTATCAATGTCTGTCACCTCTGTTACTGGTTTTCTTGAAAGTTGCTTGGTTCATCAAGACAGGAGAAGGGATGGATCCTGTAGGATTGAAAGATGATAAAGAATGGTTCCATTTATTCATTCAACACACATCTGTCAGGCAGCACATGTGTCCTGGGGACTGTTCTTGGGTACCAGGAATTCTCAGTTATAGAAGCAAGACCTAGAAAAGATCTTTGCTCTTAGGAGCTTATGATCCATCAAAGAGGGTTGCAAAAGGAACATCGAGCATAATAAATAGGAGAGTTGTGTAAGACGGGGGAGCAGGGCTTGGGAGGAAAGAGTCCAATAAAGGGGGTAAGGGTGTGGGTCTAGTAAAGGCACTGAGTTTCAGGGGGTTGGGTCATACTGATGATACTCCTTCCTCTTGCCAATATGTGTTGCATTCTGGGAATGGAGGCAAAGGTCTCACCATCCAGCAGAACCATTTTCCTTTGGTCTCTCTTGCATTCTGAACTCTGTCAAAAGCAACGGCTTCTCTGTCTGCCTTACATGCCTTTGACCCTTCCCACTCCTTGGAACGTGTGAATTGGAAGCAACATTTAGTGAAAACCGGGGTGGCAACTTTCCTCTGAGGGTTCCTCGTGCTTAAGGGCAGGGTACGAGATTCATTTTTTGCTGTGAGAGTTCATAGTGCAGAAATAAAGCTTGTGCGTCAATGCTGGGAGAAGAATATCCAGCCAAAGGTTGCATTTCGTCTTTATAAGAAGCCAATGTTGACACATTATTGTTTCACTGGTTACAGTTTCTAATTAAGAACAGTACAGCAGCTTCTTGTTTCTCCTTCAGTGATCTGGGGATTGGAGTCTGAACAATTATGTTATTCTGTCATCTAGATTCATACTTCCTTATTGTTACAGAGGGTTCAGGAGCAGAAATCCAAATGACTTGATATTTCTGGTTAGTGCCCTCCCCCGCTTTTCTGGAACTTTTGAACCTATAAACATTAATCTTCCTTAGCCTCCTGATACCTCATTACGTGTGATCTACCAAAACGGTAAGTGTGTGTGATTATTGCATTAGTGTCTGTAAATTTGCAATTAGAATCAGACTCGCCAGAAGTACTACTCGGATGTGTTTTGCTGTTAGAGATGTATTTCTTCTTTCTATCCAAAACATGATACAAAAGTATTTCAGAGGGTAGAGAGATGGCTCAGTAGTCGAAGGCACTTGCTGCTTTTGCAGAAGACTTGAGCTCAGCTCCCAGCCTCTGCCACGTTTTATTTTTAATTAATATATGTGTGTGTGTGTGTGTGTGTGTGTATGAATATTTTTCCTTCTTGTGTGTCTGTGTACTACATGTGCATCTGGTGCCCAAGTAGGTCAGAAGAGGGCATCACATTCCCAGGAACTGGAGTTACAGACAGTTATGAGCAGCCACGTGGGTGCCGGGACTGGAACCAGAGTCCCCTGAAAGAGCAGCCAGTGCTCTTAATGTCTGGGCCGTCTCTGCAGCCCCCGACACTTTTTAACCTATTGATTTGCCCACAGCGGCGCTCTTGAGACTCTGCTCTAGGTCATCTCATGTAGATAAATCTGACAGCAGAGGAAAGCGTGCCATGTGTATCACCGCCAATGAACCTTTTAGATGTTCCACTTGTGGAGACGCTTTCTTCTGCCGAACTCCACGCTTGGCTTTAACGGGGAGAAAAAGGCGTAGCACGAAGGAAGTTGAAGAGGCAGACGCGGGCACAGTCCTCACGCGCACGAACGGTCTCAGGAAGGTCGTTAACTGATAGTAGGCAGAAGGCAGAGTTTCTCTCTTTTCTCTCCTTTGTTTTCATCTGTCAGTACAGATAGTCGGAACATGGAAATCCAGGCTTCCCTTCTGGCTCTCTTCTTACTTTTTAAAAATTCTTTTTTTAGGCAGGGCCTTGCTGTATAGACGTGGCTGGCCCAGCACTTGGTGTGTTGGAGACCCAGATCGGTCTCGAACTTCTGACAGTCTCTTCCTGCCTCAGCCTCCCAAGTGCCAGGAGGTCAGGCGGTAGCCATCACCGCAGCTACCACAACTTGTTCTTTCAGACGATTCTGGACAAATTAAGTCAAGAGGGGGAAAAAAAATTACAAGAGTCAATTTTCAAAGCGGTGGAAATGATGGGCCTGCTCCCATGCGGGCAGCGCTGGCCTCTGGCTCACTGCGGATGCTGTTTCTGTCAGCCACGAGTGAAGGAGAAAGAAAGCACTGTTGTCGAGTGTTTTTATAACCTAGATAACTTCACCTGGAAAGAGTTGGTATGTTGGGCACGGCTTATTTACCTTCCAGATTAAAGACAGGATGTGTTGAGTGAAAAGAAAATAGAGTCTGACCATATTCCGACCTTTTTTCCATTACCCTTGATTGGCTCTAGGGTAGTTAGAAATTCTTTTACTATTCATTTCTTCCAGCCAGATGGATTTTCCAATGTTTAAAAACTGAGAAGAAACATACAGCTTCTTCAATTGAGCCCTTCTTTGCTTTAGGGCCTGATGGGTGGCTGACCTTTAAAAAGATCCCCCAGATGGTCTGGGAGACACTTACAAGTTCCGGGAGAACTGCCTCTGTGTGTGTGTGTGTGTGTGTATTTTTATATTTGTGTGTGTGCACAATACATTGCTTTGGTAACTCTGCATCTTGCCTGGGTTCTAACTAGGAAAGCGATGGCGTTTTCCTACCCTACCACACTTCTTCCCTCGAGATAACACACAGCTGTGGTGCAGGGCCCTGACACAAGACAGGAGGCGTCAGACTGAGGTTCCAGCTTTGCCATCCAGTGGTGTAAGATTTGGGGCGAGTTCAAGCCATTTTCGTTTCTTCTGAGCAGGAGGAGCTGATGATACCTGTCTCGGGGTACTGTGGAAGGCGTCAAATGAGAATCCTGGCAAGGAGGCTAGCTCACTTCCGAACCTGGAGTGAGTTCATCTCCCTGTTGTTCCTTTCCTACCTTCCACTGTATACTTGGCTGTCCTGTCTTTCAAAACTGTTCCAGAGCAAGGAATGCCAATAAAGATGTGAGCTTATTTGGTCATCTTCCTCATCAGCCATTTACTAAGAAGGTGGAGATTGTGTGTGTGTTTGTGTGTGTGTGTGTGTGTGTGTAAAAATTTCCACCTGCTTGCTATTCTGGGAATAGCAACCGGGTGTGGGGAGGGAGGGAGAACTCTTTTCTGTTTGATTTATCTAAACTGTGTTTTACAGCTGCACTTTTAAACCTAAATTCCAAAAGTAGATCTGAATTCCAAAAGTAGATCAGGAGTCAGACACACAGGCACAGACACACGGACATATATACACACAGAGACACATACAAACACACACAAAACAACAACAAAACAAACCCAACAACATCAGCAACAACAAAAACTTTAAAGGAGACCCCAACCTCCACACACCTTGGATGGATCTACACGATTCAGACAGAATTCTCTCAATCTGCCATTATTTGTTAGTACGCAAGTTTTTGTTTGTTTTGTTTTATTTTGACAGTAAAAATGGCACCGTCATTTAAGGTAAATTTTACCTAGAACTCACTGGAATGGCAAGAATTAAGAAGGCATCTTATTTCAGGACGATGTCACAGAGCCCTTTTCAACCCGTCTTCCGAGCGCATCACCAGCCGGTTTTTCCCGAAGCTTTGAAATTGTCCACCTGTCCTGACTCCACGTTTTCGATTGGCGTTGGATGGACAGATGAGTCCTGTCACTCTATTATTCCGTAGGTTCTGAGTCAGTCTAGGATATATGAACTTGCAAGGCTGGCTTTATGCTTTTCCTGAACTTTGCTTCTGAGCAGTCAACCGCCAATCAAACGAATTTAACTCCGTCTTTGTGAAATGACCTCGGCGCACTCTCTGTTTATATCTGTTTTAACGATGATGTGACGGCTTTTGTGTCTACCAGTTCAATCACTGGCTTACACTGCCAGTTTGGATGTTGTTTTCCCCTCTGACAGCTGAGCCGCTGCCAGGTCAGGTGGCCTCTGAGGGACAAGAATGAATAGTAACAGCATGACAAATAGGTTAGAGGTGACTCAAGAAGGCACCGGCTCCCTGGACCCATGATCTCACCCAAGCCCTGTGCTCACTCCTCACAGATTCAAAGCAAGTAATAAATACTGTGTCGAGAGAGGAAGAGAAGCAACAGAAAACTGTGTTCCCAAGGCCCAGTGACTCTCTCACAGCCTCACTGTCCGAGAATCGGAAGGCACCTTAGGTTGCTCAGGTCCTTTCCTGGATGCCTATGTGGTTGGTGACTTAAGAGAATGACCTCGAATCTTGCCTGGATTTCACTCAATAAGTATCGACTGTGTCAGGAAGAATTCTGACATGGCTAGAGTATAATAGCGAACAACTGTACGAGAGCCTGCTTTTCAAATGGGCCAAGTTTCAGCGCCTGGTAAAAGTGCTGTATGACGTCAGATGATAATGGGAACTCTAAAAATGCAAACGAGGACACAGGAGGTAATGGGTCCTGTGGGGGAGGGGGTTCTACATTATTCTAGGTAAAGTCTCAGTGGTGAGGTATTACTGGAGTGGATACCTAGAAGAAATGAGGTGCGAGCCATACACATACCTAGAAGAGGGAGGCGACACAGAGATCTTAGGCTGAGAGCGTGCTGGATGGTTGCAGTGCAGATGCAGAAGGAAGCCAGTGTGGGTGTTAAACATTTATGTATGTACGTATGCACATATATGTGCTGGCACATGCGCGTGTGGGAAAAGATGGTGTGAGCCCCAGTGAACAGGGAACAGATCAGTACCCAGTGTCTCAAAGAGAGGGACGGCAGGGAGAACGAGACAGAGACGGAGAGAGTTCTCTCTTAAGAAAGAGGGCAACGTGCATTGGCTAGCTGCCAGCTGCAGCCTGGTTCTCTGTTTCTTGACCGCCACTACGTCAGCAAGCTGCCACAGGCTGACTCGCTCCTGCCGCCATGCCTCTCTTACCTCTGATGCATAAAATCTCCTGGAGCTGTCAACCCAAACGGACCCTTCCCCCCCCCCCCCCCCCGCACCCCCAAGTAGCCTCTGTTAGGTGTTTCATCACAGCAACGTGAAACTCAATGAACACAGGCCGCAAATATAATAACCCAAGCCAGAAATGATAGTGGCTTGGAAAAGCTGGTTGTGTCTCAGCGATGTCTTAAGTCTTCTTTTGCCTCTCGATCATTCAGGAACGGGCAGTCATAGTGAACGTTGCAGTAGGTAACCTGTGTAAAGCACAGACTGTAACACAGACCTGGGCAACAGCCAGCTGTGTGCGTCTACTGGCTTTTCGTTCTTTTTGGCCGGAAGACCTTTAAGACTGGGATACATAACAGTGTCTGTTCTGCTAAACTACTTCGAAACATTTCACCTGTATTGGTGGAAATATGTTTCTCTATAGAATATAACTGTAAGTGCTAACTCCACACACTGAAACACAGCCGGTTAGATTTCATTTGGCTGTTAGTGGTTGAATGTGACCTCTACTCGCTTGGCTTTCTATCATCTGAATGAAGGCTGTCTTTGTCTTTTAAAGTACTTTAAACGTCATTACCTTTTTTCCTACATTACATTTTGATTGTATTCTGTCCCCTCCCCCAAGTCCTCCCATCTCCGGCAAATCTTCCACCTAGTTGCCAGTTTCTGAAAGTACTTGAGACGTGTGGGCCGTCTGCATTGTCACCAGACTCCAGGTAACTCCAGCTACTCCTGTGGAATTTGTAGTCATTTAGGGACAGGACCTGCAGATATTGGCTCCCCTGCTGATCTCGTGGTGCAGCTAGGAAGCCAGGAGGCATAGGAGGCCTGACAGCAGACCCTACAGGAAGGGCTGCCTGGACCGATGCTCCTTCCACAGCCAACTCAGAAGGGCTTTCAGTGCCAGAGACTCCAGCCCAAGGCAAAGCTCTAAAGAGCATGCACGGAACTGGGGAACTAACTAACTAGAAATAACGCACAACCCCAGTTACTTCCCTCCCTCTCCCCTGCTTCCCTTCCCCCTTCCCTCCTTCCCCACTTTCCTAAGTCTCTCTTTACATTAGAGAGGCTAGCTTTTGATTATAGTCGTGATAGGTTGGTATTAAAATGAAGTTAAACAGGAACTTAAAAAATTGTTTAGTATATGAATAATCCCTGTATATTCCCCTCTGGGATCTTCTCTAGCATATAAGTACATGGTTTAGTATACTGTGAGCGTTTCTATATAAGAATATACAGACCTACCTACAGCAAAGTGTCTCATAGTGTCCTATGGTATGACGATGTCATATTGAAGGAAAAAAAAAAAAGACCCAGAGCTGGCGAGATGTCTCAGCAGGTAAATACACTCCCCTCACAATCTGGTGACCCGAGTTTGATCCCCCGAACCCACATAAAGGTGGAAAGGACAGCTGACTCCTGAAAACTGTCACCTGCTCTCTACATGTGTGCTGTGGCACGAACACGCCCACACTCACGCACAAATCATGCATATAATAAGTGAATACTTAGTTTAACTAGCCCCATCCTATAATAATAGATTTAGAAAATTAGAAGTTACTGGCTGTTACAGATGAAAGCTCTTGAACTTAGAAGCGTAGAAAGTTCTAGAAGGAGAATTTTCCTCCTTGAAAGTTACGTACATTTTGAGTCCAGGCCAGATGACCTTCCCAACATCTGCGCTCGCTGGTGGAAACGAGAACCGGTTCTGTAACAGTACATAATAATATGGTCTTATCCATAACCAGCTCTCTAGATTTGCACTGTTAGAATGATGGGCAGAGGCAGTGTTGTTACACGCTAGTGCACACGTGAGAAGAGCATATCTGTTTCATCCGCACATCTCCTTCAGGAGGAAGTCGGTTGTAGCAGAATGAACTTACCTCTTGAATCTCTCCTTAAAAAAGTCCGCAGCGTCTCAGCGCCACTACAGTCTCGTCTGATGTGATGTCAGTGCTTCTTCGGCGGTGCAAAGTGCGTGGTCGCAGAAGTTCGCGGTCAGTGGTAAGATGTCACCCAGCGGAAAGGGATATCCAATGAGTTAGGTAAACTGAAGCCCAAAACCACCGTCAGTGAGCTAGAAAGGCTTGTCAAATCCAGTTTGTTTGTTTTTCTTAGCATTCCAGTCAAACATAACAGGTTAGCTATGGAAGGCCCACATGGTGGATCCCAGATACGCAACCACTACCTTCCAGTTCAGGTGAGACAAAAATCAGCAGCTCGTTTCCATGAGAACAAACAGCTGGGTGTTAACTGAAGGCAACCAATGGTTTCAAGTCACTTCCCAGTGGCTAGGCCTTTTTGGTTCAGTCCTTCTGGACTTACCACATGAATTTGCGACACTGACTCGGTCTCTCCAACCCTCGGCTTCTCCGTCTGTAAAGTGAAATTAAGGAAAAGAGAGGAAAGCAAAGACGTTTGAATATCTACAGTGCGTATGTACCGAGCATGGTTACTATTTTTGTTTCTGTTTTTCATTTCCATCCAGCAGTCTACAGATAAGGAAACCAAGGCAGAAAAGCAGAGTTAGGTAACTTGTTTTATTTAGATTCTTTTTTTAAAAAAAATCTTTTAAAAATTTTATTCCACGAATGCTTTGGCTTGCATGTTCATCTGTTTACTATATATTTGCCTGGTCCCTGTGGAGGGAAGAAAAGGGCATCAGATCCCCTGGAACAGGATTTACAGATGTCTGCGGGCCACTGTGTGGGGTGCTAGGAATCGAACCCTGGTCCTCTGCAAGAGCAGCCAGTGCTCTTAACCTCTGGGCTTTCTCTCCAGGCCTCTAGGTCCTGGAGTCTTGATTCCTGGATTATTATTTGGATGAAACGAGAACCGGTTCTATAGCAGTACATAATAATATGGTCTTATCCATAACCAGCTCCCTAGATTTGCATTATTAGAATAATGGGTAGAGGCCTATATGAAGTTTTTATGACCTACCTGTGGTTCCTGATATTGGAGAATGGCCCATGTAAGGCAGAATGGGCAGCTGTTTACTGATTTTCTGTATAGGACAACAGAAGAAAACAATCTGAGTTTTCTAGAGACCATGTAATCTCAGTATAGTGATGGTCGTGGGGCCAAGCTGTCCAGGCAAGCGCCATCAGAACAGCTGGGTTGGGAAGCACAGGTCCGGTGTGCCCAGCTAGAGAGCTCCCAGTCTCCGGGCATGTCGAGAAAAATCAAAGCAGAAGCCCAGGACTGTTTCTCCAGCTCCCTTACCTCATGGAGCTTAGGAACATTGCTTGCTGGTGTTTCCAGGAAGAGCTCAGTTTCCAAGTAATTCCTGTTCATTGTGTGCGGACTGTAGGTGATTGCAGAGAACAGGAGCCACCTATCTATTATCTATCTGTCCATCTACCATCTACTTACCTATCAACTACAATCCATTAATCATCTATCAATAATCTATCACCTGTCAATTATCTATTACCTGTCGTCTATCTAGCTAACTATCATCTACCAATCATCTATCTATCTAATAACTGTATTGTGTACTCCCGTAGTTTCTTAGGTGGGCACATTACAAGCTTTTTTTGCCATGACTCTGTAAGCAGATAAAAACACCGTATGAAGAAGCCTTTGTTCTTTGACACAGTGTGAGCAACAACCTTGAAACAAAACAAAGCAAAACAAAAAAACCAAAACCCTTCCTTGAGAAATTCCATCGACGTAAGTCATAGGCCGAGTTGGAAGGAACAGTTCAAATCACCTGGCTCTCCACGCGTCTGGCGGTTGAATGCTTGATGACAGCCCGTCGGAATCCTTGAGGGCCGCGGAGTGAGTTAGACGTGGAGTCTCTCTGGTGTTATTTATGACCCCCGTGGTCTTAAAGTATTTGTCTGTGTTCTATCAATCCGTTTAAGTGAAAGGTAACTACACAAAAAGGAAAAAAAAAAAAGTCCTTCCTTTTGTCAGTCATCCGGAAATGTCGTCTTCAAGACACCCCCTTAGACTTTGTCAGCTATCCAGAAAGCTGCAAGATCTGTATACAGCCCGCTCGAGTTTAACGACACGCGAGTGTTCAACGTGACAGGCGGCCGTAGCTTTGCGCGTTTCTCTCTGTGTGTAAGCTAGGCGCCGGACCTCTTCTCTTCTCTGAGACGGCTAATTGTACACTTGTGTTTGGCTTGCATGGGAGGCGTGGCGGCTCCTGTAAAATGCCTTTGGTTCCTTTGTGCTTCTCTAGCCCGCGGAGACAGTAAAGGGAGGGTTCGAAAGGATCAGTGAAAGCTGACGGAGGACTGGGGCGCGAGGGACTTGAAAAATGTGGTAAGGAGCAGCGGCTAGGACTAACTGTTCTTCCTCTTTCTGGGGTGAGGTCCATGCCCACACTGATGGGCGTGTGTGCCTGAGCTCCCAGCTGCTTAACAGCTTACACGTCTCCCTCTCAAACAAGTGTCTCTTACAATAAAAGGGAAGCGTGTGAACTCAGCTCCAACTTCTCTCCTAAAACCACAACACGCCATATATTGTAGAGATGGAAGTGCTTGTGTGGAAAGCTTCTAAATTCATCAGTTGATATATTATGGTTTACAAAACACTTACGGACCTTGCGTTAGCAACCAGAACATCTGCTATAAGCCAATGGGAAACTTTAATATTTCAACTGTAAAAATTCACAGTGTAAGTTTAAATACTTATTATTAGTTTTGCCTATAAAAGCTCACATGATAGCTCTAGCTACCATACAACATTAAGCTTCTCCTATACCCACAGAGAGTCGTAAGGAGAAGCTTGGTCATTGGCTTGTGGAGTGTTCTGTTTCACGCATCTTTTCTGTCTCCGCAGTTTCTCTACCCTACGTGCTTTAACTGGTTCCTTGCTTGGAGTCAGGAAGGGTATCTCAGAACTCCAAAGGGTGGACATTTTCCCACAACATTTTTTTTTGAATAGAGAGCATAGGCCCAAGAGGGGAGAGTGAAAACTGATCCAAGATCCTGCAATTCAGAAATCTACGAAGGCCTTGTTTTAGGTGTATGTGTCTGTGTCTGTGTGTGTGAAACCCTGTGACTAAGCAGACATTATCTTCCCTAGTTTGAAAATGATGAGGACAGCCAGTCTGGGTCCTAGGTAGAGTCATTTTCCAGCTGTCATGGCTTCTAGTTCTAGTTCTAGTTCTAGTTCTAGTTAGTATAGACCTCAGCCGGTATGCTCTGAAGTTCATCACACAATATCACTTTGTTTTCCTCAGATAGTTCCCCCTTGAGCCGAGAGAACATATATTTTTAGAGCCCGTTTACCTCAGTTTCTGTCAGTGGCAGCTGGCAAGAGAGGGTGAAGGCAGTGATATTGGAACCATGTGGCTGATGGGAGTCTGGAAAGCATACAGAAGCAGAGTGGTAGGCAGCCCTTTGGAAGGTCCTCTGGGACGACACCCCTTTGTGTGAGCCAGTGTGCAGTTCCTCCAGAGTTTCACTTCCAAGGGTATTTCCCATATTGCCTTGGTGCTGCTTTCTCCTGCAAGACCACTGGCCCTGAGATTACTGAACCGTGTTTGCTGCCGTCAGTCTTAGAGGAAGTAGCTGTTACCCGACGACGGGGCCATGGCTTCAGTTGGATGTCTGCTCCCTGATACCCTTCCGTCTCCATTTTCTACCACACCACAGGCATCTTCTCACGGCTTTTTAACTACCGTTTGGAAATTCTTTTCCATGACTTCGCAACATGCCATTGTACGAATTGAGCAAAATTTATTTGAACAGGTCATGACAGACATTTAAGTCAGCTTCTGGATTTTGCTGTGATAGGAGAGATTGACTCCTTGCGGAAGGGGACCGTTAACTTCCCGAGGAGACGCGAGTCCGGCTTCAGTGGCTGGCCGCGGGCATCGATTCATCAGCGTGCTTAGCAGTCATCTCAGTTAGAACAGTACGTGGTTTTCAAAGGAATATGTGATGGTGGTGCTTGGGTTTCATCCTCTTGTGAAGGGGATTAATTTTAAAAGGTCAGAAAAAGCCATAGGTTTCACAATTCTGAGATAAACGCCCTCACCACAGACTTCTATTCCGTGGCTTGTGTCATAGTCCACGGCACCGCTCTTGATGTAAAGGGTCGATGCGTAAGCGCATCCATCTTAAAAATGCCAAACATCAGTTATAAATAACCGTTTTGGAAGTCATTACATCATTGGCTAGATGTAGCGTTTGAGTATGCCCCTCAAACACTTGAGCTCGGCTGTCTTCTATTTATTTGTTTATTTTTTTTGTCCATGAAGATGGTTGAGGGTTCACCAAGTAGGATTTAATCAGTAGAAACTGAAGAAATGGATTTTGGATTTCTGAGTTTTACTTGTCGGAGCCACAGGAGTCGATTGGGGCCTGCTGGGAAGTGGATCCACGCCTCCTCACAGAGACCCAAACCTGCAAACGTGCAAATATCGTATCTAAAATGGCTTGCACAGAATCCATGTGCAATCTACACATATCTTCTATGTGCCTGAAACCATGCTTAGGTTATGGGAGTCGTTGTGAAGGAAATAAGGACAAGCACGAAGCCTCTGTGTGATCACTGTAGGCCTAACTACATGACGCATACCGGCAGCATCACACTTTGTTCTGAACATTTTCGAGCTGGATTCGGGCCATACCTGCACGTGCGGATCCCATCTTGTCCCTGCCTCCTTTTCCCCGTGGGCATGCTCAGCTGAGTGAGCGAGAAGGATAAGGAAGGTATTGGAGGTCTACATGGTATGACCGATCCCTCTCCTCTGCTCTCTCCACCAAGGTCACTGCCCAAGGTCTGGGTCCAACAATCAATACGTAGGTCAAGTTAATGGATGGCGTCCCCTTGTTTCCTCTTGGGAGAGCTGCTTCCTTCCCCAGTTGCCCAGTGCCTCTTTTATTTTTCTATTGGAAGCTTCTCAAGGAGGAGCTGGTGGGACATGCCTATAACCCTAGCAGTCCAGAAAGACTGAGTGAGGTAGGAGGATCCAAACTTCTAGATCAGCCTGGGCCGCACGGTGAAACCCTATGTCCAAACACAAGAGAAAAGAAAACACAGTAACAGAACACAACACATCAAAACCTTTCTCAGCGTGGCACCCACTAAGGCTTCTGTCTCTGGGATGGCCTGTTCTCCCAAGTTGTCTTTGCTATCCCCAGCCAGAAGGAAGTCACTTGACTTTGTCCCTACATGACTCAGTCCTCACTGGCGTTTGAATTCTGTTTGGGTAACTTAGTTCCAGGGCCCCAGGGTGAGGTCCATTCTGCTTTCAGGCGAACCTACAAGAGAGGTCCACTAGATAGAAACGGAATCGGGAGATGGGTAGAGAGATGGGTGAGGGGTTAAGTGCACTTGTGCTTATGGGTTCTGGGCACCAACATGGTGGTTCATAACCATTCGTAACTCCAGTTCTAGAGGATCCGACACTGCCTTCTGACCTCCGGGGCACACGTGATACACATACATATGCGCAGGCAAAACACTCAGACACATAAGTACATCCAAACTTAAAACAAAAAACAGAATAGGGAAATCAAATAATTTTTGAAAAGAAAAAGAAAACCCTAAGGTCTTTGCTGTGAATGCAGAAGCGTTTCTTCTTTTCCCAGTCTGCGGTGGACAAACCTAGTGAGTGTTCAGGAATCTGACTCGAATAAGCTCTTAAGATGAAGTCATCTATAATTAGTTGCCCGGCCCCGCATTCTTTCCAAAGCCATGGCTCTTAAGTATCCATGCTTGTGATAACTTATGTTTCCCGAGTACAGGAACCCCGGGACAGCCAATTTAGGAAGAGGCAGCAGAGGTTCTCTTATGTAACCTTGGCGCTACTGTGAACGGGCACCGTGTTTAAGATACCTGCTTTTGTTTCTTCTTACAGTGTCTGAAACAGTATATGCTGCTGTCAATCCGAGAAGGATGTGGGTCCCCTATCACGTGCCCTGACATGGTGTGCATACGCCACGGGACCCTGCAGGAAACGGAGGTATGGATGCACGCCGGGACCTCCCTCCCCTTTCTTCCCTGCTGAATTATTTCTTAGGATCTCGACTCTTAAGTACCGCCTACTAGGGAGTGAGCGACAAAATACAGACGTTAGCTTTTTAAAGGAACATTTTATTGCCACAGGGAGCTGGAATCTTTATACAAGCTGCAAGCACAGCCGTTTTATCTCAGTTAGGTTTATGTTATGCTATCTTGTGTATTGCAGAAGCTCTTAACACAGGCGAAGATGCTAGAAACCAAGCTTATTGAAAGTGAGGCTTGAGGGGGGATGTTTAATGAACAGTCTCATGAGCCCAAAAAACTTTGAAGGTAAAGAGACCAATTAGCGAGTGCTACGGTATATAAATGGTCGCAGTTCTATATCGGTTTGTTTGTTTCATAGTGTAGCTTCTGCAGGGGTAGTCTGAGGTTGAAACATTTCCAAAGAGCAGGGAGAGAAAGAAGCCTTTCAGGTGGGTTGCCTCAGGCATCCGATAGATCTTTTCTCTTGGAGCAAGTTTTCCTATCTCTCCAGGTTGCAGTTTATCTCATCTTTGTTTGTTTGATGCCCCCTCATTGGCTGGTCTGAAAACTGCTTCTGGAGCTTCAGTCTCTGGTTCACCTGACTTTAATGAGCTCTTGTCCAGGAGAACGTGTGACCCTCCAGAAGGGCGCCCAAGAAGCTGATGAAGTAACTGTCCAATCGATAAGCACAGGACACCAGCCTAGCTACCAGGCATGCTTCCTGTTGCTTCCTTGGCCCTGAGTACTAGCCTTCCCACTAACCTCCTGAAGTCCAGAGGCTGTAAGTGACTTACCTCAAGGGACCCATCTGGAAAGAACTAGAATTCCAATATCCAGTTCTCATGACCACCACCGTTACATTGCATTAATGAAGGGGTGGGGGAAGGGGGTGAGCAACAAAATAGACAGACCAAACGTGCAGCAAAAGACCAGAGAATTAAGAGTCCGGCAGTGTGTGGGTAGATGTAAATACGTATACAGGCAGATACACATCTTTCTAAATCCACATCTTAAAAAAACAAAACAAAACATATCCTTTGCTTTGTAAGAAAAGCAGGGAGAAAGTGGTATAGCTACTCCCTACCCTGACTCAGAGTCTAGCCTGTGTGCAGTTCATGAGACACTGGTATTAGTGAGGTAGGATATCTTTTAAAGAAGTGCCTTCAATGGAAGCATAAAAGGAGCACCTAATGATGTACCATTGGCTCATTTTAGGAAAATAATGAAGCCTAAGCTTTTCTAAAAGGATGCTATTGAAGATGTAGAGCCTACCCCCAGGACCCCTGCTTCCTTTCGCATTGAGTAATGGGAGGAGGAGACTAAGGCGCAGGAGACTAGCTGCCTACGACACTGCTTACTGTGTGCTACATAAAAATCCTTCTTAAAACGAGGTCCAAGTGTTTGAGAGCATCGGTCTTGGGTGTTGTCCTTCCTGACTTGCTTCCCTGATGTCTGACTAGTCCAAGTATAAATAGGTCACCAGGTGCAGGTACCACAACCCCGTGGTTGGGACCGAGTAGAGGCGAAGACACCATCCAGCACCATCCTGGGGGAGCTTCTAACACAGCAGAGGCGGCCTTAGACAGATAATAAGCCAGATAGTTACAAAAGTGAAACACATCAGATATGGGGGTAGGCCGTTGAAACTGTATTTAGGTGAAATTTTATCTAGTACTTGTATGGAAAAAAAAAATCTATCAAACATAAACGCTTTGGTGAGGTCTCAAAACAAAGCTTATGAAATTAATCTAGACCTGTGCCACCCAGTCTGGCAGTTGCCAGTCAGGTGTGGATATTTAATTATAGATTAGTTGAAAGTATTAAAAGAAACTTAATCTCCCGGTGTGCTAATTTATAATTGCTTTGAAGTGTTCATAGCCGTTCATGGGTAATGGCTACGTGATTGACAGCTTCAGAGCAGAACATCCCTGTCACTGCGGAGAGCCTAGATGCACAGTGTTATCCTGAACTTTACACGGCAGTGCCTCGTAGTAGTACACCTACCGTGGTGGCTCACCAAGAAAGACACAGAGGCATTCTCCTATGTGGAAACCCCGCCAGACCTCAAGCAGAGGAAAACGCCGTCCTGGCCAGCGCCAGATAAGACAGTGGAACCCCCAGCGTCTGAGCTCAGGTGTTTTTATTCATTCAGAACTCCTCAGGTGCAGATCACGAGCAATCACACATCCCCCACAGAAATCCAACCCTGCGGACAAGACAGAAGTGCCAAGGCCTATGCATCCCTCTTTTCAACAATGCACAAAAACAATTATTTTAAACACAGCTAAAAATAAACTTCCACAGCAGCACCTACCCAGTGACATCTCAGATGTTGACTGCTGGGGCTGACCTGTTCAGATACGTGGTGAGTACAGTCCGAGTCTCTCGCGGGACAGGCCTTAAGTCTTCTGATTGTCCTGGCGTACCTGTTTCCTGGCAGCATCCTGCATGTTCTTTCCTGATGGTACCCACTGTCCTCTAAGTCCTTTCTAGCTGCTACTAGGTGCACTTAGTTTTTTCTTCCCAAAGCAATTTTTACTTTAAGGCTATATTAAAACCAAACAAGCCCGTAATATTTCTCAAAATTTATAAAAAAAAATGTTTTTTTCAAAGTATATTTGCGAAAGCAGAGCAAGCTATTCCATACTAAGCTAATTTAAAATTTACCAAGTCTTTTTCTCATTAGATGAATAATAAGGCTCTCCGGGGCATTCACAGGCCGCCTCTACCCTCACTGGCTTCATAGACAGCCCAGCTAAAGATGAGCATTGAGATACAACAGTCAAGTTCTTAACCAAACCTGCTACAACTTACTGTCTCCAGTGGTAAAAAAAAAAAAAACCGAGGAATGGCGGTGAGGGTTGTTTTCATTCTGAATTTTAAACGAAAGGGAAGATTATCCTGGAGATCTGAGAAGCTTTATCTGTTTATTCAGGACTCACCCTTTAAAAGTAACAACACACACAGATGAACTGGGGCTGTTCGGCCCTCCCTCCTAACATCAAGATCTCGCTGCATAAAACCCTTATGCTACCACGTGGCCCATAGTCTTCTGCAGTTCTGACGTATCACAGTGGGGCTCATTCGTACGACACGTAACTGGAGCCCACCACGGTGACTGCTTTCTTCCTTGCACTTGAGAAAAATGTCTAACCGTACAGGTAACGCATAGATACACCTGTTAGGGATGGTTCTGGCTACCACTGGTTAAGTTCTTTGTATGTACCATCCCCTGTGTAGGTCCGGCACTTGGTGATGCTCCCTCTGCCTGGCTTGCTGAGTCCTCCAAATCGGCTCAGTCGTGGCTCAGCCTCTTCGTGTTTATCTGTCAAGAACGGCCTCGTTAGCAATGCATTTAGTGCCTGGCTGAAGCCCTGTTTGCTTATGTAGGAGACAGGAGAACATAGCGGCTTCCCTTTCAGAAACTCATGATCGACGGTGACTCCTGGCTCAGAGCCGACCTTTCTGGGACCCAGGGGAAAGTCAAGTTTTCCTCCATTGCATCATCTGGTACTTTCACCTATTGTACCTGCAGGTTTTTCCCATGTGTTGGAACGGGGAACCTTGTCCAACATGGAATTATGAACACGGGACACAGGTTGTTATTTCCCTCAGCATTACTTCAAGTAAAGTTCTGTATTGAAAGGCAATGTTTAGTCTCAGCAGTGCCCCGCAGTGTTGGAGAAGTGGCATGCCCACGCCTGGAGAGCCTAAACTGTTTGCCTGCGCTGTGTGACATTCGAGTGACAACTGCCAGCTGGCAGGAGAGGGCAGGAACTCGACTCTCTCCTGCCTCTCACACACCAAGCCTCTTTCCACGTCCTGGGGCCCTAAAACAACCAGCCTGTCTTTTACCTCCAGTGCACCAGGGGAAGGGCGGGTACTTGCCAGGAACAGGGGCTCGGAATTCCTGTAGGAAGGGATTTAGGATGTAGAGTGTGGAGCCCAGAGGCCTAGGGGAGGAGAAGATGGAGAAGGGCTAAGGAATCTGAGGTTACACATGCAAAACATACCATTTTGGTTTCTTCCCCCCCCCTCAGGTGAGGCGTTTATTTAAGGTGGCTTCTGGAGGTATAGGAACCAGGCACCTCACTGCCCTCGGCATCTCTCCTTTTACATGCTTCCCTCCCATTACCGTGGTGGGAAGCAGGAGCAGAAAGATGCCTGGGGCAGGGGTGGGGCAAGTGAGACTCTTCCCATGGCTGTGACGTCACCATACGAACGGGAAGGGACTGACTGACACCCTAATAACCATCCACTGTGATGTGCGCCGGCTGGAGAAAAGCTACACTTTGGAGGCAGGAGGGGGAGGGACAAAGGAATCTGCCAAGTCAGAGTGAAGAGATATTTTTGAGGTTCCCAGCTGACATTTATTTTTGAACACATTTAAAACTTCATTTCGAGACGTATTTAAAGCCCCAGATGAGCGGAGAATAAAATCTCTAAGATTCTTTAAAAAAAAAAAAAAAAAAAAAAGCGCGCAGGAAAACTAAGCAGTCGTCGAGTTGCTCCGTCTCCGCTGCGCACAGGAGGAGCGTGTTCTTTTAACCCGTAGGTTTGCAGCGGGAGGAAAGGCGAGGATAATGGGAGCTCACCTTTTCTCCCCAACCCAGTTCTGCTTGGACGCCTTCCTGGTCTTCCCATTCAGGTCTCGGGGTCCGGTATTCTGGTGTCTGTTGTACTCAGACGAATGGGTGGCTGCACCCCTTTCTGCTCCGTTAGAAGGAGCCCTCGCCTGTGTTTTGGGGTAGAGACAGAAGACGTTGCTAGTGCCCGTGTTGATGTGATTAGACTCTGTGCAACAAGTGGTTTTCCCTGCTTCCATTGTTTTGCAAGTCACAGCACCTCAGAGATGGCCCAGTCTTCGCTCGCTGGGTCATAACGATCTTTTCACGGCCAGTCGGGTAGTCTACCCGTCAACCTGTTTCTTTACATTTTTTTTTTTTTTTTTTTTTAAGCAGCCGATTTAAAGAGCCAGACTTGCATAAAATCTTGGCTTCTCTTTCCTGTTGGCCTGACTTTACAAACCAGTAGACGGCACTTCCTGAAGCCTGTCCTTAACCTGGGAATTTAACCATGACTTTTTAGTGTTCTCATTCAACAGATACATGCTGCGTGAGCCACGTTTCTTGTGGGGTCACCTATTACTCTCAGCGTAGATCTTTGTGATGAACAGGCTCCATCCCTTCAGGCTCCCTCTCCGTTTCTTCTTCTTTATTTTCTGCCGCGTAGTGCTCGTGTGGGCGGGGTGCTGGTTTCCAGATTATGAGCATGGCAAACCGTGATAAGGGAAGGCATGCTCCACTTTGCACTTCTCAGCTATGGGTGCTGGAGATGCCCAGTTGGCCGTTGTGTGTAACTGTCCTGGCTCCCCATGTGCCTGACACCCTGACTCCCTGGTTCTGCTCTGCTGTGAGTAGACCGAAAAAGACTCAGCACAATAGCTAATGGGTATTTAGTAAGCATGCCTAGGTTCGCTCTCACCAGAAAACAACAAAGATCAGAGCACACCAATAGCTCTTGGTTTTTAAATGTCTGATATTGTTTCTCATGTTCTCTTTAAATTAGATTTTTTTCCTTTTTTTTTTTTTTAATTTTTCAAAAGAATGTCTGGAAGGATGAGGAAAAAAAGTATCTTTTCTGCTTGGGTCTGAGGAGAGGGAAATTCCTACCTAGCAAGTGAACTAGCACAAATTTCAAAGGAGCTATAGAAAATCGACTATATTGAACTAAGGAGTTTTTAATAGTTGATCCAGGCAGTCTCTTTATGTGTATATATATGTGTGTGTGTGTATGTGTGTGTGTGTGTGTGTGTGTGTGTGTATAATACAGATTTATATATATAAATATATAGATTTATTTATTTTATGTTGTAAGTATTGTGTCTTGGCCTGGTGGTGGTGGCACACGCCTTTAATCCCAGCACTTGGGAGGCAGAGGCAGGCAGATCTCTGTGAGTTCGAGGCCAGCCTGGTCTACAGAGTGAGTTCTAGGACAGCCAGAGTCACAACAGAGAAACCCTGTCTTGAAAAACCAACCAACCAACCAGCCAACAAAACCAGCACGATCCTGAATTAAAACACTCCAGCAAGATTCACGCAAATTACAAAGGACAGAGGACTCTGGTGTAGATTCCCTTAATCAAATCAAGACATTAGCATGACCAGTAATATTGCCCCCACATACCTCTTGATGGCCCCAAAGCACATCTGGTGTTTTTTCCAACAACAACAGCAACAAAAAAAAAATCATAACCTAAGTCTAATCACGAGAATGCATCGGGCAGTCTGAAGAACAGCATGCAGATCGCTGGCCTGTGTATTTCAAACATGTGAAAAGCAGGAGGCAGAAAGATAAGCTGAAAACTGCCACAGAAGGCCCAGGAGGCTGTGCAGTAGATGCGGGGCTATAGCTTAGGTTGGGTTCCAGACTGGAAAAGGACATTAGTGGGAGAAAGTGTGAAATTTTAATAAGTCCTGGCAACCATTTAGTTGTATTAAACCAATCTACATTGAATTCTTTTAATAATTAATGATGCTCTTAAAAAATATACATATATATATATATATATATATATATATATATATATATATATATATGTAAGATTCTCCTTGGGGAAGCTGAGAGAGTAGCGTTTAAGAACTCTCTATTCAACCTTTACGACATGTAAATTATTTGGGAATACACAGTTTCAAAAGAGCATTGCCATGTGAATTTGGACAATTTAGAATATCGTCATGGGAAGAAAAATAAAAGAGGATGAAAGTAGACGGCAGTATAGCTCTTTACAATCTTGTTTGTTATTCTCCGGGATTGCCTGTCTAGCTGGCTGACAGTCTTCAAGCACTGGTGAACATGCTCAAATCCCTGCTGAAGCCCTTTCACCTGTAATTTATGGAACCTTCCAGAATCCATCCTAACAGAATTATTTACATTTTTATAATTGTACAAAACTGAAGCCTTGCAGAATCATGACTCAGCTTCAAACCACAGTGGAACCAGGAATTAACGTGCCGGATAATATGTTATTAGTATTATTTTTTAAAACCAGGTCCCATTCTCTCTCATCTAAAAACAACGCTGTGACAGAAAGAGTTTAGGACATTAGTTTTAATTCCCCAAAATATAAGAGGTGACAAAATAAGAGAGTAGACTTGTTCGACTCTTCAACGTGAATCTTGTCTTCTGAGTGATTTTGTTCTCTGGGCACAACTTGTGCATCTCCTTCTGCACAGCCCAGACGTCTCGCCGAGTGCTTTGCCCAGGGTAGGCTGTCAGCAAGTACATCGAGAAGGCACAGCCTGCAGGGCAGAGCTGGTAGAGAAATAAATGTGCTCTGGGCATTGTCTGTGTTCCAGAAGGAGCAGAGAGAGCGTCGATAACTCTTTGTGACTGAAAACTCCAGTGGAAACTCTGACTTACGTTGCCTAATTCTAAATAAATATTTAACTTACAAAATAATAAATGGGAAATTCAAACTCGATCAACACAAACAAAAGTTAAGGGATTCAGGCCTTTCCTTTGGCCATTGTATCAGCAACATCGATAAAAACCTGTCTTTCTAATTTAAAATAAACATCCAGCCCTATTGTCAGTAGCTTTCACGGTGCCACTTTCTGTCATTCCTCCTATTAGCATATGATCTGTGCTTAAAGCATTCTATGTCCCGTCTGCTTGTCTCCCCTATATGCTACGTGGCTGAGTCATTATTTGAAAGGTCTGGCTGAATCAGTCCACAGACAGTGTTCGATGGAGGTGAGTCAGCTGCATGACTGTTGTGTAGAATCGTTGCTCTCAGGAGCGTTTGAGAAGGGGATGCTAAAAATAGGGACATGGTGTACCACTTTGGGCCCAGATGACGCCTACCCCAAGTCGGCTTGGCTCCAAAAATGAAGTGGCTTTAGACCATTGCCCTCCACACAGAATGACCGCTGACAAAGCGAACCGTGAATCAAATGCCTGCCTCCTGGACTGTCTCTTTTCAACTCTGAATTTTATCCATGTTGCCTTTGACTTTCAGGGGGCAGTCTTTTCTTGGGGGGGGGATGTATCATAACAACTGAACAAATCTGCAATCCTAGCTCTCCATACTGCTGAAGTCCAATCCTACTTTTACCAGAACGATAGCAAAATACATACAACGTGAAATCGGCCCTGTGCTTCTTACAAGGATCACTAAGGGACCAGATGTGAGCACATTCTATTTCCGGTTTAGTAAAAGAAGGTTTGAAGGAAAATGTTTTTTGGAGCGGATTGAATTTGCCATACTCAGTTTGGTAGGAGGAAGACTGGACTTGCTTGTTTTGTGATCATTAGTTCATTTTTTTGCTAAGTTGGTCTGACTTATTCATGAAGTAAACAGATTGAGACTACTTACGAGGTACGTAATTAGACTCTGAGTGTACTTTCAAAATGTACTGTATTTATTAGATGTGATTTTAGGTACATCATCATCTTACTGTAGTTTTCTCAATTCAGGCCTCTTTTTGTCAGTTGCAAAAATGTTTTTATGTAAATGTATTTTGTAGCAAAATCAAATCTATGGTTCATATATATATAATGTATATAATAATGTATGTATATATATATACACACACATACACACACATATATACTATATATATATATAATAATATATATATATATAATAATTCCACCTTTAAATTGCTAAGATGCTATATATATATATAGTATAGGGTCCCATATTAACTTGTTGAATTTCTGGGAGGTTCATCTCAAATCCTTCTATTTCTCATTTGTAATTCAGCCACATCAATATAGTTTATATATTGCTGTCAATGGAACTGACATTTTAGAATTCCAGTTTACAAGAGCAGTTAGCTTTTCTTCCCTCTGACTTTGAAACGCCATTTTTTAAGGTGTATAATGTGAAGCGTCTCTGTGAGTATGACTCATCCTTGTTTACTCGGGAGCCTTCGGTTCACTCTGCTGTCCAAAGTGGAAATGGGATTCTCGTCACAAGGCATGTCATAAGACAGTCCCTTGTTGATACGGGTGAATTTTGTCAGTAGGAAAGTTTATATAATTCAGCATACCATTTCTGTGTACAAGGTTTGTGCAATCACTGAGGCGCTGGTACTTGACCTTAGTTTTTAAAGATCCAAAGCTGGAACTCTAAGTCCCTTAAAAGTCTCTTTTTCAGCGAGTGTAGAGAAGGAAAGAGCTTCTTCCATACCTGTACACAAATAGTAATAAATATCAAAACGTGGTGAGTAGCTGCTGACCACGGAATGGAGAGAAAGGGTGGGTTTTGCCACTGATGGCTTGAACGGTGGTGCCTAGCCGAGGTAAGAGGAACGGGGACAGTTTGTGCGTGCGTTGCTGCATGCACACGTAGAGGCAGTAGTATTCAGGCAACTGGGAGAGAAGATAGAGAGGCAGAGTCGGAGAAAGATGTCAGAAAGGGCTGTTGATGCGGGACCCTACGCTGACCAGAATCTCACGTCTCCAACGTCTCTGATTTCAGATTGCCTGCATGGTGCCGGTGGATCAGTTTCAACTTTATCAGCGGTTAAAGTTTGAACGAGGTACGCATCCTTCTATTTATGCCGGTGGTGAGTGTGGTTTTCACACGGATCATCTTTACACGAGCTCACATGCCAAATTAAGGCAGCTGTGGGCTGTCAACAGAACCACGAGGGGACTACAGAAGACGCAGAATAGTAATCGCCACATGCGATTTCAACTCTCTGAGCCGCAGCCAGGAAAAAAAAAAAAAAAGCAAACAAAAAATGCACACTAGCAGGAAATGGAATTTTCATTATGTTGGCTATTTTGTGTTTTTAATTTGGGCTGTGTCTGAAAGGTATTACGAAAGTGAGATGGTTTCATAATAGCAACACAAAGGAGAATTACTCTCAAGATGGAGTCTTATCATTGTTTTTTCTCACTCTCGAAGATCATTTTAAAACATTAACCAGCCGAAACATTGTTATTGGTCCTCATGATACAGTATCCTAGATCCATCCTTTTGGTACTACTTCTGTAGTCATGGCAACACCTAAGAAATTGTCTGCGTGTTATTCCAAATACAACGTGCCAAATCTGGGCTGATTTGTCCTTCTGACTTTGACCTTGGAGCAAGTTGCATAGTCTATTTGTAGGGTGTGTGTGTGTTTATTCCTTTTGGCTCTGACAGATCTTTTCAAGGAGCCCATTCCCTCCCGCCGCCCTTAAGACAGTCTCGCATGGAGTGATTTGAGAGGTCTGAGGAAGGTGTTTCCTGCACAGGCCTGCTGCAGTCTCACCGAGTATGTTACCAACCCTAATCTAGTGTGGGAGAGAATAAAGCCCTCTGAGGACCAGTGTCTTCATCTGGAATTGCCATCTTGGCATGAGTATGGGGGAAAGTTAACATTTGCCTGTCGTGTCCAGTGTGTGCTAAGGACAGTAACTAGCGTCTCATTTGCTTTTCGCAACTACCCTGCCAGGTGATGTGTTGAAGTGAAGCCCGTGGAGGGAGGATGTCATCCACGTCCTTTGGCTGAAATCTGACTCAGTCCTGTGGTCTATGAACTCTGGGCCGGTTTGTTCTTCTGTCATGGGTGGATCAATCAAATAAACTCATATCAGCTGATCTATCAAGCTGATTTTTTTTTTCTTGTGGCTTACATTATAGAGCTCCCTCTTTCCTTCTTTCTTTCCTTCCTTCCTCCTTTCTTTCCTTTCTTTTTTATTTCTTTCTTTCTTTTTTGGTTTTTCGAGACAGGGTTTCTCTGTTGTATCCTGGAACTCACTCTGTAGACCAGGCTGGTCTCAAACTCACAGAGATCAGCCTGCCTCTCTACCTCTGCCTCTTGCATGCCAGGATCAAAGGCGTGTGTCCCCATCGCCCAGCTGCATTCCCTCTTCCTACCAACAGCCTCCCTAACCACTGTACCACCCAGACCTCAGCAGCAGCCCTACTTCTTACTGGTTCCGTATAGGGGACATAACAACTCAGCATTAGACAGGAGCTCGTGGCTCCCGAAGTTGCCGCTTTCCATGGGCTGTCGGTTCTCACTGATGAATATAATGTTTTGGTTCATTTTTAAACATGATGGCTGAGAGCCCAAACGGAACATGAGCCATAACTGTTTCCTGTGTGTTATTGTTCCAAACATCGGCAGTTATTGGTAATAAAAAACCCAAGTCACTTTTACATCCCACTCTGTTCCTGTTGTGGCTCCCTTTCCCTATGTGAGATCATCCTAACACTTCTTAGGGGACATCTTTGTATCGCCATAGGTGTAATGATGGTCACATTGTTAATGGAAACAGGACACTCTTTAGTTAGCTGCCCAAATAGGTCTTTGCATCCAAGCGAGCTTAATAAACTTGTGAGTGGAGTCCACACAGAAAGAAAAAAAAATTCAACAGACATGTTCATGCTCTCTCTCCCCGGGTGGTGCTTTGCTTTGTGGGACTTTCTGAGTCCTCCAATGTTCAACTTTATTTATGATTAGCTTATACCTCCGTGACACGTGGTAGTGTATTCTGTTTAATTACAAAGAATTAGGCGGGCTCTGCGGCCAGGGCCTCTTTTGTAGATGGTGTTTCACGTCTCTACGTTCATCCACGATAAGCTGATCAGCTAGTTTTGTTGATACGCAGAATTTTCTTTTCTCTACTTACAAAGTCTAGGTAGGTGTCCCATGGCAGATCCCCTGCACTGACAGTTGATTTTATTCTCAGCTTACAAAGGAAGAAATTGAGGTGTGCCCAAGATCACATAGATTCTGCATAAGGGCCTCATCTATTAACAAAAGAAATTTAAGTTCTATAATTTTTTACAGTTCTGGACACTTCCCTGAGCACAAGCCCATCTTTTTGGACAAGGACGTCCTGCTGTATCCTTCACAAGCCTTCTTGACAGGCACACCAGTGCCTCGGCTTCGCGCCCCTGTACTCCACCAGACACTGCTTTCAGCTGCAGCCCAACATCACCTGTTTTCTCTTCATCTGAATCCACATCTATTTCTGGAAGTTTCCATCCTTAGTTTCCGAGGTTCTAGAGTGTCGTATAGAAACTCAGCAAGCTGTGCAAATTCCACACTACACACCTTATCCATCCCCTTTAATACAGGCTTCCCTTAGTCTAGGCACGAGTCCTGCTTTCTCTAACTATCTTCCAGGAGATCTGACTCCCTTAGATAGGAAGTCCAACACGGTCATATCAAAGAGAAAAGAGTCCCACGGAAATAGCGACAATTAAAATTTATTTAAGCCCGGTGGTGATGGCGCACGCCTTTAATCCCAGCACTGGGAAGGCAGAGGCAGGCAGATCTCTGTGAATTGGAGGCCAGCCTGGTCTACAGAGTTCCAGGACAGCCAGAGTTACAACGGAAAAACCCTGTCTCAAAAAAAAAAAAAAATTAAAAAATAATAAGAAAATTTATTTAATGCTATTATTTCTTTTGGATAGTCAGCTGTAACTTAGGGGCTTGTCTTAAACTAAATTCGAGTCAGGCAAACTTTTGTGGGTCTTGTAACAGCGTTAGAACAAATGACATTCGAAGCTATTCCGAATTTGGAAATCTTTGCGTCTTTCCGACTCTCTTGAGAGCAGTCTGTTTGATGGCTACTCTGGCTGTGTGGACTATATTGACGATAGCAGGTGTTAATTCTGATTACTTTAACGGCATTTTAACTATCTGCAGAAGTTTAACTATCTGAAGAAGACTCTTCTCTGAGATATCAAAGGCAAATTAACTCCGGCATAATTAAAAGTGCATCGGGTCATAGAAGTTAATACAGCTTGATTTATTTCAGCTGATAATTAAATTAAATTGTGTGTCTGTGTGTGTGGTGTTTCCCACAATAATAAAAACTCCTGTGGCATCTCTTTTGGAGTAGATTCCCAATAGCAGAGGGTTACAGGAAAACCACTCTTGGTGGCCGAGAAAGCACACAGCAGAATAAAAACAAGTTGCATACAGCACATGGCCAACGCCACCGTTGTCATGTGAAGAACAAGGGTTGGAGGTTTAGTTTGGTTTGGTTTTTTTTTTTCCTCTTCCTCCTTAATCCCTTCCCCCAGTGCTGAGCTTGTTTGGATTCAGGTTTTGAAAACTGAAAATAGCCATGTGGGTCGGATGCAGTTCTTGGATCTCCCGGCAGTGCTCATTTCTCAGGCTGTTTCGATTTCCTAATAACTGTCAGAATACAGAAGTAGAGAGGTTTGAAATAGCATCTCTTGCTTTGCACAATTGCATTAACAAGCAGAGTCTTAAGAAATAGCCACGGGGCTTTACTCCAGTCACCAGATCTCCTTTGGAGAAGTAAACCTTAAATGTCTTAAATTCACTCATTTATTATTATTGTGTCATATGTGCAAGACTCGAGGGGAGGGGCATGCGTGGCACGTTTGGAAGCCAGAGGGAAAAACTGTGGAGTTGGTCTCTCTTTCCACCTGTCTGTGGGTCCCAGGGATCAAAATCACGTCATCAGGCCTGTGCTGCAAAGCAAATGCCTTTGCCTGATGAACCATCTTGCTTGTGGATTTAAGTTTGAAGAGAGAGGGTTGATACAGGGGTGCATGGGGGTGTGGGGGGGTGCAGACACAGATGTACACACGGAACCCTTGAGAATATGAGCAGTCGGGCTCACTCCAAAATGTCCTTCTTATCCTGAGTGACCAGAGGCAGGTTCATCCCAGGCACATACAGACTTGCAGAACGACGCGCACACGGGTGAGACCAAGAGGAAGGTCCGTAGCTGAGGATGGGTGGGGAGATGGGGTATCACAGATGAGAAGAGGCCAAGGGAGGGAATTCATATAATTTAAAGTGTCTTTAGGGGTATTGCACACGAGTCTTACAAAACACACTTCCAGTTTCCCACATCCATACAATGCTTACACGACTAGAGAGCCCCAGCCTTCTGTCGGTTACGTGTTTTTCTAGCTATCAGTAACCCAGAATAAGCAATACACTTTACAACCAGCCCGCCTCATATGGGGTTCCTGCATCCACAGATTTAGCCAACCCAGGAAAGAATATATATACATACACGTTTTTCATTATTCCCTAATAATATAACAATTATCCATGTAGCATTTACATCGTAGTCTGTGCTTTAAAGGAGCCGGGGCGGTTGAGAGCATGCAAGTACCATGCCTTTTTATGTAGAGGACTTGAGCCTCTAAGGATTTTGGTGTCTGTATCTGGAGAAATACACGCCCTCACACACGCACACGTGCACTTACAACTCACCAAATTGACTTCTCAGTCCCTGGCTTGAGAAACATCACCAGTTGCAGTCGAGGCTCTTTCCCTTGTGCTGGGAAGATTCTGCTCATCGCTTTCCTACTCTGTGCTGCACGGTTTTCTGGCTGGATGATGTGGGTTCTGTGTGCTGATGTATTTTATCTCTGTTCAGCCTGTGTTCTGTGACATGTTGATAGTCTTGTAGGAGAGAACCCTCTGTCTGGTAGAGCTTGCCAGTTTCAAGCCGCCAGTGCAGTACTACTCACGGTGGGTCTGGGGAGAGACGCAATTGGCTGTGAGCTCCCAGGGCCCATCAGGATGCGTCCTGTCATCCATGGTGTTTCCTTTAAGTACAGAAGCTTAATTCTAACGTCTGGATAGAGATATCCCCTTCTGCACATGCAGGCTGGCTGCACCGTTGCTACCTCAGGGACTTCTTTTCCAAAAATCTGTGTTTATGTAGTGCGTTTGCCCTTTCTGGCTTAATCTCCTCGTGTTTCATCTCAGCATGTTAACAGCTTTGTTCTGTGATTAGAAGGAACCAGTTTTGCTTTCTGATGTGAGACTTGATTCAAACTGGATATTGTACTATGGATATGTGGATAAGAAAGGAAGCATAGAGGGTTTCCTGTAAGTAGCTATTAAGCATCCTTATCTGTATCCCAATCACTGCTCCCAGATATTTATCAATAATTTCATTTTTGTCATCTTGTAAGATGCACTCCCAGTCATTTGCATTGCTAGGTTTTTGCCGGTGCCAGCCGGTAGCAAATGAACAAACCCCAAAATGGGGAGTGAGGATGAAAGAGACACAAGACGTCTGAAAGTTAAGAGGGCTTGAAGCCACTCTGAAAACTTTATTTTTCCAGCACCTCTTATAATAGTCCCCCACCATACTTCCTTATGGTAAATCTCTGGGCGTATACTGAACTAGATAAAGTCAAAACATGTGAGGAAAGAATCAGGGTAACCAAACAAACACTTCCTCTGATACAAACACAATAGCAGTAACTTAACCTGCACGGACAAGTTCCTTAGAAACTGCAAGGTCATTGCTAAAATGTCTTCTAAAAGCAACATGGTGGCGGTTTAGCTAACCGCTATCCACAGACTTTTTTCTTTTTAGATGTTACATTGTTTTAAGTATCTCTTTTCTTTCGTACGGTTGAATTAAGAGTGAGAACTAGACGTGCGTAACTTTCAGTCTTTTAATGATGAGGGATGATGCCTCAAAGTCAAATAAAGGTGAGGGTCGAGCCTCAGTTATGGCGTAAGGGTAGAATGTGGGAGGAGTCTCAGAGCAGGACTTGGACAGCGTCCAGGGAGGCTAGCGGAGAGCAGTGTGAGTGTCACAGGAGCAAGGAGAATAGTGTCCAGGAAAAAGAGAAGCCACAGGAAGTAGAAGATGGGACGTCAGACAGAAGACCAGGCTGGCCTCGAACTCAGAGATCCTCCTGCCTCCCGAGCGCCGGGATCAAAGGCGTGCGCCGCCATCACCGGGCTCACTTGTCATTTTGGCTTCCGTCATCCCGCTGTGGACTCCTGAAACAATACGTCGATAGAAACACGTCATAACTTCTCCCGTTTTTACAACTCAGTAGAATAATTATAACAGATTGGAGTGAGCCTCACAGGTTTAAGAGAGGAACATCATGAGTAAGAAATCTGTAAAAATACATCCACTCAGAGAAAGAAAGGTTCCCTCTCTCCTCTAGCGGCCTTATGTGTCCCCTTATAGGGCGTATTGCATGAAGAGAAATGGGATCTGTTATTTGAGGGAGACGTGGGCAAACTAAGAGAGACTTAAAAAACTTAAACGGATGGCTGGCTACCCTCCTGCCAGTCTTCTTACCTCTCCTCCTTTGTTCCACGCAGATCTAGGCACTGTCATATGAATAGCTATCATTTTATAGTCTGAGGAAATCCCTGTTTGTTTTAAGAGCTTGTGGACCCTTCATAAATAATCCCTAATTTGTTCACAGGTAAGAGGGCAAACTGCTTACATCTGACTTCCTAGCTAAGCCACGCCGGATGCTGTTCAATCCTAAACAATTTGAATCCCTGTTTTAAAATGTCTCAGAGCCAAAAGCACGTGCTCTTTTGTGTAGAGTGCCTTTTGTGCTCTCAATTTGGCACTCTTCACACCAGCCTTTCTTCCAAGATGGTGCCTAGTCCATCATAGAAGAAATTTGAGGGGTTTTTCGTTTTGTTTTGTTTTTCCGCCCATTTTGAGTACTCAATGGGAAGTTGTAGTTTTTGGTTAAAGAACGCACTTCACTGATTAATAAAGGCAATGGTGACCTGCTCTACCTTGAGGATGTGGCGGGGATGACCTTATGCGCTGGGCGGTGGATGGTAGGCTTGGATTCATTATGGAGACTGTCAGTCGTGGAACAGGTCGCTTCCTTGCTGATATTATGCCATACATGTTGGTCTATAATAAGAAAGGTGAATGAAGGGGGAGAAAGCTTAACGCGCGGATCAGAGAAAGCCCATCACAGTTTCCTTCCTTATGTTTCAGAGGTTCACATGGACCCCCTCCGAACATGGTGTCCTGTCCCAGACTGCCAGACCGTGTGTCACGTTGCAGTGGGAGACCCGGGGCAGCCCGTGTTGGTAGAGTGCCCTTCTTGCCACCTGAAGTTCTGCTCATGTTGCAAGGATGCCTGGCACGAGGAGTCCCCCTGTAGAGACAGCCAGTCTACAGTGCCTGAGCACGGGTAAGGAGCGAAGCGTCCCTGGGAATATTCCCAGTGTTCTTTCCGAAGTCCGCACGGGCTGCTTTGAGAAGGTGTTAGCTCACGATGGCTTTCTGACATTCACGGTTTAAATATCCTAAGGAGAATGACTAAGGCGGGAACGAGCACTAACAGAATAGCACGTCTACAAGGGATTCTAGTTGTTTGTCCTAGGGGGACCTTCCAGGTCATGTTAAGTTTGTTTGAGTCCACTCCCTTTAGGTAGAGAGGCACCACGCTCCGTAGTTCTCATAAGAAAGCCCCAGCTTGTACATAGCTATTTGCTAAGAAGCCATGTTTACCCATCACTGGTGTAGCCTGTTCTTCCTGTTTACAAAATAAGAAGAGATACGATCTCACCTAACCAAATGGCCAGCTCATAGGGCATGCCAATGCTACAGCACACACAGACATATAAACCCTCTTCCTAGATGCTTATAAGATACAGGAAGAGAGGATTCTGTCCTAACGCTTTATGCTAAGAGTAGACTGTGCCAGGGCTGAGATTTTGTTGTGTTGAGAAGCAATGCAACCGGCGGGTGTCTTTCTGCATGGACATTTTTTTAGGGCAGCAGCCGGGAGCAGAGTGAGAGACTTTTGTGTTGGATCCCATGCTTTGCTTGGGGCCAGAGCCGTTCTGCACAAGCAAGAACAAAACACCAGTGTTCCCGGCCAGTTGGCTTACTCACCCAGTGCCCTCAAAGTGTGCAGAACCAGTCTTCAGGAATAGTCATGCTACCTGGCTGTGGTTGTTGTGCTTGTATATCAGACCCGATACCTGATACACGTGCTGGCATGTGCCCTCCCCATCAGGTTTAAAGCAGTGCCTTCTAGTAGTTAGTACCTCTCCCCCCGACCCACCCCGGGTAAATTTAAAGGCCTCAAAGGAGAGGGGCTCTGACACTGTTCTTGGCATCCAGGTGGCCTCATATCGGACACCCAGCCTCTCATGAGTCTGTGTTCCCATTGGGAAAGGGCACATTAAATCTTTTATTACATTTGCTTTGTGTGTGTGTGTGTGTGTGTGTGTGTGTGTACATGTGTGGACACAGCTGTGCCGTGAGTTGTGCAGAGGTCAGAGGGTAACATAGAAGAGTTTTTTGTTTTTGTTTTTTTTTTTTCCTTTCACCACGTGGGTCCCAGGGATTGAACTCAGGTCGTCAGGCTTGGCAGCAAGCCCCTTTACCTGCTGAGCCATCTCAGCACCTGAAGGAGAATATTAAAGTAGGAATGCTGTCTCCACTGTGTGAGGTTATTTCCAGCACCACATCTGACCATAGATTTGACAACGTTTTGTAAATGGCGATGACTCTGTGTGCTGGGTGGTGCCTTGGGTACAGAATCGTTGGGGTGTCATGGGGTGCTCTGACTCCCTCCTATCCCTCCTTGAACCACTTAGCTCCGCGTCCCTTTCTGCCGGGGTCACACACTGGCCTATTCATTAACTTGGGGGAAGTCTTTTCAGTAATAGTTGGCATCTCTTTACCCTTTCCCTTTCTTCAATGAGCAGGTCATTACGTAGACTGCATCCCCTTTGAGTCTCCAGTTAGGTTCTCCCAGTCTATCTCCTTCCTCGTGCTTCTCATTCAGAGAACACGTGATCCCTGAATGAAGTATTAATTTGTCAAGGCAATAAAGTCAGCCAGCTTTGGAAAGTGTAATTATATAATTCATTAGAAGCCAAAGTAAATAAATGCTTTCTTATAGAGCTACCCGAACAACTAATAATCCACGTCTCCCATTTTTACTCCCACCCTTTCCTTTGGAAATGAATTAAACACAGAGAACTGAGAATTTATTAATCAGCCACCTATGCCGTCCCCCCGACCACCCCCCCCCCCCCCCCCCCCCCCCCCCCCGCCCCAGCAGTCTGGTAGGTGTCCGCTGACCAAATGCGTCTCGTCCGTTCTGCTTCAGGGCCCTCTTTGGGATGGACACAGAAGCCCCCATTAAGCAATGCCCAGTTTGCCGCATTTACATCGAACGCAACGAAGGCTGCGCCCAGATGATGTGCAAGAACTGCAAGCACACGTTCTGCTGGTACTGCCTGCAGAACCTGGACGTGAGTTCCCCTTTGCTGCGTCGGAGCCCTTCGGTCCTTCCCTTTAACCCCGGGGGGCGGGGGCTCTTCCTTCCTTTTAACCCCGAGGGGCGGGGGGGGGGGGGGGGGGGCTCTTCCTTCCCTTTAACACAGGGGGCGGGGCTTTAACACAGGGGGCGGGGCGAGGAGCCTCTTCTTTCCCTGCAAAAGAGATTTGTCTTCCTTGGTGAGATTTCCTAAGCCCGCTATCTTACGTTTATCCCTTCTTCCTTTCCTGTCTTCCTTCTGCCTTTCCTTCTCCCCTCCTCCTCTCTTTTACTTCTCCTCACTTCCTCTTCTCCTTTTGTTTTCCCGCCTTCCGTGGTGCTGGGCGTCGGACCCGGCCCTTGTGCATGGGTGCGTGCTAGGCAAGCGCTGTGCCCACTGAGTCACGCCGCCGGTCCCGTTGCTACTTGGGCTGCTACGAAACCTCTTGGTGTCACCTTGCATGTGTCACTTCAGTTTTCAAGACATACTTTCGTTTTAAGGGCATCTTACGCTTCGGAGGAAATCACCCCTGTTGTACAAATGCTTGTTAGTGAGTTTGTTTTGTATCGCTGTTGTCACAAATGATCGTGAACTTTGGCTTAAAACAGCACCGAATTATTTTCTGTACCTGTACGTTAGAAGCCCGATATATAGCTTACCGGGTCGTGACACTGACTGGGCTGCGGCGCTGTCCTGGAGACCCTAGATGAGAATCCATTTCTCTCTTCTGGAGATGAGGTCGCTTACATTGCTAGACTTGGGATCCGATGTCCCCATCTCCAAAGGCAGCGGGATCACGTCTCTCCCGTGATTCTCTTTGTCCCTCGTGGTCCTCGTTCCCACTGGCCACAGCCAGGAGGGGGTTTCTGTCTCTCTCTCTAAAGACCCATGAAACGAGAGGGGACCCATTTGCATCACAGAGGATAATCTCCCGTGTCAGGGTCCTTCACACAGCTAGCTACACATGCGGACACATTCACTGCAGACTTGGCCACTAGCATCTTTGAGGGCCCCTCCGCTTATTGCAAAAAGAAAAGCTATTCAGATGGCTGGTGTCTCCTGCCCCTTTCTTATGTGTCAGTGTGGCAGAAAAGTACTCTGCCTTGCCAGTCCCTAGACCCTGGGACATGTCAGTTCCCCTTCACAACCCGGTAGTGTGTCTCCTCCAATTCAGCTGCGTTTTGATCCAGTCCTGTGCCAAGATGGACAGTGATGTCAGCAGTGGGAAGGGCGGGTGAGAAGGGTGCACTTCAATCCCCATCTTTTAAAGTTCGAGGTGGTACAAACTGTTTACGGATACTCCCATCTAGGCCATTTGGAGCTACAGTGTGTGTCCACGTTGGTGTGAGACCTTAGTCACACTCATCTTAGTTTAGGGTTACTATTGCTGTGATGAAACATGGTGACCCAAGAAACCCTGGGGAGGAAAAGGTTTATTCGGCTTACTCTTCCATCATCACAGTCCATCACAGAAGGAGGTCAGAACAGGAACTCAAGCAGGGCAGGGACCTGGAGCCAGGAGCTGATGCAGAAGGCACGGAGGAGTGCTGCTTACTGGCTTGTTTCTCCTGGCTTTGCTCAGCCTGCTTGCATATAGAACCCAGGAGCACCAGCCCAAGGGTAGCACAAACCACAGTGGGCTGGGCCCCCCTCCCGCATCAATCACTGATTAAGAAAATGCCTCCCAGGCTTGTCTACAGCCTGATCTTATGTAGGCATTTTCTCAGTCGAGGCTCCTCCCACTCAGACGACTCTAGCTTATATGAAGTGACGTAAAACCAACCAGGACACATTCACACTGGTGTCTTCTCATCAGCTCTTGGTTTTGCTGTCCTGTTGGGTTTCGTCGAACTAGCAGTTGGTTCAGTGCTATTAGTTTCTCAAGCAGCACCAGGAGCAAAGTTGTCATTAATGGAATGCTACTGGCACTTCATTCAAAAATTAGGTAAGACACCCTGAGGAAACATCTCAGTTAGCATTTTTTTGTTTTAAAGGAAGTGCATTAGAATGAAGAGCTGAAGGTGAATGTTGTAGATGGAAGAATTTAAACAGTTCACCAGTGGTTTCCACTTTGAATAACGTAGTCCCTTAGATGACAAGTGTGTGTGGTTACTTAACACGATTTATACATCAAAAAGAGATCCTTGGGTTTTCTCCTTGGTGTCACCAGACACAAACTGGCTTTCTATCCACAAGGCAGCTGAGTCCACGCAGTTCTCCTTAGGAGGTAAGAACGTTAAGGAGCTAAATGTGTGCTCCAGACCTCCAGACAAAGGGTGGAGTCTGTCTGGGGACTGCTGTTGTTGAGAACACTCTGTTCAGATGTTTGTGTTGTATGGGCCCCCAAGATGAAGCAGGACAGATGTTATAAGTCTGAACACACGGACTTCAGATGTTGAAGCATGCTCTTCTGTCGCTGTGTCTTAGGATCTTGCTTCCTCCGTCTTAGATGAGGGCATTGGCTCGTGGCAAAGACGCCTTTTCTGCAGGGAAGTATTCCATGCCGCACATGGTGTTGATGTGTTTGCGGGAACGTTGATATCCTGCGACAAAGAAAGGAGGATTTTTTTCTAAAGCCCAAGTCAGAGACAGCCACCAAACAGAGAGCGACTGTGCATGCTGGGCATTGAGTTAGCTCCTGCCTTCACCTTCAATCTCCATCCACGCGGTGTCAGGGGCCAAGATGGAGCCTCGCAGACTCGTCACCTTCTGCTCTCTTTTCTGTTTGACGTGACCTCAGCGTCTACTCTACTCCTTTGCCATTTAATCCTGTCCATTTGTGCGGCATTTGGAGATGAGGCGGCCTGTTCTCAAGCTCACCCGTGTTTTCTCTCCGTCCTTCAGAAGCCAAGTTTCCAGCGGGCCCAGTCAACCCCTGCTGTTGACATCTGCCTTCCTCTGGTCACCACAGGACATGCAAGTGGCCCTGTGGCCATACCCTGACTGTATTCTTCCCGAGGCTTTTGCATGATTTCTTATGGTAAAATTCAACACCCTCAGCTTTACCAGGCTCTCTGCTGCATTTGACATCTGGACCAGTGGCTATCTCTTCTGTGCCTTCCATCCTTACCTTTCTGGCGGTACCTCAGTTTCCTTCCCAGACTCCTCACCTCTTCCTGAGTGTCTTCTCTGAACAATTGTTCACCTCAGTCCATTCCTCTTCTAGACAATCTCGTTCAGTTCTGTGATTTCCCCCACCCCCACCTCACACACTTTATGCCGATGTCCAAGTCCCGCCTTCAAAGATCAGGTCCAAGCAACGAGCTGCCTTTGGATGTATTGTTTAAATGTCAAGGTCATCATGTCCAAACCGTAGTTGGCCTTTGCCACAAAATCCGGGTTATTTCTCTTGACAAAACCACCGTCTTCTTTCTCCTCAGTAGCCTTCCTCTCATTCGATATCCTGTTTCCCGCTTCCTTGCTTCCTCATTAAGTTCATCACTTTCTTAGTATCTCGCCACTGGCTTCCCCTCCCTCATCACCTGTCAGTTCCTGGCATTTTTCACCCCGGGTTTGCTCCTGGCTCATGGTTCTCATGTCCCATCGCACACCTCTGCTAGAGCGTGCTGTCAGTGACCTGTCCGAGATGGTTGGTCAGGCCGTCCCGTTTTCTGTTGCCCCAGCCAGGAGTTCATTTGATTCGTCTCTTCGGCGAGGTACTGAACCGCAAGCCGTGCTGAAGGCCGCAGGCTTGGGATTCCTTAGAGGAAGCCGTTCACAGCGTCGGACGGCCTGTGCATTTTACTCCCGCCTCTCAACTCTGTTGCAGGATCACCGGAAACTCTTCTCTTTGTCTTTCAGAACGACATTTTCCTAAGGCATTACGACAAAGGGCCCTGCAGGAATAAGCTCGGCCACTCGAGAGCAGCATCGGTAATGTGGAACCGAACACAGGTACCCTCCATCTTAAGGAGATAAGGGATGCTTCCGACTCAGACTCAGGGTGGCTTCCTTGCTAACCTGTGCCCTCCTGGGAGGCTCTGGTGCATGGAGAGAAGGAGGTGGGGAGAGAGGGAGAGAGAGAACACAACACAACTGAGCAGCTACCTGAAGTTAATTCACAAGCATAATTATTGAGGGACAGAGGCCCCAGAGCGCTGAGCATTAGGGTGACCAGCCAAGAGAACACCCGTGTTCTTTGCTCTTGCAAAACACGGGAGGAGTTTCCTATGAGCAGTTAGAGTACACCAGCCATCAAAGGAGAGTTCCCCAACACTGTGGACTCCCGCTGAGGCCTCTGATCTCTGACACCTGGGTTGTGTGTTTCTGTGGCAGGTTCAAAGGGAGTTGTGGTTTGTTTCTTAATAGTGTTTTGTATTTATCAAAGGCTGTGCTCCCTTTGACGAAACCAAAGCTCGTATTCTAACGATCATTAGTAATGTCCCCGTGAGACTGTCGAGGAAGCCCCGATAGAGAATGAGCCAACACCCACAGCTCAGGGGTTGGAGTTTACGGTTAAGCTTGGGTTAGCATTCGGCTTGCTCCCACTCTTGATCGAGCCCCCTGTCAGTTGTGTCCAGTTTAGAACGTTGCTCAGTGCCGGAGACAGTGCCCAAGTCACTCAGCCGACAGAGGACCATAGACTGGGTGACCGAAACAAGGAAGATTGTTTCTTCCTCGCTCTAGATGCTGGATGTCTGAGGTCCAGGCGTCAACACGGGCAGGTTCTGCTGAGGATCCTAGTATTAGTTACTCATCTCGGGAAGTAATGGAGCCAGGGTTTACTTTGGCACATAGTTTGAGGGGACATAGCACAGCACGGTGGCGAGGGCATGGCAGAGTTCACTATGGTAGGAACTTGAGGCTGCAACTCCTCACATCTCAGCAGAGTAGGAATCAGAGAGATGGGAACACTAGCAATCATTTGGCTTTCTTCTTTTTTACTTTTTTTTTTTCCAAGACAGGGCTTCTCTGTTGTAACTCTGGCTGCCCTGGAACTCTGTAGACCAGGCTGGCCTTGAACTCACAGAGATCTGCCTGCCTCTGCCTCCCGAGGGTTGGGATTAAAGGCGGGAGCCTTTAATCTGCCACTAGCACCACCACCAGCACCGAGCTACTTTTTTTTTTTTTTAAATTCAACCTGATGCCCAGCCAATGGGACGTTGTCACGTAGCTTCTCTCCTCAGCTAATCCTGTCTGGCAATACCCACACAGACACGCCCATAGATGAATTTAAACCCAGACATGTTGGCAATGAGGGGTTACACTCACAGCACTCTTCCTGCTTCCTAGATGACAGCTTTCTTGCTGTGTTCTCCCGTGGTAGAAAGCTGAGGATGGAGGCGAGCTCCTGAGCTCCCTGGCGTCACCATGGTCCTGCAGTACCAGCTAGGGATCCCCGTTCCAAATGCTATCACGCTGAGAATTAGGGTTTTGGCACAGGGACTTGGGAAGGAAACACAAGCATCCAAACCACAGAGGCTGTCACACTTGGGGGGGTATGTACGCATCTAAGATACAACTGCTGAAATCAGATGTTCTCCTCCATTTCCAGGTGGTGGGGATCCTCGTGGGACTGGGCGTCATTGCCCTGGTGACTTCGCCTCTGCTACTCCTGGCTTCTCCGTGTATCATCTGTTGCGTCTGCAAGTCCTGCCGAGGCAAGAAGAAAAAGCACGACCCATCCACAACCTAAAGTCACCTGCACAGATATCCAGGTTACATGAGACAGCACAGCGATAAAGCCCCACTTAGCGACCTTGCCTCCTTCTCCCTTGCCAAACTTTGGAAGTGCCTCTGTGTCCAGACTTCAAACTTGCCGGAAAGCATTCAAAGGCCACATCCTGGGTGCAAGAGTTCCTGAGTAGCGAGAAGCAGCCCTGCAGTGCAGACCGTGTCTGTGGAGTAGATGGGGAGCTTTGCCTTTGCCTGGGAGACTCTAACACATCATCATCTTACCATCCAAAGGATCCCACCAGGCTGCTCATCTCCCATCCAAACCCAAGGAGCCCAGGTGAATATTCAGCACAGTGATGATGTTGCCGTGCTCGGCGGCATTGCTAACCGAGCAAAAGTCCGCGTTGATTCCACTGCGCTGAGACACGTGGCAGAAGCCCAGAGTCAGGGGGACGGTTAAGACTGCTTAATAAGAAGTCCTACGAGCCGTAGAGCCGGCTGCTTATCTCAGAGTCGGTGCTGGCTGGCGTGTCCATGCTGGCTACTGCGTGCATCTCTTCAGTGTTCCCACAGCGACTTGGCAGAAACGTAATAGCTCTCTCCCTGTGTGACCTCATCTTCAGTCAGGAGAAACTCCTGTTCAGAGGGAGTTGACCCTTCCCAGGGGAAAAAAAAAAGGTTGTAACATGTAAAACAACATGGCCTCATTGAGCGTCTGTTGTTTGGCAGACGTTATTCTACTAAGGTGACCAGTTCACCACTCACAGCCCGCAGTTGCGGCCTATAAAAGCGTTTTATGTGGGATGAGTGGGAGAGCTTTAACGCCTTTGCGGTAGACAGCGGGGTCCTCTCTTGGGCTCTGCGGTCACACCCCCAACAGATTAGGAGCTGGACCAGAAAGTGAACACCAGCAGTACACCTTTAGTCCATCCACCCATGTAGAATCCACGTGACTCCCGCGCCGGGCATGCACGGAGGTGTCCGTCAGATGACACGAAACAGATTCTTTAAGACCCTTAAAGTTTTTTTTATTTTTTTATTTTTTTTGGTTCTGGTTTTTGTTTTTTCTGGGCATAGTCCACGTGTGAGTTTCTGTTGTAGGTTCCTAACCTACCCAGGAGAATAGACTCAAAAAACAAATCTTTCAAGACAACTCTCAGCGCAGCTGTATGCCGCCTCTGTAAAGCGATAATCGGGTTATTTACATACTTTGAGACGCAATTCCGAGCAGCTCTTTGCTCAGCCTAATTTAGCATGGTTCTCCCGGGAGCTGTTCATCTCTGAACGCTTTCCGTGTCCGCAAAGCACTGATAAGAAGACCGGTAACCAAGTGGAAACGTTTCTCGCGTGTCCTCAGAAGTTTGGATCCGTGTCACTTTCGGTGTGGCTCGCGCTGCCCATTATAGCGTTAGTCAGCAAATAGGTTTTAAAAGACGAACATATTTTCTCCAGCGACAGGATGATAACAGTTGCTGTTAGCAATGCAGCCCGGTGCTTCATAAGGACTGCATGTGTTCTCCATTAACAGAGACCTCTCCTGGAAAGCCAGGGTGACTATTCAGGGCCTATTCTCTTTTTCTGCGGTAACTAGGTGTCTAGATTGTTAAACTGCTGCTACCCTGGATCTACTATTAAAGACTCATGCCTTGCCTCTGCAGTGGAATGTATCCTAAGTGGGGATGTATATATTCAAGGATCTTTAATTCACACATGTATATTAACATCTGATGTGTGTACACTGTGTTCATTGGCCGTGTACCTTATTTTTAAAATTCACAGTTTGTGTAAAACATAGAATCCTGGAAAGCTTCTGAATGGCAGCAACCAGCCCAAATCATTTTGATCATTTATTAGAAATTTGTCTGTACAAAGTGGCTCCGTCTTCCTTTGAATGTCTGAGCACGTCTGAAAACAAACAAACTCTCTTCTGAAAGGGTATTTTACATTAGTCCAAATATAAATGTGCATCCATCTGAGTGGTTAACTTTCACAGGCTTAGGCAACTGCCTCCCTGGAGGCAAGGGGCATTTGACACAGCTCGGGATCACGGGGACTCGACTGAAATTGGATTTTTGTAACACGAATGTCAGCAGCGACAACGCACACGCCGCCATTAGTAAACTCTCTGAGCTTGCTTGGCTCTAACTGGGGCAGATTTCATGTAACCTGAAATGCTCTTATCTCAGAAATCAGAGCCGGTGGATTTGGGGTAAAGGTAGAAGAGAATGCCTGCGCCATTTCCTGGCAAAATTGAGGGAAGTTGCCTTCTCAGAGATTTTCTTTTTTTTTTTTTTTTAAATATAAAAGTGTTAGTTTTGATTTTTGCTTTTGTTTCACTTTTTATTTTTTTTAAATTTTTGGCTGGGTGGGGGTCGTTTGTCGAACTGTTTTTACATAACTGGATTTTTTTTTTTTTTTAAATGTTGCAAAGTGCCTGGATAAATGGTGTCTTCTTCTTTATACGGCAAAACGTGTCTGAGAGAGTGTGTCTGAATCTACTGGAGACTTTGGAGGATGGAACCCAAGTGTATGTATCCCTGGCACATCCCAGGACACACTGCCGGCACGACTAGACCGACTAGACCTTGTTTATAAAGAAACAAGCTGACCACTGTGATGGTGGAGGCTGGCGTTTTCACTTGGGGATTGGCCTCTAGAGAGTATACTCCCTCTGCCCCTGAGCTTCCCCCTTCCGATTTAGGAAGAGTCCTATAAGAAGTGTTTTCCTGGAACAAACATGTCCTAGTCCGTTTGAAATACATTGAGAAGCCCACCAGGTTTGCATCTGGCTGTAATAACCTCCCTTCCGGAAAATCTCACTGGACACAATGGTACATCACCCAGAACTTGCCACTTCTGGGGTTCACCCTCTTAGAACAGGTTAGCGATTAGGAAGCAAGCGTTAGTCTTAGCTATCCTATTTGTTCACGCTGTGGGTATTTGCTCTGGACTCGAAATCTGTACTTTGAAAGTGGCCTCTGGAAAGCAAATAATTTCAGGGTGGATTTTCTTGTAGTCTGCATCACAAAATAATTCTCTCCATCCAGGTGGAGCATCCTTGTTGGTGTCTGGATGCACAAAACCGTTTCTCGGAAAGCCAAATTGCCTCTTCAAAATTGCTTAATACTAAAGTATGTGCTGCTTTAGCTTCTGCACCCAGTGCTCCTGAAGAATGTATCTCTCTGTCCATGGTGTGTGTGGAACTGTATATGTGTGTGACTCTGTAAAAACCAGTTCGGAAATGCCTTAGATGAATGACATTTTGTAAAGCTGTCTGAATTGATATCTACAGGCTACTACATCTCATGTTGGTTCGTGACCCAGGGAGTTTTGTCATATGCTTACATAAATTGCTGTTGTATTACATATTTTTTTTTTCCGATTCTTTGGGAAGAAAATGAACCATTTCAGTCTCTTTAGCCCCAATAAATGTGAGCAAGAAACCAATGTGTCAAACCTTGTCGTGCACAGCTTTCAATTTTATTCTTTAAGAACCAATTGTAACTCTATATAATCCCAAGCTCAGAATTCACAAAAACAACCACAATTTACATCTAGGCAATGATTCTTGGTATTGTGTCTCCCTGAAGAAACAGGAAAAGTCAATGCCACCACTCAATGAAGACTTCATCTTTCTGGGGAGTCCTCATCAGCAGCACACGGTGGGAGGGAGGGGTTTGACCGTCACCCAGAGAAGAAATCAGTAATAACTCACCTTCAGCCATTCCAAACAGCCACGCCACAAACTTTTGTGTCAAGGTACAGTCCAGCGAAAATGAGGATTAAATGCCAACAAGATCAGTTCTAACCTTCCTAAAATCTCTTAGAAGATAGTGTTTCCTTGTTATGAATTTTAAGGAAAGGAATTGCATGAGGACGTTAACTTATGGTCATTTGCATTTGATTAGTATTCAAGGCGGGATTCCCCTAAGGTTGAGTGCCAGAAGTGGGTTAGCAGCTAGGCCTTGTGTCTCTGCGGAGCTGAAGACTCACTTTCGCGTACTGATGTTGACTTTTTGCTAAATGTTATATTCCCCTTACAGTGGCGGCCTGACATTTGCAATCGACTGTCTGTTTAAATTTCACTTTGTAATAATTCAGTTTGTTGGAGAAAGCAGTGAGACCATGTAAAACATTTGGGGCTATGGGCTCTTAATTTCCCTAATCATCTTCTAGGAGTGCCAGCGTTACTGCATTTTCAAAGCATGTTTGCTATCTGATAAGCTCCAATTTGCATTCCTAAAGAAATATTGAATGAACTGTTTCATGTTGCACCGAGTTTAATCAGGGCCATAACCGGCAAACTTGTTGCCATGTAAATTATGTATCTAGTGAATATGGAGAAGAATTATAATTAGGCTTTTCTGCAATTCAATTATTCCCACTTGTTAGATGATAAATCTGTTTTTTCTTTAGGTCCTAAAGAGATCATGTCCAACTCTAGATTATGAAAGAGAAATGAGTTTCTTATGATTATTATAATTTTAAGGAATTAGAATTTCTAATATTTTTATATACACTATTTAAGGACCTCTGGGAACTTTCCCATGAGATGATCCATATCTACTTCTTAGAGAAAGCAATGGGCTAGTCTTCTGGTCAACCAAAGGGTCAGATATTGAATGGCAACCCGAAAAATGGCAACCAGAATGGCAACCAGAAAACCTATCAATGGAAGTATAGGTTTCATGAATATATTTATATATACATATGTATATATATTTGAAGTATCATAGTCTTAAGTTTCCGTATGTGTGACAACATTCTCAGAGTAGATGGTGCCCATGAGAACAAGCCTACCCCTCCCCAATGTCCCATCATCCTTAGGTTCACCAAGGCCACATACTTCAAATTCAGAGTGCTCACTTCTCTCCTACGAGCATGTTCCCATAATTCCCTTCCCATGTATACACTCCAGGGTCAAAGAGGTCGTTAACTCAGATCCAAATTCTCTCTCAAGTAGCATTACCCACTTGCACTTCAATGAGTATGGGTGGCTGGTTATTAAATGAACCGGCTAACGGTTTCAGAGCCTCGGCTCTAAAAAAATCTACAGAATGAGCTTCTGATGCGTATGAAATGGTGCTTTGTATTCCATTTTCTGCCTTTATGGTTTTCAATTTTAACAGTGCTATATTGATTCTCGTTTTTGCTTTTGTCTCCCAAGCTATATCCAGTTTTATTGCAACAGAATCCTGCACGCTGTTTATCAATTTTAGTACCTTAATATCGACCGGACAAGTCATTAACATACACAGCCATGAATCAGGAGAAGCAAGAACTATCCCTCAACCCTTCTGCATACAGTAGCTTGTCACTCCTGAGCCAGAGTGAGGTCTGAGAGTGCTCACTTTTCACATTCATCCTGATTGAACATTGGACTGACTTAAATTCAAACACAGCATATTATAGGGGAATTTCTTACCCCCCCCCAAACTCACAAGTCTAAACAGAATATTTTATAGAATCCAATACCAAATGCCATGAAAACTGCCTTCACTTGAGCTCTCTCTCTTCACAACTGCAGAACCAACTGATGGCCTTGGGCATGACAGGGGCTCTGTTGGCCATGCATGGCTCACAGATGAGTATCAGCAAACAAGCCCACCAGATACTCTAGCCTCCCAGAGAACAGCTTGCACTCTGACTGTCTGAGCAATAAGCCCTGAAAAGGCAGCTTCGGGAAGAGCTTTTTGTATTCCTGATTAGTCTCTCAACAGTCATGGCCACAGGCCTGTCATGGTGAAATTCTTTGCCCCATAGAGGGAGCACTTCTCCTGTTCAACTTCCCAGTATTGATTTTAGAAACAGTCTGATTGATTCCAGTTATTTCTTTGTACCCAAAGAACAAGGACAATACTTTCTCAAGAACCATGAAACCACTCTGTGCCCCTTTTTGTTTTGGTTTGGTTTTTTGTATGCTAATTAAAAGTCCAGCGAGGCACTTGAAGAAACCAAGTCCATCTTCCGGCTCCATATTGGCCTGGCGTGATTCAAGGGTATGCACCTCCTTCTGGTGATTGGAATGCGTGGGTGACTGACAGTAAGACTGCTGCACATTATAAAACTGATTATTGACTAGCTTGGACTTAACCTTCTGAACCCAAGCCAATTTGTTTAAAAGCAAACAAATTTTTAAAGTCAACCGGGAGCCCTGGCCAGCATCAGACAGGTTTGTTCTGGGTCCCAGCTTGGCACCGGGACTTTGACACACCAGGGGCACGTGGATGGGCACTGGAAAAGGGCTGGACAGTATGTTGTCACAAAGTATTTGTCTTCTGTTCTCCCTGACAATCCAGGAGCTGTAGGATTGAGATAGACAACCCTACTTGTAATCTGAAGGTGTCAGTTCTAGCCCGGCTCTACCCTTGACTGCCGGTGTGGTTTGGGGGCAACTGTTCATTACACAAGGTCATCTGACCAGGTCAGGTCAGGAGGACTGGGTGATTTCATCAGTGTCAAGGTGCTTTTAAGTGCTGTTTGTTAGGCAAAGGGAGAGAGAGCAGGAGAAACAATCCATTGTAAAGAAAGCAGGAATAACCACGCTGGCTCGTGTCATGTGAATGCATAGAGAGGTGCTTTGGTGTTCAGGATAGTGAACCTGGCTCGAGTGTTCCCGTCAGAATTTCCAGAATGTGGTACTAGATCGGCCCATAGAGTTGCCTTGTGGAAAGCAAGGCGGCTTCGGAGGTGACGCCTTCGGCCAGAAAGACACTACAACAAAGCAGTTGTGGAGTAGCGGCGGATGAGAAGAGGAAGAAGGGAGGTGTGTCTGGATGCCAGAGAATGTATGGTTTGTATCGGGAGACTGGTGAAGGGTTATAAGATCTGAAGGGAGGTAACTTGAGAGAGCCGTAGTTCAGTGGGCGGTGCTGACAGCAATGTGTCGACTGCAATGTACACAGGAAAGCCAGAAGTAGCATAGTGGGTATTTCTGCAGTAGCCAGACACCCTCCAGTGAAGACTTGGTCCATAGTAGGAAGTAGACATAGAGATTGGGGGAAACAGCATCAGAAAACACAACAGAATGAAGAAATTTTGACATTTGGGTGACTATATCATCAACAGACCCAGTGCTTTAAAAGTTTTCCATTATATTTTTTCTCCTCTTCTCCCTTGCCCTCTCCTCCTCTCCTCCTCATTGCTCGTGTGAGCCTGTGTGTGTGTGTGTGGTACGAATGTACATGATGCATGTGAGGGCTCCACTGTAGAGGGATATATGTAATATCTATGGCGATTTCAATAATAAACAAGGACAACTTTCGGAGATGGAAAATGGGGATGACTTAGGCAGAGGGTCTCACCTCACGTGGCTGACTGACCTCAGCCTCTCATGGCATTAAAAAGAGAACCAGGCGTTTTCCTGGACACAAACTCTCTCTTCCGGGAAGGGTGCCCTTCCTGCCGTCGTTCAATCCCTTTTCTTGGCTGGTGGTGGCCATGGTGGCACATGCCTTTAATCCCAGCACTCGGGAGGCAGAAGCAGATGGATCTCTGTGAGTTCGAGGCCAGCCTGGTCTACAGAGTGAGTTCCAGGACAGCCAGGGTTACAACAGAGAAACCCTGTCTCAAAAAACAAACGTCCTTATCTTGCAACATTGCTTTTCAATCCTGCCACGGATTCACTGTCCAGTGAATCCCAGGGACCTGTTTGTCCTGTTCCCCTCCCCTAGTTGGACCTGGGGCTATAGGTGTGTTCCTACAAAGCCCAGCTTTTATGTGATACTGGGGATCTGAACCCTGTCCTTACTGCTGCTTCTGCAGTAATCCCTTTACCCACTGCGCTGCCTCCCCAGCCCCTGTAACGCTGTTTTCTACCTTGAGCATTTTACAACATTGATGCTTCCGTGCGGTTGCCCTCAATGTCCTCCAGTGCCAGTAGAACAGCTTTCGTTAGTTGAGGCTTATAGGACTCTCCCTGAAATCATCTCTGGAGCAAAGCAGGAAATTAAAAAAAAAAAAAAAACAAAAAAAAAACAGCCACAAAACAAACCCTACTGCTCATGCAAGCAGAGTGGGAACTGGATTCCTACTTGGTTTCATAATTTTAGTTCATTCTTAGGAAAGTTAGGAGAGACTCTCCCATTTATGAATTCACTTGTCTTTAAGAAATGGTTTCCACCCAACCACCTTGCCTTTGTGGGAGAAAAGCCCTGGGCACTGAGATCCAGAACCAGTTTAACAAAGACGGGAAATGGAGCTATGTTCTGGAAATGCTTTGGGGAAGTTAATTGCCTGTGTCATTTGCATTTCCTTGGAAAGAAATTTCTTTTGAAGATGTTTTCCCCTGTGGCTGCCTATCTGTCTGCTCATGAGGCAAGCGGTTGCTATGCCCTTCCAACTTCGAAGTCTGTAGTGATACCACCTAACAATCCTGTTGCCACGGATTAGCCCATAAAGCCCATAAGAACCTTCTTCAACCCTCTGCCCATGTAACCCATTGGCGTGTGTGACAGCAGCTGTTGGCACCCAGCTTACCAGGACCAGGGAGGAGAGAGCAGGACACTACTGGATTGTGACCACATTGGCTTTGTATTCATCAACAGTCACTTTGGGAATTGGGAGATAGAAAGGAAAAATTGCTCGCTAAGACTGGGAATCCAAGTGGCTCTCAATGTGACCCTGCTGTGTAGAGTCTCAGTGTGTGGCTGGCCTTCAAGGACAGAAGAGAAACTTCAAGAACTGTACAGGGAGTGTCAGGTACAGAGAAATCTCCATGCCCTCAAATTCGGGCACCATCGCGGGCAGAAGGGACAATGGGCTATCTGTGGTGCCTATTAGTATACCAAAGTGCGTAAGGGCCTCCAGGCTCTCCTCTATCACAAGCCCCAGTTACAGAGCCCACGTGGGCAGCCTGGCTCCTCTCAGATCTTCTCACCCCTCCCCTACCCTAAGCTTCACCAGCTAAAGGCCTTGCCTCCCCCAGCTTCTCATTCTCTTATAAACCCACTATTTGTCTGTGTTCTCTCTCTCTCTCTCTCTCTCTCCCTCTTCCCCCACACCTCTCTCTCGTGGTTTTTGAGACAGGGTTTCTCTGTTGTAACTCTGGCTATCCTGGAACTCACTCTGTAGACCAGGCTGGCCTCGATCTCACAGAGATCCGCCTGCCTGTGCCTTCTAAGTTCTGGGATTAAAGGCATGTGCCACCACCGCCCAGTTTAGACACTCTCTCTTGGTCCTCTGTGCCCACACTTTGTCTTGCTCTCTGGTTCCCCAGTTCCTCTTCTCACGACCAAGTCCAGTCTGCTGGCCATGTTGTGTCTGCTGTTTTCTCTCCCTGCTTCGAACTCTTCCAGATGCCTCTGGCTGTACTTTCCCTCATCTCTACGATACAAACCTCCCTGTTAGCCATACCTTGGAGGGTACGTCGGTTTACACAGACAGTTCTCCTGAGCTGTTCTGTAGATGTTTCTTGATTATTCTGCCAACAGTCTGTTGTATCTCAGGTAAAGTTTTAAAGAGTCGAGTTATTTTGCTCTGAAAAAAAGAAAAAAAAGATGTTTGGATTTCAGCCTGTTTTTATCTGGTTTCCTGGAAGTCATTTCCTAATAGCAGATGCTTGTCTACTTCTGGTTTTCATGGTTTGCCTTTTCAAACAATGAGAACTTGGATTTAAAAACTTTTTTTTTTTTTTTCAGATAAGGATTCTATATAGCCCAGGCTGGCCTCAAAGTTGTGGGTCTCCTGCTTCAGCCCCGGGAGTGCTGGGGTTGTGTGTCTCTCCCTGCTTATTTATTTAATTTTAATCTTTAAAAACACATACACCCTATCTCCTTCTCTCTTTTGTCTCCATCTCTCTGCCTCTGTCTTTCTCTCTCTGAGGTTGATGGTGAAGAGGAGAGGTGGAGGTCAAAGGTCAACCTTGACTTCCTCTTTATTGTTTGGTCAGGGTATACACCCAGCTAACTAGCTGTCAAGCCTTTGGGGTGTCTCCTGCCTCCATCTCCTGTTTTACCACGGGAGCGCTGGGATCACAGACACGCACGACCGGTCAGGCTTTACACGGATTCTGGGGAGCCGAACACAGGTCCTCACTCTTTCATGCTGTTCTGGATAGTCTGATATCAACTTGACACAAGCTAACGTTGTCTGAGAGGACGGAACCCCGATTGAGGTAAACACTTCCCTAACAGTGGTTCTCAGCTCTCCTAATGGTGCAGGCCCTTCACGCGTTGTGGTGACCCTCAACCTAGAATTATTTTCGTTGCTACTTCACAGCTGTAATTTTGCTAGTTATGAATCACAGTGTAGCTATCTGATATGCAGATGGCCTGGCAAAGGAGGCTGAGCTTAAAGAAACCAGGATTGTCAACCACAGGGGCCTATTTTCGTCAACGGAAGGACATGAATGGCGTCTCGTCACCTGGAATGCCAGAGTGGCAGTACATTTCGTTAATATCAACTGTGAAGATGAAATAGGGTTGTAAAGTCGAAATAATAAGATTTTAGTTTTATATGTCAAACTTTGTTCAGAGAAAACGCATACAGAAGCAAATCTTCTAAACTTCCCTCCCAGTCTTGGACTCCCAGACAAACCATTTTTCTCCATCTGGATTTTGAGTTGTTTTGGTGATGACTGCACGTCTCAATAGCGTGCTTGGGGAAACACGTTATTTTTATTTTTTAAAGATGGTCTCGTGGAGCACAGGCTGGTCTCAGACTCTATGTAGCCAAGGACGGCCTTGAACTTCTGATCCTCCTGCCTCCACCTCCTGAGTGCTGAGTTTACAGGCCTGTACCACCAAACCTGGTTTATGAGGACTGAAAGGGGGAACCCCGGGTTTTGTAAATGGTAGACGAGTACTCTACCCATTGAGACGCCTTCCCAGATGCTTATCATTCTTAGTAGCTGGTAAAATTTTCCATTTGAAGGCATCTTCATTTAAGTTCTGGAGATTCTCTATGATTTCTTTGCCTTTCTAAAACTTTCATTAAATTCTGCTTAATTCATTTGTTCTAAAACCAGGTCTCACTCCGTAACCCAGACTGACTTGTGACTCAAACCACCTCTCCTGCTTCTGCCTCCAGAGAGCTTGTGATCACCAGAAGACACAGATATACCTATACACACAAAACAGACGGACAAAACTTTCTAAACCAGAACCAGACAGGCAGCAACATCTCCCTACTTGTCCTTGATGGGAGAATATTTGGGGTCCTGTCGAGCTCCCTCCAATTCCCCAGATCAGGATCCCACAGAAGAGAACCAGACTAAAACCTACTGGGAGACCTCCATAGATGCTTCCTGCTTTTCTCGGCATGACAGTTCACCCCCATAGTCCAAGAAAGCAAAGGCACACCTTGGAGCCTTAGAATGTCTCAAGGCATGTGCTTTCTGAAGTAGTCCCTCAGCCCTAGAGTTCCAGAGTGAAGTCCTGGCTTTAGAATTTGGGCGGGTAGTCTAAATCTTGCTGGGGCCTCCAGAAAATGTTAATCCTAACAGTCAAGAATAAGACCACTTCCACTACTTTTGAGCCAAATAGGAAGCAAGCTTTCGTTAAGTATTTGCCAGGAGGATGGACTCTGGCAAGGATCATTCCAGGGTTCCCAGAAAATGGCAACAAATCATATTTGGCAAAGGCTTATAAAGGCAAACTCCATAAGGCTATGTACTTCCCACCTTCATCCAATCAGGAGCAAGCATACATCCTGACATACTTCCTGCCCAGGTATCTCTCACCTACATGTGATCAAGCATATCCAGTTCCATTGGATTAACCAAGCTTCCTTAGGGAATGAGAACCTGTGGCTTGTTATCTTCCATGGACTGCCCTCAGCATTCCAGGAAATTATCTGTCCTTGGGCAAGAAGGGATTACAGGATTATCTTTCTTTTTGTTTTATAGATTTCTTAGGCACAGTAACTTAAAACTTAAAATGTAACTTTAGTTCTCACACTATATTGTCTGGTGCCTCTGATATTTTGCCTCTCTTCCTCAGTTCCTCTAAATGAGGCCATCTTCTGCTGTCATCCTTCAGCCTTCCATGTGGCTGTCTCTTGTAGCAATCCTGTTCCAAGCCCCCGGAGGCACCTTGTTAGTTTCTTATCCTCCTTTCTGTTCTCGTCTTTCTAAGGCTAATGATCAGACTTCTATTTTTATAATGATCTTTGTGGTCTGTTTTGATTCTATCAAATGTCTGTTCATAGAGTGAAAGTATTGGTCTGGAGATGACCTTTTCAAGCCCACCTGGATGTCTCAGAACTGTGGCTCATTACCTTGACACAGAGTCAAAAGTTTTATGAGCCACCCTCATAAAACTGCACTGGGCTACGTGATGAAAAAACAGCCACCTCCTCTCCTTTGTTTTCCTCCTAGCCAATCAGAGACAGCCACTCCCACCTTCTCTGACTTCACCTCCCCTTCTTCCTTTCCTGTGCTAGGACCCTTAAAAGCAGTCATGGGCTCGGCAGCCACATCTGCTTCAACCCAATCCAGTGGCAGTCCCTTTGGCCCTCTGGTGTAAATGAATCTCCTTTGTGCTGAGAATCTGGTGTCCTGGGTGTTATGTACCAACACTGGGGCTGTCAGAAGGAGAGAAAGATAGAAGCTCTGTGCATTTGGCAGAGTTTAGTTAACTGGTGTGTTTCTGATGGACCCTGCACTGATGAATCACAACCTTACAACCCTGTGTGTGCCACAGTTAGGAGAGATTTTCTGCTTGATAACACTCATGTTCATTGTCCCTGTTCTCTGTAGACATCCTACTGACTTCTTTTTGAAGGTTATTCTTTTTTCATTAATTTATGTGTATGTGTATATGTCTGTATGTATGTGCACTTGAATGCAGGTACCCACAGAGTCCAGAAGAGGGCGTTGGATCTGCTTGAGCTGGAATTACAGTAGATTTGTTGTGAGTCACCAGCATGGGTACAAGGAACTGAACTCAAGTCCTTTGGGAGAGCAACAAGTGCTCTTACTGACTGAGCCATCTTTCTAGCCCAAGAGAATTGACTTAGGTTTGTCTAGGGCTTGCTTTTAGCTTCTGCTGGACGGGGGAGAATTGACAGGCAGCTGGTTTGGGCTGTTCCTTATGTGGAACTTTAGAGAATTCCCAATTTCAGATCCAGCTCTTGCTCTCTGCTGTGCAGTTTCCAGAGTCTGTCAAGTTAGTCTTCTTTCTCACAGCAGCCCCTCCCCCAGTCTTTACATACCCAGCCTGTACTTCCTTTGCCCTGAGTTGTCCCTTGGCCAAGGGTTCTACTCCTTCCTCCATTCTGTGACTTTTTCTCTCAAGCGCTTCACCTTCCTGTTCATCTCTTTTGTTCCACTCAGTCTATTTTTTTCTCTCTCACTCAATATTTGCTCAGAAATCTTTTGACATTTCCATTTTGGTATTTCTCCCAAGGAGTAAAATTCAGAAACAGGTCTGGGTTTCTCAGTGCCACATCTAGGCCTTGATAGAACAGGAAGGGTTCATGGTTTTCTAAATGGATGGCTTATAGTGCGGGCTTGTCTCTTCTTACTGTGCCCTTCCCTGGTGGCTCTGATCTCTCCCTTCTCATTAGCTGGTGTAGTCTCAGTCTTCTTCTTCTTTTTTTTTTTTTTTAATTAAAGTAAAGTAAATTTATTGGAGGTCAGAGGTTAACCTTGCTACCATGTCCTCTCTTCCCACCATGTCAGTTCTAGAGGTGGAGCCCAGGTTGTCAGGGCTGTGTGTGTGCGTGTGTGTGCATGTGTTACAAGTGCATTGAGTTACCTTGCCAGCCCAACCTTAATCATCTTACCAGTCCAAGAAGCCCAAGATTCATCCTTGGTGGGAGTTGTCATTAATTTTTTTTTTTAACCCTGCAGAACGGGTTGCAATTCTTTACAAACAGGTTATAGACTGGAATACATTCTCAGTGAGATGCTTGGCATGGTACTGATTTCAGGCAAAGTTCCCATAATTGAGATAGTTTATAATTCCTGCCGGAATGGTAGAATCCACTGGTGATGTGTTTGTGTCTAATAAGAGATTGTGTCCCAGCCCTAAGTTTGGTAATGTCAACCAGGCCTGAAAATACAGTCTCAGGAACAAATGAAATATATCCTTTTACTTAAAAATAATCAAAGGGATGGTTCGTTCTGATTCCAGTGTTGGCAAGCTCTTTCAGGGGTGATACATAACCTGAATTATTCATGCTCACTGTATAATCTTATTTTCCTATAGCAGTGATCACAGAATGGTAAGCGGTGGTATTTCGATTGTGTGTGTGTGAGTGTGTATGTGTGTGTGTGTGTATGATGCTTTGGTGTCACCTTTTAGAGCAATATTTGCATTCACTCTTAAGGTGTAAGCTTCACTGTCTTTTTAATGCTGACTTAGAAAGTTTTGATGATGGCGCAGTAAATGCAGGACTGATTCTGAACCATGCCGTGGCTCTGTGGTGAAGCACCTTGTTAAATCGTCCGCTTCTCGTGTCTGACGTAGCGTCTGTCGCATGAGAGATGCTCAGTGAACATTCAGGGGAATGAATGACGCCCATGTCTGAGCCCTTCCACCGTCTTCCCTTTTTTTATAAGATATATTTATATTAGGATTCCTTAAAAGTTTGGGCTGCTTCATTCCTAGTTCCGCACAGTCGTCATTCTAAGGAATTGTGAGAGCGGAAACATACATAGCGAGAGTAAGAATTTTGGGTGAGCAGGCGGGTGGAGGGGGGGGGGTGTGGGGTATGAGGGTGGGGGTTGGAGGGGGTTGGAGGAGTGGGTCCTGCAGCATGGAACACTCTTTCTGCCTCGCTTGAATTATATAGTAGAGACGACAGACCTATACAGCAAACTGTCTTTTAGTGAATAGCTTTGTCCTTTTAATAAAGGAATCTTTATCTGAGGAAATACACACACACACACACACACACATGAATACACAGGCCTATGGGAGGTCTTTGGGAAAGCTGTTGTTTCTAAAATTGTATGTATTTTTCTGGGAAGACACATAATTTTAAAGAAGCTAAACACAAGATTGTTTAGTGGAACCAATCGTTTAAATTTTGGTAGAAAGGTACTTTTGCATAACATTGAATCAGAAGGAAGCATCCCTTTCATTGTTTTTATGCAAAAGGTTATATTTTATTTGCTCCTAAGACTATATTTTATTTTCAGGTACACTTGACATTTCCAAACTTAGGGCTGGGACACAAATCTTACTGAAAAGCTGAAGTCTCTCACTGCATCAAAATTAAAGGAAATATTAACTAATTTTTTATTTACTCAGAGGAGGATGAACTTAAATAGCCTTTTCTCTGACCATCCAGACTATAGCTACCTTGAATATTTTCTTTTTATTCTTCAGGTTTGGGAACCAAAGTAGTTAAATCAGGTTTCTTTTCTGTTTTTAGAGATTTTCACTAAATAAACTAGTGAGTGTTTGTTGTGTCTGAGACAATTCCCAGAGCCACATGCCTGATTTTAGCAATCCTTAGCCATCCAAGGCCCATGGCTGTTAGCAGGGTTTACCTTGGCTTTGATCCGGGCCATGTATGACACCATATTTTCTGGATGCTCTAAAGGTGCCTTGCCAATTAGATGCAAATGCATCAGACACACCCAGAGTAGGTAACTGGTAGCCAAATTTCCACCAGCGGTTACGACTGATTGGTGACTGTGGCTGCCTGTCCATTGAGAAACAGAAGTCTTTACCAACTTTTCATCTTGGGTTTGGGGGTTGAACTAGTGGAGAGGAAAACGCCTTCTACTGGAATTCAGTCTCTTGCAGGAAAATTAGTCTTCCCAAGGGAAAGTCCCTCCTGGTTATCCAATACCAAGTGGTCAGCCCTGAGATCACAGACATAAGATAATGTTACATGCATTGGACAGGTTATATTTATATATACACAGATATGTTACAACAATTAATGAAAAAAGAGACTACAAATTCGAGAGAGAGCAAGGAGGAAGCATTGGAGGGGTTGGAAAGAAGGAAGGAAAGGGGGGATTATGTAATTACATTATAATTTCAAAAAGAAAAAATTACTATATATTTAAACAGAAATTCAATCTCTTTGTGTCTCAACTTTTTGTTCTCTTTTTGTTCATGTGTACGTGTGTGGTTTGTATACATGTGCTTGTGTATATGTGCATGTCTGTGCATGTGCATAAAGAGGCCAGTGTCTTCCTCTATTGCTCTCCATCTTACGTATTAAGACCGGATCTCTCTGGAACCCTGAGCTACAGTTTTGGCTCATCTAGCTAACCAGCTGACTCAGGAGGACATTCTGTCCCCGCTCCCTGAGTTATAGAGTTACAGGTGGGCTACCACGCCAACTCAGTTTCTATGAGGTTTCTGGGGATCCTGTCCTTGTGTTTGTGGGGCCAGAACATTACCCACTGAGCCATCTCTTCATCCTCTTTGTTTTCTTGTGATACAGGAAAGATTCACTATGTTGGGAGGTTGGGCTGGCCTTGCTCAAATCACGAGTGATGGTTAATACTCAGTGTCACCTTGGCAGGATGGTGAACCACCTAGAAGACAAACCCCTGGACACAGCTGTGAGGCTGTTCCTAAGTTAGATTAAGGTGGGAAGACCCACCACCTGAACTGTGGCTGGTGTCATTCCGTGGGCTGGGGTCACAGGCTGAACAAGAAGGGGAAGCAAGCTGAGTACCAGCACCCATCTCTCCCTGCTTCCCAAATGCAGCTGTAAAATGACCCGTTGCCTCCCGCTCCTGTCGTCATGACAGACTGTACCTTCAAACTATGAGCCAAAGTAAGCCGTCCTTCCCTCCCTCCCTCCTTATTTCTTCCTCCCTCCCTCCCTTCCTTCTCTCCTCCCCTCCTCCTTTTCTTTCTTCGTTTTTTTTTTTTTTTTCAAGACAGGGTTTCTCTGTAGACCAGGCTGGCCTCAAACTCACAGAGATCCGCCCGCCTCTGCCTCCCGAGTGCTGGGATTAAAGGCGTGTGCCAGCACCATCCGGCTTTCTTTCCTTCTTCAAGATTGCTTTTTTTTTTTTTTCCCCATGTATTTTCTCTGGCAATCAGACAAGTGGCTAAAGGCTTGCTTTTCATCTTCTCAGGTATAGAAGGATGAGGGAAAGGAGAGAACAGACCCATGCTTGCAACCGGATAGAATGCGTCGTCTTGAATTTTCTACCAACTCTAAAAAAAATAGAGATTTAGAGGAAGGAGACTCACAAGGGAACTCAAGGTTCTAGAAGGGAAACTCATACTTCTCTACTGCGCATGTTCTGAATGCACAGATTCAGAGCAGCTTCTGCTGGGTCCAACAGCCAGTGCCATTTCCGTTGCATGACACAATAATTAATTCCAATAGTACTGTAATAAAAGAGATTTGTGGAAACTACAAGCCCACTGTGGCAACTTAATAGATTGTATTCAATTCAGACGAGGAGCCTACCTGCAGGCTAGCATAGGTGGAAAAAAAGAAATTATGATGGGGGATCTGATGTCTATATCTCAATTTTTGTACGAATAGCCTCAGAATGGAGCTGCTGTAGGTTTAATTACCCCTGGGATATTGCTTCTTGAAATAAGGGCCGTGTTCTGAGAAGCACGCTGCACCTCAGGAAAGGACAGAAGAGAAGAAAACGAGTTCCTTTGTCCCCCTTGGGCTTTCACTGGTACTAGCTGAGGTGGATTCTGCATGTCTCTCAACATGACCCTTAGCAGTCACTTAAGGGGCCCCGAATCTCACTTGTGGTATCAATTAACCCTAGAAACCTGAAACCAGTTTGCGTTTGTGCTTTGATTTTTTTGTTCTTCATCCTCATGTTTATTATCTAGGACTGTTATGCGATGTGGGGACAGTGTCTACACACATGGGCTAAGTGCCCTTTCTACATTACCCTTCAGGGAAAGAAAAGAGGTTTATTATAAACAGATCTTCTAGCTGTGGAAAACCACCGGCAGCAGAAGTTGGTGAAGTTTTTCTGTGAAGTGTCAAATAATAAATATTTTAGTTTCTGAGGGCCGTATGGTCTCTGTGGGAAGTAATCAGTGCTGCTGGTGTAATGTGAAAGCATATGCACATGGTATGCAAGTGAGTGGGCATGGCTGTGTTCCAATAAAACTTTATTTATATAAGCAGGAAGCGGGTCAGGCTGCTGGTACGTGTAGTTTGCCAAACCCTAAACTGGAGGTCTCGGCGTTTCCTATGTCTATGACATCAGTAACAAAACATATAGTAAGTGCTCATTAATTTTTAAGTGACTAAATGCATATATAAAGAAGTAGAAAGACTCTTTCCAAACTATCATTGTCAATTGTGTCGTCAACAAATGCAGAAACTGGTAGGTGTAAACTCGCTTTATAGATAGAGGAATAAAACGTAAGGTCTCAGTTACTTCTCTACTTCTACGATAAGACACCATGACTCTAGGGAACAGAGGGAGCCCTGGTGAGGACAGTCCTCAGTGAATGTGGATTTTGACATGGGCAGAACAACGCCAATTGACCCAGGGGACAATCTGGCAAAGTCATTACCCATTACAGGCTGAAGAGGGATGGTGTGGGGACTGTCCTAAGAGTTAAGAACAAGTCAAAGCTGGCTTCAAACCCCCATCGTCCCCTGGGATGAAAACGGAAGTGGAAGTCATTTGGCCGCTCCTTTTCCTTAGCCTGGCAGCTTCACAGAAGCAAACAAATGTGGCTTGGCTGATGCTTTGTCTGCCCTGTAGCTGGAAGCACAGGGAGGCTTATGCCCCCCACATGCAGATGAGGCTACTACTCCCAGTATCCTTGTCTTAATCAATGGGTATTCTTGAGGTCAGTGACCACTCCTCCCACGGTAACTGTGTAAATGTACCCTAACGCTGAATTAAAGTTGAGACCACCCATGGATGCATTTCTCGAGTTCCTGTGTTCTCGCCGTCTTACCGGGCTCCCCCAAAGACAAGAAGGGGTGCAGTGAGAACTGCAGCCCGCCATGCCATGTTCCCTTTCCCCATGTTCTCCATGTTCCCAGGCCTTTCCACCTGGAGACTGCAGACCGCAGAAGGGTCACCGCTGCTCCAGGCAGAAGAGCTGCCTCTGGGAACATGCACGCGGGAGAGGATTCTCAAATACAACAGGATGGCAAACTCTCCTCACCGGTCTGAGTATGAGCATGTATGGACATTGGTTAGTGTGTGCGAAGACTAGCAACTGCAGCTTCCTCATCCTGCGTGGTTCCAGCCTGAGATTGCTTGCCAAAGAGACTTTCTACCCAGACTAGCTAACCCCTCCTCCTGTGTTGTACATAAAAAAAAAAACCACGACCAGGTTCTGAGTTGCAACACAATATTGGAGACACTCCCATCCCAGCTTCACCGTATGTGTGTCTGTGTGTCTTTCCACCAGTCCTTTTGTCTATCCCCTGCTGCTGCTGCCTCTACTCAGGATTCTGGGATCCAAGCCACATGAGATGCAAATGAAGTTGTTTAATTTGGGGTTTACAGATTCAGAGGGTAAGAGTCCCTGGCCATCATGGCAGGGAGCATGGCAGCTGGCAGGCAGGCATGTGACTGGGGCAGTAGCTGAGAGCTCGCATCTCGAGACATAATGACAAGGGGCGGAGAGAGAGAGAGCGAGAGAGAGAGAGAGAGAGAGAGAGAGAGAGAGAGAGAGAGAGAGAGGCTGAGAATGACTTGAGTCTTTTGAAACCTCAAAATCTGTCCCAAGTGGCATGCCTTCTCCAACAAGGCCACACTGCCTAATCCTTCCCACACTGTTCCACCAACTGGGGACCAAGTATTCAAATATATGAGCCTCTGGGGGCCATTCTCATTCAAACCACCACGCGTAAGAAATGAGGGCTCCAGGAGGCTACTGGGAACTTTTCATGTGGGATCCAAGCTTCCTAACTCTGCGTGCTGTTTACTGATCTCCTTAAGTTCCATACAAACCTATATTACTCAATCAATCGTCCTAAGGGAAGCTAATTTTTTTTTTTTTCAAAGAGGATGATATTAATCTCTGCTGCATCAGATAAATTTTGCTGTATCAGAAAACCCAATTTAGGGCTGGAGAGATATCTCAATGGTTAAAAAAGTGTATGTTGCTCTTTCAGAGACTGGAGTTTGGTTCCCAGCATCTATGTACGATGGCTCACAACCACCTGTAATTCTAGCTCTAAGCTCTAGTGCGGTTTTCTGACCTCTACAGGTAACTACACACACGCATAAATAAAAGAAAACCCAATTCAAACAGCTTGAAACACAGGCTGATAGAAAACTCTGCATATAAAGTAGATCTCAGGAAGGCTTGACTCAGTCACCCCAAGTGACCCCACCCTACTTCCTCTTGTTTGGTCACCTTTATTTTTGGACTCTACCCTGAGAGACTCATGCAGAAGTTTTCTTGCTTGGGAGTGGTAGAGGCTGAACATGAGAATGATTGACATCTCTCCTAGCTGAGCTGGAGGACCGGGGTGAAATTAGACAAGTCAATCAAGTATTTGGACCTCTTGACTGGGGACACACATTATAGGGAAAGGAACATCTTTGCAGATGAGAACATCTTTGCAGATGGGGAAACGGGGACATCGCGGAGATGAAAAGGGAAGAGCCAGGAGCCTGGCTGAAGCCCCTCGCTAGCCTGAGCATTGAGAATTCTCACACAAGGCTGATGTGGTGGCTCAGTGGATAAAGGCACTTGACATGCAAGCCTGGTGACCTGACTTTGATTCCTGGGACCCCCATAAAAGTGGAAGGTGTAGCAGTATGTTACGCTAATCTTTTACCCTCAGTTCAGGGAAGGAGAAAGGAAAGATAGAAATCTTCACTGCTTTTACAAGTGGCCTTAATACAGAAAGAGAGAGAGGTAGAAATCTTCACAGCCTTTTTTTAGGCTGTCCTAAGCTTGAATCTCTCCAACCTTTGTTCTCTTAACTAATGATAGCAATCCAGCCAACACACCACCAACCAATGCCCACCCTGACTCTTGGGGCTTCAGACCTTTTATAATCTAAGCCAAAAATTCCCATCAACCCATAAGGCACCTAATCCCCCAAACAAGCTGCAGGTGCCAGAACGACTGCACCCAACCAAATGATAGCCACCTGCATCCAGCATTCCAATTCCAACTCGCAAACAACTCTACCACACCTGGGGTGGGAACATGAACCTCTAGTGACTAGTCAGTTAAACCAAAAAGCTTTTCTTAACATAAAAATTCCAAGTGTTCCTCTACAGGAAAGAGAGAGCCAACTCCATAAAGTTGTCCTCTGACTTCCTTCCCATGATCACTCTGGCATGTACAACCTCCCACATACCACACATATCCACAATAATAATACATTTAAAGCATTTTAAACAAAAAGAAAGAATTCTAACACTTAACATTTGCTTAAGACCCTCCTCCTTTCGTAACTGGAAACCTACAGATTTTCTAGGAATCTCAGAAGAAACTCCATTTACCACAAAAGATATTCCTCAGAGTCTCTGGGCAACTCTAGAAACTCCTGGTTTATGTTTTCCGAGTTCAGTCCCATCCATATGGTCTCTGTAGCTACCCCATAATCTCCCTAACCCCATCAAAGGAGAGAAAATGAGAACAGTATTCCTAGCAGCCCTCTGAGATGTAACTTGAGAGCCACCAAGACAGCATACCTGTTAAGTGAGAAGCCCATGTCCACATCTGGGTAAGTTTTCTTTTTCTAAGACTCTTTCTCTTGAAACCTGTGCTCAAAGTCCAAGTTAAAGATGCTCTTGACAACCTGCAGCTCTTCTTTGAGAAGCTCACACTCATGCTCTTGGGTGTGTGTAGTCTCTCTCTGTCTCTCTCTCTTCCCTCCTCCTTCCTTTCTGCCTTCTTCCCCTCCCTTTTCCCCCTTCCTCCTTCCCTCCCTCCCTCTCTTCTTTCCTTCCTTCCTTCCTTCCTTTCTTCCTTCCTTCCTTCCTTCCTCTCTCTCTCTTTCTGGTCTTTCTGGTTTTTTGAGACAGGTTTTCTGTGTTGTAACTCTGCCTGTCCTGGAACTCACTCTGTAGACCAGGCTGTCCTTGAACTCACAGAGATTCACTTGCCTCTGCCTCCTGAGTGCTGGGATTAAAGGTGTGTGCCACCACTGCCGGGCTGAGAATTCGTTTCTAACGATCTATGTGGAATGCTGACTATGGATCAGGCATTGTGGCACAGATGACAGTCAAGCTAAGAACATTATTTAACAGGACACAGCTCAAGTTCTACAGGGGACGATGAACTGCTGCTAAAGTAATTCTTATACAAATCAGTATAAGGATATAAATATAAATAGGAAAAAGGAAATTATATATATATACACTGGCTAGCTTCGCTGGGGTATCTGCATGGATAGTCACTCTTTCTTAGTGCAGCACCTTGCCAGTGTGAGGCAGGAAGCAGAGGTTGTTCCTCCCTGGGCAAGTGGAAGAGAATGCACAGAACACAGAGCCTTTGACCTTTGCCACTTGAGTAGCTATGCCAGCAAGAGTGAGGATTTTTTATTGGTCTACTGCGTACTGAGTATTTACTTCCTGGGTACCCTGGAAACGCCCTGATCACAAGAATGTGGAGTCAGATGAGGGAGACACAGGAGTTGCTTTTATTGGTTAAAATCAGAAACTAACACTGCTGAGGAATGTTAGCTGGTTGGTAAGAATTTACCCTTAAGACCAGAGTAGAAAGGAAACAGCTTAGTTAGCCCATGCACAGAGAGCAGGGGCATGGAGACGTTTTTGTTTTTGTTCTTCTACCAAAAGTATTAGCCTGGCAAGGTCTCATTCCAAGAACCTTCCCTTTTGCACTAAGTAGCCAATAGTATCAGGCAATAAAGTTGAGCTTCCACCAATGGAATGAGACACAGTCACCACCTACATCAGGGATAAAAGAAACAGTCCTGACCAAGTGTACTTGCTAGCAGGGTTTGCGTCTTGGCCGCCCTTTTTGCAAAAATAACTGCCTTGCTGAGCTACTTTCTCTCTGTTCGTGTGTTCCGTCATGCAACAGCGACATTTTTCTTTATTCTGTGAACTAACAGGAGAAGCCTTTGCCTGTGGCAATGAGCCACACAGGTGAGGCACACTGTAGTAGTGTGACTCCTGCCATGTAAGCAAGGGCTATCCTGTTTAGTCGATGTTCAGTTCTGATGGGCGGAGCCATTGTGCTTGCTAATTTCCCATCATGCAGTTCCCACCATGTAAAGGAAGGATGGTATTCAGCTGTGGCTGATTCTGCTGGACTGTGGCATTCTGCTGTTTGCGTGGAGGATGGTGGATTTACCATTTTGGGGACCTGGCTTGAATGGGGATCTTTCCCCTTTATGATGTTTTGAGTTATGGCTTTCTCTCTACTTTGACTTTTTTTTTTTTTTCAGAGACCTTGAGAGCACTGAAAACATTCACCTATCAGATTATCTCTCTTAACCTGCTACTGGTGTGCGAGCCATGGGGAAGAATGTTCCACGTGAATACACCTGTTTCGAGTATTTTTGGAGACTAGCATTTCTGAAAAGTTATTTTGAGTCAAGCATCTGTCTCGGCTGGAGTGTCACACAGCAAACGCATAAAATGGAGAAATGCAGAGGTAATCCCATAAGCTGTATAGAAGGTTGTGGCCTGGGGTAGGAAGTGTGCATGGGGCAGAAAGGTCCATTGGTTGGATAATATTATCCACCGGGTATCATGCTATGGTGCTGCCCATAGCTTAGCATTTGAGGCACAGACTTGAATCCCAGGCTGCCTGCTGAAGTGACCAGGTTCTTGCATCCCACAGCAAAGAAACAGACAAAGATATGTGGATAGAAATGGAAATAGAGACAGTTTATTAAGAAAAAAGAAAGTTGGGGGCTGGAGAGATGGCTCACCAGTTAAGAACCCTGACTGCTCTTCCAGAGGTCCTGAGTTCAATTCCCAGCAACTACATGGTAGCTCACAACCATCTATAATGCAGGCTAATGCCCTCTTCTGGCTTGCAGTACATGCAATAGAGCACTCATAAATAAAACAAATAAATCTTAAAAAAAACAAAGAAAAAAGAAAGCACCCCAAGAATGGAAGTGGGCTAATGAGTTAGTAAGGTAAGAGAAAAGTCCAAAAGGTTCTGGACCACTGCACTAGCGGATGACCCTTCATCATTTAAGTAGCACCCATTTCTCTCACCTTTGAATACTGCAGACTATTCTGAGCATGCTCTGTTTGTTATAAGAAGCCAGATGGGGAAGGGCTTTAGTCATTTTTTTTTGCCAGCTGGCTTATTTCACATGTTCATCTTGATGTAGCTTTCTCCAGACTTCATTCTCCTGCCACATTAGCAGTCTTAGAGATGCCCTTAAGGACATAAGCAGTATTGCGGTACCACCAGGAAGGAACCCCGGCAGGAAAAGGTAAGCAACTTCCCACGTCTCATCGCTACCCTGATGCAGCCATGCTTCCCAGGCAAGGATTCAGCCAACACAGCAGCCCTCGAAAAACAAACACTGTGTTTTTCGAAGCACTGATCCCAGCAAGGGAGAAAGTGCCAACAGCTACCGTTAAAGGCAAAACTTTAAAAACGTTATTACTATAGTAACAGTACATTTTACAGGAAGATCTAGCACCACTTTACGTATAAAATTCCAAAGTTTCACGAAGCAGTTCTTACATTGCCTAAGAGGTAAGTGCTATGCATTTCTTTTGCAGTCATTGGTTAGTTTAATTTTTACGAAGCTGGGCCGAACCTTTCCCATTGAGATGGGCTGTACCGTGTTAGCACTCTTTGTGAGTAACAAGGTGGAGATTTGCTTATAGCTTTGGACAAAGGACTTCTGTAAACCTCTTACCCCTTTCCCATACTCCCCTCTGGCAAATGACACTCTATTACCCTTTTATTTTTCCCACGAAAGCTGCCCGGTTCTTGCCAGCCAGGGCCATGGCATTTGGTCAAGCTCCTCCATTTTGGCTGAACTGTGACAACTCCCCAGTCTACAGCTATTTGGATGCTAGGAAGAAAGTAATTCGTTTTTCTAGATTCCCGCCTTCCCTACTCTTTCCCCTCCACATCACGACCTTTGAGGTAAGATTATGATTAATCACCTGACATTCTTTGACTGACACGCAACTCTGCCACACGGGCCCCGTCTCTCCTCAGTGCCCCTGCCGTGGTGCTGTCTGCCTGTCTATGGCATTGCCATCTCTCCTAATAAATCTCTTGTGAAAAAGAACAATCCGCTGGGTGGTGGTGGCACACACCTTTAATCCCAGCACTCGGGAGGCAGAGGCAGGCGGATCTCTGTGAATTCGAGGCCAGCCTGGTCTGCAGAGTGAGTTCAAGGAGAGCCAGAGTTACAACAGAGAAACCCTGTCTCAAAAAAAAAAAAAAAATTCAGTCTCGGTGTCCCCCTTGAACCTCAAATTTGAAGACTTTCAGTTCTATTATGCCTTGTCGAAGGGGTAAAACTGGATGATTCTCTGAGATCCTCCAGCTCTATTGCAGTCACCTCCATGGTGTGTTCTGTGTCAGGCACCCTCCCACCCACAAAAGCCCACAGCCTAGCCCTCCCTGGTCATGGGGAGAAGGGTTGAATATGAGGAAGTGGATCATGTCTGCTTTGTGAGGTTGGGTGCAGAGATTCTTCTCAGATAACTCCACCTGTGAGTAAATATTGCCTTTCAACCAGCACTTTTTTTTTTAAAACTTTACCACTGATGTCCCTGATAGAGTCTGTGGTCTCTGGTTTCAGCCATGTGGTATTCAGGGATGTGGGGGAAGGGAGGTAATGTGTGACGCGATGGGCTTTGTGGTCCTGTCTACTCCGAGACTACCACAGCGCCTGCTCCCTCGGCTTCACTGTAGGGAGCAGATGTGTCCCTAAGCGCTCTACTTCATTATTTGGTCTTGCTGCTCTTCTAAGGCCACGCTCATCCTAGCATCTCTGTCATGCTTGAAAGGAAAGCTCCGAATTTAAAATCGGAGTGCACTCATCTACGAGTCCATGCTTAGAACCTCTCACATGTGTTTGAGAGACACACAGGCTGCCAAGCAAACCACATGACGTACCTACCTGCTTCGGTGACTAGTCCGATAAGGGCTGTAGAGAGGAGGTCATGTTTCAATTCCTTCCCAACTCACCATTACATCTGTGTATTTTTCCTGCCTTGTTTGAATTTTAAGTATCCCTGACAGTCCCTATGGTAACAGTTTGGTCCCTTGCTTGGCACCATTTTGAGATGGTTGAGATTTTAAGAGGGGGTGCCTAGTATTTAGGTCATTGGAGGTCGACCCGGCAAAGGACACTATGAGCTGTGGTCTCTTCTCTCTCATTAACTTCCTGGCCGTGAACTAAGTAGCGTTACCCTGCTGACCATTCCCACTGAGCCTACTGACCACAGACCAAACCTCCAAATCCAGGAGCAGGAATAGACATCTTCTCTGTGATTATCCAGGTATTTGTTGTACAGCTGGGAAGCTGACACATACATTATGTCATCTTTTATTTAATCCCTCACCTCTACTGCTTTTTCCTTCCTGGGGAAGACACACACACAGCAGCAGCAGCAGCGGTCAGCGGTTTCTTTATTCTTCCACCTCTGTGTCAGGAAAAACAAGACTTGGAACCTATGTCTAAGATAAGCAGGGCTTGGCAGCAGTTAAACCTTCCAGATAATGTTCCAAGGGAAACAATGTAGGAGTTTAAACAGGGTGAGTGCCTTCTGAGTCAGCTTCAGAACAGCCTTTGTTGGGGTGCTCTCAAGACACCGCCTGGGCTGCAAAGAAAGAATCCCACAGCCTCAGCAATAGCCACTGGCTTTTTGCTTCTTCTAAGCAAAGCAGCTATTGGGGAAATTGCAGTAAAGACAACCCTTTTTTGTAACATTGAATTTCTTAAAGTTGTTTTCCTGGGCAGTCCATCATAAACATGTCGCTCCTGGGCAGAAGCAACTAAGTCAGTCATATCAATATGCCTGAGACTGTCCACATGACCAAATGGAATTACAGAGACTTGTGGAAGGAAGGATGTCAAGGATTGTCTAGTCCAACCGTCACGAATCCAGACCTATGTAAGGAAAGCAAGCCCTCCTCCCCCCCGGGCTTCTGTCTTTGACAGTTAACCGAAATGTCGGGTATACTTCAGGCCTCCTACATCAGCCAGAGAGGGTTCTGTTGACTGTGTCCCAGCTAGAAAGTGAAAAGTCCTTAAAAAACATATTGTACTTTATTTGCAGCAGGCTGCCTTTGGAGAATACTTGGTATTTTATCGAAGCGCTGGGAATTTGATAAGCTCATGGTCTCACTGGCAGGGTTGGTACTGGTTTTACATCTTTCACAGGGACAGTAGCAGACCTGGGAATAAAAGCAAAGCTTAGACAATGTGCTAGGATAAGAATCTCTTAGGTCAACAAAACTCAGGTTGTGTTTTGTTCAGGGCTCTGAACTGTGTTCCAAAACTTCCGGAGACAGAACGAAGCCCTGGGCTGCCTGGGCAGTGCTCTCCAGCAGCTGTTTTTAGCATTGAGATACATGTTGTGGGATATGGGGTGAGCTATGAAGCAGAGAGGGTGAAAGGGCTTAGTGGGACCAGAAGGGAAGCAGTGTAATGACTCCTTGTCAGGAAGCGAAATTCTTCCCGTAGTGGTCCTGTTGAAACATGGCTGTTTCACGTCTTAAGGATTACCCCAAGAGCGTAGAAGATAAAGATTAATCGGGGATACGTTTTATGATGAGGTATCTGTTCACTAAAGCTTCCTCAGTAGGAAACCCAGGAGACCAAGTAAGTCTCTGCCACGAGGCTAAGACATCAGGAACATCCGAAAAGGGATAATTTCCATCCAGCTTCACTCAGTGCACCAGGTAAGGGATCAGATGACCTTTTGGAATTTCTTCCAGTCTCCAAATTCTAGATTATCGTTCATGGCAAAACAGAATATGGGACAACACCCCCCCCCATACACTTACTTCCCTGAGACACTGGGCATATGTGAAGCATTGCTACATCATAGACACAATCTATTAAAATCACCGTATTTTCAAGTCTCATTGTAAACACACCTGATGTTCACAGAGAGATGGGCAATTCAGCTCCCTCGTCAGCGGCTGTTGGAATCCCTGTCTCTGCCCCGGCTGCCTGGAACAAAAAGGACTGTTGACAAACAGCCAGCAGGACTACTCTTATGCCAGTTCCAGATGTTTGGAACACTTCGTGTTATGTCTTCAGGAAGCCACCATAACAATTGTGGCTGATTGCACTGGCTCCTGAAGGCGTAACCTCAGCCAGGGCTGTTTCAAAGTTTATGTGAAACGTTTTGCTATTGTAAGTCTCAGTGAACTTAGATGATCCTGCAGCCATTTCTGCCAAGGCCAAAGAGGGAGCAACTTTCCCTGGTGTCTTTGCAGAAAGACTGCTGTGATGGAAGTAAAAAAACATATCTTCATTTGCATGAGAGATGTGCAATGATTGGTGCAAACATAACCCTTCATTTGCATACAAAATATGATGTCATTGGTACAAACAACCCCTTCTCTGGCTATGCATGTAGGCTGATAAGCCTCATTTTTAAACAGACTGTAGGCGTTTTATTACATGAGCTCAATATTCTTGATTTGGAGGAAATGATCTCTCCAGTGGCCTTGTTCTTTCCCCACTGAAGACGAGGTTGGGTTTTAAGCAGGCTTAACAGGAGGACCTGACCCAGGAGGGCACAGCGGCTACACTGTAAGCTAAACAGCAAACCTGTAAGAGCAGTCCAAGGGGCGGAACCAGAGCTAACAATGCGGTAAGCCATAAAAGAGGATGGACTCCAAATAAATGCTTGCCACACAGATGGGGAGCTAGTTAATCTGGCATCAGGAACGTGGTGTTGAGCTGGGTGTGGTGGCTTATACCTGTAATTCTAGCACTCAGGAAGGTAATGTATGAGAATTTTCTGAGTTTGACACCAGCCTGCGCTTTAGAGTGAGTACAATCCAGCCTGAGCCACAGAGTAAGACTCTTGTGTCAAAAACCAAAACAGAAAACAAACATAACATGGGTTGCTCTCTAGATTAGCCCCCGCCACAAGTTCCCTCTTTCTCCCTAGTTCAGGGTTTTTCAGATATTTAGTGTTGGAGGTTGAATCTGAGATAAGCAGTTACAAGCGGTCTTGTTCAGTACAGTGTGCCATTTGTGTGGTGCATTTAAAAGCACCCAGGAGAGAGTCCTAAGGAACTGAGACAGACGTTCCAGCTCCCTTCTTTTCTCCCAAGTCCATCAGCAGGTCATCAGAGCCAACCCGACGTTACCCATAACTTCCCTGTGTTCCCGTGGCCATTTCCATGGTGGTGTCATTTTGTTCTTCAGGGTCCCCTCTCGGGGCTGCTACAAAGCACGCAGTGTTACAAAAGGACGATCTGGGCAGTTGGGAAACTCTTTGCCATCTTGCTTTGGTTTGTTTGACCCAGAGTTGCAGAGAGGACCGGTGTCCGAGTCTGAGTCTGCAACTGAGCCAGGCATGGTCAGCTAACCAGGGAGCCGGGAGGGCAAATTCTTGGGATCTGGATTTAGCACGCTTTTGAGGATAGAGAGTTGAATGGAGCACACATTCTCAGACGCAGCACCTCGTTCATATCTTCTGCAGATACTCCGATCTCAGGGGGAAATGAGTGCTAACGGCAATTCACAAACACCCTGCCATAGCTTACCAAGGTCCTTTGAAAGCAGCGTGGCATTTAGCTCCCACACGTTCCGTTCCTCGTGGGGGGCTAGATGAAATTCTCGTTCTCATCAACAGCCCAGGAATGGAGGTTGCTTAACACTTGGGAAGTTGTGAAGCTGCTTTGAATCAACGTGGATTGTACCTGGTGTTGGTCAGATGGTCGAGGGTGATTATCGAGTTAGATTATCAGTTTATTTTAACTCACTTGTCCTGCATGTCTGTGAAGACAAGCGGGCCTAGCATGGAAAATCTGAGGCCCTGTCTGAAATTCTACTGGCTCCCCTGAGACAAAACTACCAAGCGTTCCTGCGCTGTGACTCTCATAGGATGGGGTTTTGGTGCCATCTGCTGCTTGATTGAAGTACTAGACGCCATCAGGCTGCCTAGTGTGTTTCTGAGGGAAAAGAGTTGAGCTTTTCATACCTCTGAACCTTCATCGAGCCCCCCAAAAGGGTCCTGTGGGAGCAAAATGCCATGTAGCATTCAAAGGACCTTTGTAAACTGTGGCAGGTTATCTGTTGATTGCCATTATCATGAATTACGCTAATCCCCCTCCCCTCCCCAAGATCAGGGAGCACTTGCAGGAGGAAGAAAGAAGTTCTTCAGAAGCAGTATTGAGAGATATTTCAAACAGGGATCTGTGGTTAGCTGTGTTTATTGGGAAGGGTTCTTTAAATATTTTTCTTTACAAATTATCCTCTTTTACAAATTCCTTAGCATTGGAAATATAATGGTGATGGGTTCACAATATGGTGTGATTATTGATTAAGAACGACTTAATCGTGAAGGAGGGCTTTTTCTCCATTACTTCCCCCTGTGACATGTGATACCCTATCTCAAGGCCCCCAAAGCAGCTAAGCAAATAAAAAATAACTCATTCGACAGACGCACATTATTACTCACAGAGACAGTGTGTGAGAAAACACAGTGGCAGAGACACGTGAAGAAGAAACATCTGTAAACACTGGAGGACTCCTCTACAACTCAAGCTCACGGCTGCCCCATTCCCTGAGTCCAGTTCAGTCTCAAGTCAGACAGTTCACCTGTTGGAGTAGAACCTATCCTAGCTTTTATTTGCCAGATCAGCCATTTCTCCTATCAGATGGAAACAGAAAAGAAAGGGCAGTTTTTCCTGGGTGGGTGCAGTGGGAGAGATTTAGAAGAGGAAAAATGAGGAACAGAGTTGGGGGGGGGGGCGATGTGCCAGTGAAAAAGAGATCTCCCAGTTTATAAGTAGATGATTGGCCCCTGGGTAGAGAAATTTAAAACCAAACCGAACCAAAAAGCCTCACAAAGGTTTGTACATCTTCCCTGACTCCTGATAGGGTGGTCGTGCTGATTGACAGATACGTTACACGGGGCCTTGCACTTACGTACTCAAGCACTTTTGAAGAATCACGTGGAAGGCCCCAACACAGTGGCTTGGGAAAGGAATGTCAATTCAGAAATTTTGTTTAAAATAAAATTCAGTTCCTTCTTCCGTCCCAGTTAAAAGTCCAACTTTAAAAGGAATACGTGTTTGCGTTTCGTGTGTGCGCGGAGACCGGAGGATAGCTTGCAGGAGCTATTCTCTCCTTCCACAGTGTAGATCTGGTGACGCAGCTTAGGTCATCAGGCTCGATGGCACAAAGGTTTCCTTTTTCACATTTTTATTTTTATACCAGTGAAGGGCCTAACCGGAGCCTCTCAGGGCACCATCCCATAAAATGCCATGGCAACCGAGCTTTTCATAACAAGAACCCAGCTGGCAGGCAGCTGCGAGGCATCAAATAGATGCTGGGGTCATTTGGGAGATCATCTTCATGGGGCTGAAAACGTTGCCTAGTGTTCATTGATTTCTTCATTTCTGTGTAAGGCAGAGAAGCTCCATCGAGGACACCGTGGGCCCTTCATTGTGGACTCATGAGCAGCACCAGCAGTCCTTGGAGACTTAGAAATGCAGATCTGTGCCTCCCCTCCTACCCCCACCAGCTCCTCACTCCTCAGAGATCCCTAATCAGGTCCTGGGGATTAGGCTTGTAGCCAGAGTTTTAACACATCCTCAGGGTGGGCGATTGTCTTGCAAGTTCAAATTCGAGAAGTACTGAGTCATGTATGAGCCATCTCTTGGCCTTTTATGTTGAGTTTATTTTTTGATTCACTCGTGTGTGTGTGTGTGTGTGTGTGTGTGTGTGTGTGTGTGTGAAGGTTAGAGAATAGCACGGAGAGGTCGGTTCTCTCCTTAAACCACATGGTTCCCAGGGACAGAACTCAGGTTGTCAAGTTTGACTTGTTAGCAAGCACACTTATCCTTTGAGCCATTGCAGGCTCCAAAGTTGGTGTTTTTGAAGGGCGTTGGCCTGAATTGGCTTCTCTGCTCATCCTACCACATGGAGATGATTTTTTAAATCATTGTTTATTTATTTTATGCGGACAAGTATTTTGCCTGTATATATGTGTGTGCACCACATGTATGTATGTGTGTATGTATGTGCTTGTTGGGGTCAAAGGAGAAGGTCAGATCCCCTGGAACCAGAGTTCCAGATGGTCATGAGCTGCCTTGTGGGTGGCAGGATTTGAACCTGGGTCCTCTGGAAGAGCAGTCAGTGTTATTAAAGGCTGAGTCATCTTTTCTATCCCTAGAGATAATTTTAAAAAAGGCCAAGTCTCCTGCGTTCCCTTTTTCTTAGGCCGCAAAGACCCCTGTTTAGACAAGCCCAGGGGCTGGGTGTGTCACAGTGGTCATCTGACTGCCACTGTGGTGGTACTTTCTTGGGCAAATAGAACAAGATGGCGCCAATGGGAATGGAAGTAAGTACACTAAGCCGAGGATGATGAACCAGCTGGTGCAGGTAATGAATTCTAGTTTTGTGTAATGATATAATTATTCAGAGATTTGCAGTGTCAGCCATTCCCATAACCAGGCAATACCTGCCCCCAGACAGGCAGAATTCCATTGCTGAGAGGATCCAGAGGCCGCTTCCCATCAGAAACTCAAGATTTATGCAGTTTTCCCTCCACAAACACTTTCTAGTAACATTCTGAAAACGTATTCTTGGGGTTCAGAAATGAACTTTCAGATCTACGTGTTGGGATATACAATCCCACCAGGCTTCCAACCTGGCCTTTCATGGGATGCCTCAGATCTGGAGCAAACATTTCTACCTCTTTGACCTCCTGTGAGTCACCCTCCCCAGAAGAGGACAAATGGCTAATTTGCGAGTAAATCCATCTCAGGACAGCGCTGTTGTAATGTTGAGACAGCGTAGTTATAACGGCAGGCAGTTCAATGTCTCCAAAGCCAGAATGAAGCACACCTGGTCCTTTCGTCTCCCAGTCCTGCTTCCACCTGGACATGCTTCGGCAGATTCTCTACAGGACCCAGCTTCTCCACCAGTGTCTGACGGGGTGTCCTGGGATAACCTTCACTGTCTGTATTTCGAGGCGAAGAAGGAAGAAGAAAGTCCAGACCTTCGAGCTATGCTTTTGTTTTTGCACGAGGTTATAATCCCAGCACGTGGGAGGTTGAGGCAGGAGGAACACCGGGTCAAATTATCTTCAGCTTTGTGGTTAGTTAAAGGCCAGCCTGGGCTACGTGAGACCTTATCTTAAAAAAAAAAAAAAACCTCTCTCTCTCTCTCTGTAATTAAGTATCACTCATTAAAAAAAAAAAAAGAGCCTGAATATTTGAGCATCATAAATAGATCTTGAAAGATTATTTTTTAAAAAAGGACTCAAAGTTGGGTAGTTAGGAAGGGAGTGTGAATTTGGGGGAAAAAAGTCATGCTTTGTATACATATATGTATACACACACACACATGTATATATTATATATATTAGAACATATTTAAACACATAACATTTTTTATTTACATTATATTTACATATATTTATTTAATATGTTATCACATATGATTTATATATTATCACATATAATAATATACAATATATAAAATATAAGTATTGTATATTTATATATTTATATGATCTATTAATATATTATATATATCTCATAGTAATATGCTATATAAATATAAATATGTTTAAATATAATATATAATATATACCATATTTATTTTATGTATTTATATATAACATATATAATCTTTTAGAATATATATGTATCTTTTAAAATAAATGTTGGGGAAATTTATTTCCAATTATGCTCATGTTGGGGGAAGGGCTGCCTAAGCCTTGGCAATTTGCTTAATCTGTAGGTGCTAGCTTGATGTAAATCTGTGACCTGCACCTGCCCATGACTCTCTGGCAGAGCCATTGTGGTTCAAATAGTTGACAATGTGAGATGTTCATGTGAAGAGCAAAGTTGCTCTGGAGGAATTCTTGTAGTCTGTCTCCCACAGTCTCAGGCCAACAAAGGGAGAACACTCCCCTTGGGCCTTGAGCTCCCCCACCATAAAGGTGACATAGGCTGCTAAAGGGTTGTGGATTATGAGACTAAGCTAAAGGTTTCCTTCATTATGCAAATAGGCCTTTGGATGAGGATGGGGGGGGTGGAGCTTCTGTATCAATAGAAACACTTGAGATCAGATGATCAGGGTTCCACTGTCCAGGATGGCACTTGCTATGACTTGTGGTCCCTTCTGGTAAGGTCTGGCAGGTTTTGTATCTATGAAAATGTCTCCTTGTCTTCCTTGCTGAGCTCACACAGTAGCTATTGGCTACACATGGGTGTTTGATTATTGAGAGTAGTCACTGAAAAGGCAAGTCTTTTAAAATCATCAAAAGGAGCGTAAAATGTCTCCTTATCTTTCTTGTGGACCTACACAGTAGCAGTTTGTAGCTACAAATACATACACACACACACAAGACAAAGAGAGAGAGAGAGAGAGAGAGAGAGAGAGAAATGAAATAAAAAGAAGCGATTTGTTGAGGAGTGAGGCTAGCTTTGAACACAGGTATTTCTTTGAAAAAGAAAACAATTCTGGATCTCCTGCCTTTTATTTCATGCCTTTCTGTGTCCTTAGGGTCACAGTGCCACCTCTTCCTGACACATCAGTGTAGCGATGGTTTACGGGAATACACAGGTATAAGTGGGAGGAACCTGGGACTCGGGTAGTGGTCCGAGGAGAGTTCACTGCCACCTCTGCTGCTGTGAGATCTGTATTTGTATGTTGGGTTGTGCAGAGCTAGCAATCACACATTCTTTCTCTGGGCAGAATCTTCCCCTTTGCGTTTCTTTTCTCCCTTCCCTTCCCTTTCCTTCCCTTCCCTTCCCTTCCCTTCCCTTCCCTTTTCTTTTCTTTTCTTTTTTCTTTTTTTGGCTTTTCAAGACAGGGTTTCTCTGACCTCTGGCTGTCCTGGAACCCACTCCGTAGACCAGACTGGCCTCGAACTCACAGAGATCTGCCTGCCTCTGCCTCCCGATTGCTGGGATTAAAGGCGCGCACCATCACTGCCCGGCTTGAGTCTTCTCTTTGTAGTATGTCTGTGGCATCTCTTATAAGCAGAACTTACTTCACAGGTGAGTGAATTACAAGTCATTATGCTTGTAGCTTCTGCTGCATCTGCAGGAAACACTCAGTAGTGAAATTCTGAAAGGCAAGACAGCAGTGTCTCCAAAGAGGAATGCTGTTCTGAAGGGTCAGCAAAGAGGTCTCCATGCATCATGGAGCTGTTGGCACCAGTGTGCTGACTTCCAGAGCCTGCCTGTCACTGCTTGTCCAGGTCAGACTGTCCTTTCTGCTCCTCAGTGACATCCAGACAGTGCATAAATAACAAAAATGGTAGCAGGTTCTGTGTGCCCTCTTGCACATTGGAGGAGTAAACAGCAAACGGCTGCTTGGGCTTCCTCTGTTACAGAGACTTGTGGTAGAGACTGTAGATAAAATCCAACTGAATCGAGAACATTATTTCAGAAAAGGAATGTCTCGTCTCTCTTTCTTTCCCTTTTCTCTCTGCTAGCAACATTTGCCTAACACCTTTCCCCACACCCATTTCAATATCCAGGCATAGATTTCCTCTCTGTATTCAACTCTCATTAAGCCTGTAACACTTAAGATGCTTACAATATTTATTTTCAAGATCGTTTAAAGCATTCTTTTACCAACGCATTTGTTTCCAGAACAATGCATTGTTATGATCAGATGATCACTGTAGAAAATTAAGAAGAGAAAGCAAAAATTAAAACGGAATAATATCAGTTCAATCACAGGCAAGGAATTGCCTTTGCTCAGCGCAGGCTTTAATTCCTCAGTCAGGTCCTTGGGGCCACGATGATTTTAATGTTAGGTGCGTTGACATTATTGAATTTAGAGATTGAAAAAAAATACCTAAATTATTACCCTTTGTTGCAGAAGTTTATGTCTAGTAACGTTTAAAATGGTTGTTTTGTGCAGTGTTGGGAGGAAGGGCTGCCTAGGCCTTGGCATTTTGTGTTGTCTGCAGGTGTTGGCTTTATGTAAAAGATGTTTGGTTCCTCATGATCTGCACGTGCTATCAGTAGAACACCCGAGGAGCTTCTGTGTCAATAAAAACCCTGAGATCAGACGCTTGGGGTTCCACTGTCTAGAATGGCACTGTGTGTGACGAGTGTTTCCCTCTGCTGAGGTCTGGCAGTGTTCGCACCTATGGAAATGCCTGCGTGTCTTTCTTGCTGAGCCGCCAGTAGCTATCTGCTACAGACCTTGTCTCACTTAAGGGCAGGAACAGTGCTTACCCTCTCTTTCTGCAGAATTTCTTAAACTTCATCATACTCCTGGCGATTTCTTAGATCGGGTGCTGTGTTACTGTGTCAATGTGACACAGGTCTCAAATGTTTGGCCAGAGGTTTGGGCTCATAGTTGTCTGGTTACACTGCTTTGGGCTGAGGCGAAGTAGAATACAATGGCACATGTGGTCAGGAGGGAGCAGGGAAGGGAAAGACAATGGGGGGAGAAAGGAAGGCAGAGTGGGGTGGAGTGTTCAGGGACAAGAAATAGTCTTGAAAAGCGTGGGCCCAGTGATTACTTCCTCCAACCAGGACCCACCTCCTAAAACTAGCCCATTCGATTGGTCATCAGTGGGTCAAACATAGTTGGAGGTCATCAGTGAGCTAATCTACTGATGCACTTAGCAGTTCTATGAGCCAGTCGACCCTCAGGAGTATAAACCAGCATCTAAGAATCGTGCCCTCACCACGTGAGCCTTATGGGGGATATTTTATATTTGACCCATAACAGACTTCATAGTATGACAGAGAACCCCTTGTCATCTTAATCATGGACTCTCTTCCTTTGTGTCAGCCTTTCTCAGAGTCTGTTGGATGTTCGTAGTAGGATCCTCAGTGGACTGCTGCTCACGATGACCCCGTCAGAGTGGTTCAGTAGGAAGTGCGTAGGACCGGATGAGATGCCTCAGCAGGCAAAGGCACTTGGAAAAATTTGGTGACTGTGGTGAGGTACTCACCAGAGAAGACAACTCCTGCACAGGTTTAAGTGAATAGAAAGTCTTGATTTTCCAGCCAGAGACAACACTTTGTGACCCCAGTGCAGCCACAAGCCTTTCTCTGGGTGGGCTTTTAAGTGCAAAAACAACATCCTGGGTTGACACACCTCAGTTAGCAAGAACTGTTAGCCAGAAACAGAACTACAGGAAGCCGAAAGACAAGGTTGATGTGAAAGGGCGAAAACCAAAGCAGCCAAACTTTAGTCAGGCTTCTAAAAGCACCAAAACTGTATAGGCCCGAGTCAGGGGCAAGGTGACTCAGCACAGTTCCCAGAGCTAGAGTAAGGAAAACAATTTCTAAGACAAACAAGATATGGACCATTGACTAAAGGCCTTGGGCTAAGAATTTCCCCCTACCCGTGTTGACTAACGATCCTAAGTTTACATTTTCTAGTGCCCGCAACCTTGCTATATGCCAGCACCAATCAGTTTAAAGGTCAATACTTACATCACTATAGAATTGTGCCTCGTACCCTGTTGCTAAGCTCTGCCTTTGAAATTTCTATATAAGCAATACTTAGAGTGTGCTAGGGTTGCCCTGTGAGGGTGGACCCCAACGTGGGGGGGCGCCCTGTGAGGGTGGACCCCAACGCATTGGAAATAAACCTCTTGCTTTTGAATCGATCTTGGGTCCTGGTGATTTCTTGGGGGTCTCCTTCCGTCTGCCCCTAACAGGTGCATTTAAAGACTTTCAAAGAACTATGGACTTTGATGGATTAGGTTTTTGTTCCATGAGGAGGAAAAGACGAAAGAGGAAGAGAAAATGTACTGAAAGCAGACAGCAGCAGCATCTTTGGGCAAAGCTGCCTCTGGCGGATGTGCTTTCTCTCTGCACATTGTGAAAGTAAATGTTCCCAGCTTCCCAGTAATCATTTAGGAAATAGATGGTACCACCGACTCATTCCCGCTCTCCATCACTGGGAGGGGACCAACTTGAATACCTGGCTCTCCTCTGGTATTGCACTAAGAGTCCCTGAGTTTGTTACTGAAGAAAAGCCAAATGTTAGGCTTGTGTCAGCATTCCAGCAACCAAGAAATACTTTCTTCCAGAAAAAGAGATAAAGGGAGAAGCCAAGAAATCAGGGCAGACAGCAGAAAGCCTAGATGACATCTTGTAGAAAACTTGGGTTTTCCTGCCCATTTTCTAAGACTTTTAAAAATATCTATGTATGTACTTACGTATTGAAATATTGATGCATTTATTTTTGTACATATGTGTATATGTGTTTATTTATTTGTTTGTTTGTATGTGTATGGGCTTGTATGTGTAGATAACACAGCATGCATATGGAGGTCAGAGGACAGCCCATACAAAGTGATTCTCTCCACCATGAGGATCCTAGGAATCAAACTCAAGTTGTAACAGGCCCCTGATCTTAGTAGGACCCCCAAAACCTTACTACAACTGATGCCACAGTGGAAGTACCTAACCAGATTATAGCCGCCTGCATCAAGCATTCCAAACCCAACTCATAAACAACCACTGCACCCGGGGGGGGGGGGGGGAAGAGGGGACACATTCTTAATCCAAATGCCATTTTGCATTTTTAAAGAAACCAAAATAATAAAAAACTTCTTCCAAGTGTTCCACCACATGATATACCTTTGAACTTCAGTCTAAACAGATCCTGCTGTTCCCGACTCCCTAAGTAGCCTTATGGTTCCTTCTCTTTCTCTACTCTTTACTGCATCTGTCTCATACAAACTGAATTTATCTCTAGGCTTAGACAAGTCCATGAAGGATTTTTTTTTTCTCTCGCTACAAATTAAATTTACCTTTTCTGTGAGTTTTAATTTCACAGCTTAACAGGGAATGGAAATTAACACATGTGGAAAATGGAAATTAACACATTGAAATGCACACATATGCCCAGCCTTTCAGTCTGAACTTGCCCATGTACACAGAAGGGTTGATCACAAGGGATGGCTTACCGGGATGTGAGGGGAATGTATTTTTGTCTAAAAATTTACATGACGTTTTATTCAGCCATTCATTCATTCATTCATTCATTCGAGAGTATGTGTGCCATGGTATTTGTGTGGAGGTCAAAGTACAACTTGTGGGAGTCGGTTCTCTCTCTTTCCACTGTGTGAGTCCTGGGGGTTGGACTCAGGTTGCCAGACTCGGTAGTAAGGGCCTTTACCTGCTGAGTCATTTTGCAGCTGTTGTTTTTCTTTTGAACAGTTTTTAGTCATATCACAATCCACCTTGCACATTAAAATGACTATCCAGGGCAAAATGAGAACTTTGATACTGCTCAATCTCCATTTAACATTTTCATATATTTGTTTGTTTGGTTATTCTCAGGGTCTTGGGTAGCCTAGGCTGACCTTGAACTCCCTGTAGCCATGGATGACCTCGAACTTCTGATCTTCCTGCTTCCACATCCTGAATGCTAAGATTACAGATGTGCACTAGCACACCTGTGTTCGGGGAGCTGGTGAAAACTCAGGGCTTTGTAAATGTTAGGAAAGCACTTTACCAGCTGAGCTATAGTCTCAGCTCTTCGTATAACTTTTGAAACACCATTATGGCTTCATATCCAAGCAAAACCAATAGCAATAGTGAAAATACTATGGTTAAAGTCACTCATTCTTTTACTATGCTGTGAAAGTTTATTTTTAATTATATGTTTCGTGCACTGTTGGGAAGAGGGCTGCCCCGACCTTGGCATTTTTGTATTGTCTGCAGGTGTCGGATTTATGCGGGGGATGTTTGCTTGGTCATGATCTGCACATGCTATCAGTAGAACAACTGAGGAGTTCTGAATCAATAAAAACACCTGAGCTCAGACACTCGAGGTCCCACTGTTCAGTAGGGTGTTTGCCAGGATAGTGGTTCCCTCTGCCGAGGTCTGGCAGGGATTGCACCAATGAATATGCCCCCATGTCATCCTTGATGAGTCAGACGTAGGTGTGCTACTGCACTACTACAAATAAAATGTCAACTGAACCAATTAAAAGGGCTGATACTAACAACCACCTCTAGGGCTGTGCTCCCCATCCTCATGTTTTTGTCCATTACAATGGTGTCGTCTTTCCTGATTTTGGTTGAAGTCCATTACCTCTACCTGATCCATTTCATCAGTCACCTCTATTTCCTTCTTCTATGAAAGAAGGACAAAGAGAGAATTTACCTTAAACTCAACAATTAGGCGTACCTTTTCATGATCGATGATAAATTGACATTTCCTACTCATTTGATATCTCTGCACTTGACAGTCTGACCTGGATGAGAAGTAATGACTAATGGCTCAGATATCAACAGAGAATATGTTTCTTGGAAAGCACACTGTCCCCACCAGCTGTGCATTCATACACATACAAAGTCTTTTTGTTGAGTAGAAACAGCATGGTGCCGGTGGTGGTTAGTTTTTGTCAGCTTGACACAAACTTGGGTCACCTGGAGAGAGGGAACTTCATTCAGTTAAGAGGATACCTCCATGAGAATGGTCTGTGGGCAAGTCTGTAGGGCATTCTCATGATTAATGGGTATTGTGGGATGTAGTTGTACACTGCTGTGGTGTCTGACCAAGGACAAAAAGGAGGCATATTCATAGATATAATCCCTGCCAGACAGACCTCAACAGAGGGACCCACCATCCTGGCCAGCGCCATACTGGACAGTGGAACCCTGAGCATCTGCGCTCAGGTGTTTTTATTGATTCAGGGCTCCTTGGGTGTTCTACCGATAGTGTATGCAGGTAATAAGCAATCAAACCCCCCCCAACACACATAAATCCAATACCTGTAAACAATACAAAACACCAAAACCTAGAGAGCCCGTCACCCAACAGTGCATAAAACAATTATTTTATATATAACTAAAAATAAACTTCTACAGTGAGAGGATCCAGCACTTTGTGTTTGGTGCCTCCTTTGTATAGGTGGTCCTGGGTTATATAATAAAGCAGGCTGAACAAGCCATGGAGAGCAAGTCAGTAGGCAGCATCCCTCCATGGGCTCTGCTAGGGAATGGTGCCACTCACAGTATCTTCCCCATATCAATTAACATTAGTAATGAAGTTAATTTCCCACAGACAGTCTCCCAGATCAACCTGATCAACCAATACCTTACTGAGATTGTCTACTTTGATGATTTTAGAATTGTCAAACTGACAGTAAAAACTAACCACCACATTCTCTTAATTAATAAAGCTTTATTTTATTTTATTTTTTTTCTTCAGTCTAAATTGTTGGTGTGGGCTGTGTTACCTGCCTGGTAACATGTTGTTCACATGGCTATAGACTTGGTAATGGAAGTGGCTCCAGGATTAGGTTTGGGAGTTTGTTTGGGCATGCCTCCTGGGACTTCAGAGACTCTTAGTGGAAATGGGAGACTGTAGCTCCATGGTGTGTAGATCCCAATTAATCAAACTGCCCGCTTCTGACCGTGATGAGATACAGAGGCAAGTGTCTCAAAGTCTATGTAGCTATTGTACTTGATGGTTATAGAAGAAGCAATAATTGAATACTGAAGAAAAGCAACAGTGGTATTTAAGCATGTAAATTAAATTAAATTCATGTCGTGTGTTCTAGAAGAACTCTGTGAATCCTATATATATGTGGTACCAAATTATCTACCCATCCTGCCAAAACAAATTTGCACGTTCATTTGCCACAGTGCTGTTTTGTTTTTTTTTCTCCTTTTCAAAGATTTCGAGAATGAAACACCAGACCTCCCTGACAACTCGAGTCATTCGAATGTGTTACATTTGGAAACAGTGTGGCTAGTAGCCATGGATTGCTGTCCCTTAACCCATTAGAAAAGATGTAGGCTGTCACCACGACTGCCTTTCAGTTCACACTGTTGATATTCCTGTTGCTTCCAGTGGTCCTTGTGTGAGGTGGTGGCTGTCTGTTTTACCTTGTAAGTGAGGGAGCTTAGCTAATCAACCCTTATTAATTAATCGCCAGCATGTGCTACATACTAACAACTGTTTTCACTAAGCGAGGACGGCGTTAATTGATAGGGCACGATTCACCCCTCCCTAACCACAAAGAGACACTGCTCTGTACCCTCTATAGATGATCTCTTTTAGATGAAGAGCCACCAAGGGAAGGCTGGGACCAGCACAGGATGGCAGGGTCTAATTCATTTTTAACCTGCTTTTTAAGGAGTGGTTTAATTAATATGGGATCAGCACGTTTGAAGGCTTGAACAGGTGCAGACACACGCTTGTAACCAGGTGTGTAATTGACCCCAGTGGAACAAGCCAGGGCTGAGTATACAGACCTCACTAATCACCTGCCTACCTGCCACCTGTGGCTATAAAACGGCTCATTCATCTCAGTGCAGGGTTCTCCAAGTCTACCTGAAGGGTGAGGGTGTGTTGGGGTTAACTGGAAACTTGAGTCATTGAACAGACATTATAGATGGATTCTTTTTTTAAATATTTTATTTTTACGTACATTGATGTTTTGCGTGCATGTATGTCTGTGTGAGGGTGCCAGATCCCCTGTAACAGGAGTTAAAGACAGTTGTGAGCTGTTGTGTGGGTGCTGGGAATTGAACAGGTGTCTTCTGGAAGAGCAGCCAGGGCTCTTAAGCGCTGAGCCATCTCTCCAGCCCCGAGATGAGTTATTTCTCCTTACTATGCACTAGAGACATCCATGCTTTCTTTGGCTCGTGATTTTTCCTTCCTAAAGTTTCAGGTACATATGAATGGAACATACAGTTGTGGAGAGATACCTTTTCCAGTTCAGACTGCAGGGTGTTCTAGTTTGATTTCTGTTGCTGCGGTGAACACCATGACCAAAAATAACATGAGGAGGGAAAGGTTTAGCTGTTCCTACGGGTTACAAGCCATCATGGAGGGAAGTCAGGGCAGGAACTCAAGTCAGGAACTGAATGGAGCGGAGACTTTGGAGGGATGCTGCTTACTGGTTTGCTTAGTTAGCGATCTCATTACAGCCCAGGTTACCTGCCTAGGGACGGCATCACCCATGGTGGGCTGAGTCCTCCCACACCAATTAACAATTAACAATTAATAAGAAAATTCCCCACAGATATGTCCACTGGCCAATCTGATGAGGGCAATTCTACAATTGAGGCTCCCTTTTCTTAGGTAATGTGTCAAATTGACAATAAAACCCAACCAGTACACAGAGTAAAATTTCCAGAGCTCTAGAAGGTCCAGGTGCCTTTACCAGCAGCTGTTTAGCTCAGGGGTTAGTACAGAGCCAATGTAGCCTGTGACCTACTTTTGTAAATAAAGTTTTATTGGAACACAGCCTCATTCATTATTTACGGTCCATGCTGCTTTTGTGTTACAGTGGCAGAGGTAAGTCCCTGTGTTCCTGACTGGATGATTACAAATCTCAAGCTGTTAGCTGCCTGCCTCTATGCAGAGAAAAGTTTGTTGACCCTCGAGATCCTATTTTTTCTGTTTTTGCTTGAAGTTGTAGATGTGTTTTCAGGACCACACGGTCTAGTGGAGCAGAAGATTACTCTAACACAGCATTTCCTTCCAAATGGCAATTTCTCCTTGTGTGAGAGCTGATTAAAAAAAAAAAAATCTGACTTGGTGTTTCTCTCTGAATTCTGAAGGGTGCTAAGCTAACACAACACATAGATACATGCATATCCATGTTTACTACGGCACCATTCACAGTAACCAAGCTATGGTTCCGCCTCGCTGTCCACCAACATATGAATGGATGAAGAAAAGGTAGTATAGCTATATGTGGGTGTTTCATTCAGTCAGAAAGAAACTCTGTCATTTTCTGGAAAACGGATACCACTAGAGATCAAGTGAAATAAGCCAGGCATAGAAAGAAGACATGTTTTCTCTTGTCTGTGGGCCCTGCAGTCTTATTAGGTACACATGACCATTTATCCATATGCATATATGTGACATGAAAGCAGAGGAGAGACTAGAAGGGAAGAGGCTAGGAGGGGGAGGGGAAGAAGGGAGACAAACAGAGGGAATTGGGGGGTGGGAGTATGGTCAGTCGCAACCTGCCTGAAAGAAATTGTCTCTAGAAAACCCAACACTATGTACAATGAATACGCATGAATAAAAATATTTTTAAAGATTGTTTCTTTTTTCTTTTTTACTTTCTTGGAAAATATATTTGGGATCTAGGCTTAAATGTAGTGTCCAGTTGGTTTCTATCACTTAGGGTCTATCACGTATCTGCTGGTCATCTGTCTCCATAACACGGGCTCCACTGGAGCGGAACTGCATTACTTCCTGTTCATAGCCCTACGGTCCAGAACGGCAAATGGGAATTTACTCCGTGAGCAAAAGAGTAGCGTTTTATGGAATATAAGAATCCCTCATTTGT